>CACTHL010000561.1:0-1200000 GCA_902712375.1 Dioscorea dumetorum | reverse complement strand
TTCATTTGCACCTATTTCTTTTCAAGTGACAATTATGTGAGTTTTCTGGCAAATCATAACACTTGAGCTGAATGTGCTCTATTGTTTCACTTTGCACTTGCTGAGGATTATGGATTCTTGTATGCTTTCTCTTGGTGGATTCCTTTTGACCTCCAGTAGTGTTACATATTCCAATGTTGTTCATACCTATGATACTTTCTACCTTAGCAATTATTGTATATGATAAACTTATGTCAACTCTAGGTTTGGGACTGATTATTTGTTCATTTAGGTAAGGAGAGGTGCTGATAGAGCTGAGATACATAGCCTTGCATTTTCTGCAAACATGCAGTGGTTGGTAGTCTCAAGTGACAAGGGAACTGTCCATGTGTTCAGTCTGAAGGTAAATTTAGGATCGACAGGAAGCGAAAAAGCTCGGCCCTCTCCAGAACCAAATTCTCAAGGTGTCAATTCAATACCCTCTTTCTTTAAAGGTAAACATTATTATCCTTCACGAAATGATCTTATGATGGTCTTCATTGTATTAAATAGCCTTTCTATTTGTGTTTATTATTATGACTGACGAATGATGATTGCCAATGGGTATTAGCAGCTGATGTAAAGTCATTTCTGCAGGAGTGTTACCAAAGTATTTCCATTCTGAATGGTCAGTTGCACAATTCAGATTGCATGAAGGATCTCAGTACATTGTTGCATTTGGCCACCAAAAAAACACTGTTGTGATTTTGGGGATGGATGGAAGGTATTCAAATTTCAAACTAATAAAATTTCATGTCTTATTTAATCACAATCACTTTCTTGACGCACCGAATGAGATGGCCTATAACATTTCGTGTGCGCCTTGCAGCTTTTATCGGTGTGAGTATGACCCAGTTGCCGGGGGAGAGATGAAACAGCTGGAATGTTACAATTTTCTGAAAACAGAGGAAGCCTTTTAGTAGCCTGAATCAGATGACGATTTGTTAGTTCTCTCTGGGATACTGTTGTAAAAAATATCAGCATTTTTAAACTCTTCCAGAACGTGATGAAATGTAAATATAAAATATATTAACTTGCTTCAGATAAACTTGGCCGCATGGATATCAAAGGCCAGACGTATGCCTTGTTTAGATCAGGCTGTTGTGGATAATCCTGGTCATGCAAGTAAACATGTGAGCTGCGCTTGTTTTGCTGGGTAACAAACAAAGCTTTTGTGATTAGCATGGCTTGGAAGATGCTTGGCCATATAGTAATGAACTTGAGTTATAGTACCTTCTGACAATATATTTAATTGGAAACAATACAAGGAAAATTAAGATTATTATTTAGTTTGAATGGAATGGGAGATTTTTATTACACTCTTTATCCGTTCAGAGGTGAGTACTGAATTTTATTATTGGAATGTTGGTTTCTACATGATGTTTTGGTTGGGGAATGATAGGAGTTAATGCTGACTGATATAATTTGAATAAAAATATTTATTTTAATCATTAAAAAAAAATTTAACCGTATTAACAATTTGGTTTAGCCTGAAACAACAAAATCATGAATATAAATTTAAATTTTAAAACTCGAATATCAAATGTTTAATGACATCAATGGTGTATTGCTGTGTTAATTCTATGCCCTGACACTGGTTTACACAGTACATAAAATGCATTGCACCAAGCCATTGAAATGTGAATAAAATTATTAATATATATATTATTGCACTGGCATATGGACATATCCAATATCTTCCTTGCAATCCAAGTAAATTTCATTGTTTTTTGTTAACAAATATGTCCTTGGCCATGCCGTTCTAAGTCTCTAACCACAAAAGAAACCCACCAACTTGACTTATTCTTGGGAGACGACCTACACAATGAATGAAGTTGTCATGGAATTGCTTCAATTTGGGAAAGTTGTACCATTGAGAGCATAGGGCAAAGTATACGTTCACTTCACTTCTTCTCAGGTAGCTTTTCCAGCATTTCAGGTATCACATCAAACAGATCAGCAACAAGGCCATAATCAGCAACCTGCATTCCAGCACTTTCACACAATTGAGATCAAAGCAAAGTGAAGATGCTATGAGATCAACCACACTTGCAGATGAAGAAAATTAACAAAGAACACGTAAACAATGCCCAAAAAAAGTCAGGTTTTGATATCCATTGCTCCCGTAGAGGAAGCTAAGAGTTAAGCAGACAATGCTTGTCGGTACAGTGAGAGTAAAGTTGTTTTTTTATTTATCAAGGTTAGTGATTGCATATGTGCTATATCTAATGCAATTTGGATGATATCTGAACAAAAAGGATGGCACTTTAATGGATCATGTTATGGTTTGAGTTCGAAAGTAATTGAAGCATAATTCAGATTTTGTTTATGTGTTGAAAAGTTAAGATTGTTGATAAAATAGGAAGAAAAGGGATAGATCATCATTCACCTGAAATATGGGCGCATCTGCATCTTTATTAACTGCTACAATGACCTTTGAATCTCTCATTCCAGCCAAGTGTTGTATGGCGCCTGAAACCCCGAATGCCATATACAAATCTGGAGCAACTATTTTCCCAGTTTGACCAACCTGAAAAAAATCATGGTTAGCTTTTATTTCGAAAATTGAGAGGACTACTTCAAAGTAATAAAAAAGATCATGTATTTGAAGAAGGAGGTGCTTTTAAGGAGGATGGCAATCCTGCCTGACGTGAAAGAATATCTGATGGAAGTGGAGAATGATAACAGCAAGCAAAATTAATTTTCTAGGGCCTCCATCACAACCAAGAAAAGAACTGACGAAGCCAGTTAGTTAATCATTCCACCATTGCAAACCACATTCCTTGCTCTCCAGTAATCACAAACACATCAAATAGAAAGAGGAATTAAGAACAGGAACACTTGATAGGAATTGGTTTTTCACTAAATAAAAACCTCTTAAATGCACTACCTGATGAACACTCTTGATATGGAAATGCACTAGTAATAATCACACTAAAATTAACTTCATATAAATTGAGGGAATTCTTGATTTTATTTTCTATAGCAACAGGAATCTATCGCATGCTGGTTTTCTTATTTATCTATTAAAATGGGATAAAGTGCTCAAAGACAGAAATCGATGAAGTAAAAGTTGGCATGCTTAAGCATGTCATGGAGTGTTTTAATGATATTTCATTAATAATCAGACACTTGCCATCTCTACAAGGCTTTGGAGACTAGGACGGGATTGAATTGCAGAAAAGATGTAAAACAGTCACAGGAGACTATAGTCAATCTTTTCAGGTAAGGTCATATGATTTTGATTATAAAAGGCTAGCTTCAAACCGAATTGTTAGCTGGGAATGAAAGCATCAGGAAGATCCCTGCTGAAAGCATCGAAAAGATCCCTGTTGTTCTTGGAATAAAATAGAAATGAATCTCACAAACCCAAATGAGTTGCCCAGAGATTTAACTAGAAGACCCCAGGAGAAAAAATAGCAAAAATGGTAAATCTTAATATGACAAGAAGTGATGGCACATGCAGCAATGTAGAAGAAGAAAAATACTAACAATTAATAATCCTTAAAAGTTCAATCATCTGTTGTGTGCTCTACCAACAGAAAAGGTATTTCCATCTTAAAAACAAATGGAATATGAGCTGTAGAATTAGCAGTTCTAAATCAGCTTTTATAAATTTTAAGAGTTCAAGATGTAGCAGGAAACACACAAAATTTCTGCCAACTGCATATATATTGAAAAGTTACCTGCAGTTCATTAGGTACAAAACCTGCATCCACGGCTGCTCGAGTGGCCCCCACTACGTAACAGAAATCCAGCAATCAGAAATTATTCTTAGATAAAACAGCGACCAGCATTAAATTTCTGTTATACATGCTAAAATGAAGGAAACATATAATTTTACTTTTTCATTCTTATTTATATCTTATATCAACTGAAGTACTATTCTCATTTGAGAACCTCTTTGCAATGTTTACATATCAGATGAATATAAAGGATCAGCCCATCTCAAGCCAGGTTATAGAATATTCAAATTTTTAGGCCCAGTTGTTTCATTTATGATGCCATTGTCTTGTAAAAGAAAAAAAAAATCTATAAAGTGAGTACCTGCAGCACCAAGTTTTTCTGCAAGTTTCTCCAAAAGTCTGAAGTTTTCTGCACTCTTCAACGCCCGCCCGCCTGTGACTACAACACGTGCATTCCCCAAATCTGGGCGTTCACTGTCCTGGGATGTAAGATTTAACCACCTTGATTTTCCAAAGGTTTCTGTAAAAAATAAAAGATAAAAGTAAAAAGAAGAAAAGAAATATAGATCAGTGCCACTGATTTTAGTTTATCAAATACCAGCACCCACACATCATTTGGATCACACGCTGGAAAGAATGCGCCACAAAGAGGTTTTTTAAATATTTTCCACTTCATAGGAATTATCCAGCTTCAACTTATTAGAACATTAAACCATTTAAAATGAAGCCTACAGTATAAATTATGTGTGAATTAACTTTTTTAGCAACTTGGTTAAAAGGAGAGATCTCCTCTCATGGTTGAATTCATACGAAAAAAGAGATGAAAACAGGACAAATCTAAGACTAGGTGGTGAAATGAATATGATATCATGAAAAACTTTGTGAACTGAGAGACATCATTAGACATAAGATAATGAGGGAAGACCACTGAAGTGCTAAAGCCACAAGAGAAATGAATTTCACCGGATTCCATATGATATACATGCAAACAACTATATCACTTTTTAAAAAGTCAGAATTTTAAATTTATCATGCAATTTGTAAATGCCGGAACCAAACAACACAAGAATCCATCAACTCAATAATATGGTGAAGGACAAACAGACCTTCACTGAAGGTTGAGAGGTCAACCTGGGAGATTGGTGCTGTATCAGACTTTGTGTCTTTTGAGAAAGATGAAATGGGAAACGACGTGGACCTGATGGTCATGATGCAAGGATCTGGGCCTGTATAACGGACAGTAGACAGAGCATTTCCAGCATATATGGGCCTATATCATATGATCAGAATGGGCAAAGCATCAATCCATAATAATATAGCATGTTAAATGGAACATAAGAACACATCAGGCAGCATTCTTTGACGAACGATGTGGTGTAAAAAAACAAGGATGCACATCAAATCAAAGGAGTATTCACGGCATCATTCATTTCCAATTGACAAACATTTACAGATGCCGATTTGTTGTTCTCTCAAGTAATGAGCATAAACCACCAAATTGAAAACTATATATTCCATTGGATTAACATAATAGCATTATCATTATGTATGTAAGTTGCACTGTAGGTAAAAAAAATTACAGAGATGTTACTGAATATTTTAACATATGCAAGCATAGAAAGAACAAAAAAATTATAGAGAGAGAAGTTTATTGGCAAATTGAGCATGTGTGTCTCACAAACAATAGATCATTAGTTCATTATCTCAACAACCAAACTCTTCAAATATCAAACGAAAACCCAATGAAAGTAAGGAGGAGGAATCAGAAGGAACCTCACAAATAATCGTGGTTCAGATATCTCAACAACATCTGTAACAGGTGAAACATCTAAAAGAGCCGCAGCTCTTGGAAGTATATTTTTGCCAAAAGAACTGGAAGCAGCCATTATATATGAGTAGCTATCCTTCTGCTGAACCAACTGGATAAGTTTGGCCCATGTTTCAGCTAATGGATGCTTCAGCATGTCTGCCTCAGCGATAAGAACCTGCAGTAATTGCAGAGTAGCCTCAAAATTACATCAGAAAGAAATAAAATAAACCACAGGCGCAAAGCATCAAGAATAGAGCTCTATGCTTAAACAAACTTCCTACCTCTTAGTGAAGGTGAAGAACCACAGCCCTAGCTCTATACTAATAATAGTCATGAATGGTAAACACAAGAAACGAGTACCCTAGCGAAAATAAATGGCTCACAAATTGATAATAGCCAACCTGAGAAATCAAAGGATGGCATGATGCAGCATGTGATGCAGCTTCCTCAAGACTCGGACCAGAGCCAGCCAAGAGAACAGATATAGATTTTTCTTTATTAACAAACCCTGCAGCTTCAACTGCGCTTAGTGATGATGGTTTTACCAATCCACCTTCATGCTCAGCTAAAACCAACGTGCTCATCTAGAGAAAAAAAATTGTTGATAAAGAAACAAATGAATTATTATGAATAAGAAAAGATTAAAGGACATGAATCATCTTATCAGGCAGAAGTTTAAGGTGCAAGCAATAACTGAAGGGTAGATCATAACCCGATGAGAAAGGGTAGAACATTTACTAGCTACCAGAAAAAGATGTTGTCAAACAACTGGTATACATCAAAAGCAAGTGTCACACCAAAACACATGATTATATTAGGAGGATTTGAGCTTGTTTTTCAATTTAGTCTTCCCTTTTAACATATCTTTCAAAGCTTCAAACTTGGTTCTACATCAGATATTTCATATATCTAGTTGCTAGTAATTAATACATATTTTTCGATGTAGCTAAATTCACCTCTGTTAAGAAGGCAGAAGTCATACTTCAGACCCTATCGAAGATGTAAATTAATCTAATTGAACATCCTCATTGCATAACCATGTTTAATTCAGGCCATGTTATTAGTCACCGACTCATTATGCAAACCCACATAACTCAATAATATGTCTTTTTTTTTTTTCCTTTTTTTCTATTTGAGAGGGTTTAGCAATATAATTGCAGGTCATATTCAAGCAGACATCATCCCCACATGCAATCCAATATATGGCTGTTATCCTCAACATATAAACCCTAACAGCCATACTCATCTCCTGCAGTCATCCTTAAAGTGAAACACACAAAAATTTGAATATATTGAGCTGTTAACCAATGTTAATCATTGAAAACGTGTTATTTCCAGCTTGGTTATTTTATCGGTGCCCTTATTGTATTCAAATAGCAAGCATCTTTGCAATACTTCTGCAACAACGAGTTTTTCCATTATTTGATAACACCAAAAGATTTGCTTTTTTTCTTGCTAATCAATCTTAATCAACATATCGTTCAGCACCATTGGTAAAGAGTGATCATAGCCGATTTCTAGGTTACAATAAAATACTCATCAATAAAAACCCTAATGTAGAATTGATAGCTAATTTGAAAATTCAGAAGCAAACCAAGCGCAGTAACATCAGTCGCCACTTGATCCATTAATTTCTAGCAAAATAAATCTATTTCAAGCTCCAAAATCTCAACATAATACAAACAGATAAAAAATTAAGGAAACCACAAAATTTGGGAAACTCAATGAGAGAAAACAGCATCCAAAGATTAAAAAACTCAAAATCAGGGGAACAGGGAAAGAAGAACTCACAAATCTCGAAACGAAAGCTGACAAAGAAGGGATCGATCGGTTTCTCAAAGCTCTGAACATCAAGGCGGACGCCATTGATGGACCTCTGCGCGCTAGGGAACGAAGTTCAGGCAAGGCCTGTTGTACATTTTCGGATAGACCCTTATCTTGTTTTAATTACGATTAGACCCTTCGTAGCTCAAGAGCATGAAATTTATCACATTTATTAAAATTATATATTACGATTTTTCCTTCAGACTCTAAAGTACATCAGCAAAATTACTTCCAGTTTAATTTTTTTATGTATCATTTGTGATTTTTTTTGGTTAATTTTATTTTACTCAGAAGTCCTTGCATTATTTTTTTAATTAAAAACTATTATAATTCTTAAATTTATGGCAGATTACCTTAAAGTTTTTAAAAAAATTCAAACAATAATAAAGTTAATTACAAAATCATTTTATCTATTAATTTATTTTTAAATAAATTAAATAAATTACATCATAAAAAAAATAATATAACAAATAGAAAGAATTAATATATTTTTTTTATTTTTAGAATGATACAGAAAGCATGAAATTTATTATTTAAAAAATTATTTTACATTGTTTTTAGAGACAATAATCTTATTTTATATATTATTATGAATTGTTTGTATAATAAGACTCAGTAGTGTAGTTATATTTTAATTAACATGGGGAAAGAAAAATAACAAATAAATAGTAATGAGCAAGAAGAAAATTTCTAATAATTTGAAAAATTACATAATTCACACAATGAATTTTTCAGGTCCGGACCTTCCTGTCAAATAGAATATTGAGTTGCAAACTCTGCATGGTTGCAAATTAAATTATATTAAAATTTTGAATATACATGAAATATAAGGGAAAAAAAAAGCCTTGGCACATGCATTCATTAGGATCTCTACATTAACATATTATGCATGCATGCAATTTATTTATTTATTTATTTATTTTGAAAATGGATAAACTATATTTGTAAATTAAAGAGTTACAGAGTATAAGCATATTTTTTTTTTGTGCTTGTATTGTCTTTTTTATTTAAAGGAGAAGACAATTAGAATCAGTATATGAAACATACACATACACATTTCTATATTTTTAGAATAAAGCTGTGATTAAACTAATCTGCACTCCTTTCCATTGTTCACATTCTATTCCCCAACTTTAGCTTTACCAAAAAATTTACTTGTTAGGCATAAACACAACCCAAGAGATGATAGCTTTTTGAATTAAAAAAAAATGTAAAAAAAAAAAATAGCAAAGAAGCATCCTGTAAAATGATTCCAATGCTTAAATTTCCAAATAGTTTGGGATTTTTGCCTTGTTTAAGGTGTGTTAATGGAGAATAAATTCACCAAAAAAGAGAACCGTTAGGCATATGGATGTCTTAATTATGTGTTTAATTATTTAAAGAGGAAGAAGACAAAGAAGACTCTTAGCTTTCATGGTGCATTAATATTAGTATCTTGTTTCTTCTATAGTATCTCTACTTTAATTCATAGACACTAATATAGGAATATTTGTTAGGAGGGAAAAGATTAATTGTATATATATATAAGAGAATGCCTTCTTTTCCTTCTTCATATTCTCAAGCCATGCATGAAATTTATTATTTATTTATTTATTTATATTTTAAATAATGATTTTAATTACCGGTCTCATATAGAAAATGAAATACAAAAAATTGGTTAAGATTTATTTTAAGAGGAAACTAGCAATACTAAATACCTACACCTTTAGTTCTCTCCTTGTTGATTGATGATTTAATTTATTGAAAGAAAAAGGAAAAGAAATCGGTTGATTTTTCATTTTACCAAACTTGTTTATGGTTATCATTATTGATACAATTACCTTTAAAACAAGTTCCCTATTAGATAAACTACACGTGTAATGTTGCATAAAAATGAACATAAAGTTGGTTTTCATGCACAACAAAACTAAAATGAATACAAAAGTCAAAGAAAGTTAGGCAGTAAATGACCTCTTTTAGAGTAAAGAATGCATATTAAAACACCCAAAAACAAGTCTAAGAAACCTATGGGCATATATCTATTCCAGTGTCCTACAAGAACACAAATTTAATAAGCGATTCTTTTTAGAGTGCAAGCTATATAAAGTGTACTAATAAACAAAAAGCCCTTTCTATAAAGTAATTCACATTAAGCATCTTGAAGAAAATACATTCCTTAATATATAAACCCTTGATTTTAACTCATTTCTTGAGACCTATGATCAGTAACCAACAAGTTCATTCCATAAACCCTAATACATCATACGATCCACCATTAATACCTTCTCTTATAACAAAAATCCTTATCATCATTCTCACCTAGAGAATAATAATATATAGGCTTCTGATCATACATCATCTTTCTTTGGTACATTTGCCAAGTACTAGTTCAACTTTATTCTTTACCAAGGTGACAATAATGCATGTATATATACACACCCATTTTTATTCCAAAGCAAACATTTATATAAAAGAAATAAAGAAACTATATGTACCAAGTTGATCATTCCTTAAACCCTAATATACAACAGTCCAATCTTAACACCTTTTCTAACAAGACCCTAGTTATCATCTCTCCTACCAAAATAAAAGAAAATATAAAAAAAAACAGACATATAACACATCATCTTTGTTTGGTACATTTGTGGCCGGAGTACTACTTCACCTTTATTCTTCACCAAGGTGATAATAATAATATATATACACCCCCATTGTCTCCAAAGCAAACATAAGAATCTTTTAGTCTCTCTTCTTTAATCACACCTATATATATATACACCCATGAACTCCCTTCCTTACAACTTAATTACTATCATCTTCTTAAACCTACCCTCCTTTCTTTCTTTCTAGATATATAACTTGAAAATAGAGAGAAAAAAAATCAAGGAAAATTTTAGCCATGTCAGGAGTATGGTTGTTTAGGAATGGGGTGGTGAAGTTGGTGGAAAACCCTGCAAATGAGCAATCATCAACAGCACGTAAGAAGGTTTTGCTCCACACTCCAAGCAATGAAGTGATAACTTCTTATGAATCTCTTGAAGGGAAGTTACTAAGCCTTGGTTGGGAGAGGTATTATGATGACCCTGGTCTTCTTCAATTCCACAAAAGATGCTCTGTGGACCTCATCTCTCTTCCCAAAGATTTCAGAAGGTTTAAGTCCATGCATATGTATGATATTGTTGTCAAGAACAGGGAGTCCTTTAGGGTTATTGATATGCAGTAGTTAATTAGGTTGGTTTTCTTCATCTCTCATGCATGCATGCATGCATGCATGCATGTTTGTTTGGTGACGTACGAGCTAACAAAGTATATATATATATATATATATATATATATATATATATAGTTAGGGTTTGAAGATTTGATTTGTTATAGTACTTGTTTGAATGGTGTGTTCTGTGCGCATGGTTTTGTGTGTTTGTGTGCATGTGTGTTGCACGTGATTGCAATATTATTGTGGGACTATTTAAAGCAATGAATTAATGTGTCATATACTAGTTAGTTCTTGTATTGATATGATCAAGAAATTTAAGTGTTGACTCATTAGTGTGTTTTGTTTGAGATTGTATTTGGAAATTACATAATGTTTTCCGAATGACAAATTAATTGATGTTCAATCTGTTTGTAGTATTTCCACTTGAGGCATTTGTGTGTGTTAATTAAGATAAGAAAAAAAAAAAATAAATCATGGGTATATTGGAAACAACTGAACGACATTTTTTAAGCCAAAAGGAATAAATAAAATCTTTAAAATATATATTTATGAATAAAAGAGAGAATATTAAAGACGTTGATACTAAAAAGTTTAATAGTGAAAGTGGAAAAGTGATAAAATAGATAGCAGATTGTTTTCTCGAATCATTTTTTTTCTAACAAATATATATAGCAGACGAGTTAGCTTCTTCCACGTATTTAAAGAAAAGAAATTATGTTAAAATCTTTATAAAAATGATTTAATATTTATTCTTTTTTACTTATTTGTGATTGTGCTAGGCAAACTAATTCATTCAAAATATTTTAGTAGAATAATTATAAAAGAAAGTGTTATTAGTGAAAAGAATTTGTTAAATAAACTCGGCAAAAGATTCTTTCTACCCTATGAAGCTCATTATTCTTTCGATAAATTTCAATAGATGTCACTCACTCAATATATAATATTTTTTATAATATATTTTTTTTTCTTATCAAGCAATATTTTAGATGATCATCAAGTTAACAACGCCACGAACATACAATACCATTAATTAATTACAAACATATTCTTTCTTATCAAACGGTACCATTGATTAAGAAGTGAAGGGAACAAATTAAGCATCTAAATTTAATTTTAGTTAAAGAATTAGACATATGAATGAAGAAGAGAAAAGAGAAGTGACACTTCACGAGGAAGAGAGAATAAACAACTACTACAAATATAAATATATACCTTTATTTCATTGCATGCATGCAGATGTAGCACTTCTCTTTTACAAGATGCTCCAAAACTCTACACCATGCTTTGAAGATTCCACCACATCTTCAATCCCAAACGATGCACAATATTAAAGAACTAATTATTAATTAGCCGTTAATATATAATTAATCTAAATAATATTTTTTTTATGAATAATAATTGGAGAGGATTTCCTCCCATACATACATGGTGTTGTATATATATATGCATATATATTACAATGAGAATATATGTTTTTTTAATAGAGCATTGGTATGTGATGGGACTAAAATCACCTCTAAATGCAAGTGCATATGCAGATTAGAGAGTAAAGTGTGCAATAGGTATAAGTCGATCCCATGAGAAACTAGGAAGTACTTGTACTTACTTTGACCTTATTATATTAGTCTAAATAAATATCGGTGAGTCAAATAAAATGAAACAAGAAAACTAAAGATCAAACTAATGGAGGCAGATTAAAGTCAAATCAAGCAGGGGATAAATGTCCGGGCATAGACTTCCCCTAGAGTTAGTAATAACGTTCTGGATAAGGTTGCACTGATTGTTTACAGATCGGCTAAACAAAAAAAGTTTCTTAAATATGTTACCTCATTTCTCAAGGCGAGTAATAACTAGTCCTATACGGTGCGGATATGGACTGCCATATACTATGGTACACTTGATAAACTCTTTTAGAGAAAATGCGGAATCAATGAATAATCAATCTTTCTTTTGAAGCAATTGATCCTAATCCCATACAAAGCAATATTGGAATATCTTCCTAATTCTCACTCTCTACGATTGCATTAATGAAAAGAACTTTAATGTCAACTCACTCGGAAGAAACATGGGGAGAGACGATTTCAATCCTAAAGTCCCCTATTTCTAGCGGACATGTGTTCTCCTTTTAATTGTTGTATGTCTATACACGTGGACCTCTCGATCGTCACTCGTATACATCAAACATTATACTCTTAGCTCTCGCTATAACAGAGTTCAAGAGAATGGAAACACTTAAATGAATTGAAAAATATGAAGATAGAATATAGAAGTAGATGAAAGATTGAATGCCTATATTAAAGAGTTTAGTTCTCCATCAATGGAGAGTAATCATACAATCAAAGAGAAGTAATAAAAGCAATAGAAAACATTAAAACTCCCTCAAACCTCTCTATCATGGATTAATGATGATCACCATAAATCTTCCACAAACGTCCCCTAGAATGCCCTTCGATAGCTTTCTTAATGCCCTAGATCCTTGGTGGAACTTCAATCTCTCTTGGATTTCTAGAGGAAAACCCCCAGAAGTTTTCTCTGTTTTTCATTTTGTGATAAGTGTGTTAGGAAATACAGCTATGTATACAGCTGTATTTCTATATCTGTATAGCTACCTTATTTGTATTCCTGTGTATCTATATATACCTTGTATATTGTCATTATTGATTAATGAAATGTGTGTGATTTTGTCCACCTAACATGGTATCAGAGAGGTTTTGTCCAAAACCTAAACCCTAATTTTTTTTTTCCGTCCTCTTCCGCCGCGACTTGCCGCCCTCGGCCGCCGAGCACCGCCGCCCTCATCCACCGCGCACCCGCGGCCCGCAGCCGCGCTGCCTCCACGCGCAGGCCCCGTCCCCCGTGCGCCGCCCTCGGCCCGCGTGCGCCAGGCCCGCGCGCACGCGCTGCGCCAGCCCCGGCGTGTCGCCCTCGGCCTCCGCGCGCTCCGGCCGTCCTCGGCTCCCGTGCGCCCGCGTCTCGTTTTGTGCAGAAATTCCATGGCTTCTGCTCAGGTCTCTTACCTCCAAAAAGCAGACGTCATGCTTAATGGCAAGAATTATAAAGCATGGTCTTCCACTCTACGTGTGCTCCTTCGCGGACTTAATCTTTGGGGTCATGTTGATGGTACCCGTCTGCCTCCGGTTTCTTCTACTGACGCCTCTTCTAGCTCCTCTTCGTCTACAGTTACCGGTGCGTCCTCTTTCCTGTCTTCTGATTTGCTCAAGTGGACTGAGGATGATGCTCGTACCATTGCTATCATCTGTCAGTCCTGTGAGCTTCCTATTCGTTTGGTTGTTTGTGATTTTTCTACGGCCAAGGCGATTTGGGATCATCTGCGCGCACTCTATCTTCCTTCCAGTCAGGCGTTGCGCTATTCCTTGCTGCAGACTATCACTTGCACCTATCAGCGTGAGCACTCTGTCTCAGATTTCTTTGCCATCCTCAGTGACTTATGGCGTCAGTGTGATGAGATGACTCCCTCTCCTTCTCCAACATGTGCCCAGTGTCTTGCAATTGCTCAGGATCGCGATTATCTTCGCACTTATGAGTTTCTCATGCGTCTTCGGCTTGAGTTCGAGGTCGTTCGTGCTCAACTACTTCACAGGGTTACACCTCCGTCTGTTACTGATACTTTGGCTTATGTGCTTGCTGAGGAGACCCGTCTTCGGTCGTTAGATGTGGTTCCACCACCTGCTGCTCCTCACTCCGTTCTTGCTGCTCCCCAGCAGAACCCTGTGCCGACCACTGCTCCTCTGTTGCCGTCTCCAGGTCTTAGTGTTCCTGTCCGTCCTCTTTCTCAGTCTCAGGGACCAGTTTCTAGTGCCTCCCATCGACGGTCAGTTCGGTGTCATTACTGCCATGCTCTTGGCCATGTTCGTACTGAGTGTCGCAAGCTACAACGGGCTCAGCTGACAGCACAGCAGCGCACAGCCCCCACCCCACCCTCAGCATCTCAGGGTGGTCCGTTGTCTGCTGAGCAGTTTCAGCAGCTTATTCAGCAGCTTTCCCGGAGTCACATGTCTCCCTCTTCGGCCCTAGTACTCACTCAGGATGCATCTGACGTCTCCACTCATCCATCAGTAGCCTCTGCCCCTACAGGTATTTCTTCATCCTCTTGGTTGCTTGACTCTGGAGCTTCTTTTCATATGACCTATGATGCTACCCACCTTCACTCTCTTCACCCCTTTTCTTCTGATCTTCGTGTTATTATCGCTAATGGCACAACCCTTCCTGTCCCTAGTCGTGGCCTCTTACACACCACTCATTTTCATATTCCTGATGTTGCTTTTGTACCCCAGCTCTCCATGAATCTTATTTCTGCTAGCCAGCTTGCTTCTCTTGGCTATCTTGTTATTTTTGATGAGTTTGGTTGCCGTGTGCAGGATCGTCTTACAGGGACCCTCATTGGAGCTGGCCATCGCCATAGTGGGGTGTATGTGCTCGATCATCTTCGTCTTCCGTCCTCCTCTCCGTTACCAGCTGCACATGTTCATTGTTTTTCTTCTGTTCGCTTTCATCAGTGGCATCATCGTCTTGGCCATCCTAGTGGTTCTCGTCTGTCTTCTCTTATTCATCAAGGTGTTTTAGGTCGTGTCTTAGTTGATAGCTCTCATTCTTGTTCAGGTTGTAAGCTTGGCAAACAGCTACAACTCCCTTATCCTTCGAGTGTGTCTAGGTCTGTTTCTCCGTTTGAATTAGTTCATTCGGATGTTTGGGGCCCTGCCCCGTTTGTCTCCAAAGGTGGACATCGTTATTATGTTATTTTTGTTGATGATTTTTCACGTTACACTTGGATTTATTTTATGCGTGCTCGTTCTGAGTTTTATAAGGTTTATGTTGATTTCTCTAGTATGGTGCGCACCCAGTTTTCCGCCACCATTCGTACTTTCCGTTCCGATTCAGGAGGGGAGTATCTTTCTCATGAGTTTCGTGAGCTTCTGGCCTCCCATGGCACTCTTCCTCAGCTTTCTTGTCCTGGTGCCCATGCTCAGAATGACACTGCAGAAAAAAAACATCGTCATATTCTTGAGACCGCTCGTACTCTTCTCATTGCTTCTCATGTCCCCCCTCACTTCTGGGCTGAGGCTGTCTCTACTGCTGTTTACCTCATAAATCTTCAACCCTCTTCCTTTCTTCAGGGTTGTAGTCCAGGGGAGTGTCTTTTCTCCAGTCCACCCCGTTATTCTCATCTTCGTGTTTTTGGTTGCTTGTGTTATGTCCTTCTTTTGCCCCGAGAGAGGACTAAACTTTCTGCTCAGTCTATTCCTTGTGTCTTCCTTGGTTATAGTCCTGAGCACAAAGGCTATCGGTGTTATGATCCTGTTGCACGTCGCCTCCGTATCTTGCGTGATGTCTCATTTGTTGAGGATCGTCCTTTCTTTGTTCCTTCTAAGTCCTCTTCTTCTCACTCCTCTACTACATCGACCGATGTACAGTTTCTCATTGTGTCCTCACCACCTCCTCTATCCCCACCTCCCTCCTCTCCTCCATCTGTTTCTCCGTTGCCTGCTGAGCCTCCTGTCCAGGTTCCTGTCCCGGTTCCCATTCCCGCCCCTCTTCTTCCTGAGCAGTCACCCCCGGCGCCAATGGCTTCCTCCGATGTATTCCCTTCAGATGATCCCCCTGCATGTCGCTATCCTCTTCGCGATCGCCATCCCCCTGACCGCCTTAATCTAGCCTCTCAGCTTCTTGACCTCCCTATTCCTCCCTCCAGTGGCCCTCCAGAGCCAGCTTCTTACCGAGAGGTTGTCCGAATACCTGAGTGGCAGGCTGCTATGTCTGCTGAGTTGGAGGCGCTCGAGCGCACCTCTACATGGGATTTGGTTCCCCTTCTTCCTGGTGTTGTTCCCATTACCTGCAAGTGGGTCTATAAAGTTAAGACTCGCTCTGACGGTTCTGTAGAACGGTACAAGGCTCGTCTTGTGGCTCGTGGTTTTCAGCAGGAGCAGGGACGTGATTATGATAAGACTTTTGCTCCCATGGCTTATATGACTACCGTTTGAGCTCTTATTGCTGTAGCTGCTGTTCGACGGTGATCTCTCTTTCAGCTTGATGTGAAGAATGCTTTTCTTCACGGCGATCTCCAGCAGGAGGTTTATATGCTTCCTCCCCCTGGTTTTTCTTCTCCTTCTGGTTTGGTATGTCGCCTACGGCATGCTCTCTATGGTCTCAAACAGGCTCCTCGGGCCTGTTTTGAGCGTTTCAGTACTGCTGTGATTGCTGTTGGTTTTCAGCCTAGTCCGCATGATCCTGCTTTGTTTGTGCACTCTTCCTCTCGTGGTCGGACTTTGTTGTTGCTTTATGTGGATGATATGATAATCACTGGTGATGATCCTGCTCATGTGGCTTTTGTTAAGCATCACCTTCAGCAACATTTTCAGATGACTGATCTTGGTCGATTGAGCTATTTTTTGGGCATTGAGGTCACATCTACTTCTACTGGTTTTCAGTTGTCTCAGCAGCGTTACACATCTGATATCCTAGCACGGGCAGCTCTCTCTGACTCTTGTGTTGTGACTACTCCTATGGAGCTACATCTTCAGTTGCATGCTGATGAGGGGACTCCCTTATCTGATCCGACACGCTATCGTCACTTGGTTGGGAGCCTGGTCTATCTTACCCTTACTCGACCAGACATTACTTATGCTGTGCATGTCTTGAGTCAGTTTGTTAGTGCACCTACTTGTGTTCACTATGCCCATCTTTTGAGGCTTTTGCGCTATCTTCGGGCGACTCCGTCTCGAGGCCTTCTTTTCTCTCAGCATAGTTCTTTGGAGCTTCGTTCCTATTCTGATGCTACTTGGGCTAGTGATCCGTCTGATCGTCGTTCTGTTACTGGTTTCTGTTTGTTCTTGGGCTCTTCTCTCATTGCCTGGAAGTCCAAGAAGCAAACAGGTGTTTCTCGGTCTAGTACCGAAGCGGAGCTTCGCGCCATGGCTACTACTGCTGAGGAGATTGTTTGGTTGCGTTGGCTTTTGCATGATCTGGGTGTTGTCTCGCATGCTCCTACTCCTCTACATTGTGACAACACCGGTGCCATTCAGATCACTTTAAATCCTGTCAAACACTCCCTCTCCAAGCATATTGGTGTTGACGCTTTCTTCTTGCGTGATCAGTACAACAAAGGCATTCTGGCCCCCCAGTTTATTCCTTCTGAGCGTCAGCTTGCGGATTTGTTTACTAAATCTCAGACACGGGCACACCATGATTTTCTCTTGTCCAAACTCTCGATGTCTAATCCCCCGTGAGTTTGTGGGGGGGGGTGTTAGGAAATACAGCTATGTATACAGCTGTATTTCTATATCTGTATAGCTATCTTATTTGTATTCCTGTGTATCTATATATACCTTGTATATTGTCATTATTGATTAATGAAATGTGTGTGATTTTGTCCACCTAACAAAGTGCATGTATGGCTATATTATCATATTACTTTTATACTTATTCGGCATGTATTTAAATCATTTATGTTGACAATGGTACTTAATTTATATTTATTGATTGTAGACTATGGGTACAGCATAATGAGTATGGGAAAGTCAAATAAAGGAATTCTAGAGCAAACATACCAATAAAAAGCTTTCTCAACATAAAAACAAGAAAACAGGCTAACCAGGACATCTTACGCCCACCACTTACGGCCATAAGCTTTAGATAGAAGAGCTTGCATGTATATTTATGACGGTAATGAGGAACATAAAGATCAAACATAAGAACTTAGGAGCAAAACTCATGCTTATAAGCTAAGGGGTAAAGGTCAGACAAAGAAGTATGTAGGGTCTCATGCTTGTAAGGAAGATTGCAAGTACCAAATAAAGAAGCATAGAGTCCAGTGCTTACGGTTCTAAGACGGATCGTAACACCCAGAAGGAAGACTTTATAGATGGTACTTACAGTTGTAAGATGTATGTAAGGTAATGCAACCTTTTGTCTCCAGGTGGATACAATCTTGTTCTTACACCATTAGTAGTCCATAAGCAGTAGAGTATAAAAGATTTTATTGAAAATTTTGAAAAGTGCTTTTAATTAGCAACATAACTTAAGGAAGAGTAGAGAAAGATAACAATGGTTCTCTGACATTAGAAGCAAGATTTGAGCATCGGCCATAAGTTTAGGGTAGATTGGAAGTCGACGAGAGTCATCTTGAATGGTATCATTGGAAGACTTGAGGCATCCATCATCAATCGCAATTGGAGGAGATTAAGAGAGTGCTAATGTCTTTCATTATTTGCATTATCTTTTTGGGATTCTATAATCTCCATTAATAGAGGATTAAGCTCTTTGGTGTTTTGGTGTAGATGAACTTAGGGTTAATTCATTGATGACATTGGTTGTAGCCCTTAATCTTTTATTGATTTTTATATTGAACTTTTGTATTTCGTATTCAATTATGTGTTTTTGTTATCTTGAACTCTATCATAGTGAGTGCCAAGAGTTTTTATGACATGCACATTAGTGACGATCGAGAGATCTACCGTGTATAGGCTTACCGTGATTGAAAGAGAACAAGAGTTTGCCTAGAAATAGGTTTTTTCAGGATTGAGATTTCTCCCCACGCTTCTTCCGATCTTACTCCCTATGAGATTAGAGATAATCATTTTGAGAGAAGGCTATCTATTTTTTGAGCCTATGTTGCCTCAAGACAGAGTGCATTAAGTGCAGTATAGTCATAGGGCAGTCTGTATGGGAATAGTTGTTACTCACCTTGAGGAAAGGGGTAGCATGATTTAGGAACTCTTGTGGTCCTGAATGAGTGCATTATTCTAGTAGAACTTTGTTTAGAATTTGAACATAACCTTAGGGGAAATCTACGCTCGGACATCTCCTTTCTATGATTACCTCCCTAGTTATTGCCATTAATTGATTTTCTTTTCCATTCTCAGTTCTCTTCCGCTAAGACCATTATATTGTACGGTAGATGATAGGATAATAGTTTTCACTAGTATTTCCTAGTTCCCTATAGATTCGACACCCTGCATCTATTGCGCACTCTACTTTTTGTGTAGGACATCCACTTGTGTACGCCCCTCATCACTTCGTTCGAGAAAAGATTATCCCAAAATCCTTAGTAAATCCTTTTATATCTAACTTTATGGGCAACTTAAGGGTGTAAAAACGAGGCCATGATAATTAGGAGATGAAAGGTTGCATCTATTATAGGCAACTTATGACCGTGACCTTTGTCTATAAGGTGTTATGTCTGGGTGTTACAGTCTAGCTTATAGTAGTAAGTGCTGGACCATAAGCCATTCTGTCTGATGATTGTGACATTTTTCTTTGGCATAAGCCTTCCCCGTATGCTTCTCTGCAGACTCTGATGCACTCCCTACTCGTAAGCCCATATGTCTGGCAATCGTGCTCATACTTACATGCATAATAAGCCTGCCTATAAGCTTTTCTATTTGTTGCTTATTGTAGTAAGTACTGGCCATAAAAGGGGCGCAAGGTGTTATGACGGGCATGTTCTCCTGTTCAAATGTTGAGAGGGCTCCTTCTTCTCAATTTGCTTCTCAATTTGCTTGATTTGTCTCTTTCATGCTTGTTATACTTTATTAGTGCCCTAAAATCAATAAATCAGCAAATTAAGTGATTTTTTTAAATAAATGATCAAATATATGCCAATTGAGTGCAGCAAATAATATGAAAAGATGCACATATCACAAGTAAATAAAATGAAAAGATGTATATTTCACAACTTATTAATTTATATATTGAATTATTACGGAGAAAGTTATCTTTTGATTTGTGTGGTTGAGAATGTGGAATTATAAACACTTTATGTGTATACATTTGAAAGTCTTATGATATGAGAATATTGTTTGCCCTATGGATTTTTTTTTGTATTATTTAAATTGCGAAATTGTAAACACTCTAAATGAAGTTATATTTCAGACCAGTGTTTTGACTGTGAAAGTATTTGGATAATGGAAAGTTTCCTCCATTAATCTTAGGGCATCTTTAATTGTTGTTTTCATGGACTCATTGAGTGTTTGATAGTCAAACGTTTTAGGTGGTCACTAAGGGCATCTCCAACCGGGCTTCAAATTTGCTTTAAAAAAAATTAGATTTGGTGCAGGGACACTCCAACCGGGCGCAATTCCCTGCGCCAAATCAAAATTCTGCTACAGTGGCGTGCAGGATACTGCGGGCCACTATAGCAACATTGTATAAAAAACAATGGCTACTGAATCGTTTGGTGACCACCAAATGCTTAATAGTGGGTCACATTAATTTTTTTCTTAAATTTATTTCTATAAATACATGATTCATTTTTGGAAAAACATTTAATTTTTTATCAATTAAGAAATGAATAGTCTTTAGAAAATTAACAATATATTATTTTATGAAAATTTGTATAATTTTTAAAAATATTTTAATATATTTTAAAATATATGATTTTCTTTTATATATCAACTAATTATTTTCATTATATAATGAAATATTTTATTAAATAAATATATTTATTATGACATGTATATTATGAATAATTGAAATGACGAGTAAAATGATTGCGAGTGGCGTACTATATAATAACCATGGTAAGAGATAGTTTAATGGATTTGATGAGATGGTATGGGCTTCAAATTTTTTAGATTGTCTACCCATTAAAGATCTCCTTAATATTAGTCAAATATAACTCAAGATATGAATTGAAATATGGCCAAATTAGATGTACTAATTGGCCCAAAAGCTCACTGAGTTACTGTCTCACTTGAATTGCCAAACTAATTTGACTCATAACTTGGGCCTGTGAAAATCGTATGGAAAAGAATCCGTATGGTTTGTGGTTGGGCCCAAGTCTGAAGCCCACCACTAACTTTCGCAGTTTGGGTTTTGGATTCAGTCAATTTGGTTAAGTTATTTTCTCAATTTGGTTTAATGAGGGTGTATTTGTAATTCTGTTTTGTTTAGGGCCTGCTTGGGTGGGAGGGTTTGGAAGGGTTTGGGAAGGTTTATAAAGTAAAGGTTCTTTGAACCCATGCTTGGGGGGAGGGTTTAGAAGAGTTTGGAACGGTTGAAAACCTCCCATTTCCCTTCATTCATCAACCCACCAAAATGGTGGGTTGGGGAGAGTTAAATATTTTTTTGGACAATTTTACCATTCTAAGTTTTCTATAATTACAATCTTTGCCTTTTTTATTAGGTTTGATTCATTCTCTATGTTATGTATTTTAGTGGTTTTATGAAACTTGTTGTACTCATTTGTGGAGATTTTTAATGCTGTAGAAATTTTATTATGTATTTTGGTGCTACAGTAATTTGAGAGCAATGATCGATTTTTTTTTTTTAAATTTTGATGTAATTTTATGTTGGAATAACAAAGGCCCAATGCAAAAATTTTGATTAGTTGTGCAAAAACATAATTAAAAATAATCCAAATGCTTATGTTTTTTGTGTTTGAATTGGAGCAATGTAAAGGTATTTTGGTAATAATAACACACAACCTTACTTTCATTTACTTCCAAACCAAACACAAAATGGTGACAATACTTACTTTACTTTCCCTCCCCCCAAGCAAAGTATGTATTCAATCTTTTCTTTCTCTTCCCTTCCCTTCCTTTCTATTACTTTATGAACCCACCCCTCACTTCATCCAAGCAGGCCCTAAATTTTTCCTAGAATTTTGTTTAGGTTTGGCCAGGAGAATTAAAAAAATTACTTAACTAACGGAATTAATTGGAATAGAATCACTCTCCTGTGCTGTCTTGTTTATTATTATTATTATTATTATTATTATTATTATTATTATTATTATTATTATTAATAAAAACTGGGCAAACTAGGGATTCCAAACCTATCTCATTTATTTTTCATGTTATAATAAGATGTGACCCTGAACTGCTTTTTTGAGGATTTTATTTTTTCATTATTGCCAAGAAATATATATGTACCATATAGCAATTCAACCAAAACATCTGAATTATTTGGTTATATTGAAAGATTTGGTTAGTTCTTTTATAAAATTTATTGACCTTTTTTCTTTGGTTATAAAATTTTTTTAATTGAATGGGTAGAACCCACCAATTGCACACCTCTCGCAACATTTAGTCCTCAACGTCTTACAATCAAATTGGGAAGTTGATAGGAACCAAATAAATATTTAAAGATAAAATTATTTTTTTAATTACTAATAAGTTTTTAATATTAGTATTTAAAAAAATTAATTATGTAATATTGTTCGGATAAGCTCTTTTTTGCATATATATATATATATATATATATATATATATATATAAAAGGGATCATTGATATATTTTCTATTTGCCAATATTTTTTTAGTTTATTAGCACTAATTTCTTTGCATAAAATATTCATGTGTATACTGAAAATGCAAATTTGAACTTCAGTTCACACAAAGTGAGATGACATATTTGTTAAGGTATTAACTCAACTATGTCTATGCTCATGACACCAGATTTGTCCATATTTCGCCAAAAATACATGTGGTTTATGTTTTTTTCCTCATACCAATTACCCTAACATGCATGCAAAAGTATGAGATTTTCAAAGTATGCACATAAATACATTGTCTATAAGGGTATATACATGCAGTCGCCAACTTTCTTGGGGTGCATGTGCCAATGCCCATATAGATATTTCATCATTGTCATGAAAGCATACAACTTGAGAGCAATTGCCATGCAATTTATCTTCTAGTAAGATAACTTTAAGATACAAGCATGATTCATTTTTAATTATCTTTTATCTATTAAACTAAACAGAGCTGAATATCACCAGTGTTGAATTGTTTGGACAAATGGATTATCAAATGCTGACATGAATCAAGGAGGCTGGATGGATTTCTAGGATTGCTGCTTCTTCTATTATGTATGTTTTAAATTCATAATTAGCTCCATCTCTTTATTATGTATTTTTTTTTTCATGTAAAATCATGCCTAACAAGCTCTGTAGTTATTTTTCTTGAGGTTTAACATTCCATTGCATTCCAAAGGTCAAGTGTGTGTGTATTTTTCTGTTTTAATTAGATTAAAAAAAAAACTAAGCTAATATGGTTTCTTCTGCAGCAGTTTCTATTCAATTATATATTTCTTTCTCTTTTGGTTTGGTCTTTTTAGAATTAACCAGAAGTACTAACCAAATAAAAACTCAATGGTGGTAAAAAAAACCTAATTGCTAGCATTAAAATCAACACAATAGCGAATCTCAAAACATAACTGTTTTCAGGCATCATATTTTTGACACATCCTACCTCTTCTAATCATTGCAATTTTTCTACCAAGAATCATATTAATTTTCATGTTTTCAGAATCAAACACCTATATTATATGTTAAGATTTAATTATTTAAATTTTTTTTTTTTTTGAAAATGTGGATAAATCACTGCAATTGAAAGAAAATAAGAGATATAATAGAAGCCCATAAACAACAATAGCAGAAAATAACAATACAAAAACAGAAAGAATGCTCACTTGAAGTGAAATATAAAAAAGAACAACCACAATATATAACAAAACAAAACACAAGATAAAACCCTGAAAGACCAGCAAATTACTAGCAAAAAGATGAGGGGGCTCCTCTAATCACGTTGAGTTGATGTCGATATCGGTCTTTCTAAGGGCTCTCAATATATATATATGATTTAAAAAATTATTAATATTAAAACACTTATTTATTTATTTATTTTATTAATGTGGACAAGCAACATGTCAGGAGCGTGAGCAAGGTCAGAAATTATTAATTATCTAGCCCATAACTCTTATTTGAAGACATGGAATTTGAGTTATTTGCTTGAGTCCACACCTAAGATCTGTTATCACTACTTTGCAACCAGGAATAAACTTAATGGAAGTCTTTTACTACCAACCTTATGCAAATGAGCTTGTGTTGTTGCGCTAATAAAATCTTTATTTTTAAATATTTAATTTTTATTAATATCAATCCCCCTCATATATATATATTTCAAAACTAATCAAGCCCCAGATTTCATCACCCATTTAAACCCACCTTTTATTATTTATTGAGAAACCCAATTACACTCACTTATGCTAGGATACAATAATGTCAATTAATGATTAATACAAAGATTAGGCCAATCCTTAAAAAAAAAACCATTTATATATGTAGCAACTAATGTTAATTTTTCAGAATAAATTGTCTACTTTGACCGTATACTAAACTGGGCCTTAAGAGTTTTGTCATACAACGGATGGCTCTTAGTGAATGGTGCTGAGTTGCAAGCTTAACCACTACAACCATGATTAGAATGATCCTTTCCTTCTTTGATGTGCCTAATTAGCTTTTGCCCTTCTATCTTTTTCAACAATGGACCTACTTGCAGACATGTATTATCACAAGGAAAAAAAATAAAAAAAAAGGAAAGAAAAGCTAACAAACTGGTGGGACTAGTTATCTTTTGAGATAACCACCAACCATTTGGGTGCCTTTCATCAATCAAAAGGTCCCTCTCATGCAATGATAATGAGTTTGATCATTAATTTCAGCACAAATCTTAGAGCACTTTGATGCAATAATTTCCAGCTAGCATGTAACCTATTACTGTTAATAGTCAGTGGGTGAATTGAAACAAAGAAGGCGAAAGTTCACAATTGGTTCTTAACAATACAATCAAGTTAGTGGATTTTCCTCTATGGACCAAAAGAAGTATCACTTTGGTCCCTGAATTAAATGAAAGTATTCATTTTGGTCTTTCAGTTGGTTGTTGATTCATTTATCTGATTATTTTCGTTTTTAATTTAGTTGATGTGTCAGCATATATATATATATATATATATATATATATAATTCAAATAAGTGTTTTTTTTAATACATAAAAATTCAAACTTAAAATCATTTGGGTAAGTAACTCAAGCTTTTATCACTTGAATCAACTAGACGTCAGGATTAGTTGTGAATAAGAAGGACTCAAGTATCATTACTTTGAGTCAACGGCCTTTGGGTCAATTGGCACTTGGGTCCCCCATGAGTATGCCTCGCAAGTGGCGAGAGTTCGAATCCTTGGGATGAGGGTGCATGTCTCGAGAGTGAGCATGAACCGTGGGTGGTCCCGGGCGCTCATGTGTGCGCGGGCCCCACAGGCCGCAGTCGAGGCGTGTGCACGCCCCTGTCTTAGTTTAACGGGCCCATTAAGGGTTTCGTTCTTCTTGACAAAAAAAAGTATCATTACTTTGAGTTGGACGACTGGAATGAACACGTCGAATACTTTTTCTCATCCTTGGTATTAGTTTTTTTCTAATCTAGAGTACTGTTAATTATATATCAAAATGAATTGTGAAATTGGATCTATGACTAATCTCAAAGTTGAACCGTTTGTGATCCATCTTGCATGGCCATCATCAAATCTATGCTTTTTAACTCCCCATTACTTTTGACATGTTGAAAATCAACTAGTCCAACTCAGATGTTTCATCAACAGCACCAAATCTATTGGTTTTCTTTTGTAAAGTTGTCTCTATGTTTATTGACATGAAAGCATTAATAAAATGAACAGTTTAGGCCACTGAGATCCCTTAAGATCCTCCTCATATAGCCTTTTGATTTCTTTTTTTTTTTTTTTTTAAAACAAACTTTTAGGACATACCACCAGAATCAGGACAGCTGTTTAGCTTTAGCTTAATTTTCCCATTTCTCAATAATTCAAGTGTTATTATAGTACTGTACTATTATATGCCAAGCTGAAATCTTTAAGAAGGTCAATTAAGTATATGCTTATCTATATGAAATGAGTAAGCCCTGTGGTGTAACCCACTTGAAAATTTATTATTAAAGTTAAGAGACCACTTATCTAACTCCTTTCTTTTCCACTGCTTTTGCTTTGACAGAGTTAATTTTGCAAACTTTTTTTCAAAGTGTTTTTTCCCAAGCACAAGAGAAAGCTCTTTTTTCACAAGATGAATCTATGAAGGAAAACAAAGGCTTGAACTTTGGTATGTTCTTTTGTTTATGTGTATTTGTTAAGGCATTCTTTTCTCTTACTGCTTTTTGTTTATGATTAAAAAAAGAAAAAACAAAGTTAAGGAAGCAACATCACAAGCTTCATCAAATTAAGGTTTGCTCATATCTAGTGTACTTATTTATTTATTTACTTATTTATTTTGGTCCTTCAATTAAGTAGGCCCCAATATTTTTAGTTTGGTTTTTAAAAGTAAAATCTTGATACTAACGGCCGCCGAGAGGTCAATTGGTATATAGATTTCCAAAAAATATGTTTCGCAAATGGTGAGAATTCGATTTGAGAGAGAGCATGTTTTTGAGAGTGTGAACAGTGATTGCGCACAAGTAATCTCATACCCATATCGCAATTTATTTTAGATGTTTAGCGGCTGATCTAATTGTGGCTTAAAAAAGAAAAAAAAGAGATAAAATCCACTGTCTTAGTGTTTTAACTGAAAGGGTGTTCATTTTGGTCACTCAAATATATCAATTTTCATTTAGATGTTATATTATCATAAACTATCTTGGTGGTTAGTGGACGGTATAAGTTAATTATGGAGTTGAACAAGTGATCCAAAACAAATAAAGGTAGTGTTTGGATGGTGGGATATTATATTCAATGGATGAGGATATCTATGGATGAAATATCCATGGATAGAAATAGCCATGTTTAAGTGTTTGGTTGGAGGGATTTAAGTAAATATAAGATTTAATAAATAATTTTTAAAATATTTTAAATTATTTAATTAAATTCAATTACAGTGGATGATTAGAGAAATTTATTTTTTAAAAATTTTTACTAAGTATTTGACTTAAATAACGGATATTAAATCACTGGATGAGCGGCATCCCACCGATTTGGTGGGACGCCGCTCATCCAATTTTCAGGGATGGGGGTCATCCCCATCCAGGCAACCAAACAATGTGGTTCTGGATATCCCATCCCCATCCCAGGATATCCAGGCTTCCAAATACTGCCAAAGTCATTAGCTGAGAGGTCAAAATAAACATTTCTTAGCCGAATGAGATATAAAAAAGTAAAAAAAAAAAAGAAATTAAATCTAGTTTAGCCATTTTTATCTAAATCCATCCGGATGAGTTTAACTATGCCAAGTTGATGGGGTATTTCCTATAAAGATATTAACACCCTTTCTCTTTTAACCCTGAATGATATGATTAGTATATATATCTATTAACACTCCAATATTCATCAACTTCATCAATGTCATACATGCAGGAATGTTTTTTTAAATATTAACAAGATACTGGATTGAACCTTAGTTCTCAAATTAAGAGAAAACAAAATACCAATTTTTCTATTACATCGATGGTGATATGATACATTTGTACTGAAGTTTCTTTTTCTTTTTTTTTGTGACAAATATTGATAAATCAGATATCAAGATGAGTTCTATAACACTTGCGCCCTCTATCTGCATAAGCTAAAATTAATTTATTTTTTTATAAGATGAATAATTTATGCAGAAGACACAATGCTAATCTATTATTGACTTCTCTACTCATCTGATTTATTGACTTCTCTGCTGCAAAACCAGTCTATAACACACGCAGTACATGTGTACTAGTTCATTGTCTATTGAGCATGGCTTTGAAGGACCATCTACCAACCTGGACATTATTATTAGTCAACGGCTTTAAGTTCAATTGGCATTTAGGTCCCCCATGAGGACGCCTCGCAAGTGACGATAGTTCGAATTTTTGGGGTGAGAGTGCATGTCTGAGAGCTGTGAGCACGAACTGTGGGTGGTCCCAGCGCCCCCGTGTGTGCGGGCCCCACAGGCCACAGTCGAGGCGTGTGCACGCCCCTGTTTTAGTTTAGTGGACCCATTAGAGGTTTCGTTCTTCTTGACAAAAAAAACTTGAACATTATTGATCTATCACAACCGTTGATAGAGTATCCTTTCCTTCTAATTTTCCACCAACATAGTCCAAACTTGGACCTTCTTTTTTTTATTTGTTAATTTTAATTATTAATTTATATTGTGCTAGGGTTTTAGGTAGAATGAAGCACATTGCTTGTACAATCATTGTGAGCGATTGTTATAGCATCACCTCATCAAGTGCATGAATTCATTTTCTAAAGTGGCATTTATTTATATATCATTTGTATTTCAGGACTTTAGTCAATTGTTTCACTTAACAATCACTACCTAATGCAGTGGAATTTTAGTAAATAGTGAATGGATGGACCCATAAATCAAATTTATTGGTCGACAGTGCTATAGCAATATTGTATAAATATTATGTAAATACTGTAATGATACTATTCATTATTTGCTCATTGGGTCACTTGTGAAGAAAATCATTTTTTCCATTCCACTATTGCATGACATAGAGAGATTTATAAATTTATATTTATTACTAAATATATTCTAAACATGCATGTCATAAAATTCTAATCAGCCCCATATGATGTTTGATTGTGTTAATAAATTTTTAAAAAATCATTAAATTATCGTAATTAGCTAGTACATCATTATATTTGTCTATTTTTAAAAATGTTTTAGAACGGCACTTGTCACATTTTTGCAAGAGGAGAAAAAAAAAATACAAAGACTCACTGAGTTGGAGTAGGTTGTATTTTATGTGAATTTTGGTTGAGATGTAGTAACTCAGCTAAAATGTGAGTGTAAGTCAAGATATATCCATGGATGATAGGACATGTTGATAGGTGGTTTACACCAAATCTAGTGTTGAAATTGGATAGATGTCAAAATCTTATATTTTAATATTTGAATTGTATGTGAAGAATGACTAGATGATTTTGTTCTTTCTTGATCCACTTCGCATGTGATGTTAGTTTAATATAAAACAATTATTTTAAATAAATTTAAAATATATAGACAAAATTAATATTTAATTGGATATTACGAAATAAAAGTCAAATTATAAGTTCAAAAGAGTATTCTTTTTTAATATTGTTTTCATTACGTAGATTGATGGAATACTCAAAACTCTATAAAGAAGTGTTTTTTTCCTATATTAAAAAGATTAATCTATTTTCAATCAAATTTATTTAAAATAAAAAATAAAAAATCTATGTCTAATGATACAAGCATAATGAACTGCAATTTATTTTTTAATTTATTAATTTTTTATAATTGAGACAAAGAAGAATCTACATCCAACCCACCACCATCCAATTTGTACCCATATATTTTGATATATATTGGGGGTGGTAAAATAAAATAATAATTTAATAAAAACCCAAACCTTTTCCTCTCCTTTCACTATCAAACATTCCTTTTCCTTTTTCTTTTAAATATATTTTTTACTCTCTCTCTCTCTCTCTCTCTCTCTCCCCTCCAAATCCATCTCCATTTAAGACCGCCATTGAACCACCTTCACCTCCCCTTGCTCCATTGCTCGCTGTATCTGGCCCTCTCTTCTCTTATGGCTTCCGGAGAGTCTTCTCCTTCACAGCCGCTCAAGTATCAGGTGATCTAAATTTTGTTCTCAAAAAAGTTCTCATTATTTTGAACTGAAATCTCAGACAAAGATGTGGTTTTTATGGTGTTATTTTCCTTGTTTTTCTTCTCAGACTTGGGTTCTTCGCGTTTCAATCCACTGCGAAGGGTGCCGGAAAAAGGTCAAGCGTATTCTACAGAACATCGACGGTGAGCTGGCCTGAGATTTAGCTTTGAATTTCTCTAATTTATTCTTGAATATCCCCTTTCAATTTGCTCAATTTCTTCCAATTTGGGGGAATTTTTAGGGGTTTATGAGATCTTGATCGACTCGCGGCAGCACAAGGTCACCGTCAACGGCAACGTAGCCGCCGAGACGCTTATCAAGAAGCTGGCCAAGAGCAACAAGCACGCCGAGCTCTGGCCTAACTCCAAACCCCCAAACCCTAACCCTAACCCTGATCCTAATCCCAATCCGATCTCCAATCCCACCCCGGCCAATCCCACGCCACCTCCATCCGAGAAACCCGGCGATCCTCCGGCGAACCCCGACCCCAAACCCTCCCCTGCCCCCAGTCCCGCTTCCGCTCCTGCTCCGAAACCCGCCGTCGAAGCTCCGTCGAAGCCCAATCCCGAGGAACCCAGCACCACATCCTCACCACCCGAAGCCTCCACACCCCTTGCCGATGCCGCCGCTGCCGCCGATGCCGCTCCTCCCACTTCCGGCACAAAGAAGAAGAAAAAGAACAAGAACAAGAAACCCAGCGCCGACGCCGCCGCTTCCGCGGCCGCCACCGGCGGCAAAGCAGACTCCGAAGACGAGGAGCCTGCGGCCGCAACAGCCACGCCACCTCCCGCGCACGTGATCGAGCACGTGCGTCACGTGCCGGTGTTAAGCTACAGCACGGCGCACCCTAACACGAGCTACGGTGAGACGTACTACGCGTCGGTGCCGGTGCACGATAGTTACTACGTTCAAGCGCCGCCGTATCACCCCGATGCTCATTATTACGGCCGCCACGTGGAACGCCAGGAGTCGTACGATTATTTTAGCGAGGAGAACCCCAACGCTTGTGGAGTCATGTGATTAAGCTCTCCCTCTCTTGCTTTTTGCATGGCAATGGCCAATGTTTTGTTTTAGGGTTAGGGTTTTGGTAGCACTAGTGCGTCTAGTTGTGTGTGTGTGGGTATATGGAAGGTGTTTGTTTCTTTATTATTATGTATAGTGTGATATTACTACTTGTTCAAGCAAAGGAGTGTTCTCTCTTTTGATTTCTAGATTTTAAGGGTGTGTTTTTTTTTTTTTTTTTTTTTACATTTTGGATTAGTTTTAAATGTTTTGGTTTAAAGTATATTTCATGAAGTACATGCAGTTTAAAACACCAACTGGTTAACAAGTGATGTTCATAAAAATTTTTTTACACATTTTAAATCATGTGGGAGTTAATAATATTGTTACTCATTAATTGGTTTTTAATATCTCATATTTTATTTTATTTGTCACCTTTTGGAATTTTAACCTTTTTCTTATTTTGAGAAAACGTGCTAACAGTGGTAAAAGCATTAATTATTTCATAATTTTTATATTAAATGTTAAGAGTGTTAATGATAATTTTAATTTTAATATAAAGCTTAATTGGGACAATTAATGTGATCTTTAGTTGGGGGGGAATCAAATAACTATATTTACCCCTAATTTCATGAGAAATGAGAAGAGTACAAAGGTGAGGTGGTGGATGTGATTGCCGAACAATGAGGTGGTTGTTGAGTAACAGATGAATAATTAAACAAATAAGTAATACATAGAATATTTTAGGTTTGTGGTTATTTCTTTACACATGATATTTGGATGGAAATGAGAGAAAGCAGTGCGGATGAAGTGTGAGTTAGTGTCATTTTGTGAGCTTGTGATGTTTAAAAAGGATGATAAAATGATGGCGATGAGGTGGATGGTTTGAACTCACCCTCTTTGCAGCTCTCATTGTGATAAGGATGATGTACGTGGGTTTCTTGAGCGTCTAAAATTGTAGTTTCTCTTCCATTTTATTATTTATTAATAGACATCATTGACAAGTGTGACATTTGAAATGAAAAAAAAAAAAAAATTCAAGTAAAACATGGGATGTTTGTTTAAACAAAAATAAAAAATTATGTGTCTGTTTAACTTTCCCAATTTTCATTTAAAGATATTTTTTAACAAATATGATAAATACAACAGTTCAAAGATACGTATAAGCAAAAATTAATTATTTAATCATGTATTATCATCCAACGGTATAAAGATTCTGTTGCAAGTTTAGTCCTACATAAATTATTTTTTTTTAATACTCTGTAATGGGGGATTCTTGCTTGTTATGTAACATTGGCCCCTTCTACTATTTTTGTGAAGAATTACTAATGGATCCTATTTATACAAAATTGCAATTTTAGTCTTTTATTTCCCAATTTTAAAAATGGGTGGAAGTTTGTAATGGTGATTTGGTAATTATAAAAAAATAATACTATAATTGGTTACTTTGAGGGTTTTTCAGAAATATTAAGGTTATTCATTTGTTGGGGTATTTAAAATATTACTGAGTATGAGCTTGTGCTCAAAGGATTTTTATTTGCCACCCGGAAAAGTGAAGTTACTATCACTTTACCCCACTTTAAAACTGCTTTTCAGGTCCTTCTAATTTTATTTTGGTTGCACTATCTAGCAAAATAGTCAGATTCTTCTTTTTTGACATTATGGCTTTTTGGTTCGGAAGTGATTTTCCGAAGTGGTGAAATCCTATAAATGACCACTTCAGTGGAAGTGTGTAGTTCTTTTGGAGGTGTAGACTTCTGTGTGTTTGGTTGTTGCTGGAAGTGTCATGTCAGTAACCACTTCTAGTGTTTGGTTGGTTGAAGTTCAAATCTGGAAGTTGCCACTTCGGCAGTTCATGGTGTTTAGTAAGAGGTAAAGTGGGTATATGGTTACCACTTCGGGAGAGACAGTATAGTTACCCATTATAATTTTTGTGATTAAAATTTTAATTATTTCATAATGAGTATTTATTTATTTTTTAACGTGATATAAATTTCGTTCAATTTTATTTATTAAATTTGTAATTTCGTGATTAAATTTTAATTATTCGATAAATATTTATTTATTTATTTTTTTAAGTTATCTAAATTTTGTTTATTAAATTTGTATTTTGGTGATTAAATTTTAATTATTTAATTTAAAATTTTTTTATTCAATTTTATTTAATTATTCTATAATTTCATGATAATTTTCATGATTATTTTCTAATTTAAGAAATGAGGGTTTATTTATTTACTTCTTCAACAAATTTACATCGTATATTAAATTTTTGAATTTTTTTTATTTATAAAATTGATGGGCAACTTCAATGAACAGTGCAGAAATGAAGTGAAGTGGACTTCGGCTTTTTTTTTTAGCTGAAGTTGAATGGGTAAGTGGAGATGGTTTGGAAGTGTCACATCAACCACTTCGGCCCCTACTTCGGTCAACCAAACAGCTGGAAGTGGCTCGGAAGTCTCCACTTCACCCACTTCACCCTCAAATGAAGCCAAACAAACACCCCCATGTGGCCAAGCCAAGGATGGATGTGCTCGACCAAGTTGAACCAGTCAATAATAAAATATTAAAAAATATATTATAATAATTAATAATAAATAAATATAATATTAAAACCATAATTATGGTATAGAAAACACAACTACCTTGGTATCCTATTTTTTTAATACATATTATTATGAAATAGAATGTGTATACTTATCTACATTGTTAAAAAAAGGGGGGGAGAAAATCAAGCTTTAAACCAGCTCTTTAAGCAAACTAAACTTCAATTGATGACCTATCCTATACTCATGCGAAAGAATTTAAATTTAGAAAATAATAACACTACAAAATTCTCAATAAATAAATAAAATAATAAATAATTAAAAAAACATCATATTTGTTGGACGCCCACTTTCCTGTGCTTCAAACCCTTCCCCAATCCCCACCTACCCCAACCGCGATATCGATCCTCTACCCCATCCCTATATCTCTCTCTCTCTTTCTAGTTGTCACACCTCTAACTAGGTGTGGCGAGTCGAGATATGGACAAATAGCTGCATACCCACTAGGCCGAAATTCACTGGGCCAGTAAAATCTCACAAGTAGAGTTGTCAATTTGGGCCTAGCCCGTCGGGCCAAGTCAAATAAGTAAGTTGGGTTGGTCTTTTGTAGGTTGGTTTAAAGGCGAGCCTAAATGGGCTGGCCCGTTTGGGTCACGGGTTTAGGGAGAATGGGTTTAATTTGAGCTGGCTAGTCTTCCTCTTAATTTTTTTAAAAAAAAATAAAAAATTAAAAAATCAATTACAAAAGTTAAGCAACTGAAGTAAAAATAAATACATGTTTATAAAGGGGCTTTTATGCAAAAGTGATATAAAAAAAGAAAAATAATAATAATTAAAAAGGATGGAAAAGAAAGGTAATATAGGCCAGGGCCATAACCCAATATCCCATACTAATTTTCATATTTCACCATCAATTATCCAATATCTACTTAAGTTTAAAGTCTCAAATCCTAATTCTAATTTTTTTTTTTTGACTTTCTCCTCTTGATGAAGATAAAACAGAATGAGAAAATGGAGAGGAAAAAGATTTTAATTATGTGATAGTTGATAAATTATAATTAATTTAATTGCTGTATGTCTTAAAAGGGAGAGTGAGATGAAAAACATTTTAATGGATGTTTTTAATTTATGTCTATTTTTTTGAACTGCTTGATGATTTTGATAAACATTGCAATGGTAATAGATGTTTTTATTTTTGCATTTATTTTTTTTATTTTGTATATATTATATAGACATATTATATTAAATATATTAATATATGCGAACTATGAAACATAATACTTTTTTTATATTTATCTTGGGCTGGGTGCCCAGCCCACAACCCAAGGTGGGTTGGGTTGGCATTTTGCCAGCCCTCCATTTTGGCAGGTCGGCCCATCCTGTCTCACCAAATGATGAGTTTGGGCTGGCTCGCCCGCGGGCCCTACTTGATAGCTTTAACTACCTATCTAGACTAACCCTTGCAAGACCTTATTCCTAATTTATAAAAGATAGTCAACAATTTGATGAGCTTCGAAAAGCTTAGTAAACAATCCACTAAAAACAAAATAAGGATCAATAAAATTTAGAGTTTTAAAACAATACCACTTTTAAAAAAAATCCTTACACAAAGAGGATAGCATATAAATCTGATGGCATCTAAAAACACCTAGTAAAAATACAAACTTAGATCAAAATGATTTTTTAATATTTATGTGTCTCCAATTTATTGTGACCATATATTTTATCTCGGTTGCATCCAAGTTAGAAATATCATAACCCATTTGCTTTATCTAGGTGGACGGAGTTAAAAACTAACAGAGTTCATTTATTTTATCTCTATGGGCGGTGTTAGAAATTCAAAGCCACTATTGTTTCACCGATGGCGCATAGTGAAACTTTAGTCTCAATTGCGGAGAACATATAGAAATGATTGATATTGACTAATTTAGAACATAAACTAATTGAAGACTACTTTAAGCATAACAATAATTTCGCAATATCCCACTTTCAAAAGGGACTACACAAATTGTTTTTTGAAATACATACTTACTCAAGAAGATAAACAATTGAGCGTAAACAAATGGCGGTTAAAAAAAAAAAAAACAAATACATTTAAAATAATACCTTGATGTGAACCGGTTAGGCCTACACTAATGGTTTAAATAAACAAAATCAATTAAATAGTACCTTGGTGTGTCAAACAAAGAGATTAAACTAATGAGGAGAATTCAACAAAATAATCAACCACCAAGGCTTTACAGCTTCTTGAGCACTGTAGTTATAAAAGATTCACAACAGCAAACTTTTCTTCTCTTCTTTTTTAAAATGATAGAAAACAAAACTCAATTATAGATAGAGTTTGCAATTTCAAATGCATTGGAATATGTAAACAGTCAAACTTAGGCTAATGAGAATAATTAAAAATATCCATTTAACCAAATGCTTTACAACTCATGGATAGCTCACTTATACGTAATATATATTAACAGGAAATGATCAAGTAATAATAATAATAATAATAATAATTCAGCACTTTAACATCATAATACAAGGGGATTACTTACTACACACCACCATCCTCTTTCATGTCTTGATACTTCAAGAACAACACCTTCCTAGGCCTTGCCAAGCTTTTATTATGGTATCCCAGCACATGGTTCTAGACAGGGTCATAGGGAGCCCTCCTTTTGGACAACAAATGGAATGCCTTTTTTAACTCCCAAGTGTTGGCTATTATCCCCATTCAACACAATCCTCAGCTTCTCACTAAAGTTCCTTACTGATACCAACATGTCCTTTGGAACGCTAACAAGGTGAGGTGTTTACGTATTTGTATGTATATTTTTTTATTTTAACACAGTTAAATTTTATTTTTGTAATAAATAATAAATCAATGGCAAAATAGTTATTCCCATTGAGTCATAAATTACTCTCTCATACCCCAACAATATGTTTAATGATATTGGATTGTATTGTAACACTATTGGAGAAATTTAATGGCCTATGACAAACCTCTCACCGAAATCCCAATCCTCCACGGCGGGCCTTTAGTTAGTTCACCTCAATAACTACCAATCTTTATTGTCATGGGTGGTGCGGAACAGACCGAGCAATGCTGGGCGGATTATATCATGAAAGGTTACCATCCTTACTTAAAATATTTTCTAAATGCCATGAGTAACCCTTTGTACATATTAGGATGTAAGAGAAAGTTAGATATTTTAAAAGAAGAGTGTGGAGTTTTCTAGTGTCTCCAAGTCTTTTAAGGTAAAAGCACTTTCAAAGCTTTTGTTTCCATAAATCTTTTGGCTATTTGATAAGCAAACCAAGACAAAAGAATAAGTTAGCCTGACTGGATCTAGAGGAAGTGATCAAGTGTCGGAAATGAGTCCGAGTGTGTGACATCATGGATTCACATGCACCATCATTCCTACCAAGATGCATGGCAACCCAACCTGACGTTATCCTTGATCATGCCACCTGAAACCAACAACCTCTTCTCACCACTAACCCTCAAGCCTTATCTCAATTCTTCCCTATATGTGGCGGCAAACATGCCACCTTCATACCGCGGCCTATCAAATTAAGGCCCAAGAAAATGAAAGATGAAAAAAAAACTTCAAGTCCTCTGACAACCTCATCCCTCCTCCACCAGGACCACCACTCCTTTTCCCTCTAGGACCACCCTCTGTTAACCACTAAGCCTCATAAATATTGTGTCCCTTTACTTTACTTCACTGTGTATTCTCTACATGCACCATAACTTACCTCAGCACCTTACCATCTCCTACCGTCTTTGCTAACTTACCATTCCCTTTGATCCTTGAGACTCTCACTACCAGTAACTCCTTTGGCTATCTCATTGTTTATGTCTGTCACGATCCCAAAGCACATTAGTATCACGGTGGTCCTTAGCTCCGCTCACGAACACATCAGTTCTGAAGGTTTAAATATTCAGCAAGGCATTCCAAACTTCCTTTTTTCAAAAGAAATATAGATATAATTTAGAGCGTTAGTTGAGATTATATTTATGATATTAATTAAGTAAATGAATTTAGTGTACAAGTACAATGCGAAGGGTTGAGCTTTTGTTTTTCATTGGAGTGTACAAATGGCGTCTCCCTATGGGAGGCTTTAATGCTCTAGTTTGTGTGGTCACTGTGCTGGGTATTTTTTGTGTTTATACTTGTTGCAAACCCCAGCAAAAAGACACTAATTTTATCAACTTGTATTTGTATTTTTGTGATTTTATAAATATTTGCTTAAATTTTATGGACACCGACATCATCAACAGGTGAGGAACATAGTAGCTTTCGGACATTAATTAAAAGCGATGGCAACCCACCTTTGCCGTGCCCATGCTAATTAAAAGTCCTGAACCATATATAGTAAGTATTCAAAAAAACGCAGTATGTATACATTTTTAGGCACATATCCACACAGGACTGGCACAACACTGACGTCAAAAGAGAATAACATAATCAATCTCTCAGGAAGTTACGGACCATACATAAGTAAATATTAAATTTAGACATAACAAACAGTGAAACGCCTGCATTTATATTTGGTTTTGGATTAATTTACTGGCATTATACAAACTGATGAACGAGGAACTTCAAGAGATTCATTCACTTTTATCACATAAGAAAGCAAACACACATGTGATGAACATAAAATCTTAACCTTGAGAAAATGCCTTTATGGAACCACAGTAGTGCTAGTCTCAAAACTAAGACCAGATCCATGCAGCTTCTCCTTGGTAATAGCATCCAACTTTTCAGCCATCTCCATGCTCAGATAATTCACCCAATCCCCCACCTTCCCCTTCCTGAAATAAGAGGATGATGGAAGTCTCTTCTCCTCCACACTGCCTCTATTATCCTTGTTTACCTCAAGCTCACTTAAGTTGTCAAAGCTACAAAGTTGCACAATGTCTTCTATTACTCCATCTCTTTCTTCCTCCATGGAGAAAGGACATCCCATGAACTCAGCCAGTCTTCTCACATGGCTAACCGGATCCTCCATCATCATCTCATACCTCAAGAAGAGCACCTTTCAGGTCTCCTCAAACTCTCCTTCCAGTAACCCAGCACATGGTACCAGAAAGGGCCACGAGGAGCTATCCCTTGGGAGAACAGTTGAAATGCCTCCTTGAAATCCAGTCCTACGCTTTTTTCTTCAGTGCTGCAGCCACTCTTCAACCTCTTAACGAAGTGCCACAGTGATACAAATGTGTCCTTGGGATCACGGCAGAGATAAACAATGCGGCAGCCGCAACTCTCCGGCAGTAAAGAGAAGGGTAAATGAGCAGCAAAAATGGTGGGAGATGGTAAGGCACTGATGTTAGGGATGGTGCGATAAGAAAAGAGACATTCGATGAAAGGGACACAGTCACCGGGAGTGTTGGTGAGAAGAGGATGGTCAGAGAGGGAGAAGGCGTGGCGGTGGAGGGTTGCGTAGGAGAGAGCTCTCAACCATGTGGTGCCTGATTTAGGGTTGGTAACGAGAAGGATGTCGGATGGACGAGGGTTGAAGTGGGATTGGATGGCCATGCATGCAGGAACGAGGGAGGGAAGGATCCAAAAGGATTGGAAGTGTTGGATGTCAATTGGAGACCAGTCATGGAGAATGGGAAGTTGGGAGGCGAGCTTTTCATAGGAGTTGTAGATTTGTTCATCTCTTTCAATGTCTTCTTGGCTCCTCGGTGAAAGGAATAGCTGCGAGAATGGTGGTGCATAAACTTGTTGGCTTGCCATGAGTGGTGCTGCTAGCAATAGAAGAGTGAGGGAGGGGAAGTGGGATGAGATAAGTGTAAAGGTTGATGATCTTACACTTGGTCAGCGGGCATACAGTATCACATAGACTAAGCCACGAGAGCGCACAGCTGCGTGGATTTGGTAGCGCGCGCATGCAGTTGGCGTGACGCGTGTGTTGTGTCGGGACCAAGGGCGGGTGGAATATCCCGCATGATCATAGGCTGAGAAAGTGAGGCGCGCGCACGCTGGACCGTGGGCGTGCGCGTGACCGATGAGCGCGTGGGGCAGGCGCGCCCATACCAAGAGTCAAGTGTCGCAGGACTTCATCATGTAGAGTGTTGGATCTCTAGCAAGTCTAGGCGGGGCGGGGCACTTGATCAGGCCGGGTGACCGAGAGCTGATTCCGGATCTGACAAGGTTTTACGCAGGCGTATGCAAGTGGGCACGTGGTCGGGAGCGTTGCCGAGCTATGGGCGAGGATGGCACGCGGTATTACCGCGTGTGACAGGTACTGCTGCGCGCTGTGACCAAGGGTGGCTGGTTAAAGCTACAGTCGAGTCAGAGGACACTGCAAGCTAAGTGAAGTCAGGGAATTCACGCAAGACCTGTATTGGGCATGGGGCTCAATCAACCTTGGATTAGGGGTAGCTCTTGTATTAGGGTCAAATGAGTCTTTGGGAGAAGACAAGGCCACTTGGTGTTGGTTTTGACAATGGTTGTAAACATTTCTCAATCTAAGAGAGTTTTATGTTTTTCTCTCTCAAAATGGGTTTCATGTGTAGTGCTTCTCGTACCGAGGGGTTTTTCGGTTTTGCTCGTTTGTTATTATTTCACTGTGCTTTATACTGCAAACAGGAATTCACTAACTGTTCTTGCAAGGAAGGCTGACCTGTCGCTATGGTGCATGTCAGGTGCCGCACGGCCAAAGGTGATCGGTTGAGGCCGTGACAGCTGGTATCAGAGCTATGAGTTGTGGCTTGAAGCGAAGTGCGAGAAGACACACAAGTAAAGACGGTGGAGATGGCGACTAGCAAGAAGGATCGTTTGGATCGCCTTGAGGAGACAACCGAGCTGTTGGAGAACGTCGTCGGGAGTGTCGATGATCAGCTCGAGAACCTCTCGAAGATGGTGGAAGATCTTGCGAGTGGATATCGCGAGAGCCAGTTGACTATTGAAGTTTTGAAGACGACTGTTGAAGTCTTGAAGGCGAGAGTACAGTCCGTGGAGGCCGAGGTCGGCCAACTCAAGGAAGCTACCGCTTCACCGGTCTCTTGGGAGGCGCCCACGAGAGTGAAGGTTCCCGAACCTTCCCCATTTGATGGCGCACGGAGTGCCAAGACACTGGAGAACTTTCTTTGGGGCATGGATCAGTACTTTAAGGCTGCAAGGGTGCCGGGCCATGAGCAAGTTCCGTTGGTCGGGATGTACCTTACTTGCGATGCAAAGCTATGGTGGCGAACTCGTCAGCAAGAAGACGCTCAGGCGGGTCGGACAAGTTCAAACTCGTGGGTCGAGTTGAAGAAGGAATTGCGGGAGCAATTCTTGCCTGGCAACACTGCTTGGGTAGCTCGTTCTAATCTGAAGAAGCTACGGCAGACAGGCACTGTCCGGGAGTACGTGAAGGAGGTTTCATCCTTGATGCTGGATATCAGGGACATGTCCGAGGAGGACAAGTTGTTTAACTTCCTTACGGGACTCTAGAGTTGGGCTCAGATCGAGGTACGGAGGCAAGGCGCGAAGGACCTCACTTTCGCGATCATAGCAGAAGAAGCACTGGTGGACTTGCGAACCTTACCCGCTAGAGAGGGTGAGAAAGCGAAGTTCAAATCTAAAGACAAGAAGCCAGTGGAGAGAAGGGCCGGAGATGGGTTCCAGAGGAGGAAGCCCAACGGCCAGGCCAGATGGAATAGACCCAGGAATGATGGGAAAGCAGCGAGTGGTTCCGGCAAGGCGAGTGGATGCTTTATCTGCACCGGACCACATATGGCAAAGGATTGCCCTAAACGCGAGAAGTTGGATGCGTTTAGAAATGAACCAGATAGCGATTCGGAGGACCCAGCAAGAGTGAGTCCTTTACAACTGTTGGGTGCTCTGAAGACTGTCAAGGGTGATGGAGCGGTTAATTCTCTGATCTATGTGGAGCTGACCTTAAATGGGAAGGCCATACAAGGGATGGTGGATACAGGCGCAACTCACACTTTCATCAGAAATGATGTGGCGACTCGGTTGGAACTGAGCGTAGGGACGCACACGAGTCGAGTGAAAGCAGTCAACTCCCAGGCACTGGCGGTGACTGGGAAGATCTCTGGCGTAACCGTTCACATGGGTGGATGGCAAGGGAAGATTGATCTGCTGGCGGTCACATTAGATGATTTCTAGTTGATACTGGGGATGGACTTCCTCAAGTTTGTGAAGGCCGCTGTTGTTCCACATTTGGGTGGTCTTCTCTAATGGATGAGAAGAACCCATGCTTTGTAGCGGGAGTGGCTGAAAAGGAGAAGAAAAGGAAGGAGGCGATGCTTTCTGCGCACCAGGTGGTGCAAGGGTTGAAACATGGAGAGCCCACATATGTTGCTGCTTTATTGGAAGTGCAGGATGATCTGGTGAGTGATCTACCCTCAGCTGTGGCTGAAGTCTTGACGGAGTTTCAAGACGTGATGCCGCCGGAACTACCCCGTGAACTCCCACCCCGGCGTGCAATAGATCACTAGATTGAGTTGATTCCGGGCTGCAAACCCCCTGCCCGAGCTCCCTATCGAATGTCTCCTTTGGAGTTGGCGGAACTGAGGAGACAACTGACAGAGCTTCTTGATAGTGGCTTCATTCAGCCGTCAAAGGCTTCGTATGGTGCACCGGTATTATTCCAGAAAAAGCACGATGGCGCTCTTCGACTGTGCGTGGACTACCGGGCGTTGAAAAAGATCACGGTCAAGAACAAGTATCCAATTCCTCTTATACAGGACTTGTTCGATCGATTGGCGAAGGCAACATACTTTTCCAAGCTGGATTTGCGCTCGGGGTACTGGCAAGTCAGGATTGCAGAGGGAGACGAGTCCAAGACGGCATGTTTGACGCGCTATGGTTCGTTTGAATTGCTTGTAATGCCATTTGGCTTGACTAATGCTCTGGCGACTTTTTGCCACTTAATGAATCAGGTGTTTTTGGACTATATTGATGAGTTTGTGGTGGTGTACTATGATGATGTTGTGGTTTATAGTGAATCCATGGAAAATCACCTTATTCATTTGAAGCAGGTACTATCAAGATTGAGAGAGCATCAGCTGTATGTGAAGCTGGAGAATTGTCATTTCGCTCAGCAGGAAATTATGTTCTTTGGGCACGTCATTTCTCGGGGTGAAGTCCTAATGGATCGGGCCAAGGTGGCGGCGATTTTGGACTGGCCTGAACCGTCGAAGGTACAGGAGTTACGATCTTTCCTCGGCTTAGCCAACTACTATCGCCGGTTTATCGAGGGATATTCAAGGAAGGTCGTGCCGCTCACCGATTTGTTAAAGAATGACCAGCCGTGGGGCTGGGCTGAGAGGCAGCAGGCTGCTTTTGATAAGATCAAGAGTGCAATTGCAAGTGAACCAGTCTTAGCATTGCCCAACTTCGAAGAACCTTTTGAGGTGCACACCGATGCGTCAGACAAGGCCGTTGGCGGTGTCCTTGTTCAGAACGGGCATCCGGTGGCGTTCGAGAGTTGTAAGCTGAAAGACGCGGAGCAGCACTATTCGGCGCATGCGCGGGAGATGCTCGCCGTTATTCATTGCTTACAGGTATGGAGAGTGTACCTTCTGGGTACCAAATTTCTTGTAAAAACAGATAATATTGCCAATACATTCTTTACTACTCAAAAGAAGCTGTCGGCTAGACAAGCTCGTTGGCAAGAGTTCTTGCAGTAATATGACTTTGAATGGCGGCACAAACCGGTGAGACACAACCAGGTGGCTGATGCGTTGATTCGCAAGCAGATGGTTGAGTACGTGGCTGCGTTGGCGCAAGTGGAGAATGACTTGCAAAGGCGTATTGAGGAGATAGTAAAGACGGACTGTTAGTATGATAAGCTGATTAAAGATGTCCAAGACGGAGTCGTGCGCAAATACTGGGTAGAGAATGGGCTTCTCTACGCCAAAGGCAACAGACTCTATGTGCCGAAATGAGGGAAGATTCGGCATTAGCTCCTTAGAGAGCATTATGATGTTCCATGGGCGGGACATCCCGATCGTGAGCGAATAAAGGCCTTGCTCACAAGACATTATTATTGGCTGGATATGGGCGAAGACATTGAAGCATATGTGAAGACGTGTTTCGTGTGCCAACAAGACAAGTCGGAAAGAAGACGGGAGGCCGGTCTTCTCCAGTCGTTGAGTATTCCGGAAAGGCCATGGGTGTCAATTTCCATGGACTTTATCATCGGATTTCCTAAGGTGGAAAGGATGTTGACAGTGATGGTGGTCGTGGACCGATTGACAAAGTATGCGGTATTCATTCCCGCACTGGTGGTGTGTTCGGCAGAGGTGGCTGCTGAGCTGTTCCTAAAGCATGTGATGAAGCACTTCGGGGTATCGGAAGACATCTTAAGCGATCGAGATGCTCGCTTTACTGGGCGGTTCTGGACAGCGTTGTTCGGGTTGTTGGGCACAGAGTTGAAGTTTTCAACAGCGAGGCATCCACAGACGGATGGACAGACGGAGAGGATTAATGCTCTGTTGGAAGAGTATCTCCGGCACTATGTTTCGGCTTCGCAGAAGAATTGGCTAAGTCTGCTTGATGTGGCGCAGTTTAGCTACAATCTTCATCGTTCTTCATCGACGGAAAAGAGTTCGTTTGAGCTTGCATACGGATACCAACCTATTACTCCTTCAGAGGTGGCGAAGAGGAGGACATGAGGGAAATGTCCTGCCGCGTATCATTTTGCTATTGATCAGCAAGAGATGATGGAGAGTGCTCGGGATAGCCTCGCCAAGGCGGCTCGCCGGATGAAGAAGTATGCAGATCAAGGGAGACGTCCTTTGGAGTTCCAAGTAGGGGACAAGTCTTGGTTGAAGCTCACTCCACAGGTGTGGAAGAAGTTACATCGGAAGGATGTACACAAAGGCTTAATCGCGAGGTATGATGGGCCTTTCACTATTGTCCAGCGGCTGGGCAACATGGCATATCGTTTGGATCTCCCCGATCGGCTGAAACTTCATCCAACTTTTTATGTGAGTTTCTTGAAGCCATGCCACGAGGACCTCACGGATCAATTGAGGGTGAAGAAGAGTCGGCTCTGCCGACTATTCGTAAGGAGTTCAGCAGGGTGGCTGAGCGGATCCTAGACCGAAGAGTAGAAGGCCAAAACAAGAAGAACCGCAGGGTGTTCTTTCTTGTCCAGTGGAAGGACTTGCCTATGTCGGAGGCAAGCTGGGAGCGTGATACTACTCTTTGGCAGTTCGAGGAGTTGGTGGAAGACTTCTTGAGTTCGAGACCGACGAGGACGTCGGGTTCAACTAGTGGGGGTGGTTTGTAAGGGTTGATGACCTTACACTTGGTCAGCGGGCATACAGTATCACATAGACCAAGCCACGAGAGCGCATAACTGCGTGGATTTGGTAGCGCGCGTGGTTGGCGTGACGCATGTGTTGTGTCGGGACCAAGGGCGGGTGGAATATCCCGCATGATCCTAGGCTGAGACCGTGGGCGTGCGCGTGACCGATGAGCGCGTGGGGCAGGCGCGCCCATACCAAGAGTCATGTGTCGTAGGACTTCATCATGTAGAGTGTTGGATCTCTAGCAAGTCTAGGCGGGGCGGGGCACTTGATCAGGCCGGGTGACCGAGAGCTGATTCCGGATCTGACAAGGTTTTACGCAGGCGTATGCAAGTGGGCACGTCGTCGGGAGTGTTGCCGAGCTATGGGCGAGAATGGCACGCGGTATTACCGCGCGTGACTGGTACTGCTGCGCGCAAAAAACGTCGCACTTCATGATCTAATGAGACAATATTTACCATTAATTTTGTAACGATTTGAGACACTCACTTTGCAACATATTTATGGTACCGCAAAATGTGTCGCGATTGTGTGAGATTTTTGCGACAAATTTGGCGCCACATTCTAACTGTTGCAAATTTGTCCACATTTTGATTGTTGCAAATTGCGTCGCAATTTATTTGTGTGTCGCAAAATGTGTCGCGATTGTGTGAGATTTTTGCAACAAATTTAGCGCCACATTGTGATTGTTGCAAATTTGTCCACATTTTGATTATTGCAAATTGTGTCGCAAACAAATTGTGTGTCGCGATTGTGTGAGATTTTTTTGCACATATTTGCAACAATTTTTGTAATAAATTTTGTAAACCTGTTTTAGTTCCCAATTTATAATAATAATTTGCAGCACATTGCAACAATATTTATAATATTTTTTAAAACAAATTGTACAATAGAAAAATATCTAATACAATAATCCAATACAAAAAAAAAATTGTTCAAACATTTAACATGACATGAGAAGATATAAATCCCAAAATAAGAATCCAAAAATGTGACATTCACTTTGTTGCAATTTCGTCAACACGTTCATCGTGATGTTGACTCAGCTGCGGTTGTTGAACATCTTCTGAACGGTGAGGAACCTGAGAGGCAGACTCCCCAGTCCTAGCAGTACGATGACCTGGTTCAAGATTTATCTGAATATTATGAGATTCTAAAAGAGAAAGAATGTACTTGTTTTGCTGCTTCTGCTCTTCATATGCGTTCTCTAAGAATCTGGTATGTTGTTTTTGTTCCTCATATGCTTTTACTAAAAATTCTAGCTTACTTATAACTTCCGGAGGAATTGAAAAAACCGATTGCTGACTAGCAGAGGTAGACCGCTGAGATTGGCAATAAGAGTATTCAGGTGAATTGATCTCCTCAACGAGATTTCCCATGCCATAACACCGATTTTTTGTTACTCCAAACAAGTCCCTCCATAGCTTATCATCATCGATTTGTATCTCTTGGCCTTCTCGAGCCAATATGTCTTGGCGAGTCAATATGTTAATGAAAGGCTTACTCGGTAGTGGGCACTATTATGAACACCGCTGCTTTCAAGATGGTGATCACTGGAAAATAATACTTTCCTTAAATTTTCATCTACTTTGATGTTACAAATGGATGGCACTATACAAAGGAGCAAGTTCTAGCAACTACAACAGTTCAACCATTTTATCAAGAAATTTATTACACTCAATAGTTTCCTCATTGAAGTTACTATCAATGACATGTAAGTGAGTAGCTTACCCTCAATTATACTCACTCTGTCTTCTGTCTCGCATGATTGTTTCCAAGCTTCTGTCAATTAAAAGTAGCAAACATAGAATCTGCTCTCCTTTCCATGAGACATGGGAAAACAGAGACATAGAAAACATATCCTACAAAAAATATATATATAAGTAAATACAACAACCCTGGCACTCCGAAAGAACATGCAAAAGTTTGTGATTAGCCAAAAGAAATGGATAGCAAACTACAGTCAATAATAATATTACACTCCATTGCACAATAAAAAGAAGATGTAGGGATGTAGCATACCAAGAAACTTGCAAATTTACCAATTAACATGAAATTATTTGAAGAAAATAGCAAAATAGATGGTGTCAATCCATCTTAACATTGCATTAATAGGTAATCATTAGAGTCTTGCATAATTGGAAAAGAATAAACCTTGCAGAAATGTCAACCAGCATGTTTAGGTAGATGTAACCCTAAACTAAGAAAAGAACAATGTTGCTGATAATAGAAAATATAGAAGTCTAAGTAGGTCCTAGCAAGCAAGGTTCATGTTAATTTGCTATTAGTTTCATTTCTAATTGAAAGGATAAAGTTTGATGAGTTTAGAGTGATTCTTCCTCAAGACTTATAAGTAAATTTCTGCCTATATGACATAAATGTGAGATAGAGTCCCTAAGGATGCAATGATGTTCATCCACAAAATATCCATAATAGCAATTTCACATTATTATAATATATGAACAATTACCTGAACTAAACCTATCAACACCAATTTCAATGGTTCTGCATAACCAAAGATAAACAGTGCCAACCATTAATAGCTGAAATGAGAAATCCTATGAAAATCAGTTTTATATATAAGAATATCAAAAGAACCTATATCAAATATGAAAAACAGAAGAATGAGGACCTGCAAAGTATATAGTACTAAAATCAAGATGCAAACCTCAATGATATTCCCCCAACTTAAACAGTATTCATTCAAAGAGAGATGAAGGACATTCTTAAGATAATGTTGTGCAATCAGTTACCTCACAACCCAGAACAAGATCCGAGAGGAAGTTCCACTTCAATGCTTCCCTTGTTCTGCAATCCACTCTATGCCAAGCACTCAATGCAGCCATCATCTAGTCACAATCCGATCGATAGAAAGATCAACAGGTAGACGATAATGATTTGGAGCTAGAAATCACCTGGAACCCTAGAAAAATAGGAAGAGAGACTGAGAAAGAGTGAGAGGGAGAGAGATGGAGAAATGGGGCCGATGGTGGGAGTGAGAGTATATAAAGGGGAGGAGAGATGGAGAATATATACGGCCGTGTACTTATTGCATTGCCCATGTATCTTACAGGTTTACTAAATAAGCAAACAGTGCGTTACACGGCCGTGCAAATATTACCATGGCCGTGTATCTCTCGGACTTGCTGAATAATCCAACAACGCGTTACACAGCCGTGCATATTTTACCTTGCCCTTGTATTTTACAGGTTTAATGAATAATCCAACAGCGCGTTACACGGCCTTGCACATATTACCATGCCCATGTATCTATCGAGCTTGCTGAATAATCCAACAACGCGTTACACGGCTGTGTATATTGCCCGTGTATATTACATGTTTAATGAATAATCGAACAACGAGTTACACGGCCATGTATATTTTACCTTGCCTGTGTATTTTACAGGTTTAATGAATATTTTACCTTGCCCGTGTATTTTTTTTAATGAATGAACTTTTGCGACACATTTTGCTGCATTCTGCTACACAAACAAATACTATGTCGCAAAACATCCCAAAAAATGTCGCAAACAACAGACCAACCCATATCATATAGAATCAATAATTAATGTAAACTAACACAGTAATACAACAATCATAACTAATTTGAAGCAATAATAAACAAATGTAAGTCGATTAATGTAATACTTATTACTCAAATCACCACAAAATAGCAAAAACTTCCAAATGTAACCCTAAAACCAAACTTTAGAGAATGATAAGAAGAGAGAGACACCCCAACTTAAATCAAAACAATCATTACTAATTTCAGAATTTCAAAACAAACATAAATCCAAATGCAACACTGATAACTCAACAATCATTAGAAGATAAATTGAACTCATAAACTAAGAACTCTTAAACCAAATTTTGGAGTGTGAGAAGAAGGAAGATAAAGGCATACCAACTTAAGTCACCAACAATAAAGTTTTGAAATCACTATTATGAAGTTGTCACCCTTGATTTGTCAAGAAATCTTCAAAAGTTGTGAAAAAGTTAAGAAGGATAAGGTAGAGGGATGAAACTAGGGTAAACAATTAGGAGAAGGTGCACTATGTTTACCAATAAATTAAAACACACCTTTTTGGTTGGAAGAAATATAATTTTTTATTGTTTAATTTTTGAGACACATTTTGCCATGCGTATAGATTGTTGCAAATAATGTGTCGCGAAATACGTCGTAAATTAAATTATATGCTTTATTTATAATAATTACTCTTGACCCCAAAATTCTGCGATACAGTTTGCGACGTTCAAAAATGGTCTTTCTTTTGCGACACAGTTTGCGACTTTCAAAAATGGTCTTTCTTTTGCGACACATTTTGATATGTAATGTGATGTTTTAAATTTTGTGTCCCAAATTGTTGCAAAATGTGTCACAAATTTGAGACACATTTATGTGTCGCAAATATATGTGTCGCAAATTTGGGTTTTTGTTGTTGTGGTTGTTTATTTCTATCTCATGATTAAATGAAAGAGTATCCTTTCGACAACAATTCAATAACTTGGCACTCACAGGTAGCGTTTGGATTACCATAATGGTATGAGGGGAATGAGGTAATAAAGAGGGAAAATAATGGGTAAAGCATGATAATGAAAAATGTGTTTGGTTGGAGAGGTAATTCATTAAAAATGAGAAAATTAAAAGTGGAGTTTTGCTAAATTACCTTTTTTACCTTTTACATAAAGAAATAATATTTATTTCTAATAATTATTATTTATAAAATATTGAAAACATAAATATTTATTTTATTATTATTGATTAATGTTTAATTAAAAATTAATTTCAAATAATTATTAATTTTATTCCGTACTTAATATTTTTTAATTAATTGCAAATAATATTTATTTCAAATAATTATTATTTATAAAATAATAAAAACACAAATATTTATTTTATTATTATTGATTAATATTTAATTAAAAATTAATTTCAAATAACTATTAATTTCATTCCATACTTAAAAAGTTTTTTAATTAGTTATATTAATTTTTATATTATCATTACTAGTTGAACTAAATAAAAGATTTTAGTCCCATACGTACAAATTTTATTAAACATTTTAATTTTTATAATTATTTATTAATTTTCTGTTATGATTATTAATTTTAATATTTTGTGTCTTTTTTGTGTTTCATAAGGCTACAGAATAATCATTTCTAAGGGGGAATGGTCCATTCTCATGGTTTATTACCTTGTGGGGATTAATGGTGCCTCCTAGGGTAATAATTACCTCCCAATAAACCCAACCAAACATAATTTCTATGAATAACTTGATATGCTCAAGTCTATTAAATAAAAATACATATCCAACGAATGAATAAATTCATCCCAAGTCAACATTATTGCAACAATTCATCAAGATTCACTTGTAAATTACACATATAGAGCCTTGAGTTTTGCATGATGGAGACTACTTGGTTGGAAATCAATTAAAGAATGATTGAAAGAAAGAGAGTTTGTTGCAAGGTTCTTTCTTTGGTTCTCATGAGAAAGTGAAAGAGTATCCTCTCTACAATAATGTTTGCTTCGGATGAATTTATTCATTCGTTGGATATGTATTTTTATTTAATAAATTAACTTGAGCATATCAAGTTATTCATAGTAATTAGCTATATCTACATGTAAAATACATGTTTAATAGGTTTGGTATGCACATTTTTATTTAATAGGTTTGGTATGCACATAAGATTATTGCAACAATTCATCAAGATTCACATGTAATTTACACATATAGAGACTTGAGTTTTGAAGACTACTTGGATGGAAATCAATGAAAGAATGTGTGAAATCCACTCTTTCAATCTCAGCCTTAGATTAGTATTTTAATTGTTGAATTGTTATTTTTTAATTTCAAAAGTTTGTTATTCCTAACATCCGGATCCTATCCCTAGTAACCTTTAATTCGATCGTGAGGAAAAACTCCGAGACCTAGCCTCGCTTCTTCCTCTTGCTTTCGAGAGGTGCCGGCAGCGGAGAAGGAAGGATTTCACCATCAACTGTTTCTTGGACGTAAGCACTTTTTTTCTTAGATCTAAGGTTTTGTTTATGCGTTGTTTGATCGTTGAGTGTAAGTAAACCGTCATCCAATTGCAGCTCACGCTTACATATAGATGTCAAAGTGCCATTGCATGTGATATATATTCCCTGATACATTTTGATTGAATTCTTTGATTTATTCAACTTCAAGAGTCTGAACTTACTGCTCCCACAGTTTTGATACAGTTGACATTGGTGCAAATCATGTGAAATTTTGAAGTACATCTGTCTATCTTCTCTCTTTCCTTATTTTGAAAGGAGGGTAGTGAATACAAGTTCTGGTGACAAATCGTATATTGTTGCTGGATTTCCCATTCGATGTTCAACATCCATTCGCTAATTTGCAAATATGTTGCCATTCTTTACTGCTAGGAATCCATATGATTGGTCATCTATCAGCTTATTGTTCAGTTCAGTGAAGCTCATCCCTAGAAAACCCTTCATCTTAATAGGGTTTAATTGAACTTTGCAGTGTTATCAACAAATTCTTCTTGTTTACTGTAGAATCAAATAGAAGAAATAAAAAGCTGATTACCAATAACCAAATTTTGTCCAAATTCAGAGCATCTCTACATAAGTTAAATAGTTTAAATATGTTTTAAATTGATTGTATAAAACATCTATTCGACAGTAAAATTATGAGAAGAATTGCTTAAAGTGGGTTGAAATAAGGAGTTCTTAATAAGGAGTCAGGAGAAGAAAGAGTTTTTGTGAGTGATTTCCATTCATATGCATCACATCTTCACAGACCTGGGAATGAAAGTATTGGTGGGAACAAGTGATTAAGAAGGAAGGCCATGACCCTTCTCATCATTTGTGGCTTGAAAATATTTTTGAAGTACTGCTTTGAATGGCTATGAAAATATAATTGGCTTGAAAATATTTTTAGTTGTGTGAGTTTGATCTTGTGGAAGTATTGGAATTTGCTTTGTAGGCAGAACAATAGCAATTTAGATAAATGAGGGAGTAGCTTTTCTGTTGTGCTATGATCTTTTGAACTGAGAACACGCCATGTAAAATATCAACTGATGTTTTTTTTTCTTTCTGTAATCTTTTGCAACTGTTTGTAGTTTTCACCCATTTTATTCCAACGACACTTAGTTTCAATTAAAACTAGTGTCACAAATGAGATGATGTTCAGTAACACTTGTAAGACTTCATAGCAATGTTTGGCAGTAGATATGCACCTGAAATTAGTACCCTTATTTTATCATAATAGGCTTTGATTAATCTATGTTCTCAGAGTTTGATAAGACAATATAGGATCTAAACCTGAATCTTGATTTTTGTCCGAGTGGTTCTGTAGCTTTGGGGTTATTTTTCTGGGTAAGTAAACCACGTATATACCTTATATTTGTATTTATATAAAACTTTTATTTCTGAAATTCTTTACATAATTATTTAATTATTTTTTGTTTTATTGTGAAATAAATTTTCACGATATTATATTTAATTGTTTTGGGTTTATATGTTATGCATATTATTATTTTCAAATTATTGATTATTTATGCACTTATTTATTTATTCAATTGATTTGAATATTTTATTCAATTATATATTTTTTCAATTATTGAATAATTATTGTTGACAATGATTTTATAACCGACATATTTTGACATAGCAAATTATACTCCCCAACTAACTTTGCAACAACCATGTCATTAGGGGGTTAAACATTGACCATGTCGACATGAATTCTGACTCTGATAAGAAACTATAGTTTCGCACCGTTCCGTCGGTGGAGAATAACGGCCTCTGATAATCTGGCTCGGGTCGCCAAGGGTAAATAAATGAATTCTGTGTTTTGTTTTTGGCATTAGTTATTTGGGGATATATATACCTGTTCATTGAAAACTTTGTTTGCCTGAAATGTTATGATGTCTGGGTTTCATTTTGTTGATATTTATTGTATAACGTTACTTTAAGTACGTTTTTGAAACCATCGAGTTTTTGTGATCCCTATACTACTATTGGCTTTTAGTGGTTGCTTACTGGGCTATTTAGCTCATAAATTGTTGTTCTATTTCTTTTCAGATCAAGAGTAGGTGTGTGGTGTCTAGTTTAGCAGGGACTGTTGAGTGAGCACCAGGTGCCTAGCAGGAGATTAGTTTATGTTTAATAAATCTGTTATCTGTCAAGACCCTTAGTAATCTTTGCATTTGGGTTGTAAACTGATTATTTTTCGTTTCTCTATTTATTCGGTCTTGTTTGGAATTTAGTGTTGTTTTGATTTGGATCTGAGAGATAGGTATTGAGGTTTTGTGTGCCCACTTGGTCTCGGCCTTGTGGGTATACGGTCGTTTATCGACGCATTAAGTCCGATGAACCGGATTCGGGGCGTGACAGAATGATTGAAATTAAGAAAGAGAGTTTGTTGCAAGGTTCTTTCTTTCGTTCTCATGATTAAATGAAACAGTATTTTCTCTACAACAACTCAACAACTCAACAACTTGGCGCTCAATCAATCAATCATTTTATCACACTCTGTTTTTCTTTCTGTCATTCTGTCTCTATCCATGAGGCTTTTCGTCATTAATAGCATTCAATTTCTCAATTGCCTCCATGCCTGTACAGTCATATGTTTTACACCGGAAATTGCAAGGCAACCAGTGGCGGTTGTAAAAAAACCGCCGGAAATTGTACGGCAAATGGTTGTGGTTTTGATAAAACCTCCAAGAAAACTGCTAGAAATTAAATGCAATATTTTACACAGGTTTTCCTAGATCACCACCCAAAATTGCTTTTAGCATTACAATTAGAGGAAATGGCATAGAGTTGTTGAAGGGTGTTTAAGCCCTTAACGTGGTATTCGACGTGAGAAAAGGTTTAACCACGTCTTTAACTCGTTCGCATGGCACGCACACGTGTACATTTGACGTGGCAAGTCAATGGCTTTGTCAGAAATCCAACAAACACGTCAGACAAACCTCACCGGAATAGTTCTAGTACCCTCCCGTTGAATGAAAATCAAAATAAAGTATCCAGATTGATACAAATTGAAATTTGGTGCTCAAAATGAAACAAGACCAAAGTTTCGTACCCACCCAAAAAAATTACCCTTTAAAAATATTATAAAACATTAAAAAATGAGTCTTTAACAAAATAAATTATATTTATTAAAGTTTCTAATTATTGTAATTTATTTGGAATCATCTTGATAATTTTTGGATTTTTTAAAACTATATTTATATTTTTAGAGAAAAAAAATCAACTAACACCACTCTAGCCAAGTCAATTATAAGTTAGTCAATTGACATCCCTTTTCTTACAAATATAAATAATAGATAAAGCTGTTCGACTTGCCTGTGAAATAAATAAATAAATAAAAATAATAGATAAAAACAATTATAACCTACCCAATACTTTCTTTATTTCTTCACCTTTTATATTATTTTTTAAAAAATATTTTTAAATTTAATTTAAATAAAAAAAAACTGGTGAACTACGGATTCCCTCACAACCCACTTGTTCGAGATGTGACCTCAATAGGTCCAGGTCATCTTAAAATGATCAACGAACAACCGGGTTTACTGGGCAACCCGGCCCGGTGAGTTGTCAAGAGCAATAATTTTTTCAACTTGTATTATACTGATATTATAAATATATTTAGTTTTCAAAGACGTTAATATATATATGCAGACCCTACCAATATGCGCTATTGACGGGTGAAGAGCATCATCCAGACCCTACCAATATGTGCAAGGACAATAATTTTATCAACTTGTATTTTATTAGTGATCTTATAAACATTTGTTTTCTTATGGACGTTGATATATATGTCTGTCAGGGAGAAACCATTATTGCTGTTGTTATTATGGGAACGTCCTGAACCATAATTAGCATTCCAAAAAAACACATAATTACCTATACATTTCTCATGCATTCACACAGCTAGCCCTGCAGGCACAGTACTAGAATAACTTAATCAATCATGTACAAAGTTATGAACAGTACATGAGTAAATATTAAATTCAAACATAACAATATTGAGCTAGCTAGATTACCAGTGTGACCCCTGCATTTAGATTTGATGGGGGATTTACTGCCATTATTGAAAGCTCAACGAGAACCTTCATTCAAGAGGTCCATTCATTTATTGCATCACATGAGAAATTAAGCTAGCAACCACAATTACGATTATAGAACCCGGCCTGAATTTGAGAAGATGTCTTCATGGAAGCATAGTGCTACACTGATCATCAAAACTAAGACCGGATCCATGGAGCTTCTCCTTAGTAATGGCATCCAACTTCTCAGCCATCTCCATGCTCAAATAATTCACCCAATCGCCCACCTTCCCCTTCCTGAAATAAGAAGATACTGGTGGTTTCTTATCCTCCAACGAACTGGCCTTGTTATCCTTGTTTACCTCAAGCTCCACTACATCAGTTTTTATTTTTAGAAGCTGTTTGGCATAGGGGTTTTAAAAAACCCCCTCTATAATAGTTAAAATATTTTTTCTTCCAAACATTAGAACCGGTTAAAAAAACCCCTTCTAATTTAAATTAATAAAAAAATTAAATCTCTCTCTCTCCATCCACTCACTCACACACTACTAGGACCCTCTCTCTCTCTCTCTCTCTCTCTCTCTCTCTCTCTCATTTCCCTGAAAGCGAGCTCCATCCGCCGCCGCTCGCTCCGTCGCAACTCTCTCTCGTTTCTTTTTCATCCGCCGCCGCTCCACCGCCGCTCCGTCGCAACTCTCTCTCGTTTCTTTTTCATCCGCCGCCGCTCCACCGCCGTTCCGCCGCCACTCTCTCCCTCCCTCTCTCTCTCTCTCTCTCTCTCTCTCTCTCTCTCTCCCTCTCTCTCACTGAGCTCCTAAAACGAAAATCACTGAGCTCCTAAAACTCGCGGAGCGCTCGACGTTCCACTCCCTTCTCTTGATCGGCTTCAAGATCGCTGAGCTCTCCACCAAGCGCCTACGTCACCGACTTGTGCTTCTAGGTATTTAAGAAAAAGTGATGATGATTTCGTTTTAGGGCTCTAATTTGATCGATCTATACTGATTTTGTTTTTTGGATTAATGGTTATTCAAGGTCATGGTTGTGTGTGAGCATTGATCCGGAGACTTTGGGTTGAATCACCTATTTCTTGGGGATTTATAGGTTTTTTCCTACTTGGATTTGGATTTGTGTGGTTTTTCCTACTTGTCAGTGAGCATTAATGCTTTAGCCTTCATTTATTGATGAAAAATTGTATTATTTCTCTCTTTATCTGATTTAACATCATCATTAAATTATGTAATTCTTGGTTTCATTTGATTTATGGTAAAAACCACAACGTTGAATGGTGGTTTAGTGTTAGCTTGGCACAAATTGAATGACCAATGAAGTTTTTTTCAAGAGAATTGCTGCTCCCTTTTTAGTTTTGAGCAGGTAGTGAATATACAACTCCTCAGGTTCATATTATCCATCATTCATTTTTTATGCTCGGTGTCAATGAAGTGCTCATCCTTAAATAGGTACATTGTCCTTTGTTATGACAGCTTGTACCTTGAGTGCAGGTACTGACAATGGAATGATGGGAAGGTGGGCTTTGAAATCCCTAAATAAAGAGTCAATTGACAGTTTTAATTTCTACATATGATTCTATATCAATGCTTTCTTCCTGGCACTTGATAATGTTAATTTTGTTTGTTACTTTTGCAGTATCAGTTCGAATATCAGGGAAGGATTATTAGAAACATTCTATGGTGTTTATGAGAAAAATCCAGACAGGGTGTGCTTTCTAACTCTTCATATTAATATGATGATTTTATTATTGTTCTAACTTTAAACAAAGTTTTATCTGTTTTGAATCTAATTATTCCTTGGAATAATGCTATTGCTCCATTCTGACTTATGGCATAGAAATGGCACCATAGTGTTAACATAATTTTGAATGATGTTCATCACAAACATGACCTCAGTTGGTGGTGAGTTGATCATCTATGTGAAAAATGAAAACCGTATTGGGGGTTACAAAGGAAGCAAGTCCTCATTTATAGGTCATTAAAAGTTCATTTTGTTTCTAATATGCACTTTCCATTTGCTGGTTGCTGTAACATGGTCATCTGTGGTATTAAATCATGATGCTTGAAAATGGTTACTGATTTTGTTCAAGGGCTAGGAGCAGATTAAGGTTAGAGCAGTCAAACTTAACAATCGAGTAATTCTCCTAAGAAACAACCTTTTGTTCTTTGGATGAAGTCTTGGCAGTTAAATGAGATCAGCGACAATTCTGCTGCATGTTCATGTTGTTGCTTTTGCTGGAATAAGTTCAACTTTATGAGATCGGAACAACATCAATTTCCTTGTTCAGTCATCTTTTTATACACTGACTATTGAAGTTAGCTGATTAATTTCATTGAGTGTTCATGGTTTTGTTGATTCAGGGAAAGCATTTAATTAGGTCTGTAGATGGTGTCAATGTGGTTAAGTAGTGAGTTATGCATAGATTTAGCTGTTTTTATTTGCTAAATTTTTCTTCTCCATTTTTAAAGATGCTTATGCATTAATGTGGTTTATTTATTTATTTTTTTCATTTTGAGTATATCTGTACACTTGTTTAGTGCTTAGCTTTGTTCTTCATTGTGCTTCTTGGTGTTGTGTTTGTGCTTTGTTGTTGATTTTTTTTATTTGTAGGCTTTAGGGAAAATTTCAAAAATAAACCTTGTGGTTGTCGAGTTTTGCAAAAGAGGGACAAAAGAAAAAAAATTTCAAATTCCTACCTCGTGGTTTGTCGGCGTGGCAAAAAAAGGAAAACCGTGACGGCCGTTAGTTCTTGCTTACATGGCAAGGGCAAAATCGATATTTCACATAAAAAACATATCTCATATGAAGATATGTTTTTTATGTGAAATGTCGACTTTGGCAGATATGTTTTTTATGTGAAATGTCGACTTTGCCCTTGCCATGTAAGCAAGAACTAACGGCCGTCACGGCTTTTTCCTTTTTTGCCACGCCCAAAAACCACGAGGTAGGAATTCAAAATTTTTTTTCTTTTGTCCCTCTTTTGCAAAACTTGACAACCACAGGGTTTATTTTTGAAATTTTCCCTAGGCTTTACTTAAGTGCTTAACTTGTGTGATTTATTCATCAAATGATGTGATTAAGATGATATAATTTCCCATTTTGAAGATCTTAATTGATCTGAGTTTGCTTTGTTTTTTCCAGTGTGATTAACTTGTGATTAATTTATGCATCATTGAATGTAATTTAGTTGACCTTTTTCCTAAATTTCCCCCATTTTGTACTCATTTTCCCAGTTTATATACATTAGCTGTCCTGGTCTATTGGAAATCTCAGCTGCTGTGATGAGCTTGATGAAGAGGCTGTGTAATTGTTAACTCTTCACTTAAGAGGTATATTTTGACAAAGAATTGTATCTCTGTTCTTATCAAGGTGAGAGGGTGAGTGTAAGTGTTTTTTAGTAGAGTGACATGAATTCCATCAACCTTCACTGCTTGATTCAAAGCAAACCAGTTCATACTTATACAAAACACATTAACTGAAAGATAAACTAACTAACCAGCAGATAATAAGGTAGCTTCTGAGCATTGATGCTCGTACAAAAAACATTCAATGAAACAGGTTGGAGCTGTCTTCTTCTATCAAAGTTCTTGAGCTTTCATTTCACTTGTCAGTAGGCTCTTCTTAGTATGATCATCTCTTGTGTACTCGTGTGAGCATTGAGAAGCAACCATAGTGCTTTTATGCTGCATGTCATCATGCCCTGTGCTTTCTGAATCCTTAATCAACTTCCTAACATATCCTCCCCTTGATTGAGGATTGCAAACTCCCAATTGCTCTCTGATAATATGGTGTTTGTAAGTATTCAAAGGCTTTGTGAAAATGTCAGCAAGCTGCTCCTCTGTCTTGCAGAACTTCAGAATGATAATACCATCTTTGACAAGCTTTCTGATAAAATGGTATTTGATATCTATATGTTTGGTCCGTCCATGATGCAATGGGTCCTTCGCTATTGCTATAGCTGATTTATTATCACACCATACTTCAGTTGATTCATTGCAAATTATCCCTACATCTGTTAATAACTTTCTGAGCCACAGAATCTTGCATGCTGCTGCTGAGGCTGCAATGTATTCAGCCTCAGTTGTAGACAATGCTATCACCTCTTGTCTTTTTGACGACCACGTAATAGTAGCCAGTCCAAGGTTGAATACTGACCCGGATGTGCTCCTTCTATCATCCACACTCCCGGCCCAGTCGCTATCTGTAAATCCTTGTAGTTTACACATGCCATTAGCTGCATAACATAACCCAAAGTCAGTTGTGCCTGCGAGATACCTCAGAATTCTCTTCGCAGCGCCTGCATGATACTTTGATGGATTGTTCATGAATCTCGATAGCAACCCAACAGCGAATGCAATATCTGGACGGCTGTGTGTTAAGTAAATCAGCTGCCCAATAAGTCTTCTGAATTGCTGTTCATCAGCTTCACCCGAGCCATCCTTTGATGTAAACTTTTCATTTGTACCCATAGGTGTTTGCACGGGCTTGCAGTTGCACATATTAGACTTCTTCAAGAGGTCAAGAGTATACTTCCTTTGACTTATGAATACACCCAGATCATCCTGCATTACTTCTAACCCCAAGAAGTAACTCAGCTTCCCTAGATCAGTCATGTTAAAGTTCTGCTTCATCTCTGATTTGAAACGGTCGATCAATGTGACGGATGAGCTCAAATATAGAATGTCATCCACGTAAATACAGACAAGGAGAGAGTTTCCATTTTCATCATCCTTTCTATATAAAGTATGCTCTGTTTCACTTCTATTGAAACCTTGATTCTCCAAGTATGAATCTATCTTGCTGTACCAAGAACGGGGTGCCTGCTTCAGCCCATAGAGAGCCTTTTTTAGTCTGTAAACATGATCAGGTTTCTCACTTTCCTCAAAGCCTCTGGGTTGTTCAACGTAGACTTCTTCTACTATTTCTCCATTCAAGAACGCAGATTTAATATCCAGATGATACACCTGCCATTGTCTTTGAGCTGCTATAGCTAGTAATAGTCTGATAGTCTCCAGTCGTGCCACAGGCCCAAACACATCCTCCACATCTATGCCAAGTTGCTGTGAATACCCTTTTGCCACCAACCTGGCTTTGAGCTTTTGGACTTCACCATTTGCATGAAACTTGGTCTTAAAAATCCACTTCAAACCAATCACTTTCTTGTCAGTTGGCCTCTCCACTAACTCCCAAGTTTTATTCTGTTGAATTGCTTCAAGTTCATCATTCATTGCACTCTGCCACCCCGGTGTTTTCACTGCATCTTCGTATGTAACAGGATCAGCTACATGCAGAGCATAAGAACAGCTACTGTAAATATCGCTCAGCTGTCTTGTTCTCCTTGGAGGTGATTCATCATCAATCTCTGTAACACTTTGTACATTTTCTTCAATAGGTACTGCATTTGAATTGCCTTCAGCTTCCTGATCACCATCATGAATCTCAAGATCACTCTGAAAGAGATTTTCCCAACCTCTTCCACCATCTTCACTAATGGAACCCCAATCCCATCGTTCTTCATCTCTGAATACTACATCACGGCTGAATTTGAGTTTCCTCGTCTCAGGATTATAAAGTTTGTAGGTCTTTGTCTTTATGCAGTAACCCAAGAAAACACATTTCTCGGATTTTTCATCCAATTTGTACCGTTTCTGGGCTGGAACCTGCACCCACGCTACACATCCAAACACTTTAAGATGTTTTACATTGGGTTTAGTTCCATACCAGAGTTCATATGGTGTCCCTTCAGGAGCTGCCTCTGTTGGAGTGATATTGATTAGATAGACGGCCGTGGCTGCTGCTTCTGCCCAGAATGTTAAAGGGAGTCCACCACACTTCAATAAACATCTCGTCTTCTCCATTACAGAACGATTCTTTCGCTCTACTGTGCCGTTGTGTTGTGGTGTATACGGTGGTGTGAGTTCACGCTGAATCCCAGCCTTCTCGCAGTGACTCATGAAGCTTTGTGAGATGAACTCTCCTCCCCGATCTGACCGGAGGGAGATGATCTTCATTCCTGTCTCACGTTCAACCATGGCCTCAAACACTTTGAAGTTCTCCAGTGCTTCATCTTTAGACCTGAGAAAATAAATCCACACCATTCGCGTATAGTCATCAACCAAAAGCATGAAAAATCTATTACCACCCTCTGACTCTACATGTATTGGTCCACACAAATCAATGTGGACACGTTGTAGCTTCCCAGTGGAACGCCGAGATTTTCCTGTCTCGTGGCCAAATGCGCAGCGGGCTTGCTTCCCACGTAGACAGTCATCACAAGCTTTGACTTCTCCAATTCGTGGAAGACCAGTCACCAGCTCTTGATTATTCAAGGATTTTAGCACATGATTGCTGACATGGCCTAACCGTCTGTGCCACATCATTGTTTCACTGTGTTCTACCACTGCCACGTTGGCCAGCCAAATATCAGACATATTCAGAGGGAATAGGTTATTGCTTGTCTTCTTTACTTGAACTAATACTTTGCCTGAGTTTCTCTCCACCACCATGCAAGCGTTGTCTGCAAATCTCACATCATAACCTCGTGAGAGCAACTGGCCAACACTGAGTAAGTTGTGTGCTAATCCTGGCACATACTGAACATTATTCATCACCTTCATTGTTCCATCTTGAGATTTGAATGCCACCGTTCCTTGCCCTTTCACCGCCATCTCTTTGTCATCACCGAGTTTCACACTGTATTCATGAGAGTCATCTAGTGTCTCAAAGATATCTTTGTTGCCTGACATGTGGTTCGAGCAACCACTATCTATTATCCAGATGGAGGCTTCACCGTTCTCCTCCCTGATATTAGCCAAATTAGCTTGCAGCTTTTGCTCCTCTTGAGTGTGAGCAAGAAACAAGTTCCCAGTCTCCTTCCCTTTAGCTTCACTTGAAGTGTTACTCCCCTCAGCTACTAGAGTGCTCCCTTTTGGATTGACTCTGTCTCTAAACCAACAATTAGCTTTCACATGACCATACTTTTTACATATATGGCATTGTATGTTACTCTTCACCTGTCTCTGCTCACTTGGTTGAGCTCTTGCTTCTGCCCACCTTCCTCTGCTTCGTCCTCGACTAGCTCCACGAGAGAAGCTTCTTCCACGTCCGCGCCCAGAGCCTTGATCAAACTCCCTGATCATAGGATGCTCCGTTCGAACGTGAGGAAGTCTTTCCTCTCCTTGCTCAGCTTGCGCTTTCATTCGAGCTTCATGAGACTGTAGTGAACCAGCAAGTTCATCAACAGTCAGCTCCGTGATGTCATTTGATTCCTCAATGGCAGTTACTATGTGGTTATACTTGGGGCTTAAGCTCCTCAGTATCTTTCCCACTATCATGGCTTCAGAAATCGTATCACCGAGAGACTTCATCTGTGTTACAAGCTCCCCTACTCGAAGAACATACTCTTGTACACCTTCTCCACCTTTAATCCTTATACATTCAAACTCCTGCCGCAGTGACTGTAACCTCACTGCCTTTACTTCCGGGTTTCCCCTGTACTGCTTATTCAGCATTTCCCAGGCCTCATGAGCGGTCTCAGCTGCCGTGACACGCGATCTCAAGGGCTTATCCATCGCCTGCTGAATCATGTATAAGGCCTTGGCGTCTTTCTTCTTCAGCTCCTTCAACCTGGCTTCATCTTCAACCTCTGGTATCCCATTCTCAACTAGTTCCCATAAGTCATGAGATCGATAAAGGGTCTTCATCATCTTGCACCATAATTCGTACTCGGTTCCATCGAATACCGGCACCTGTTGATGACTCGCAGCTGCCATAGCCTTCAAGTGAGTCTTCTCAATGTGTTAGAATAGAGAAGGAGCTTGATCGGAGCTCTGATACCACTGTCCTGGTCTATTGGAAATCTCAGCTGCTGTGATGAGCTTGATGAAGAGGCTGTGTAATTGTTAACTCTTCACTTAAGAGGTATATTTTGACAAAGAATTGTATCTATGTTCTTATCAAGGTGAGAGGGTGAGTGTAAGTGTTTTTTAGTAGAGTGACATGAATTCCATCAACCTTCACTGCTTGATTCAAAGCAAACCAGTTCATACTTATACAAAACACATTAACTGAAAGATAAACTAACTAACCAGCAGATAATAAGGTAGCTTCTGAGCATTGATGCTCGTACAAAAAACATTCAATGAAACAGGTTGGAGCTGTCTTCTTCTATCAAAGTTCTTGAGCTTTCATTTCACTTGTCAGTAGGCTCTTCTTAGTATGATCATCTCTTGTGTACTCGTGTGAGCATTGAGAAGCAACCATAGTGCTTTTATGCTGCATGTCATCATGCCCTGTGCTTTCTGAATCCTTAATCAACTTCCTAACATTAGCAAACATGTTCGCTGCTTAATTTGTGACCTATGCATCAGATAATGTGATTGAGATGATTTCTTTTCAGGATTTTTGTTGAAGGCTTCTTGTTCAATTGCTTGTACTTCAAGTGAAGAAGAAATTGATGCAGTTTTTCCCAAAAAGTCATTAGACGATAGTTTCTTGAAACTAAATGGAAATGTCTCCGGCAATCCATGGCCATCGTCCCAAAAAACTTATACTCTCGACGCATTCGAAGATGAGTATGGGGCATTGTCATTAATTCGGAGAAATTACCCCGGAATGAGAATGCCTTCGCTTATGTTCTTCATGTTTCTCTTTCTCAATGGAAATTAGAGGTGCTTTCGTTTTCATGCTTAGTTTTATCATTTTAGTTTAATTCTTCATATTACATTAGATTGTTACTTTATTTAGTTGTATCCCAATTTGCGTCGTTTTTTGTCGAGTTAGTTGTATCATGATAGTGATTGTGCTCATTCAAACAATTGTTTAATTTCTCTTTAAATGTTTTTCGCCTTTATGCCATGATCGGGAATTCATCTTTGAGTGATATTGTAGGGAAAGAAAGGGGTGTGGCTCAAGCTACCTCTACAATTTTCAGAGCTTGTCCCCATTGCGGTGAAGGTAATACTGATTTCACTGTTTTATATCGACATCTTTTTCGCAATTTTGATTATTTAAACATCTCGAGTGTAATTTCAGCCATCTTTGAATCACTTGCATATTTTAGGAAGGTTTCAAGTATCACCATGCGGAGGAATCATATGTCATGCTAACATATTAGATTCCCAATGAACCTTGCATGCTTCCCGCCAATGCTTCGCATCAAGTCGGTGTTGGGGGTTTTGTCATCAATGCAAAAAATGAGGTAACATGCTTACAATTAATCAGGATGAGTTACACAAACATGTGTATTCAAATAAAAAATTATAAAATGAACTGATGTAGGATTATTAGTTCAATTGTTGTCTAGCCAATTCCCGACATCTTGATTAATCCTGACAGGTGCTTGTGGTACAAGAGAAATGAGGATTAGTTTTTTCAAAGCCTGGAGGATTAGTTTTTTCACGGGCAGAGCCTAAACATAAACAAGACATTGTGAGGCTATTGAAGGAAAGTGGGGAGATTGTTGCCATGACCGGAGATGGTGTCAATGATGCACCTGCACTAAAACTTGCTGATATAGGAATTTCCATGGGTATTACTGGAACTGAGGTAACTAGATTCCCACTAATATATATATATAACTAGAATTATTTCACTTTTAGGCATGTCTTCTTGAAGGAAAGTTTTGGTCTTAATTTGGTTGATCCTTTTGGGTTTGGGGTGTTAATATTGGAGTTTTTATCAATCCAGGTTGCAAAGCAAGCTTCTGATATGGTTCTAGCTGATGATAATTTCAGTACTATTGTTGCAGCTGTTGCAGAGGGGCGCTCTATATATAATAACATGAAATCCTTTATCAGGTACCTTTGAACACAGCTCTATTGCTTTAGTCATTTTAAAAATCCAATTTATATTTCTAACTTCTCAGGTACATGATATAATGCAAAGACCACCACGAAATAGCGATGACTCTCTAATTAATTCATGGGTGTTCTTTCGTTACATGGTGCGTAGTATGTTTATCAACTTATTTAATTTCTGAAGCCACCAGTAATGTGGTTATATTTTTTAGCTGCCACTTATCTGATTATGTCTTCTGAACATTGAGTCTGAAAATTTCTTTGCAAAACATCACATGGCCCATCTAATGAAGATCCACTTGACTTGGAAAATAATGCTAAACTGAATGAGGCAGATGTTCACATGGATGAAGCAGAAGTGGAAAACAATAGCATGCTAGAAAGGAAGGAGGGGGAGGATATAATTGCTGATGCTGCTGCTGCTGCTGCTGCAAGATCAGCACAACCAATGGGTAACACTTACTCAACAACGAAAGTCCGTACAAATTGCCTTTCCTTCTAAAGCATTCTCTACAAATTGCCTTTCCTTCTAATCCTACAGAGTGATCCAAAAAGCATCTGTCAGAATATTCAGGATATTTCACCGTTGCTTTATCCGGAGGTTCTCTCATTGGTTTGCTGGGGTAAGCGCGGTCTTCTTTGATGTCTCTTTGTCAATGTCCATCTCGAACTGAAGAAATCTCTGAAAGCAGGAAACTATGTGAAGCTCCTTACAATAAGACGATTGATTGGACAAAATGGTATGTACTCTGGGCCGAAGAGCGGGCGGTTTTGAAGAATCACAGCGATAGCAATTGCAAGCTAGCAAAGGATAGCTTTCTCTCAAAGGTATGTGCGCCGTTGCCAATTGTTCGGTAATCCAAATTAAGTTGTGATTCTGATGAGATGCAGTATTGGCCAGGTAGCGATTCTTCACAACCATGTGTACTCCATCAATGACACCAAGACGGTGGAAGATGCGGCAATGCAGTATGAATTCACCATCAGACAGATTGTGAAGGCTCGCGTGCTCAGCGTCTCCAGTGTCAACGACTGCCCCAAGTTCGATCTCATTCTGCTTTGCATGGGATCCGACGGGCATATCGCCTCGCTGTACCCTCACCACCCGGCTCTCGAGCTGAAGGAGGATTGGATCACCCACATCACTGACTCCTCTGAGCCTCCGCCTGAGAGAATCACATTCACCCTCCCGGTGATCAACTCGGCCTCCAATGTCATCATATTGGCAACTGGAGAAGACGAGGCCAGGGCAGTGCATCTTGCCATTAATAATGTCGGCCAAGATTTTGATGCTTAATGGGGCTATTAATGGTCTGTGGTACATGCATGATCATGATAGACTACACCAGAGCCTGGGTCCTGCTTCAGTTGTTCTCAAGTATGAATAGTGCACTTACCCTGTTTGTGGTGCAGAGACAGGAAATTGGCAATGCATGAATAGTGCACTTACCCTGTTCATATAGGACTTGTGTCATGGCCTCTGTTCATATTTTTCTGTATTAATGTATTGAATTGCCATTGCCATTGGACTTGGACTTGTACTTGGACACTCTATTTTATATGCATATGAGGAGTGAGGCATTAAAGTTGGAAGTCAAGAGGAATACTAAAAATTATTCTTATGTCTTAGAGGCAAATGGAAAGGCCCACCACCAAGGAACCTTTAAATGTGTGTGTGTTGTGTGCTTGTGTTTTAAGAAATGGGATGCATGATTAAGCATGCATACATGGATGTGTACTGAAATATAATTTTTAATTTTTAATTTTTTTTAATTGTTTTAGAGGTGGTTATAACCGTCTCTACCGCTTATAAGTTATAGAGGCGGTTATAACCACTTCTACAGCTAATAATTTTTAATTTTCACTAATTGGTTTAGAGGAGGTTATAACCGCCTCTATAAAACAATGATGAGAAAATGAAAAATTATTAGCTATAGAGGCGGTTATAACCACCTCTATAGTTAATAATTTTTAAGTTTCACTAATTGTTTTAGAGGCGGTTATAACCGCCTCTACAGTTTATAAATTCTAGAGGCGGTTATAACCGTCTCTAAAACAATGATAAGAGCATGAAACATTATTAGCTATAGAGGCGGTTATAACCGCCTCTATAACTTAACATTTTCGAGACGGTCATAACCGCCTCTAAATTTGGGATAAAAAACCGCCTACATATTTAAAGCTTACCCCGACGGTTGTTAAAAACCGGCTCTAAAGTGTAGAGCCGGCTTGATACGAGGCGGGTTAGAGGCGGTTCAAAAAACCAACACTAAAGCTATAGAGGCGGTTAAAACCGCCTCTGTAGGGTTTGAAAACCGCCTCTAAATCCCTTTTGTGGTGTAGTGCTCTCTTAAGTTGTCAAAGCTACAAAGCTGTACAATGTCCGCTACTACTCCATCTCTTTCTTCCTCCATGGAAAAAGGGCATCCCATGAACTCAGCCAGTCTTCTCACGTGACCAACTGGATCCTTCATCATCTCCTCATATCTCAAGAAGAGCACCTTCTCAGGTCTTCTCTTGCTCTCCTTCCAGTAACCCAGCATATGGTCCCAGAAAGGGCCATGAGGAACTCTTCCTTGGCAGAACATCTGGAATCCCTTACTAAAATCCAAGCCTTGACTACTCGTCTCTTCAGTAAATCTAATCCTCCACTTCTCAAGGAAGTGCCATAGTGATACAAATGTGTCCTTGGGATCACGGCAGAGATAAACAATTCGACAACTGAGAGCACTCTGAGGTAGTAAAGATAAAGGGATATGAGAAGAAAAGATGGTTGGAGATGGCAAGACGCTGATATTAGGGATGGTGCGGTGAGAGAAGAAACGTTCAAGGAAAGGGACACAGTCACGGGGAGAGTTGGTGAGAAGAGGGTGGTTGGAGAGGGAGAATGAGTGACGGTGTAAGGTGGCGAAGGAGAGAGATTTAAGCCATGTGCTGCCAGATTTAGGGTTAGTAACAAGAAGAACGTCAGATGGACGAGGGTTGAAGTGGGATTGGATGGCCACGCATGCAGGAACAAGCCTGGCAGGCATCCAGAAGGATTGGAAGTGTTGGATGTGAAATGGAGACCAGTCATGGAGGATGGGGAGTTGGGAGGCGAGCTTTTCATAGGAGTTGTAGATTTGTTCATCTCTTTCAATGTCTTCTTGCGTCCTTGGTGGAAGGAAGCACTGCGAGAAAGGTGGCCCATATTCTGGTTGGCTTGCCATGATCGAGAGGCCGGGGTTAACTGCGAGATAATTAGAGATATATGCTTGCGTTGTGCTCATAATAGCTCCCATGTTGTGCTTATAAAAGGAGTAATCGGAAGTGTTGAGAGAGATGATCTTTTTTAAATTTGCAATTATTTATTCATTTATATTATTTTTATATGGCTGTGAAAAGTAGGTTTATATATAAATAAACATAAATTTACTTCTCAAAATTGTATTTCACAAGCATTTTTTGTTGCACGTTAAGCATCTCAAATGAAGTGGTTTATCATGTTTTTTATAATAAACAGGGAAAGATTAAAATAAAGGCATAATGCGTTCATGGCAGTGCTGATGCATATGTTTTCTACTTAAATATATTTTTAAGTTCGTTAGGCTAAAAACAATGGTCATGTATGTATTGACGCTTTTCTATAATAACAGTCAAATTCTGTAGTTATAGACTGTTTTTACCAATAATACTTTAAAACTTTCAGGATATACAAGATATTTACTGACATATTTTGTTTTGTTGGTATAGATATTATTATATACTGACTTTTATATATAGTAACAGTCAAACCTGTAGTTATAGACTATATGTACCAATGGAACATTCAATTTATCTAAATAAATTTGATATTTTTACTTACGAATATTGTTCTGTTGGTATAACTATTACTTTTAAAGAGGTTCATTTCAGTGTAAGTGGGAGAGAGTTAAGAAGTGGAGGAAATGTCACTTCTCTAAAGTGATGGAAAGTGGTGGAAAGTTGTGGAAGTTATATGACTTCTTCCACTTCTTGTATTCATTTTGCAGGAAGTTAAAAAAAACTAAAAACCCACTTCATTTTAGGATGTGTTCATTTGGGTTGAAAGGAAGAAGGGGGGGGGAGTGGGTTGACTTCCCCCCACTTCATATGTTCTTTTGGCATGAAGTGAGAGAAGTGGCACTTCCCCCACTTCCCACTCAATTGAAAATTAAGTTAAACCCACTTCAGTATATCACAAACTAAATTTTTTTTAATGAAAATATTATAAATTTTTAATAACAAATATTTTATATGATCGGAATAATAATAATAACAACAATAGTATCACAAATTAAAAATTTTTAATGAAAATATTATTAATTTTTAATAACAAATACTTTATATTATCGAAATAATAATAATAATAATAATAATAATAATAATAATAATAATAATCACACAAATAATTGTTATGCCAACAATATTATCACAAAATAAAATAATTTAATAATTAGTTAATGCTATTTTCACTTCCGTCACTTTCGTAGAAAGAAACATGTTGTGGAAGTTATCTCGGAAGTAGTCTCACTTCTTGTCAAATGAACAATCGAAGTGGAGAAGTGATGAGTTCCCTGAAGTGTCACTTCCTTCTAAGTGAACACATGAACACTTCCAAGAAGTGTCACTTCCCCCCACTTCTCACTTCTCTCCACTTCAACCCAAATGAACACGACCACTTCCCCACTTCAGAGGAAAAAAACATCAAAAGTGGAGAAAGTCACTTTACTTCCCTCCACTTCTTTCCCTTTATCGTATCTATACATATCTATATTAACTGACATTTAAAAGTGTTAGAATAAATTAGACATTTACTGATGGATATCTTTCCATTGGTAAAACGATATATTACTATGAATATATTACTTTGAATTTTATTTAATTTTTATATTTCTTTTTAGTAGAGTATGACTTCATTATAATAATATAATCTAAATTAAATTTGAGATTTATATTAAATATAATTATTAAATTTAAAAATATTATAAAAGAAATATAAAAAAAGAATGTCCCAAGAATTTATTCTATAAATTATAAGTACATCTTCAAAAATTTGATGCTAATGAAGATCAATTGATATATAAATTAATTAACTAATTTACAAATTTATGGAAATTACTTAACGTATTATTTTATATAAATTTATTTGTAACCTATAATTTTTTATTTGATTATTTGATTTAAGATAAGCAATTATTAAAATATATATTTAAAAGAGTAATTAACATCACTACTGCAACTACTAAAAAAGAAATATTTGATTTTTTTGGTGAATAAATATTTTATTTTAATTATGTTTAGAAAAAACTTTTAACATTGGATTATAATATATTTGATATATCTATATTAAATAAAAATGTATGTTACTAGAAGATAATGTTCATTAAATAAATTAATTAAATTATAAGTATTTCTTATAAAAATAAAAATTAATGTTTATTTCAAATTAAATTGGTTTATTGATAGTTTTCTAGTATTTAAAATTAAATAATAAATAATTAATGAAAATCATATTTGAATAATAACTTTTAAATATATATTTGTAAAATATTCTTTGAATTAATGTCAGAACATGCCATGCATAACACGTGTTGGTCTAATTTTAATGGCTTGACTGTCATGGTTCGAACCTGGCTCACCGGACTCAATGCGTTGACAAACGGTCGTATACTCACAAGGCTAAGACCAAGTGGGCACACAAAGCCTCAATACCTGTCTCACAAACATATTGCATAACAACGCACTAACTTCACACAAAACCAAAGAATTCAATGAATAAATTAATCAGATTTACAACTATGGTTCAAGGAAAACTACAAGTGCATGGTTCAATGTCTTAAACAAATAACAATTTCATAGTTTACGGAAGAATTATTCTCATGCCAACCACCTCGTATACACTTAACGGTTCCCGCTTAACTATCCACCACACACTTACTCCTAATATGAAAAAGATAGAAAAACAAAAGTATAGGGATCACAAAAATCAATAATTTCAAAACACATACTTAAGTGTAACATTGTATAATAAATATAAAAAATAGAACCCAGACTTCAAAACATTTCAGACGAACATAATTTTTCAAATGAACGAGTATATATGTCCCCCAATAACTAATGCCAAAAACAAAATAACAGAATTCATATATTTAAACTCGGTAACCCGTGTCAGATTGCCAGAGTTCATTTATTTATCCTCAGTAACCCGAGCCATATTAACAGAGGCCGTTATACTCCACCGACGGGAAGGTGCGAAACTATAGTTTCTTATCAGAATCAGAGGTTCATGTCGACATAGTCAGTGTTTAACCCCAATGACGGAGTTATTGCAAAGTTAATTTGGGGACTACAAATTACTATATCAGAATATGTCAGGTCTAAAATCATTGTCAATGCAGAAATAGTGAAATTTAGAAATCCCATTTTTCTAATGAACATAATTCAGATTATTTCAAAATATAATAATGCTAATATGTGACAACAATAATTAAAATATAACTGAATAAATACATAAGATTATATATCATGCTTTATAGTAAAACCATTCAATTTAACCAACAATTAAATAAATAAATAAATACATAAAATCTATATGTTTTGAAAATAATGAAAGGCATAGTATCTCAAACCCAAAACATATAAATATAATATCATAAAATTTTCTTTACAATAAAACCCAAAATAATTAAATAATTATATAAATTATTTCCGGTAATCAAAAATTTTATATATACATATATATGAGTTTATACGTGGTTTACTTACCTGAAAAAATCTCCAAGCTATAGAATCCCCTCGGACACTCAAAATCAGGATTCGAGCAAAGACCCTAAACATCAAGGCTTAGATTTCAAAACTTAAATACAAGCATTAACCACTGGTTAAACATGATCCAGACTCTAAACACTAGCTATGCAAGTAAACATCGGGATGCATGATGGATTAATTTTTTACCCTACAAACACCCTACAATCAAACTCACAATTCTATATATATATATAAGACAGTGATGGACACCGACATGGGCATTCTCCAGACTCTCAGAGTACTTGATGCCTTTCAAAATAAGAGCTAAAATAATAATTGTCCAAGAGACAGACCGACTTTCAGTATATGTGAATATTTGATCTCATAGATGTAATTCTAAGATTTCTCCAGCTGACCATTAGGTGCCCACAAAGGTTTATAAAATTGACAAAGAAAAAGGAGGTTATTTAGTAGCCATCGCAGGTTTAATTACTTTTCTTCCATTCTATCCTGCCATAAATCAAAGGATAGCAAATAATAGATTCACCATTGAGAGAGTTAACCCCAAAAGGACGAATAGTGTGGTGTTATAATAGCGGCAGATCAAACAAGAAAAGAACTTGATGAGAAAAATAAAATTAATCCTACTAAATCAAGACAGTGATAAGAAAATTGTGCCCTTATAACCCTGGGCACCAAGTGCTTATTCCCTGCCACTGAAAACCTGAATAAAGGAAACAAATTACTTTTATGGGAACAAATGCCAAATGATCAATCACCATACAATCCAAAAACAAAAAAAATTGAAAGAAAATGCTTACCTCTACGCAGTAAGGAACAAAAAGGTTAATGGTGAGATCCTTTCATCCTCCTTGCCGTCGGTCCTTCACGAAACTGAGAAAAAAAAAAACGAAGCTAGGTCACAGGTTAAATCTTCTCGTGGGTTATTTGGCTTTCTCCCCAAAATCTGATTGTTATTGGGGATAATGTCCGGAGCTAAGCGATAAACCAAGTTTTAAAATTTTAAAAAATTAAAAAAGAAATTTAAAAAAAGATAATCTGATGGTTGATATTAAAGGGTGGATTTTACATTGACTCATATGTAAATTACACTATTGTCGTTCTCTATTAAAATTTAGTTTTTTATCATACATTTCACCTTGTACAAGTTTGAAATTATTTATATCTTATTGGTTATTTTGAAAAAGATATTTTATAAAAATCAAAATATTTCTTTTTAAAAATATAAAAGATATTTCAGCTCTATTTTTTTGGGCTTCACTGTTTGTCATGTTTACATTAAAGTTTTGCTCATGTATGGTTTTAACTTAATTAGTGATTGATTATGTTTTCGTGCCAGTGCCAGTGGTGCGAATTTATGCATAATTATACTAATATTATTATGTATATTTTAAAATTATATATTAAAGGTATAATTATACTACAAAATAATAATAATAATAATAATAATAATAATAATAATAATTATTATTATTATTATTATTATCATTATCATTAATAAATACGAATTATTTCACATGGTTTTGAAACGCTATTTGTGTTTCAACTTATAGGACCATTGACTCGAGGTCAAATAAAGATCAGATGTAGACATATGCATATATATAAAAAGCTGTGATCCTGGTATAATTTATTCTCATTATGTAAACAACCTAAACATTGTAGTACAGCTTGTCTAATAAAGATTACAAATATATAATGTAAAAAATGTGATGAATATACGGTGAAGGAGCTCTCTGGCTTAGTGACCTTTGTACCTTTCGAGGAATTCCCTAACTCTGGTGCTCAATTAGAGAGAATCATTGCACAGACCCAATTACAGTGTGATGTAAAGCCGTGGAAGCTAACTGTGAATGGAGTTTTCTCAATTAATTCTTTTTATAATTTTTTGATTGATGTTAGACTTCGATGCCGCTTTTCCCCTATTATTGTGAAAGATGGATGTGCCAATAAAATCAATTTGTTCAATTGGCTGGCATGAGATGATAAAATTCTGACTTGAGAAATTTAGCAAAAAAAAAAAAGTGTAACCGACTGCAGACGGCCACATATGTTATATGTCATGCAAGAATTGACCCAACGGATCTCCATCTAATTGGAGGCCCTGTGGCAACATAGATCTGGAGTTACTTCGGGAATCTTTTTGAGACTCATCGTAACCCGATATCTCTGCATGACCTATGGGGTGCATGGAGATTAAACACTAAAAAACCTCTTTTCTCTTTTTGGGACTTACTGATGAGAGCTATTACATGGAACATCTGAATTGAGAGACGCTCATATTTTTTCACATACATGTCTCTCACCCGTTACCATTATTTTAAAAATTGATCATATGTTACTCTTGTGCCTAACTGCAGCTCCTGACACTAAAAGGCTCAAGTTAGAGAAACCGATGGCGAAAGCCAAGCGTAGTCTGGAGTTACTCACTTTTAGGGAAGCAGATCAGAGTGCCCCTCGGGCGAGATCTAGACGACAGCAGATCGGATTACCGTGAGACGGATCTTTCTCTCTCCTCTAATGGAGCGTCGCTCTCTAAATCCGTAGTATTTTTGTTTCTCCCTCACTTATTGTGGGTGTTTTTCTGTCTTTTGTTGCGGCGTTTGTCGTTTATGTTTCTTTGTACTTTCGGTTGTTCTTGATGTTTCATTTTAATGAACATGGTTTATCCACCTTTTCAAAAAAAAAAAAACAAATTGTTCCATCCGCTGCTAGTGCATGACCTCTTGCTGGGAAGGATTTGGTTAAGCTATGCGACCTTTGCATCAGAGCTGTGAAGATATGAGGGATCTTTTGTTTGTATTATTTTCATTTTTGAATTTTTAGTTGGTGTGCTTGTATTGGCTTTGTAATGTTTCAGACATTTTTTATAGATGTATCAGGATATTCTTTGTATGAATGCAATGGTGTGTGACTTTGTTTTTTCGGTTGTATATTGCACACTACCAGTTTTTGATGGGCAAATCATGCTTCTGATTTTTGAGATATTTGTGTTGAGCTTCATAAATTGCTTCAGAGTCATTAAACTTTCTTTTGAATGATTAGTCTGCAGTGGGGCTTTACTGTAGTTATTGTTATTGTTTGAGTCCTAGAGTTGTTCTTCATGTATTTGTCAAGGTGAACAATAAGGGATTAGGGTTTAAGAATTTTCCTCCAACCATGAATACAACTGAAGACCCCTGTGATTCATAAATGAGAGTTACTATCACTTATGGATGATCCTCTTGGGCAATTATTCACTGAGAGCCCTATCGCTTAATTTTTTCTACTTTATGTCCTCACTGTCAGAGTTACCTAATTAGTTACTACTGGTTTTGAGTTACCCCTGTTCAAGAGATCCATTCACTTTTATCACATAAGAAAGCAAACACACATGTGATGAACATAAAATCTTAACCTTGAGAAGATGCCTTTATGGAACCACAGTAGTGCTAGTCTCAAAACTAAGACCAGATCCATGCGATTATGGTCAGAGAGGAAGGAGTCGCGGTGGAGGGTTGCGTAGGAGAGAGCTCTCAACCATGTGGTGCCTGATTTAGGGTTGGTAACGAGAAGGATGTCGGATGGATGAGGGTTGAAGTGGGATTGGATGGCCATGCATGCAGGAACGAGGGAGGGAAGGATCCAAAAGGATTGGAAGTGTTGGATGTCAATTGGTGACCAGTCATGGAGAATGGGAAGTTGGGAGGCGAGCTTTTCATAGGAATTGTAGATTTGTTCATCTCTTTCAATGTCTTCTTGGCTCCTTGGTGAAAGGAATAACTGCGAGAATGGTGGTGCATAAACTGGTTGGCTTGCCATGAGCGGTGCTGCTAGCAAGAGAAGAGTGAGGGAAGGGAAGTGGGATGAGATAAGTACATATATATAATATATGCTTTTATGGGTTTGGTATGCACATGTAGATATATTAATAGCATGATATGCTCAAGTCTATTAAATAAAAAATCTCAAAAGTCTATGAGTCAATTGGCAATCGGGTCGTTCACATTGGTGAGAGTTCGAAATCCATCTGAAGTAAACATCAAGATTCACTTGTAATTTACACATATAGAGCCTTGAGTTTTGCATGACCAGGACTACTTGGATGGAAATCATTTAAAGAATGATTGAAATTAAGAAAGAGAGTTTGTTGCAAGGTTCACTACAACAAAAACCCATATTTGCGACACAAAAAATCCAAAATGTGTCGCAGATGACAATCTGCGACACATTTTGCGACACACAAAAATGTGTCAAGTTTCAAATGTTGCAAATTTTTGCGACATTTTTTAACAATGTGTCCCAAACCTTTGTGACACATACAATACCGTCGCAAAAAACGTCGCACTTCATCATCTAATGAGACAACATTTGCCATTAATATTGTAACGATTTGTGACACTGACTTTGCAATATATTTATGGTGTCGCAAAATGTGTCGCGATTGTGTGAGATTTTTGCAACAAATTTAGCGCCACATTTTGATTGTTGCAAATTTGTCCACATTTTGATCATTGCAAATTGTGTCGCAAACAAATTGTGTGTCGCGAAATGTGTCGCGATTGTGTGAGATTTTTTTGCACATATTTGCAACAATTTTTGTAACAAATTTTGTAAACCTGTTTTAGTTCCCAATTTATAATACTTTGCAGCACATTGCAACAACATTTATAATATTTTTTAAAGCAAATTGTACAATCGAAAAATATCTAATACAATAATCCAATACAAAAAAAAAATGTTCAAACATTTAATATGACATGAGAAGATATAAATCCCAAAATAACAATCCAAAAATATCGCATGATTGTTTCCAAGCTTCTGTCAATTAAAAGTAGCAAACATAGAATCTGCTCTCCTTTTCATGAGACATGGGAAAACAGAGACAGAGAGAACATATCCCACAAAAAATATATATATAAGTAAATACAACAACCCTAGCAATCCGAAAGAACAGGCAAAAGTTTGTGATTAGCCAAAAGAAATGGATAGCAAACTACAGTCAATAATAATATTACACTCCATTGCACAATAAAAAGGAGATGTAGGGATCTAGCATACCAAGAAACTTGCAAATTCACCAATTAACATAAAATTATTTGAAGAAGATAGCAAAATAGATGGTGTCAATCCATCTTAACATTGCATTAATAGGTAATCATTAGAGTCTTGCATAATTGGAAAAGAATAAACCTTGCAGAAATATCAACCAGCATGTTTAGGTAGATGTAACCATAAACTAAGAAAGAACAATGTTGTTGATAATAGAAAATATAGATGTCTAAGTAGGTCCTGGCAAGCAAGGTTCATGTTAATTTGCTATAAGTGTCATTTCTAATTGAAAGGATAAAGTTTGATGAGTTTAGAGTGATTCTTCCTCAAGACTTATAAGTAAATTTCTGCCTATATGACATAAATGTGAGATAGAGTCCCTAAGGATGCAATGATGTTCATCCACAAAATATCCATTATAGCAATTTCACATTATTATAATATATGAACAATTACCTGAACTAAACCTATCAACACCAATTTCAATGGTCCTACATAACCAAAGATAAACAGTGCCAACCATTAATAGCTGAAATGAGAAATCCTATGAAAATCAGTTTAATATATAAGAATATCAAAAGAACCTATATCAAATAAGAAAGCAAGAAGAATGAGGACCAACAAAGTATATAGTACTAAAATGAAGATGCAAACCTCAATGCATATTCCCCCAATTTGAACAGTATTCATTCAAAGAGAGATGAAGGACAGTCTTAAGATAATGTTGTGCAATTAGTTACCTCACAGCCCATAACAAGATCCGAGAGGAAGTTCCACTTCAATGCTTCCCTTGTTCTGCAATCCACTCTATGTCAAGCACTCAATGCAGCCATCATCCAGTCACAATCCAATCGATAGAAAGATCAACAGGTAGACGATAACGCTTTAGAGCTAGAAATCACCTGGAACCCTAGAAAAATAGGAAGAGAGACTGAGAAAGAGTGAGAGGGAGAGAGACTGAGAAATGGGGCCGATGGTGGGAGTGAGAGAATATAAAGAGGGAGGGGAGATGGAGAATATATACGGTCGTGTACTTATTGCCTTACCCGTGTATCTTACAGGTTTACCGAATAAGCAAACAGTGCGTTACACGGCCGTGTAAATATTACCATGGCCGTGTATCTCTCAGACTTCCTGAATAATCCAACAACGTGTTACACAGCCGTGTATATTTTACCTTGCCCGTGTATTTTACAGGTTTAATGAATAATCCAACAGCGCGTTACACGGCCGTGCACATATTACCATGCCCGTGTATCTATTGAGCTTGCTGAATAATCAAACAACCCGTTACACGGCCGTGTATATTGCCCGTGTATATTACAGGTTTAATGAATAATCCAACAACGTGTTACACGGCCGTATATATTTTACCTTGCCCGTGTATTTGTTTTTAATGAATGGACTTTTGCGACACATTTTGATGCATTCTTTGACAGAAACAAATATTGTGTCGCAAAACATCCCAAAAAAATGTCGCAAACAACATACCAACCCATTTCATATAGAATCAATAATTAATGTGAACTAACACTGTAATACAACAATCATAACTAATTTGAAACAATAATAAACAAATGTAAGTCGATTAATGTATTACTTATTACTCAAATCACCACAAAATAGCAAAAAATTCCAAATGTAATCCTAAAACCAAAAATTAGAGAATGAGAAGAAGAGAGAGACACACCAACTTAAATCAAAACAATCATTACTAATTTCAGAATTTCAAAACAAACATAAATCCAAATGCAACACTGATAACTCAACAATCATTAGAAGATAAATTGAACTCATAAACTAAGAACTCTAAAACCAAATTTTGGAGTGTGAGAAGAAGGAAGATAAAGGCATACCAACTTAAGTCACCAACAATAAAGTTTTGAAATCATTATTATGAAGTTGCCACCCTTGATTTGTCAAGAAATCTTCAAAAGTTGTGAAAAAGTTAAGAAGGATAAGGTAGAGGGATGAAACTAGGGTAAACAATTAGGAGAAAGGGGATTGGGGATATGGGGAGGGGGAAGGGGAAGGGGAAGGGGAAGAGGATGGGGATGGGGATGGGGATAGGAATAGGGAAAGGGGATTGGGGATGGGAATAAAAGTAATGTTTGGTTGTAGGGAATGGTGATAGGATTATGAAAAGATGTAGGGAAAAATTTTGGTAAAATTACTTTTATACCCTTGATTATTTTAATTAAATAATGTATCTTATTTGTAAAAGAAATAATTATTAAATGACTCTAATTTCTATAAATAATATTTAAAGGAGTTACTTATGAATTTATTTTTTTTAATAAAATTTGAAATTTATACATATTAATTAACAAATATAATTTAATTATGTTTAATTAAAATAAACAAATGTCCAAATTTAATTATTTTTAAATCACCAAAATTTTCTTAAATGTAATGTTTCAAAAATAAATACAAACCATAATAATATATTTTAATTTTCATTCAAAATATTATTTAAAAACTAAAAAAAATTAACATGGCTTAAAAAGTAATTAAGGGTAAATAATATTTAAAGGAGTTACTTATGAATTTATTTTTTTTAATAAAATTTGAAATTTATACATATTAATTAACAAATATAATTTAATTATGTTTAATTAAAATAAACAAATGTCCAAATTTAATTATTTTTAAATCACCAAAATTTTCTTAAATGTAATGTTTCAAAAATAAATACAAACCATAATAATATATTTTAATTTTCATTCAAAATATTATTTAAAAACTAAAAAAAATTAACATGGCTTAAAAAGTAATTAAGGGTAAATAAGTAAATTACTCACCAAGGCATGCTCAATCTCCCCAAAATGAGGGGGATGAGCATGAAGGGGTTGAGGGGCATACAACCCCCCTCAATCCCTTCCCATGCCCCTAGGTGCATGCCCAAACATGGGCATGCACATGCCACAAGGATTGATCCCCAATCCTTGGGGATCAATCCTTGCATCCAAACGGATCATTAGAGGAAATGTTATAGAGTTGTTGAAGTGTGTTTAAGCCCTTAACGTGGTTTTCGACGTGAGAAAGGGTTTAGCCACGTCTTTAACTCGTCCATATGGCATGCACGTATGTACATTTGACGTGGCAAGTCAATGGCCTTGTCAGAAATCCGGCAAACACAACAGACAAACCTCACCGGAATAATCCTAGTACCATGCCGTTGAAAGAAAATCAAACTAGAATATGTAGATTGATACAAATTGAAATTTGGTGCTTAAAATGAAACAAGACTAAAGTTTAGTACGCACCCATAAAAATTACCTTTTGAAAATATTATAAAACATTAAAAAAGGAGTATTTAACTAAATAAATTATATTTATTAAAGTTTCTAATTATTGTAATTTATTTGGAATCATCTTGATAATTTTTGGGTTTTTTAATCCATCTTAACATTGCATTAATAGGTAATCATTAGAGTCTTGCATAATTGGAAAAGAATAAACCCTGCAGAAATGTCAACCAGCATGTTTAGGTAGATGTAACCCTAAACTAAGAAAAGAACAATGTTGCTGATAATAGAAAATATAAATGTCTAAGTAGGTCCTAACAAGCAAGGTTCATGTTAATTCGCTATTAGTGTCATTTCTAATTGAAAGGATAAAGTTTGATGAGTTTAGAGTGATTCTTCCTCAAGACTTATAAGTAAATTTCTGCCTATATGACATAAATGTGAGATAGAGTCCCTAAGGATGCAATGATGTTCATCCACAAAATATCCATAATAGCAATTTCACATTATTATAATATATGAATAATTACCTGAACTAAACCTATCAACACCAATTTCAATGGTCCTGCATAACCAAAGATAAACAGTGCCAACCATTAATAGCTGAAATGAGAAATCCTATGAAAATCAGTTTAATATATAAGAATATCAAAAGAACCTATATCAAATAAGAAAGCAAGAAGAATGAGGACCAACAAAGTATATAGTACTAAAATGAAGATGCAAACCTCAATGCATATTCCCCCAATTTGAACAGTATTCATTCAAAGAGAGATGAAGGACAGTCTTAAGATAATGCTGTGCAATCAGTTACCTCACAGCCCATAACATGATCCGAGAGGAAGTTCCACTTCAATGCTTCCCTTGTTCTGTAATCCACTCTATGTCAAGCACTCAATGCAGCCATCATCCAGTCACAATCCAATCGATAGAAAGATCAACAGGTAGACGATAACGCTTTAGAGCTAGAAATCACCTGGAACCCTAGAAAAATAGGAAGAGAGACTGAGAAAGAGTGAGAGGGAGAGAGATGGAGAAATAGGGCCGATGGTGGGAGTGAGAGTATATAAAGGGGGAGGTGAGATGGAGAATATAAACGGCTGTGTACTTATAGCCTTGCCCACGTATCCTACAGGTTTACTAAATAAGCAAACAGTGCGTTATACGGCAGTGTAAATATTACCATGGCCGTGTATCTCCCGGACTTGCTGAATAATCCAACAACGCGTTACACAGCCATGTATATTTTACCTTGCCCTTGTATTTTACAGGTTTAATGAATAATCCAACAGCGCGTTACACGGCCGTGCACATATCACCATGCCCATGTATCTATCGAGCTTGCTGAATAATCCAACAACGCGTTACACGGCCATGTATATTTTACCTTGCCCGTGTATTTTACAGGTTTAATGAATATTTTACCTTGCCCGTGTATTTTTTTTAATGAATGGACTTTTGTGACACATTTTGCTGCATTCTGCGATACAAACAAATACTGTGTCGTAAAACATCCCAAAAAATGTCGCAAACAACAGACCAACCCATTTCATATAGAATCAATAATTAATGTAAACTAACACAGTAAGACAACAATCATAACTAATTTGAAGCAATAATAAACAAATGTAAGTCGATTAATGTAATACTTATTACTCAAATCACCACAAAATAGCAAAAAATTCCAAATGTAACCCTAAAACCAAACTTTAGAGAACGAGAAGAAGAGAGAAACACACCAACTTAAATCAAAACAATCATTACTAATTTCAGAATTTCAAAACAAACATAAATCCAAATGCAACACTGATAACTCAACAATCATTAGAAGATAAATTGAACTCATAAACTAAGAACTCTAAAACCAAATTTTGGAGTGTGAGAAGAAGGAAGATAAAGGCATACCAACTTAAGTCACCAACAATAAAGTTTTGAAATCATTATTATGAAGTTGCCACCCTTGATTTGTCAAGAAATCTTCAAAAGTTGTGAAAAAGTTAAGAAGGATAAGGTAGAGGGATGAAACTAGGGTAAACAATTAGGAGAAGGGGCACTATGTTTACCAATAAATTAAAACGCACCTTTTTGGTTGGAAGAAATATAATTTTTTATTGTTTAATTTTTGAGACACATTTTGCCATGCGTATAGATTGTTGCAAATAATGTGTCGCGAAATACGTCGTAAATTAAATTATATGCTTTATTTATAATAATTACTCTTGGCCCCGAAATTCTGCGACACAGTTTGCAACTTTCAGAAATGGTCTTTCTTTTGCGACACATTTTGATATGTAATGTGATGTTTTAAATTTGGTGTCGCAAATTGTTGCAAAATGTGTCACAAATTTGAGACACATTTATGTGTCGCAAATATGGGTTTTTGTTGTTGTGGTTGTTTCTTTCTATCTCATGATTAAATGAAAGAGTATCCTTTCTACAACAATTCAATAACTTGGCACTCACAGGTAGCGTTTGGATTACCATAATGGAATGAGGGAAATGAGTTAATAAAGAGAGGAAAAGAATGGGTAGAGCATGATAATGAAAATATTGTTTGGTTGGAGAGGTAATTCATTAAAAATGAGAAAATTAAAAGTGGAGTTTTGCTAAATTACCTTTTTTACCTTTTACATAAAGAAATAATATTTATTTCTAATAATTATTATTTATAAAATATTGAAAACATAAATATTTATTTTATTATTATTGATTAATGTTTAATTAAAAATTAATTTCAAATAATTATTAATTTTATTCCGTACTTAATATTTTTTAATTAATTACAAATGATATTTATTTCAAATAATTATTATTTATAAAATAATAAAAAAATAAATATTTATTTTATTATTATTGATTAATATTTAATTAAAAATTAATTTCAAATAACTATTAATTTCATTCCATACTTAAATTTTTTTTAATTAGTTATATTAATTTTTATATTATCATTACTAGTTGAACTATATAAAAGATTTTGGTCCCATACGTACAAATTTATTTAACATTTTAATTTTTATAATTATTTATTAATTTTCTGTTATGATTATTAATTCTAATATTTTGTCTTTTTTGTGTTTCATAAGGACAAAATAATCATTTCTAAGGGGGAATGGTCCATTCCCATGGTTTATTACTTTGTGGGGATTGATGGTGCCTCCTAGGATAATAATTACCTCCCAAAAAACCCAACCAAACATAATTTCTATGAATAACTTGATATGCTCAAGTCTATTAAATAAAAATACATATCCAACGAATGAATAAATTCATCCCAAGTCAACATTATTGCAACAATTCATCAAGATTCACTTGTAAATTACACATAGCCTTGAGTTTTGCATGATGGGGACTACTTGGTTGGAAATCAATTAAAGAATGATTGAAAGAAAGAGAGTTTGTTGCAAGGTTCTTTCTTTCGTTCTCATGATTAAATGAAACAGTATTTTCTCTACAACAACTCAAGTTACTCAACAACTTGGCGCTCAATCAATCAATCATTCTATCACACTCTGTTTTTCTTTCTGTCATTATGTCTATATCCATGAAGCTTTTCGTCATTAATAGCATTCAATTTCTCAATTGCCTCCATGCCTGTACAGTCATATGTTTTACACCGGAAATTGCAATGCAACCGGTGGCGGTTGTAAAAAAAACCTCCAAGAAAATGGTTGTGACTTTCATAAAACCTCCAAGAAAACTGCTAGAAATTAAATGCAATATTTTACACAGGTTTTCCTAGATCACCACCCAAAATTGCTTTTAGTATTACAATTAGAGGAAATGTCATAGAGTTGTTGAAGTGTGTTTAAGCCCTTAACGTGGTTTTCGACGTGAGAAAGGGTTTAGCCACGTCTTTAACTCGTCCATATGGCATGCACATATGTACATCTGACGTGGCAAGTCAATGGCCTTGTCAGAAATCCGGCAAATATGCCAGACAAACCTCACCGGAATAATCCTAGTACCATCCCGTTGAAAGAAAATCAAACTAGAGTATGTAGATCGATACAAATTGAAATTTGGTGCTTAAAATGAAAAAAGACAAAAGTTTAGTACCCACCCATAAAAATTACCTTTTGAAAATATTATAAAACATTAAAAATCAGTATTTAACAAAATAAATTATATTTATTAAAGTTTCTAATTATTGTAATTTATTTGGAATCATCTTGATAATTTTTGGATTTTTTAAAACTATATTTATATTTTTAGAGAAAAAATCAACTAACACCACTCTAGCCAACTCAATTATAAGTTAGTCCATTAACGTCCCTTTTCTTACAAATATAAATAATAGATAAAGCTTTTTGTTTTTAGAAGCTTTATCTAACTATTATAGAGGGGGTTTTTATTTTGTGAATTATACTTGCTTGATAACTTAGATTGCTCGAATGAAGATTTATTTTGTGTTTTTCATGGTTTCTGATAGGTTTTGGTTGAGGAAAAGGGGTTTGCAAGGATAGTAACATTGAACAGACCTCGGCAATTGAATGCTTTGTCAGCTCCAATGGTATCAAGCTCTTACTTTGCTTTCATTTTTTTTATGCTTAGTCAGCGTCAAAGATAAGTTTTTCCATTTAGATGTAATTGTTGTTCAGATAAATTTGCTTCCTTGGTTGTTGCAGTCATGCATGATTATAGTTAATATTCAGTTTTAGATGTCGGTAAAAGTTGTAGTTCATATTCTTTGAGCGAATATATTCAGTCTTTGAATGATTCAACACTGCAGGGGAGTTCTAATTGGGATTGTTTATATTCAGTTTTAGATGTCGGTAAAAGTTGTAGTTAATATTTCATCGGCATTATTATCAAGCAGGAAAATGCCGGGTCCTTTAATGTGATGGGTCCTTTTTTTTATGCTGGGTCCTTTAATTCAGTATAACTATGTTTTATCTCTAGGTTTTTGCTAACATGAACTTTAATGTGATGTGGTGTAAGAATTATAAAAACAAATTACAAGTATCAGGAACTTTCTTCCCTTCATCACATCATTAATAGACTTTGCATCTCACGGCCTATTTTTTAACTTGTCATGAGTTGCAGAATCCCACTGAGTTTGTTGTTATTTCAGGTTATCAGTTTGATTATGTATTTGATTGGACTGTATCCAAATACCCACAAATTGGTACTAATGCAAGAGCACGGGTATGTGATTATCAAACACCATCATGAATTCCTTCTTTTCAACATTTTTTAGGCATCTGTCCGATTTTTGTTTTTATTCTGCAGCTTGGTGGAAGAACAAGTGGCATGGTAGGACCATCAGTAAGCAGCATCTTTGTGTGACAATTTAATGAAGTTTTGAACAATTAATTTTATTTCCCTCAATAAGGCATTTCAGTTAAGTTTGCTTGGCTAATTTTTAATTTGCATTTAGACCTTTTCTCTTGTAAAATATGGAGTTGCATTTGGAGTTTGCACTTAAAGAAATGCAAGTTTGGTAGGATTGAGCATCCTTCTAATACTTCGAATAAAGACTTACTCATCTTTAGTTGTCAGTGCATACTTTATAATGTATTGGCAGTATGGTTTTGTTTGATGTACAGTAGAATGATATCTTCAAATTAAAGGCTTTCATGGAAATACCTTCAAAGGTGAAGCATTTTCTGATCATTGATACTAAAATCTTATGATGTATCAGACATACACATGTGATTAATATTGTATGTTTGAGCTCACGACAAGTTTCCAATATCTTGTAGGTATGAACATCATAGAAGGATTTTGTTGGTCACCAAGAAAGCAGAACCATTGATGTATAGTTTGATGTTAACCTGCTTTGAATATCACCATGAGGTGTGTGAACATTAAGAGCATATCATAATGTGTGTAGCAGCCAAAACATTAAGAGCATATCTCCCAAGTTGGTAGTGGGTCTTTATCAAAAGATTATTCAAAAAATCAAAATCCAAGATACTTAGCAACAAGTCTTCAACTTTCATCATATCAACAAAAAAAAAAAAAAAAAAAAGATGCTAGGTTGGTTGGAGGTTAATACCTTTCATATATGTGATGATCTTTTTACCTTTTTTCTATATGTTCATATTAACTGCAAGTACTCCTACTTCTGGTTGGTTGAAGGTTTGCTGTTCATTTATGACCTGTACTGCAGATAGCCTCCCATCTTGAAAACAATGTCTTCTTTTCCATTTGAAACCATCCATTTAAATCAAAATGTCACAGTTTGCACCTCTGGCCTTTGCTGTCTGTTGTTCAATAACTTAATTATAGTAACTAATGTGTGCATTAAATTGATGTTTGATTGAGTGTTCATGTTGTGAGGACAGGTGGTTTCAACTGAAGCTAGAGCAATGCATAATGTGGGATTGGCAGGACTCACATTTTGGAGTCCAAATATTAGCATATTCAGAGATCCTCAATGGGGCATAGGTCAAGAAACTCCCAGAGAAGATCCATTACTTGCAAGCAAATACGGGACAATGTACGTCAAAGGTTTGCTAGACGCCGGTGATGCAAATAAACTCAAGGTTGCCGCTTGTTGTAAGCACTACACTGCATATGATCTTGATAACTGGAAGGGATTTCATGATCTCAGGTGCACATCAGACATGATTAATGTATCTTCTTCTTCAGTTATGTATATTGTGGTTGGTCTGACTGAACCAGGACCAGACCTGGCTCGATGAATTGGACTGATGAAACTTTAGCCAGCTCGATCAATTTCCTGACTGAATCAAGTGTCTACCATATGTGGTCTTTGGATTTGTGGTCATGTACCCAAATTGGTAATGCATGAATAGTGCTTCTCTAGCTGTTCATATAGGACTTGTGTCATGGCCTCTGTTCATATTTTTCTGTATTAATGTATTGAATTGCCATTGTCATTGGCATTGGACTTGGACACTCTATTTTATATGCATATGAGGAGTGAGGCATTAAAGTTGGAAGTCAAGAGGAATACTAAAAACTATTATTATGTCTTAGGGCCTGTTTGGGTAAGCCCAGATTATGGCATATTTGAGACATTATAGCATAATATAATATTTTGGTAAAATTATGCCATAATGGCTGTTTGGGTAGCTAACTGATGCAACAAAATTATAGCATAATGGGGAGATTACAGCATAAAAAAATATTCCAGTCAGACTGGAATATTTTTTTCTGCTGAAATGCGTGAAGGTCTCACTCTCTCCCGTAACTCCCGTTCTCTTTCACAAACTTGGGCAGCATTTTCTCACTAGGGTTTGAAGAAAGTAGCTGAAGCCGAAGACCACCGGTGCACCCAAGACGCCGGAGCCGAAGGCCACCACCGGTGCCAGCACCCGACACATTCGAGGTTCATCTTCCTTGTTTTTCCCCTGATTTTTCTGAGTTTTTAGTGTATAACCTTGTTTTCCAACTTGAAGGATCGATGATTTATTGGATTTTATTGGTAGGAATAGAGATTTTGGGGGAATCCGATTTCAGCTTCATTAAGAGGAGGCCTGGGGTCGAAGGGTTCCCGGAATCCTCATCTTTGCTTTGGATCCAGGAGTCGGAACCATCGAGGTTAGTTTTTGAAAGTTGTGTGAATGAAAGTTGTTTTCATATTGATTATTCAGTGATTAGGAATTCTGATGTTGTGAGTTCTCTTTAAGATTTAATTCTTTTTTCTTTGTTTAATGCTCTTATTGCAACGATTTGATGTTTAAAAGTTGGGTCTTTGTGATTTGTTTTGGCGAAGTTGTGAGTTCTGAGGCTTTCATTGCAATACCATTTGATCTAAAAGTGGTTGAATTATTTGGAATGCTGATGCTTAACATGTACACTCTTAGCACTATATTGACTACTCTTTTCTTTCTAAAAGATGTTCTTAAGAGTCTCCGGATATGCCTTGTATGTGAACATAAGAATTTGAAATTTTTAAAGAATGACTTGAAGGTAGAAACACTGGCAACTACAATAATTCACATTTTTCCTACAGGAATAGAATTCGGTCGTTGGTCGTTCTTGCTGGTTCTTTCTTCCTTCCTTTGATCAATCGTTGGATACTTGTATGCATGGATTTGTAAAGGGATTAAACAACATTGATGGAAAAAAATCCAACATAATTTTTTATTTTGAGGTTGGTCTTTTTCTCCAAAATGTGGCTGCCTCTCGCCCATACTTAAACATTGAGCTCTTTAATCATGTTAAGATGGATAATGCATAATAAGAAAGAAATATGGGGTAAGATAAGATTTCATGACTGGTTTGCTAGTATGGTTTCCTTCATGATTTAAGTATTTTGGTGATGCCTACCATGCAAAATGTAAATGATTTGTCATACAGAATTTTGGCTTGAGAAGCAATGAAAGGAACATTTTCTTGTATGGTGTTGTCCTTATATTCCCATGTCCTTATTTTCGGTAATTTTTCTGTTTTAATAATTTTTTTATAGGCTTTCACTAGCGAGTGACTTTGTTATCTGAAGGCTTTTTTAAAACCTTCTCCATTAACTTCGTCCTCATCATCTTGGTTTTAGGTTTTTCCGATTGGATTGGAAGCTACATAGCTAATACCATGCTTATACGGTATCCCTTTTTATGGTTTGGTTTTGGCTATTCCGGTCTTGTCTTTCCATACTATTACCTCAATACTCTTAAAAGGTGAATGATGTCTTGCTTTTCCATTTCCATGACCTTCATCGTGCAATTTGCTGAACCTGATTAGCTGCAAATATGTTATTACCTTACTGTAGATTTTTGTTTAGTTTAGCGCCAATTAAAAAAACATCAAAGCCTTTTTTTTTTTCCTTATTTGATGTGCCCTGTTTTAATAATTTTGTATTCAATGTGTTGAACTGTATGATGCTTTTCTTCATGATTATTTTGGTATCATTCTAATGAAATCATTTTTCAGTCACTACTTAGGGGTAGATTCTTGAGAAATGGAAGGCCTCCTGAAGATGAAAGGCAACCATCAGCAGCTGTGAGGGAACTAGGTCATCTAACACAACATCATTCTGTCTCTGGTCTAAGGTACAAGTTCTTTAACCTGTGCGAGTCCATTTGAGTTTGAATCCGAAATTCTTTATGCAGATCATGAATAGTAGATTAGTTGTTGCCTTCTAATTCTCTGACTATCTTAAAAAGAAAAACTTCTTGCCTAAAAAATGATTGATGTTTGATTGATGATTTTATGCAGATATAGAGTTTTGGTATATCTAAATACCAACATTTCATATGGCAAGTGAAAGTAAAAATGAAACCAGGCAAAGTGGAGTGAACTTCATAAGGCTCACCTAGTAAGGTTATTGCGTGAGTACAATACTCCTGCGTATCGTTCACAAAATGGCTGGAACAAAGAAGCATGGAACAAAATGGTACGCGACATGATACGCAAATTTTCCATTCCAACCATCACCACAAACCAAATTAAAGCATTGGAACAAGAGCTGAAAAAAAACCTACAAGCTTTTAAAAGGCTTTTCTGAATTAAGTGGCTTCGGATGGGACTATGAAAGAGACATTGTCTCGGCTCTCCCGATGATGTTTGGGCACCACTACTAGAGGTATGTACCTAAACAATGACTAATGTTTTCATTAATTACTTTCATCTAATTTGGACCATATTAAACGAGAGGAATAAAGATGCTAGGAAGTGGCATAACAGACCATTTCCATATTTCATGGGATTGCGGGGAGGTTTATGAGGGTAAGCATATCTTTTCTAATGTTTGATTTTAAATTTGTTCTTTCATTACTTATATATTGTATATTTCTTATGCGGGGAGATATGCTTGAAGGTAAACGTTCTCGTGGTGTAGATGACTATGAAGATATTTCCGACTCACCAAGTACTCCTCACAAGCCCACGTGTTGCTACTCCAAATAATCCACTAGAATCGTCACCTATACACGAGACACGGGACGATGATAACATGGAGGTGGAACTTCCTTGTACTCAACCACGGAATCCTCAAACTCAAAGTTCAAGCAATGTAGAAAAGCGGGGAGTAGGAGATGAAGATGGGCATCGAAGGAAAAGGGAGCGCAAAGGGAAAAAAACCCCAAGATTCATCATTCAACATGGAACAATACATAGCATTTCGAGAGAGGGAAAATAAACAATATCTTGATGTTCTTAAGGGTAATCAAGTAGTGGAGAAGTATACAATAGAAGATTGCATGAAGGTGTTTAACGCAATGGGTGGCATTTTTACAGATGAAGAAATGTTCAAAGCCACTCAAATTTTCATCAAAGATAAGAGTTATCGTGAACTCTTCTTATGTCTTCAGGAAGACTATAGAGTGCCATGGTTGAAGATGATGTTCTCTAAAATTGAATAATATAATATAAATAATGGCTATGTAATGGGTGCCATAGATGACTTTGTTATGTTTGTTGTTATTATTCAGGGACTTTGTTATATGATATTATTATAACTGGTTTCTTATTACTCACGGACTCTGTTATGTGATTTTGTTATAAGTTGTTTGTTATTATACGGGTACTTTATTAGATGACTTTGTTAAAAGTGTTTTGTTGACGTTGTTATTATTCACTAGTAGGTAATTAGAAAATGTGAAAGTAGACGGTGCCTCTTTATTAAATGCATTAAACAACAACATATGTAAGGACTTCTTCTTTGCTAGTACATTAAAAATCAAGTAACCTATGCTCTAGCTCGGCGGTAGGTACAATAATCATTCCACATCTGCATTGCTATTTCATCTCTCTTACGAGAACCCGCATTTCTCTCGAGTTCATGGTGTCAACATCCTCGCCGTATGAGTCATCTCCAAAGGGAACAATATTTTCTTCACTTCATCATCAAATTCCTCAATAATGTCCGCACCGTTATGTATACGGATGAAGTTATGCAACATACAAGCGGCAACTACTATATCCGTTTGAGTGTCGATTGGGTGAAAAGTTGCTACTTTAAGCATCGGAAATCTCATTTTTAAAATGCCGATAATGCGTTCAACATGATTCCTTAATAAAGCATGTCGCAAATTAAACAATTCTTTATAATTGCTCGGTCTAGATTGCGCTCTTCCTTGCTCTAGCAAATGATAACGGACACCTCTGTATGGAGCAATAAAATTCGGGGTATTAGCATATCCTGCATCTACAAGATAATATTTACCCCTTGGGACTTCAAAGCCTTGTTCAATGGACCGTTGGAGAATCCTAGAGTCGGAAGCGGAACCTTCCCAACCAGCTCGTACATATACAAAACGAAGATCAAAATCACATGCGACAATAACATTTTGCGATAGTGTTTGCTTCCCTGTTTCGTAAGGATCTTGTTTATCTAAAGAAATCGTGATAGGAATATGTGTTCCATCAATGGCACCAACACAATCCTAAAAAAATTAAACAAACGTATTAACATTTATAATGACTAAAATAAATTTATAATTAAGTTAATAACATATAGCTTCACCCACCTTGAAATATGGGAAAAATTTTCTGTTATTCTGAATAACCGGCAATGTGATTGTCGATGGAGGTTCTATGTATTCACGAGCAAGTCGATTAACAGCTTTAATTACTTTACTAAAATAACGACTAACCGTTTCTGCAGAATGTTGGAATCGCTCTTGCACATCGCGGTTACTAGCATTATGAGCAAGGGTGTACATAAACATTGCTAGTTGTTCCTCGACTATTGTTCGTTTTGAGTTGCAAAGGAGTCTTGTTTCTCTTAAGCGATCAGCCAGTGCTTGAAATATGTAAGGCTCCATACGAAATTCCCTTTTGCAGCGTTCCGGATGACCTTCAAGAATTTCTTGTACATATGCAGCGCCTGTAAGAATGGATGAGTGATGTTCTTTACCTTTGGAAGTCGTTGGACATTGACTCGACCAAATGTTTAGCATTAATAGATCATCTTCTTCATTTTTTCTTCTCCAAAGATTTAAGGAGTCCATATTGAAACAATGTTAGAACTATGAAAATATGCGTAGTTGCAAAGGAACCATGTTGTGTATAAATAGGAAAAAATTATAACGGCTATTTTTTAACGGCTAGTTTTCAAATTTAAATTATCTTCCATTATATTCCAACGGCTATATTTATTATGTAATATTTTATATTTTGGTAACCAAACACTCATTCTGTAATAATAAAATATGTCATAATTTATGCAGTAATCACTTGCACTTCCTACGTAATAAAATTATGCCAGATTTTTTTATTTTGTAACCAAACAGGCCCTTAGAGAATGGCAAATGGAAAGGCCCACCACCAAGGGACCTTTAAATGTGTGTGTGTTGTGTGCTTGTGTTTTAAGAAATGGGATGCATGATTAAACATGCATACATGGATGTGTATTGAAATATAATTTTTAATTTTTTTTAATTGTTTTAAGGGCGGTTATAACCGCCTCTATAGTTAATAATTTTTAATTTTTACTAATTGTTTTAGAGGCGGTTATAACCGCCTCTACTGCTTATAAGTTATAGAGGCGGTTATAACCGCCTCTATAGTTAATAATTTTTAAGTTTCACTAATTGTTTTAGAGGCGGTTATAACCGCCTCTATAGTTAATAATTTTTAAGTTTCACTAATTGTTTTAGAGGCGGTTAACCGCCTCTACAGTTTATAAATTCTAGAGGCGGTTATAACCGTCTCTAAAACAATGATAAGAGAATGAAACATTATTAGCTATAGAGGCGGTTATAACCGCCTCTATAACTTAACATTTTCGAGACGGTCATAACCGCCTCTAAATTTGGGATAAAAAACCGCCTACATATTTAAAGCTTACTCCGACGGTTGTTAAAAACCGGCTCCAAAGTGTAGAGCCGGCTTGATACGAGGCGGGTTAGAGGCGGTTCAAAAAACCAACACTAAAGCTATAGAGGCGGTTAAAACCGCCTCTATAGGTTTTGAAAACCGTCTCTAAATCCCTTTTGTGGTGTAGTGGCTGTTCGACTTGCGTGTGAAATAAATAAATAAATAAAAATAATAGATAAAAACAATTATAACCTACCCAATACTTTCGTTATTTCTTCACCTTTTATATTATTTTTTAAAAAATATTTTTAAATTTAATTAAAATAAAAAAAAAACTGGTGAACTACGGATTCCCTCACAACCCACTTGTTCGAGATGTGACCTCAATAGGTCCGGGTCATCTTAATATGATCAACGAACAACCGGGTTTACTGGTTAACCCGGCCCGGTGAGTTGACACGGTGGGCCGAGCTGAACACAACGGACCAAGCAAACCCGATATGTGCGATTGACAGGTCAAGAGCAATAATTTTTTCAACTTGTATTATACTGATATTATAAATATATTTAGTTTTCAAAGACGTTAATATATGCAGACCCTACCAATATGCGCCATTGACAGGTGAAGAGCATCATCCAGACCCTACCAATATGTGCAAGGACAATAATTTTATCAACTTGTATTTTATTAGTGATCTTATAAACATTTGTTTTCTTATGGACGTTGATATATATGGCTGTCAGGGAGAGACCATTATTGCTGCTGTTATTATGGGAACGTCCTGAACCATAATTAGCATTCCAAAAAAACACATAATTACGTATACATTTCTCATGCATTCACACAGCTAACCCTGCAGGTACAGTACTAGAATAACTTAATCAATCATGTACAAAGTTATGAACAGTACATGAGTAAATATTAAATTCAAACATAACAATATTGAGCTAGCTAGATTACCAGTGTGACCCCTGCATTTAGATTTGATGGGGGATCTACTGCCATTATTGAAAGCTCAACGAGAACCTTCATTCAAGAGGTCCATTCATTTATTGCTTCACATGAGAAATTAAGCTAGCAACCACAATTACGATAATAGATCATTATACCCGGCCTGAATTTGATAAGATGTCTTCATGGAAGCATAGTGCTACACTGATCATCAAAAGTAAGACCGGATCCATGGAGCTTCTCCTTAGCAATGGCATCCAACTTCTCAGCCATCTCCATGCTCAAATAATTCACCCAATCGCCCACCTTCCCTTTCCGGAAATAAGAAGATACTGGTGGTTTCCTATCCTCCCACGAACTGGCCTTACTATCCTTGTTTACCTCAAGCTCTCTTAAGTTGTCAAAGCTACAAAGCTGTACAATGTCCTCTACCACTCCATCTCTTTCTTCCTCTGTGGAAAAAGGACATCCCATGAACTCAGCCAGTCTTCTCACATGACTAACTGGATCCTTCATCATCTCCTCATATCTCAAGAAGAGCACCTTCTCAGGTCTTCTCTTGCTCTCCTTCCAGTAACCCAGCATATGGTCCCAGAAAGGGCCATAAAGAGCTGTTCCTTGGGAGAACAACTGGAATCCTTGACTGAAATCCAAGAATTGACTACTCGTGTGATCAGTAGAGCTAATCATCCACCTCTCGAGGAAGTGCCATAGTGATACAAATGTGTCCTTGGGATCACGGCAGAGATAAACAATTCGACAACTGAGAGCACTCTGAGGTAGTAAAGATAAAGGGATATGAGAAGAAAAGATGGTTGGAGATGGCAAGACGCTGATATTAGGGATGGTGCGGTGAGAGAAGAAACGTTCAAGTAAAGGGACACAGTCACGGGGAATGTTGGTGAGAAGAGGGTGGTCGGAGAGGGAGAAGGAGTGGCGGTGGAGGGTTGTGTAGGATAGAGCTCTTAACCATGTGGTGCCTGATTTAGGGTTGGTAACAAGAAGGATGTCGGAAGGACGAGGGTTGAAGTGGGATTGGATGGCCATGCATGCAGGAACGAACATGGCAGGCATCCAGAAGGATTGGAATTGTTGGATGTGAAATGGAGACCAGTCATGGAGGATGGGGAGTTGGGAGGCAAGCTTTTCATAGGAGTTGTAGATTTGTTCATCTCTTTCAATGTCTTCTTGCGTCCTTGGTGGAAGGAAGCACTGCGAGAAAGGTGGCCCATATTCTGGTTGGCTTGCCATGATCGAGAGGCCGGGGTTAACTGCGAGAGAGGGTTAATTGGAGAGCCACTAGATTTGAGATTGTTAGACATATGCTTGTGCTGTGCTTATAATAGCCCCATGTGGGTCCAATCACTAGAATTTAATTTAAAGATTGGCTTTTTTAATTTGCAATTATTTATTTATTTATATTATTTTTAAATGGGTGAGAAAAAGTAGGTTTATATATAAATAAATATAAATTTACTTCTCAAAATTTGTATTTCACAAGCATCTTTTGTTACTGTTTTAGGATCTCAAATGAAGTGGTTTATCATGTTTTCTACTGATATATATTAATAAACAGGGAAAAAGATTAAAATAAAGGCATGTTGAGTTTATGCCAGTGCTGATATATATGTTTTCTACTGACGTATATTTTTAACTTTGTTAAACTACAAAAAAAAATTGTAATGTACGTGCAGACTCCGTTCTATAGTAATGGTCAAATTCGGTAGTTATAGACTATTTTTTTTCGACGATACTTTAAAACTATTATAATATATAAGATATTTACCGTCGGATTTCGTTCAATTGGTGCAGGTATATTATTGTATACTAACTTTTATCTATAATAACAGTCAAATATATGGTTATAGACTATCTATACCAATGGAACATTCAACTTGTCTGAATAAATTTAATATTTAGTTATGAATATTGTTTCGTTGGTATAACTACTTTTACCGTAGCTACATTATCGATATCAACTGACCTTTAAAAGTATTACAATAGATTAAACATTTACTAATGGATATCATTCCATTGGTATAACAATATATTATTATGAAAATATTACTTTGAATTTTATTTAATGTTTATATTTATATTTAGTAGAGCATCACTTAATTAATAATATAATCCGAATTAAATTTGAGAATTATATTAAAAATAATTACGAAATTTAAAAACAATATAAAACAAATATAAAAAATAATGTCATAATACTTTATTCTATAAATTCTAAATACATCTTTGAAAATTTGATGCTAATTAATGAAGATCAATTCATATATAAATTAATCAACTAATTTACAAATTTATGGAAATCACTTAATTAACTCATTATTTTATATAAATTTATTTGTAACCTATAATGTTTTATTTGATTATTTGATTTAAGATAAACAATTACTAAAATAAATATTTAAAAATATAACATCACTACTGCAACTACGAAGAAAGAAATATTTGATTTTTTTGATGAATATATATTTGATTTTAATTATTTTTAAAATCACTTTTAACATTCGATTATAATATATTTGATATATCTATATTAAATAAAAATGCATGTTATTAAAATATAATGTTCATTAAATAAATTGATTACATTATAAGTCTTTCTTATAAAAATAGAAAATTAATTTTTTGTTAAATTAAATTGGTTTAATTCACTCCACCATTTTTTTATTTTAGAAGCTGTTTGGTAGAAGGGTTTTAAAAAACCCCCTCTATAATTATCTAAATATTTTAGGGATAGATTTAGAACAATTGATGATACTGCACTTTTGCTTGAATGACAGAGAGTTTGTTGTAGAGAGTTTGTTGAATGAGCACCAAGGTGTTGAGTTGTTGTAGAGAGTTTGTTGCAAGGTTCTTTCTTTGGTTCTGATGAAAAAGTGGAAGAGTATATCCTCTCTACAATAATTCAACACCTTGGTGCTCATTCAATCATTCTATCACACTAAGTTTTTCTTTCTGTCATTCTGTTTCTATCCATGAAGCTTTTCCTCATTAATAGCATTCAATTTCTCAACTGCCTCCATGTCTGTTCAGTCATATATATGCTTTTACACCGGAAATCGCAATGCAACCGGTAGCGGTTGTAAAAAAACGACCGGAAATTGTACCGCAAATGTGTGTGGTTTTCATAAAACCTCCAAGAAAACTGCTAGAAATGCAATTTTTTACACCGGTTTTCATAGATCACCACACAAGACTGCTTCAGGTGTTACAAATAGCGGTAGTTTAGTTAAAGCCACCGCAAAATGTTCATGGCAAAATGCATGTTTTGTTGCGGTGTACTTCTTTTTTCTCTTCTTTGTATTATTTTTGTTGTAGTTGGCAATTCTTTTTTTTTTTTCTTTTTATTGTGTTGCTAACTTAACCATTGTTGTAAGAAGGAGCTGAACCCGCAAGCTCTCACTTGATAGAAAAATGAGTTATCACTCTCTTGTTATCCAAGTGAAAAAAAATCAAATCTTGAATATTGTCTGGTTAAAAGTCCTAAACCATATATTGTTAGTCAAAAACACATTATGTACATGGTGTTGGGTCCAGCAGCCAAGTTTTAGCCCGTGCAGATTATAAGTTTCTGAATTTTAGATTGCTACAATGCAAGCGCTACAATACTGTTGCTACTTTACTTTCAAATAAATACGCCGTTTAGTGATTCTAATCGTCCTTTTTTCCCCAACACATAGGAAGTTACAGACCATACATGAGTAAATACTAAACCTAAACCTAACAAATAGTGAATTAAACACTAGATCTTTCGAATCAAATGCCAAATTCTGACAACTCAATTAAATGGACAGCTCCATGGCCTTTATGACCATGGACAAGACTATAATTATTGGAAAGGAAAAGTTGTATGGATTAAGAGAAATGTAAGGGGGCGTTTGTTTAACCGAAGTGGGCACCGTAGTGGCCGAAGTGGCCACTTCCAGCCCACTTCAGTGTTTTTGTTTCACTGATTTGAACCTGGAAGTGATGATGTGACAACTTTTGAGTTCGGCCACTTTGGTGTCTGACTTCAGTTGGAAAAGTCCCGAATTCACCACTTCAGCCCACTTTGCAATATTTTTCAATGATAAATAGAATAATTATTACCATGGTAATAAAATAATTAAATAACTACTCTCACTAATTAATAATTAAGCATGATATACCGATTTAATTTATTTTAATAACATGGTATTAAATTAATTATGTGATGTGCAAAGTTTTTAATTTAATAAATAAATTATTTATTACCATCGTAATAAAGTAATTAAATCATTTAATTAAATTATATGATTTAATTAAATAAATGTAAAAAACATGAAATGACAACTTCATCCCCTCACCGAAGTGGTGATCATATCCCCACTTCAACCATCCAAACACCGGAAGTGGTATCCGAAGTCCAGTTTTAAGCTTGAACCAAACACACTGAAGTAGATAGTTTCAGCTGAACTGTTCACTTCCACCGAAGTGCCACTTCCAGACTTCTACCACTTTGACAATTTACTTCTGAACCAAACCGCCCCTAAATGGACAAAATCCAGTGAATTAAACACCGGATCTTTCGAATCAAATGCCAAATTCTGACAAATCAATTAAATGGACAGCTCCATGGCCTCAACAACCATTGACAAGATTGTTATTATTGGAAAGTAAAAGTTGTTGATGAGTTTAGGACTTGCTCAATTTTTCAAAGAGATGGTTTGTTTTATTTTAAGTTATGAACTTTAATTTGCATAAAAAATATCATTCAATTTTGTACTTTATCGACAAATCACCAGAGTGATTCAAACGTTAATTTGTTAATGTGGAAATTGGAAAATCCCCTCCAATTTTCTTTCGATATGTCAATCATTCTCGTTGGATGGTCCACGTCAGCTTAAATGGCCACATCATAGTCATTTCGCCACGTTAGCTTAGGTCGCTACATTAGCCATCTTTGTCTTCCTCCATCCTCTGATGGCAGCAAGTGAGAACAATAAACTGTGTTTAGTAATCATGGAGTTTCGTAGGGGAAACCAATGGCAGGTTTCGCATAAGGCATATGGTCGTTATGCTATTTTTCACCGCTAGTGGATAATACTTCTATCTTCAATTCTTTCAAATACATGTGTTATCCACATTTTTCAAAACAATGTTATTATTATTATTATTATTATCCATCCAGGTTTTTATGCACTTTTTTTTAAAGATTATTATTAATAATTTTTTAAAAAGTCTCAGAAGTGAAAATTAATTTCCTTTTTTAAATCTTTTTCAGTTGGTATTTTTTTTTCAAAAACATTATTTTTAAAACATCTATTTTGGAAAAAAAAACAATATAATCATAATTATTATTTTGCTTGAATAACTTATTTGTAGTTTAAAAAACAGTAATTGCATTTGAGTAGAAATTAAAAATATATTCATCACATTTTTTACATTATATATTTGTAATCTTTATGCATCACCTCGAGTCCATAGTCCTATAAGTTGAAACACAAATAGATTTTCAAAAACATGCGAAATAATTCATATTTAATAATAATAATAATTATTATTATTATTATTATTATTATTATTATTATTATTATTATTTAGTATAATTATGGCTTTAATATATAATTTTAAAATATGAAAACATAATAATATTAGTATAATTATGCATAAATCTGCACATGGGCACAAGCACTGAGACTGCATCAAAATATGAAAACATAATCAATTTGTCACGCCTCGTCTCACAGGACAGGCACGCGACAACCGCCGCGCCACTCGAGGAGGGACACTCCATCACTCAGCACTCGAGTCACCGCAAGGCTTACCACATCCTGGACCATTACAGAATAAAATACAGGAACACCTAGAATGAACTGCAGGGCAATAATCTGAGTACAGAAATCAAAGGACGTTCATGCCACAAATCTAATAAAGGTCTCAAAGAGAAATAAAGCCAATGAACATACAAAGTAGTTCTAAGGAGAAGAATCACACTCGCTTATCCATATCCTTACACAATGTATATTGTTCAGTAAACAACCTACATGAAATAAAATTTAAAAATGACTAGCTGATGTATGACCAACACTTCGGTCCGTCGCACCCCCACTACTGAGCAGAGCCTGGGAAAAGGGAGAGGTGACTAACTAAAGTGACTCAGTGAGTGGGTAAGTACAAACCTTTCATAGAACAAGAATAAAATGAAGAGAAGACCGAATCCAAATATGTAACAATACATATGGGTTTTAACACCCAATATATATATATATATATAACGTTATAAAAATGTGGGGTTGATAATTCATAAAACTATTTAGCAAACTGATTAGATTTTTCGTAAAAAGTATACTTTCATAAAATACAAATTGTTTCATTTCAAACAACCGAATATTGGTCTAAAAACCTCTCTAAACTCTAGCCATGGTCGCGGCTAAGTTCAGAGCCGTCAAGGCGCTCATGTCCTTGATGTTGACCCACCGGATCCGTATGGTGACTCCGGATACGATGCTGATCCAGCCAAGGCTCCACGAGCCACCTAATATGGACAGATCACTCGGGTCCACCACGCCACCTCTAAAGGCTGGACCGTAAGGACCCCTACTGTAGCAGGTTGGTTATAACCCCATCACCATCAAGACATTATCGGAAGTAAAAGTAATGCAATTCAAGTAAATCATTCCACAGGGTCCTTGTCCAGGACCAATATTCACATTTGCATACGCCAGATCAAAAGTATAACACGTGTATGAAATTCTTCAATTTAAACCAGCATAGCAGCATGTATAATATAACATAAATCGTTTTCTTCAAATTTTGCTCTCAAAATATGAAGCATGAAGAACACTTGTCAAACAACTAAATCATCAATTAAATTCTCATAAATTCTGAGCTTTTCATAAAAACGAGTTATACATATATTTAGAGAAAATTGACAAGAATTTTGAAATCAAAATCCCACTCACAAACTTAGGAGGTCGACTCTTATATGGCGCTACTCCTCCGCCGGCTCTGTGCCAGAGAGAGCAATGATTTCTTGCCATTTTGAAGCCCATGCAACTGCTTCTGGGCCAAGATGAAATACCCAGCCTGTGGTGCTCCGGCGATCATCAACGAAGCCTCCCAGTTGCTGTCTACGTAGCCTTGCAGACGAAAGTCTTCAACACTTTCATATTTAAGTCCCATGCTGAGAGTTGCTGCTATATAATGAAGAATTCTCTTCATTGCTACATAGTGATGCTTTGTAGGTCTCTGAACAAACCTGGAGATTATATTTACAGCAAACATTAAATCAGGACGTGTGTGTGAGAGGTACAGGAGGCTTCCAACAATGCTTCGAAAACGACTTTCATCTGCTCTCCCAGAATTGTCTTCTAGGTTAAGCTTTTCGTTGGCATTAAGAGGAGTAGCTTGATGTTTGTTGTTCATCATACCAGATTTCTTCAACAGAGCTTCAGCAAACCTCCTCTGTGAAACTAGAATTAAGCCTGAGTTTTGTATCACTTCAAGATCCAAAAAGCAATGTAATAATCCTAGGTTTGTCATCTCAAATTCATGTTTCATGTTCTGCTTGAAATCATCCACAATTGACAATGATGAGCCCATTATTAAGATATCACCAACATATAAACAAAGAAGCAGAAAGTTTGAGTCTTCATATATCCTCTTGTAAAATGTAGGTTCGTTCTGACTCTTTATGAATCCAAGCTTGCTGAAATGAAGATGAATCTTCATATACCAAGCTCGTGGAGCTTGTCGAAGTCCATAAAGGGCTTTATGAAGTTTATACACTAGACCTTCATTGCCAGGCTGAGTGTATCCTTGAGGTTGCACCACGTATATCTCCTCTTGAAGCTCGCCGTTGAGAAAGGCCTTCACATCTAGCTGAAACACTTGCCAGTGATTTTGAGCTGCAACAGCGAGGAACAGCCTCACCGTCTCTAGTCTTGCAACCGGTGAGAAGATTTCATCGAAGTCTATACCACTCACCTGTGAATACCCTCATGCAACCAAGTGAGCCTTCCTCTTATATAGAGTGCCATTAGATAGAAATTTAGATTTGAAAATCCATTTCAAGCTGATTGGATTCCTTCCTTCTGGTAGTGTAGTATGTCTTCCCGCATTTGATTAGGAATCGCCAATGGTTGTAGCAAGCCTGCCGCCGGGTGAGAGTTGCGATTCTTGGCACATTGACAAATATCACAGTGCTGTACAAATTGTTTTACCGCTTTCCTCAAGCCCGGCCAATAGAGTTGGGAGGCCAATCTTGCGAAAGTCCTCAATTGTCCTGCATGACCACCCAATAAGGCAGAGTGGAATTCATACAGTAAAACCTTTTGTAACTGATGATCAGGTGGAATTGCAATTTTGTCGTTCCTCCAGAGTAAGTCAAGCTTCCAGCAAAATTCAATATGAAAAGGTCTGCCTTGTTTGAGGTTTGCAATAATTTGATGGAAGTGGGGATCCTGCAGTTGAGCTTGTTGAATTTGTTGGAGTAGCGAGTTTTGAGCATTAGATATGGCCATCACAAAACATCTGGAAAGGCCGTCAGCTAAAACATTATCAACCCCGGGCTTATACTCAATAGTGAAGTCAAATCCCAATAGTTTTGGCAGCCATTTATGTTGTTATGGAGTCTGAATTACTTGAGTATTCAAGTGCTTCAAAGCCTGTTAATCAGTCTTTATCACAAACTTGTGGCCAATTAAGTAATGTCTGAACTTGGCTACAGCGTCAGTATGGCCATACAATTCCCTGATATAAGTGGACTGGGACTGCATTCTGGGGGACATTTTCTTGGAGAAAAAAGCTACCGGATGCCTGTGTTGGCTCAACACAGCCCCCGTCCCCCACTCCTGAGGCATCTGTCTCCAATGTAAATGGCTGGGATAAATCAGGAAGCTTTAACACCGGGGCAGAGGTGACAGCTTGCTTCAATTGGTTGAATGAGTCCTCTGTAATAGAATGCCAACTGAAATTATCCTTTTTCAACAAGGAGTGAGTGGCCTAGCAATTGCATCATAATTTTTGATAAAACGTCTGTAATAGCCGCTCAGACCCAAGAAGGCCCTTTAATTGTTTCACATTGCTAGGAATAGGCCATTCAACGATTGCCTGCACCTTGGAACTATCCATTTCGACTCCATTCATTGACACAGTATGGCCCAAGTATGAGATTTTCTGCAGGCCAAAATTGCATTTGGAGAATTTTGCGAACAATTGGTGCTGCTGCAGTGTTTTAAGGACCATCTCCAAGTGTTGCATATGATCAAGCCAAGTAATACTGTAAATAAGTATGTCGTCGAAAAATACCAGCACATACCTCCTGTTGGCAAAATGGAAGACTTGATTCATTACTGCTTGGAAGGTGGCAGGAGCATTAGATAAGTCGAAAGGCATCACTAGCCACTGGTAGTGTCCACTGTAAGTCCAGAAAGCAGTCTTGAACCTGTCTTCCGGTTTCAGCAGAATTTGATGATAGTCTGAGCGTAAATCCAGCTTAGAGAAATACTGAGCCCCTGCCAGTTCATCTAGTAATTCATCAACCGTGGGAATAGGGAATGGGTCTTTGATTGTGATCGCATTCAATGCCCGATAATCAGTGCAGAACCTCCATGAACCATCCTTTTTTTTAACCAACAGGACAGGAGAAGAGAAAGGACTGGTGCTAGGTTCAATTAAGCCATCTTGCAACATGTCATGGACCATCTTCTCAATCTCATTCTTTTGGCTATGTGGGTATCTTTAAGGTTTTACCTTCACTGGGAGTGCATCCGGTAATAGCGGGATGGCATGGTCATATCCCCGAGAAGGAGGCAATCCAGTAGGCATAGCAAACACCTAATGATACTTCATTAATAAATGCTGCAAGTCAGTAGGCATGTCTGCAGGGAAATTCAACTAGGCTTCCAAAGAAGAGCCTAGAGGTTTTGTGGAACACTCTACTTGATCCTCCCATGGTGAACAATGATCAGAAATAGATAGGGTATAACATGAATCGATAGATCGCGTAGAACACAATGTATAAAGTTGATGCACAGAAGTCAAATGAGGCTTGACATGTTTGTCGCCCTGCAAGGTGATGAGTCGATGATTAGCAGCAAATTGAATATACAGCTGACTGTAATCCGCAATATGGGGACCCAATGTAGCTAGCCAGGATGTGCCGAGAATCATGTCTGCACCCATAATTGGCTGTAAATACACATTCACCTTTAATGTAACATCCTGAATAATCAGCTGTAGTTCAAGAATAAACCCCTCCACCTAAAGAGCATTGCCATTACCCACTAACACTTTGAAGGTTTTAACTGGGTGAATTGGAAATTGCAGCAATTTAGCTACCCTAGGCTGTAGAAAATTATCATCGCTGCCTCCATCGAGTAAAATCTGAATTGCATGCCCCTTAATATAGCCAGTAAATCGTAATGTGCCCGAGATAAGTGTACTATCCATAGCATGCAATGATAAACTCTGAAATTCTTGTGTCAATTGCTGATCGTGAGTAAGGAATTCATCCAAAGAAGTATCGGAAATCTCTTGCATGTCTTCATCCCACTGTAATAGTAGCAATTTCCGATTAGCACACTTGTGTTGAGGAGAGAACTTCTCATCACAGTTATAGCAGAGCCCCTTAGCCCTGCGATATTGCATTTCCGAATAGGACATCTTCCGAAAAGGTTGCATAGGTGGTGGTTTAGGGCCTGGAGCAACTGGCGGTGCTGGAAGAGATGGGAATTTTGCTGGCACAGGTAACGCCAATGGAGTGGTTTTGCGCACTCCTGCCGAAATGTCAGGAACAAAGGAGGGTCTAGCGGCATTAACCCTGCCCCCCATCCCACTACCGTATTTATCTTCATATAGTTTGGCTAGAGTAACGGCTTTTGTGATTGTATCAGGTTGCCATGGAATGACATCCCGTTGCAACTCCTTCTTCAGGCCACTAATAAAATAGTCCAATAGTGCATCAGAAGTTAAACCTTCTACCCGATTCGCCAGAGATGTAAAAGTGAGATAATACTCCGAAACCGTACTCTCCTGCCAAAGTTTAAACAATGCATAACAGGGGCTCTCGAATACAGAAGGTCTGTAAGTAGTTTCGATAGCTCGTGCTAATGCACTCCAAGAAGACACCGCGCCCGTTTTCTGAAGCATCTGATACCAGGGAACGACCAGCCCATCAAAATGGATAGCGACAACCTTCAATCGATAGGCATCTGAGATATCATAGAAATCAAAAATTTGTTCCGCCTGGAATATCCACTGCAGGGCATTTTGGCCATCGAAGCGAGCCAAATCCATTTTAGCTGAGCGCCAGCAAGAATGAGTAGATGACCTGCTAGTTGTGAGACTCCCTGATTCATCGTCTATAGGAGATGTGTGGGCTAGTCCTGGTGGTTTCTGCAAGGAATCCATCCCTTTAGCAATGGAGCCAAGGGTTGTTCAATAAGAGTCATGTGTTCATCCTTTAGACGATCTTTTTCTCCTTCTGATCCAAGACCGCCATAACCGTTTCGAGTTTAGCATAAAGTTCCTTGAAACGAGTATTCTCCGCCATGGAGCAATAATGAAAGCACCAAAAATTGTTATGAATTCACCAGGGATAATCACTATTCCAATGATTCTCTACTCATCCAGTACTACCTCCATTAAAATCATATAAATGTTCAACGTCAACCTCATTATCCAGGGATTTATTTCAACATTCAAGCTAAACCCGAAAGTAATAACATCAGTTCAACAGAGTAAACGTAGAATAAGCAGCAGTAATAAATCTCCATATAGACTAAGACAGCCAAATTGAGATAAAAGAAACACCATCAAGGAAACAAAAGTAAGATAACCAAAACCCGGCAGAACACCGCCGGATTTCCACTTCCCCCTCTTGTGAGATGAACCTCAGTCTTCACTACCAGCATGCCCCTCCTCAGCCTCCTTTTCACAATTTAAAACCCAAAGATAATCCCGATAATGAATATTCGAACGCCTCTCCCTTCTTTTTCCAGCTGACTCCATCTCCTCCGTCGGTTGTATAACAAACCCCGTGATCTCACCATCCACGTGTCGACTCGACAGCCCTCCTGCATCCTCGGCTGTAATTGGGCTGACGATACCCGATGATGATGCTTCCACGTGGCGCTGCTCGAACGGTCTCTCCTTGTTATTTTCCCCTCTAATCATAACTTCCTTTAATTCACTACCTTTGTCTCTAGCCTTCTTTAATCCTTGCTCCACCTGTCACCCGTTGACTGGGTCTTGACCCTGGCTAATATGTTGACCTCCAATGGTATTTCTTTTACTGATTCTCTTATCACCTTCTGTGGCAACATAACACCTCATCCCCCTGAACAAACTCAAAGCCTCAGACCACTCTCTTTGTTGCATGGTTCCACAAATGATACTGCTCCATGACACCAAATCTCTTTCAGGCATTTCGTCAAACATGATCCGGGCATCATCCAAACTCCCGCATTTGGCAAACATATGAATCAACCGCACTGGGCATAAATTTTGGGTCTTGCCCCGCCATGAACTGCTTGAAACTGAATTGAATTTCTAATCTCTCTCCCCTGTTCAATATCGAACAAGGCAGAGCATGCCTTGAGAACTAACTGATACGTATAGTAATCAGCCATCAGGCCTTGTTGCATCATCATCCGGTAGCGGTCTATGGTTTGGGAGAAGCAAGAAGCATCTACAAGGCCTCTGAGGATGGAGTTCCATGCAAAGTTGTTCCTTTTGGGAAGCTGGTGAAAGAGAGAAAGAGCTTCTTGGAACCTATCAAGCTTGACTTAAGAGGCCGGGGTTAACTGCGAGATAATTAGAGATATATGCTTGCGTTGTGCTCATAATAGCTCTCACGTTGTGCTTATAAAAGGAGTAATCGGAAGCGTTGAGAGAGATGATCTTTTTTAAATTTGCAATTATTTATTCATTTATATTATTTTTAGATGGGTGTGAAAAGTAGGTTTATATATAAATAAACATAAATTTACTTCTCAAAATTGTATTTCACACGCATTTTTTGTTGCACGTTATAAGCATCTCAAATGAAGTGGTTTATCATGTTTTTTATAATAAACAGGGAAAGATTAAAATAAAGGCCTAATGCGTTCATGGCAGTGCTGATGCATATGTTTTCTACTTAAATATATTTTTAAGTTCGTTAGCTAAAAACAATGGTCATGTATGTATTGACGCTTTTCTATAATAACAGTCAAATTCTGTAGCTATATATAGACTGTTTTTACCAATAATACTTTAAAACTTTCAGAATATACAAGATCTTTACTGACAGATTTTGTTTTGTTGGTATAGATATTATTATATACTGACTTTTATCTATAGTAACAGTCAAACCTATAGTTATAGACTTTCTGTACCAATGGAACATTCAATTTATCTAAATAAATTTGATATTTTTACTTACGAATATTGTTCTGTTGGTATAACTATTACTTTTAGAGAGGTTCATTTCAGTGTAAGTGGGAGAGAGTTAAGAAGTGGAGGAAATGTCACTTCTCTAAAGTGATGGAAAGTGGTGGAAAGTGGTGGAAGTGATATGACTTATTCCACTTCTTGTATTCATTTTGCAGGAAGTGTCTATTTTATGAAATGCTCATTTTTCACTTCTGGTGTTCATTTCGGTGTAAGTAGTGTTAATTCTGAAAGGTAGTGTTAATTCTGAAAGGTTTTTGGAAGTCGGGGGAAGTGGGTTTTATAATCAACTCACTTTCCCCACTTCGGTTTAAAAAAAAAAAAAAAACTAAAAACCCACTTCATTTATGGATGTGTTCATTTGGGGGGGGAGTGGGTTGACTTCCCACCACTTCATGTGTTCTTTTGGCATGAAGTGAGAGAAGTGGCACTACCCCCACTTCCCACTGAATTGAAAATTAAGTTAAACCCACTTCAGTGCTTTTTTCACTGAAGTGGGTGAAGTGGACACCATATATTATAATAATAGTAATAATAATATCACAAACTAAATTTTTTTAATTAAAATATTATAAATTTTTAACAACAAATATTTTATATGATCGGAATAATAATAATAACAACAATAATATCACAAATTAAAAATTTTTAATGAAAATATTATTAATTTTTAATAACAAATACTTTATATTATCGAAATAATAATAATAATAATAATAATAATAATAATAATAATAATAATAATAATAATAATCACACAAATAATTGTTATGCCAACAATATTATCACAAAATAAAATAATTTAATAATTAGTTAATGCTATTTTCACTTCCGTCACTTTCGTAGAAAGAAACATGTTGTGGAAGTCATCTCGGAAGTAGTCTCACTTCTTGTCAAATGAACAATCGAAGTGGAGAAGTGATGAGTTCGCTGAAGTGTCACTTCCTTCTAAGTGAACACATGAACTAGTGGAAGTGAAACCACTTCCACTCACTTCCAAGAAGTGTCACTTCCCCCCACTTCTCACTTCTCTCCACTTCAACCCAAATGAACACGACCACTTCCCCACTTCAGAGGAAAAAAACATCAAAAGTGGAGAAAGTCACTTTACTTCCCTCCACTTCTTTCCCTTTATCGTATCTATACATATCTATATTAACTGACATTTAAAAGTGTTAGAATAAATTAGACATTTACTGATGGATATCTTTCCATTGGTAAAACGATATATTACTATGAATATATTACTTTGAATTTTATTTAATTTTTATATTTCTTTTTAGTAGAGTATGACTTCATTATAATAATATAATCTAAATTAAATTTGAGATTTATATTAAATATAATTATTAAATTTAAAAATATTATAAAAGAAATATAAAAAAAGAATGTCCCAAGAATTTATTCTATAAATTATAAGTACATCTTCGAAAATTTGATGCTAATGAAGATCAATTGATATATAAATTAATTAACTAATTTACAAATTTATGGAAATTACTTAACGTATTATTTTATATAAATTTATTTGTAACCTATAATTTTTTATTTGATTATTTGATTTAAGATAAGCAATTATTAAAATATATATTTAAAAGAGTAATTAACATCACTACTGCAACTACTAAAAAAGAAATATTTGATTTTTTTGGTGAATAAATATTTTATTTTAATTATGTTTAGAAAAAACTTTTAACATTGGATTATAATATATTTGATATATCTATATTAAATAAAAATGTATGTTACTAGAAGATAATGTTCATTAAATAAATTAATTAAATTATAAGTATTTCTTATAAAAATAAAAATTAATGTTTATTTCAAATTAAATTGGTTTATTGATAGTTTTCTAGTATTTAAAATTAAATAATAAATAATTAATGAAAATCATATTTGAATAATAACTTTTAAATATATATTTGTAAAATATTCTTTGAATTAATGTCAGAACATGCCATGCATAACACGTGTTGGTCTAATTTTAATGGCTTGACTGTCATGGTTCGAACCTGGCTCACCGGACTCAATGCGTTGACAAACGGTCATATACTCACAAGGCTAAGACCAAGTGGGCACACAAAGCCTCAATACCTGTCTCACAAACATATTGCATAACAACGCACTAACTTCACACAAAACCAAAGAATTCAATGAATAAATTAATCAGATTTACAACTATGGTTCAAGGAAAACTACAAGTGCATGGTTCAATGTTTTAAACAAATAACAATTTCATAGTTTACAACGGAAGAATTATTCTCATGCCAACCACCTCGTATACACTTAACGGTTCCCGCTTAACTATCCACCACACACTTACTCCTAATATGAAAAAGATAGAAAAACAAAAGTATAGGGATCACAAAAATCAATAATTTCAAAACCCATACTTAAGTGTAACATTGTATAATAAATATAAAAAATAGAACCCAGACTTCAAAACATTTCAGACGAACATAATTTTTCAAATAAACGAGTATATATGTCCCCCAATAACTAATGCCAAAAACAAAATAACAGAATTCATATATTTAAATTCGGTAACCCGTGTCAGATTGTCAGAGTTCATTTATTTATCCTCAGTAATCCGAGCCATATTAACAGAGGCCGTTATACTCCACCAACGGGAAGGTGCAAAACTATAGTTTCTTATCAGAATCAGAGGTTCATGTCGACATAGTCAGTATTTAACCCCAATGACGGGGTTATTGCAAAGTTAATTTGGGGACTACAAATTACTATATCAGAATTATGTCAGGTCTAAAATCATTATCAATGCAGAAATAGTGAAATTTAATAATCCCATTTTTCTAATGAACATAATTCAGATTATTTCAAAATACAATAATGCTAATATGTGACAACAATAATTAAAATATAACTGAATAAATACATAAGATTATATATCATGCTTTATAGTAAAACCATTCAATTTAACGAACAATTAAATAAATAAATAAATACATAAAATCTATATTGTTTGAAAATAATGAAAGGCATGGTATCTCAAACCCAAAACATATAAATATAATATCATAAAATTTTCTTTACAATAAAACCCAAAATAATTAAATAATTATGTAAATTATTTCCGGTAATAAAAAATTTTATATATACATATATATGAATTTATACATGGTTTACTTACCTGAAAAAATCTCCAAGCTATAGAATCCCTTTGGGCACTCAAAATCAGGATTCGAGCAAATACCCTAAACATCAATATTATACTTGACTTAGATTTTAAAACTTAAATACAAACATTAACCACTGGTTAAACATGATCCAGACTCTAAACACTAGCTATGCAAGTAAACATCGGGATGCATGATGGATTAATTTTTTACCCTACGAACACCCTACAATCAAACCCACAATTATATATATAAGACAGTGATGGACACCAACATGGACATTCTCCAGACTCTCAGAGTACTTTATGCCTTTCAAAATAAGAGCTAAAATAATAATTGTCTAAGAGACAGACCAACTTTCAGTATATGTGAATATTTGATCTCATAGATGTAATTCTAAGATTTCTCCAGCTAACCATTAGGTGCCCACATAGGTTTATAAAATTGACAAAGAAAAAGGAGGTTATTTAGTAGCCATCGCAGGTTTAATTACTGTTCTTCCATTCTATCCTGCCATAAATCAAAGGATAGCAAATAATAGATTCACCATTGAGAGCGTTAACCCCAAAAGGACGAATTTTGTGGTGTTATAATAGCGGCAGATCAAACAACAAAAGAACTTGATGAGAAAAATAAAATTAATCCTACTAAATCAAGACAGTGATAAGAAAATTGTGCCCTATAACCCATGTGGCACCAAGTGCTTATTCCCCGCCACAGAAAACCTGAATAAAGGAAACAAATTACTTTTATGGGAACAAATGCCAAATGATCAATCACCATGCAATCCAAAGACCAAAAAAAAAAAAAAAATGAACGAATAAGGATTCTTCCGCAATCCTCGATCCGAGAAAGAAAATGCTCACCTCTACGCAGTAAGGAACAAAAAGGCTGATGGTAAGATCCTTTCCTCCTCTTTGCCATTGGTACTTAACGAAACCAAGAAAAGAAAGCGAAGCTAGGTCACAGGTTAAATCTGATGGTTATTGGGGATAATGTCTGGAACTAAGCGATAAACCAAGTTTTAAAATTTTAAAAAATTAAAAAAGAAACTTAAAAAAAATAATCTGATGGTTGATATTAAAGGGTGGATTTTACATTGACTCATATGTAAATTACACTATTGTCGTTCTCTATTAAAATTTAGTTTTTTATCATACATTTCACCTTGTACAAGTTTGAAATTATTTTTATCTTATTGGTTATTTTGAAAAAGATATTTTATAAAAATCAAAATATTTCTTTTTAAAAATATAAAAGATATTTCAGCTCTATTTTTTTGGGTTTCACTGTTTGTCATGTTTACTTTAAAGTTTTGCTCATGTATGGTTTTAACTTAATTAGTGATTGATTATGTTTTCGTGCCAGTGCCAGTGGTGCGAATTTATGCATAATTATACTAATATTATTATGTTTTCATATTTTAAAATTATATATTAAAGGTATAATTATACTACAAAATAATAATAATAATAATAATTATTATTATTATTATCATTATCATTAATAAATACGAATTATTTCACATGGTTTTGAAACTCTATTTGTGTTTCAACTTATAGGACCATGGAGTCGAGGTCAAATAAAGATCAGATGTAGACATATGCATATATATAAAAAGCTGTGATCCTGGTATAATTTATTCTCATTATGTAAACAACCTAAACATTGTAGTACAACTTGTCTAATAAAGATTACAAATATATAATGTAAAAAATGTGATGAATTTACGGTGAAGGAGCTCTCTGGCTTAGTGACCTTTGTACCTTTCGGGGAATTCCCTAACTCTGGTGCTCAATTAGAGAGAATCATTGCACAGACCCAATTACAGTGTGATGTAAAGCCGTGGAAGCTAACTGTGAATGGAGTTTTCTCAATTAATTCTTTTTATAATTTTTTGATTGATGTTAGACTTCGATGCCGCTTGTCCCCTATTATTGTGAAAGTTGATGTCCCAATAAAATCAATTTGTTCAATTGGTTGCCATGAGATGATAAAATTCTGACTTGAAAAATTTAGCAAAAAAAAAAAAAAAGTGTAACCGACTGCAGACGGCCACATATGTTATATGTCATGCAGGAATTGAGCCAACGGATCTCCTTCTAATTGGAGGCCCTGTGGCAACATAGATCTGGAGTTACTTCGGGAATCTTTTTGAGACTCATCGTAACCCGATATCTCTGCAAGCCCTATGGGGTGCATGGAGATTAAACACTAAAAAACCTCTTTTCTCTTTTTGGGACTTACTGATGAGAGCTATTACATGGAACATCTGAATTGAGAGATGCTCATATTTTTTCACATACATGTCTCTCACCCGTTACCATTATTTTAAAAATTGATCATATGATACTCTTGTGCCAAACTGCAGCTCCTGACACTAAAAGGCTCAAGTTAGAGAAACCGATGGCGAAAGCCAAGCGTAGTCTGGAGTTACTCACTTTCAGGGCAGCAGATCAGAGTGCCCCCCGGGCAAGATCTAGACGACAGCAGATCGGATTACCCTGAGACGGATCTTTCTCTCTCCTCTAATGGAGCGTCGCTCTCTAAATCCGTAGTATTTTTGTTTCTCCCTCACTTATAGTGGGTGTTTTTCTGTCTTTTGTTGCGGCGTTTGTCGCTTATGTTTCTTTGTACTTTCGGTTGTTCTCGATGTTTCATTTTAATGAACGTGGTTTATCCACCTTTTTAAAAAAAAAAAAACAAATTGTTGCATCCGCTGCTGGTGCATGACCTCTTGCTGGGAAGGATTTGGTTAAGCTATGCGACCTTTGCATCAGAGCTGTGAAGATATGAGGGATCCTTTGTTTGTATTATTTTCATTTTTGAATTTTTAGCTGGTGTGCTTGTATTGGCTTTGTAATGTTTCAGACATTTTTTATAGATGTATCAGGATATTCTTTGTATGAATGCAATGGTGTGTGACTCTATTTTTTCGGTTGTATATTGCACACTACCAGTTTTTGATGGGCAAATCATGCTTCTGATTTTTGAGATATTTGTGTTGAGCTTCATAAATTGCTTTAGAGTCATTAAACTTTCTTTTGAATGATTAGTCTGCAGTGGGGCTTTACTGTAGTTATTGTTATTGTTTGAGTCCTAGAGTTGTTCTTCATGTATTTGTCAAGGTGAACAATAAGGGATTAGGGTTTAAGAATTTTCCTCCAACCATGAATACAAGTGAAGACCCTGTGATTCATAAATGAGAGTTACTATCACTTATGGATGATCCTCTTGGGCAATTATTCACTGAGAGCCCTATCACTTAATTTTTTCTACTTTATGCCCTCACTGTCAGAGTTACCTAATCAGTTACTACTGGTTTTGAGTTACCCCTGTTCAAGAGATCCATTCACTTTTATCACATAAGAAAGCAAACACACATGTGATGAACATAAAATCTTAACCTTGAGAAGATGCCTTTATGGAACCACAGTAGTGCTAGTCTCAAAACTAAGACCAGATCCATGCGATTATGGTCAGAGAGGAAGAAGGAGTGGCGGTGGAGGGTTGCGTAGGAGAGAGCTCTCAACCATGGGGTGCCTGATTTAGGGTTGGTAACGAGAAGGATGTCGGATGGACGAGGGTTGAAGTGGGACTGGATGGCCATGCATGTAGGAACGAGGGAGGGAAGGATCCAAAAGGATTGGAAGTGTTGGATGTCAATTGGAGACCAGTCATGGAGAATGGGAAGTTGGGAGGCGAGCTTTTCATAGGAATTGTAGATTTGTTCATCTCTTTCAATGTCTTCTTGGCTCCTTGGTGAAAGGAATAACTGCGAGAATGGTGGTGCATAAACTGGTTGGCTTGCCATGAGTGGTGCTGCTAGCAAGAGAAGAGTGAGGGAGGGGAAGTGGGATGAGATAAGTATATATATATGTATAATATATGCTTTTATGGGTTTGGTATGCACATGTAGATATATTAATAGCATGATATGCTCAAGTCTATTAAATAAAAAATCTCAACAGTCTATGAGTCAATTGGCAATCGGGTCGTTCACAGTGGTGAGAGTTCGAAATCCACAGCACATGAATAAATCCATCTGAAGTAAACATCAAGATTCACTTGTAATTTACACATATAGAGCCTTGAGTTTTGCATGACCAGGACTACATGGATGGAAATCATTTAAAGAATGATTGAAATTAAGAAAGAGAGTTTGTTGCAAGGTTCACTACAACAAAAACCCATATTTGCGACACACAAAAATGTGCCGAGTTTCAAATGTCGCAAATTTTTGCGACATTTTTTAACAATGTGTCCCAAACCTTTGCGACACATACAATACCATCGCAAAAAACGTCGCACTTCATCATCTAATGAGACAACATTTGCCATTAATTTTGTAACGATTTGTGACACTGACTTTGCAATATATTTATGGTGTCGCAAAATGTGTCGCGATTGTGTGAGATTTTTGCGACAAATTTTGCGTCACATACTAAGTGTTGCAAATTTGTTCACATTTTGATTGTTGCAAATTGTGTCGCAAATAAATTTTGTGTCGCAAAATGTGTCGCGATTGTGTGAGATTTTTGCAACAAATTTAGCGCCACATTTTGATTGTTGCAAATTTGTCCACATTTTGATTATTGCAAATTGTGTCGCGAAATGTGTCGCGATTGTGTGAGATTTTTTTGCACATATTTGCAACAATTTTTGTAACAAATTTTGTAAACCTGTTTTAGTTCCCAATTTATAATACTTTGCAGCACATTGCAACAACATTTATAATATTTTTTAAAGCAAATTGTACAATCGAAAAATATCTAATACAATAATCCAATACAAAAAAAAATGTTCAAACATTTAATATGACATGAGAAGATATAAATCCCAAAATAACAATCCAAAAATGTCACATTCACTTTGTTGCAATTTCGTCAACACATTCATCTTGATGTTGACTCAACTGGGGTTGCTCAACATCTTCAGAACGGTGAGGAACCTGAGAGGCAGACTCCCCAGTCCTAGCAGTACTATGACCTGGTTCAAGATTTATCTGAATATTACGAGATTCTAAAAAAGAAAGAATGTACTGGTTTTGCTGCTTTTGCTCTTCATATGCTTTCTCTAAGAATCTGGTATGTTGTTTTTGTTCGTCGTATGCTTTCTCTAAAAATTCTAGCTTACTCATAACTTCCGGAGGAATTGTAAAAACCGATTGTTGACCAGCAGAGGTAGACCATTGAGATTGGCAATGAGAGCATTCAGGTGAATTAATCTCCTCAACAAGATTGCCCATGCCATAACACCGATTTTTTGCTACTCCAAACAAGTCCCTCCATTGCTTATCATCATCGATTTGTACCCCTTGGCCTTCTCGAGCCAATATATCTTGGCGAGCCAATATGTTAAAGAAAGTCCTACTCGGTAGTGCGCACTATTATGAACACCGCTGCTTTCAATATGGTGATCACTGCAAAATAATACTTTCCATAAATTTTCATCTACTTTGATGGTACAAATGGATGACACTATACAAAGGAGTAAGTTCTAGCAACTACAACAGTTCAACCATTTTATCAAGAAATTTATTACACTCAATAGTTTCCTCATTGAAGTTACTATCAATGACATGTAAGTGAGTATCTTACCCTCAATTATACTCATTCTGTTTTCTGTCTCGCATGATTGTTTCCAAGCTTCTGTCAATTAAAAGTAGCAAACATAGAATCTGCTCTCCTTTTCATGAGACATAGGAAAACAGAGACAGAGAGAACATATCCCACAAAAAATATATATATAAGTAAATACAACAACCCTAGCACTCCGAAAGAACAGGCAAAAGTTTGTGATTAGCCAAAAGAAATGGATAGCAAACTACAGTCAATAATAATATTACACTCCATTGCACAATAAAAAGGAGATGTAGGGATGTAACATACCAAGAAACTTGCAAATTCACCAATTAACATGAAATTATTTGAAGAAAATAGCAAAATAGATGGTGTCAATCCATCTTAACATTGCATTAATAGGTAATCATTAGAGTCTTGCATAATTGGAAAAGAATAAACCCTGCAGAAATGTCAACCAGCATGTTTAGGTAGATGTAACCCTAAACTAAGAAAAGAACAATGTTGCTGATAATAGAAAATATAGATGTCTAAGTAGGTCCTAACAAGCAAGGTTCATGTTAATTTGCTATTAGTGTCATTTCTAATTGAAAGGATAAAGTTTGATGAGTTTAGAGTGATTCTTCCTCAAGACTTATAAGTAAATTTCTGCCTATATGACATAAATGTGAGATAGAGTCCCTAAGGATGCAATGATGTTCATCCACAAAATATCCATAATAGCAATTTCACATTATTATAATATATGAACAATTACCTGAACTAAACCTATCAACACCAATTTCAATGGTCCTGCATAACCAATGATAAACAGTGCCAACCATTAATAGCTGAAATGAGAAATCCAATGAAAATCAGTTTAATATATAAGAATATCAAAAGAACCTATATCAAATAAGAAAGCAAGAAGAATGAGGACCTACAAAGTATATAGTACTAAAATGAAGATGCAAACCTCAATGCATATTCCCCCAATTTGAACAGTATTCATTCAAAGAGAGATGAAGGATAGTCTTAAGATAATGTTGTGCAATCAGTTACCTCACAGCCCAGAACAAGATCCGAGAGGAAGTTCCACTTCAATGCTTCCATTGTTCTGCAATCCACTCTATGTCAAGAACTCAATGCAGCCATCATCCAGTCACAATCCAATCGATAGAAAGATCAACAGGTAGACGATAACGCTTTAGAGCTAGAAATCACCTGGAACCCTAGAAAAATAGGAAAAGAGACTGAGAAAGAGCGAGAGGGAGAGAGATGGAGAAATAGGGCCGATGGTGGGAGTGAGAGTATATAAAGGGGGAGGTGAGATGGAGAATATATACGGCTGTGTACTTATTGCCTTGCCCGCGTATCTTACAGGTTTACTAAATAAGCAAACAGTGCGTTATACGGCAGTGTAAATATTACCATGGCCGTGTATCTCTCGGACTTGCTGAATAATCCAACAACACGTTACACAGCCGTGTATATTTTACCTTGCCCTTGTATTTTACAGGTTTAATGAATAATCCAACAGCGCGTTACACGACCGTGCACATATCACCATGCCCATGTATCTATCGAGCTTGCTGAATAATCCAACAACGCGTTACACGGCCGTGTATATTGCCCGTGTATATTACAGGTTTAATGAATAATCTAACAACGCGTTACACGGCCGTGTATATTTTACCTTGCCCGTGTATTTTACAGGTTTAATGAATATTTTACTTTGCCCGTGTATTTTTTTTAATGAATGGACTTTTGTGACACATTTTGCTGCATTCTGCGATACAAACAAATACTGTGTCGCAAAACATCCCAAAAAATGTCGCAAACAACAGACCAACCCATTTCATATAGAATCAATAATTAATGTAAACTAACACAGTAATACAACAATCATAACTAATTTGAAGCAATAATAAACAAATGTAAGTCGATTAATGTAATACTTATTACTCAAATCACCACAAAATAGCAAAAAATTCCAAATGTAACCCTAAAACCAAACTTTAGAGAACGAGAAGAAGAGAGAAACACACCAACTTAAATCAAAACAATCATTACTAATTTCAGAATTTCAAAACAAACATAAATCCAAATGCAACACTGATAACTCAACAATCATTAGAATATAAATTGAACTCATAAACTAAGAACTCTAAAACCAAATTTTGGAGTGTGAGAAGAAGGAAGATAAAGGCATACCAACTTAAGTCACCAACAATAAAGTTTTGAAATCATTATTATGAAGTTGCCACCCTTGATTTGTCAAGAAATCTTCAAAAGTTGTGAAAAAGTTAAGAAGGATAAGGTAGTGGGATGAAACTAGGGTAAACAATTAGGAGAAGGGGCACTATGTTTACCAATAAATTAAAACGCACCTTTTTGGTTGGAAGAAATATAATTTTTTATTGTTTAATTTTTGAGACACATTTTGCCATGCGTATAGATTGTTGCAAATAATGTGTCGCGAAATACGTCGTAAATTAAATTATATGCTTTATTTATAATAATTACTCTTGACCCCAAAATTCTGCGATACAGTTTGCGACGTTCAAAAATGGTCTTTCTTTTGCGACACAGTTTGCGACTTTCAAAAATGGTCTTTCTTTTGCGACACATTTTGATATGTAATGTGATGTTTTAAATTTTGTGTCCCAAATTGTTGCAAAATGTGTCACAAATTTGAGACACATTTATGTGTCGCAAATATATGTGTCGCAAATTTGGGTTTTTGTTGTTGTGGTTGTTTCTTTCTATCTCATGATTAAATGAAAGAGTATCATTTCTACAACAATTTAATAACTTGGCACTCACAGGTAGCGTTTGGATTATCATAATGGAATGAGGGAAATGAGTTAATAAAGAGAGGAAAAGAATGGGTAGAGCATGATAATGAAAAAAGTGTTTGGTTGGAGAGGTAATTCATTAAAAATGAGAAAATTAAAAGTGGAGTTTTGCTAAATTACCTTTTTTACCTTTTACATAAAGAAATAATATTTATTTCTAATAATTATTATTTATAAAATATTGAAAACATAAATATTTATTTTATTATTATTGATTAATGTTTAATTAAAAATTAATTTCAAATAATTATTAATTTTATTCCGTACTTAATATTTTTTAATTAATTACAAATGATATTTATTTCAAATAATTATTATTTATAAAATAATAAAAAAATAAATATTTATTTTATTACGTACAAATTTATTTAAATTTTTAATTTTTATAATTATTTATTAATTTTCTGTTATGATTATTAATTCTAATATTTTGTGTCTTTTTTGTGTTTCATAAGATCAAAATAATCATTTCTAAGGGGGATTGGTCCATTCCCATGGTTTATTACTTTGTGGGGATTAATGGTGCCTCCTAGGATAATAGTTATCTCTCAAAAAAACCCAACCAAACATAATTTCTATGAATAACTTGATATGCTCAAGTCTATTAAATAAAAATACATATCCAACGAATGAATAAATTCATCCCAAGTCAACATTATTGCAACAATTCATCAAGATTCACTTGTAATTTACACATATAGAGCCTTCAGTTTTGCATGATGGAGACTACTTGGTTGGAAATATATTAAAGAATGATTGAAAGAAAGAGAGTTTGTTGCAAGGTTCTTTCTTTCGTTCTCATGAGAAAGTGAAAGAGTATTCTCTCTACAATAATGTTTCCTTCGGATGAATTTATTCATTCGTTGGATATGTATTTTTATTTAATAAATTAATTAACTTGAGCATATCAAGTTATTCATAGTAATTAGCTATATCTACATGTAAAATACATGTTTAATCGGTTTTGTATGCACATGTATTATAATAGGTTTGGTATGCACATAAGATTATTGCAACAATTCATCAAGATTCACTTATAAATTACACATATAGAGACTTGAGTTTTGCATGATGAAGACTACTTGGATGGAAATCAATGAAAGAATTATTCAAATTAAGAAAGAGAGTTTGTTGCAAGGTTCTTTCTTTCGTTCTCATGATTAAATGAAACAGTATTTTCTCTACAACAACTCAAGTTACTCAACAACTTGGCGCTCAATCAATCAATCATTCTATCACACTCTGTTTTTCTTTCTGTCATTATGTCTATATCCATGAAGCTTTTCGTCATTAATAGCATTCAATTTCTCAATTGCCTCCATGCCTGTACAGTCATATGTTTTACACCGGAAATTGCAATGCAACCGGTGGCGGTTGTAAAAAAAACCTCCAAGAAAATGGTTGTGACTTTCATAAAACCTCCAAGAAAACTGCTAGAAATTAAATGCAATATTTTACACAGGTTTTCCTAGATCACCACCCAAAATTGCTTTTAGTATTACAATTAGAGGAAATGTCATAGAGTTGTTGAAGTGTGTTTAAGCCCTTAACGTGGTTTTCGACGTGAGAAAGGGTTTAGCCACGTCTTTAACTCGTCCATATGGCATGCACATATGTACATCTGACGTGGCAAGTCAATGGCCTTGTCAGAAATCCGGCAAATATGCCAGACAAACCTCACCGGAATAATCCTAGTACCATCCCGTTGAAAGAAAATCAAACTAGAGTATGTAGATCGATACAAATTGAAATTTGGTGCTTAAAATGAAAAAAGACAAAAGTTTAGTACCCACCCATAAAAATTACCTTTTGAAAATATTATAAAACATTAAAAATGAGTATTTAACAAAATAAATTATATTTATTAAAGTTTCTAATTATTGTAATTTATTTGGAATCATCTTGATAATTTTTGGATTTTTTAAAACTATATTTATATTTTTAGAGAAAAAAAAATCAACTAACACCACTCTAGCCAAGTCAATTATAAGTTAGTCAATTGACATCCCTTTTCTTACAAATATAAATAATAGATAAAGCTGTTCGACTTGCCTGTGAAATAAATAAATAAATAAAAATAATAGATAAAAACAATTATAACCTACCCAATACTTTCTTTATTTCTTCACCTTTTATATTATTTTTTAAAAAATATTTTTAAATTTAATTTAAATAAAAAAAAACTGGTGAACTACGGATTCCCTCACAACCCACTTGTTCGAGATGTGACCTCAATAGGTCCAGGTCATCTTAAAATGATCAACGAACAACCGGGTTTACTGGGCAACCCGGCCCGGTGAGTTGTCAAGAGCAATAATTTTTTCAACTTGTATTATACTGATATTATAAATATATTTAGTTTTCAAAGACGTTAATATATATATGCAGACCCTACCAATATGTGCAAGGACAATAATTTTATCAACTTGTATTTTGTTAGTGATCTTATAAACATTTGTTTTCTTATGGACGTTGATATATATGGCCGTCAGGGAGAGACCATTATTGCTGCTGTTATTATGGGAACGTCCTGAACCATAATTAGCATTCCAAAAAACCACATAATTACGTATACATTTCTCATGCATTCACACAACTAGCCCTGCAGGCACAGTACTAGAATAACTTAATCAATCATGTACAAAGTTATGAACAGTACATGAGTAAATATTAAATTCAAACATAACAATGTTGAGCTAGATAGATTACCAGTGTGACCCCTGCATTGAGATTTGATGGGGGATTTACTGCCATTATTGAAAGCTCAACGAGAACCTTCATTCAAGAGGTCCATTCATTTATTGCATCACATGAGAAATTAAGCTAGCAACCACAATTACCATAATAGATCATTATACCCGGCCTGAATTTGATAAGATGTCTTCATGGAAGCTGTCACGCCCCAGCCCAAAGCCGGGTCCGCTAACAGACCGGCCGCATTCGACAGGGCTGGTCCCCACCGAGTGCAAGGCCTCAGATTTCAAATTTAGTCAGAGTCAACCCCCAACAGACAACATAGGAAACAATAATACATGATTACAAAACCAAATGACGGTAAAAAATTATTCAAGTATGAGCTTTAGCAACCCTACAGACATACGAAATGCGACACTTAACAGTTGGAAGTAAGAATACGATCTCACTCACGCAGGACAGAACTATTTCAGACAGAACTGACAGCTACAGGAACCATACCCCAGAAAACCCATGTTCCTAGGCTTATTTTTCACCTGTAAGAAAGAAATTTCAGAGTACATAAGTCACAATGACTCAGTAGGATTGCATCACAACAGAAGAATTATGAAATAACATCAACATAAAATATAACAGACGGAAATACCGAAATAACCCAAAATAAATAATTAATCACAATACAGGAGTAGTCAGAACACGAAAATAATCAAAATACAGAAGTAATCAGAATACGAAAATAATCAGATAACAGAATTAATCAGAATAATTAAATAATCAGAATACAGAAGTAATCAGAATACGAAAATAATCAGATAACAGAATTAATCAGAATAATTAAATAATCAGAATACAGAAGTAATCAGAATACGAAAATAATTAAAATACAGATACTTGAAAACCAGAAATGTACATCTCCCTGACTAATAAACAGAATCAACAGCTCGAGGCTGGATCTTCGACGGTGAAGTCGGAAGAGACAGAATATCAACGGCCAAAGCCGGATCTTCGACCGCAGTCGGATGGTAGCGCTACTACAGAAGACATGTGCACATGGCTAGGACTTGCTCCTCCTAGCTGGGTAATTTGCCAGAAATGGCGACAGACAGAATATCAACAGCCGAAGCTGGATCTTCGACCACAGTCGGATGGTAGCGCTACTACAGAAAACATGTGCACATGGCTAGGACTTACTCCTCCTAGCTGGGTAATTTGCCAGTGATTGGAGATGTACTAAAAACCGCAGAAATACATAGTATAGATAAAGAAAAATACCACAATTCACTTCGCATAATAATTAACTTAAATAATTAATGTCAGAACATGCCACGCATTTAGTAACACGTGTTCGTCTAATTTTAATGGCTTGACTGTCATGGCCCGAACCTGGCTCACCGGACTCAATACGTTGACAAACGGTCATATACTCACAAGGCTAAGACCAAGTGGGCACACAAAGCCTCAATACCTGTCTCACAAACATATTGCATAACAACGCACTAACTTCACACAAAACCAAAGAATTCAATGAATAAATTAATCAGATTTACAACTATGGTTCAAGGAAAACTACAAGTGCATGGTTCAATGTCTTAAACAAATAACAATTTCATAGTTTACAACGGAAGAATTATTCTCATGCCAACCACCTCGTATACACTTAACGGTCCCACTTAACTATCCACCACACACTTACTTCTAATCTGAAAAAGATAGAAAAACAAAAGTATAGGGATCACAAAAATCAATAATTTCAAAACACACACTTAAGTGTAACATTGTATAATAAATATAAAAAATAGAACCCAGACTTCAAAACATTTCAGACGAACATAATTTTTCAAATGAACGAGTATATATGTCCCCCAATAACTAATGCCAAAAACAAAATAACAGAATTCATATATTTAAACTCGGTAACCCGTGTCAAATTCTCAGAGTTCATTTATTTATCCTCAGTGAGCCGAGCCATATTAACAGAGGCCGTTATACTCCACCGACGGGAAGGTGCGAAACTATAGTTTCTTATCAGAATCAGAGGTTCATGTCGACATAGTCAGTGTTTAACCCCAATGACGGAGTTATTGCAAAATTAATTTGGGGACTACAAATTACTATATCAGAATATGTCAGGTCTAAAATCATTGTCAATGCAGAAATAGTGAAATTTAGTAATCCCATTTTTCTAATGAACATAATTCAGATTATTTCAAAATATAATAATGCTAATATGTGACAACAATAATTAAAATATAACTGAATAAATACATAAGATTATATATCATGCTTTATAGTAAAACAATTCAATTTAACCAACAATTAAATAAATAAATAAATACATAAAATCTATATGTTTTGAAAATAATGAGAGGCATAGTATCTCAAACCCAAAACATATAAATATAATATCATAAAAAAAATTTACAATAAAACCCAAAATAATTAAATAATTATGTAAATTATTTCGGTAATCAAAAATTTTATATATATATATATATATATATATATATATATATATATATATATATATATATATATGAGTTTATACGTGGTTTAGTTACCTGAAAAAATTTCCAAACTATAGAATCCCCTCGGACACTCAAAATCAGGATTCGAGCAAAGACCCTAAACATCAATATTATACTTGACTTAGATTTCAAAACTTAAATACAAACATTAACCACTGGTTAAACATGATCCAGACTCTAAACACTAGCTATGCAAGTAAACATCGGGATGCATGATGGATTAATTTTTTACCCTACAAACACCCTACAATCAAACCCACTATTATATACATATATAAGACAGTGATGGACACCAACATGGGCATTCTCCAGATTCTCAGAGTACTTTATGCCTTTCAAAATAAGAGCTAAAATAATAATTGTCTAAGAGACAGACCAACTTTCAGTATATGTGAATATTTGATCTCATAGATGTAATTCTAAGATTTCTCCAGCTAACCATTAGGTGCCCACATAGGTTTATAAAATTGACAAAGAAAAAGGAGGTTATTTAGTGGCCATCGCAGGTTTAATTACTTTTCTTCCATTCTATCCTGCCATAAATCAAAGGATAGCAAATAATAGATTCACCATTGAGAGCGTTAACCCCAAAAGGACGAATTTTGTGGTGTTATAATAGCGGCAGATCAAACAAGAAAAGAACTTGATGAGAAAAATAAAATTAATCCTACTAAATCAAGACAGTGATAAGAAAATTGTGCCCTATAACCCATGTGGCACCAAGTGCTTATTCCCTGCCACAGAAAACCTGAATAAAGGAAACAAATTACTTTTATGGGAACAAATGACAAATGATCAATCACCATACAATCCAAAAACAAAAAAAAATTGAAAGAAAATGCTTACCTCTACACAGTAAGGAACAAAAAGGTTAATGGTGAGATCCTTTCCTCCTCCTTGCCATCGGTACTTCACGAAACCAAGAAAAAAAAAGCGAAGCTAGGTCACAGGTTAAATCTTCTCGTGGGTTATGAGGCTTTCTTCCCATGATATGATTGTTATTGGGGATAATGTCTGGAGCTAAGCGATAAACCAAGTTTTAAAATTTTAAAAAATTTAAAAAGAAATTTAAAAAAAGATAATATGATTGTTGAGATTAAAGGGTGGATTTTACATTAACTCATATGTAAATTACACTATTGTCCTTCTCTATTAAAATTTAGTTTTTTTATCATACATTTCACCTTGTACAAGTTTGAAATTATTTATATCTTTATTGGTTATTTTGAAAAAATATTTTATAAAAATCAAATTATTTCTTATTAAAAATATAAAAGATATTTCAGCTCTATTTTTTTGGGTTTCACTGTTTGTCATGTTTACATTAAATTTTTGCTCATGTATGGTTGTAACTTTGTTAGTGATTGATTATGTTTTCATATTTTGATGTCAGTGCCAGTGACAGTGGTGCGAATTTATGCATAATTATACTAATATTATTATGTTTTCATATTTTAAAATTATATATTAAAGGTATAATTATATTACAAAATAATAATAATAATTATTATTATTATTATTATTATTATCATTATCATTAATAAATACGAATTATTTCACATGGTTTTGAAACTCTATTTGTGTTTCAACTTATAGGACCATGGGCTCGAGGTCAAATAAAGATCAGATGTAGACATATGCATATATATAAAAAGCCGTGATCCTGGTATAATTTATTCTCATTATGTAAACAACCTAAACATTATAGTACAACTTGTCTAATAAAGATTACAAATATATAATGTAAAAAATGTGATGAATATACGGTGAAAGAGCTCTCTGGCTTAGTGACCTTTGTAACTTTCGGGGAATTCCCTAACTCTGGTGCTCAATTAGAGAGAATCATTGCACAGACCCAATTGGAGTGTGATGTAAAGCGGCGGAAGCTAACTGCGAATGGAGTTTTCTCAGTTAACTCTTTTTATAATTTTTTCATTGATAGTGGACTTCGATGCCGCTTGTCCCCAATTATTGTGATAGATGGATGTCCCAACAAAATCAATTTGTTCAATTGGCTGGCATGAGATGATAAAATTCTGACTTGAAAAATTTAGCAAAAAAAAAGTGTAACCGACTGCAGACGATCACATGCGTTATGTGTCATGCAAGAATTGAGACAACGGACCTCTTTCTAATTGGATGCCCTGTGGCAACACAGATCTGGAGTTACTTCGGGAATCTTTTTGAGACTCATCGTAACCCGACATCTCTGCATGACCTATGGGGTGTATGGAGATTAAACACTAAAAAACCCCTTTTCTCTTTTTGGGACTTACTAATGAGAGCTATTACATGGAACATCTGAATTGAGAGAAATGCTCGTTTTTTTCACATACATGTCTCTCGCCTGTTACCATTATTTTAAAAATTGATCATATGATACTCCTGTGGCTAAATGCAGCTCCCGACACTAAAAAGCTCAAGTTAGAGGAACCGATGGCGAAAGTCAAACGTAGTCTGGAGTTTCTCACTTTCAGGGCAACAGATCAGAGTGCCCCCCCAGAGCATACCACACCACCGGGCGAGATCTAGACGACAGCAGATCGGATTACCCTAAGGCGGATCTCTCTCTCTCTCCTCTAATGGGGTGTCGCTCTCTAAATTTGTAGTATTTTTGTTTCTTCCTCACTTCTATTGGGTGTTTTGCAATCTTTTGTTGTTCTCGATGTTTCGTTGTAATGAACGTGGTTTATCCACATTTTCAAAAAAAAAAAAAAAAAAAAAAATTGTTGCATCCGCTGCTGGTGCATGACCTCTTGCTGGGAAGGATTTGGTGGAAGCTATGCGACCTTTGCATCAAAGCTGTGAAGATATGAGGGATCTTTTGTTTGTATTGTTTTCATTTTTGAATTTTTAGCTGGTGTGCTTGTATTGGCTTTGTAATGTTTCAGACATTTTTTATAGATGTATAAGGATATTCTTTGTATGAATGCAATGGTGTGTGATTCTGTTTTTCGGTTGTATATTGCACACTACCAGTTTTTGATGGGCAAATCATGCTTCTGATTTTTGAGATATTTGTGTTGAGCTTCATAAATTGCTTCAGAGTCATTAAACTTTCTTTTGAATGATTAGTCTGCAGTGGGGCTTTACTGTAGTTATTGTTATTGTTTGAGTCCTAGAGGTGTTCTTCATGTATTTGTCAAGGTGAACAACAAGGGATTAGGGTTTAAGAATTTTCCTCCAACCATGAATCCAACTGAAGACCCCTGTGATTCATAAATGAGAGTTACTATCACATATGGATGATCCTCTTGGGCAATTATTCACTGAGAGCCCTATCTCTTAATTTTTTTTCTACTTTCTGTCTTCATTGTCAGAGTTACCTAATCAGTTACTGCTAGTTTTGAGTTGCCCCTTCCTCCTTGGTCTCAGTCATCCTTGTTCTTAGTACCCTTGGTCTGATTTATCCACTTTATCTAATATAAAAGAATAGTTCTGGGCGTGGATCCGGACAGCAAGCTTTCTTATTATGCCTTCTTTACTTACCTCGCAGCAGATTAGTGGCTTGTGTTATTCACTTGTAACAGAGGATCTTTAAACATTTGAAACATTACGCGGCATCAAATTATTCACCACTATGGGGCATCAAATTTAATTAAAGATTGCAAGTTTTTACAGGCCAAGTTTGTTTTCATCCCTGACATTTGTAGGTGTTTCGAAAAATTTCAGCTTACAATTGGAGGCCACAACAATGGAAAACAGAATCAGCAACTTAAGCATGTAGTGTATTTAGTTTTGATCAATGCACAATATCATGCATATCATTGTAGGTAAAAGATGTTGAGTCTCCAAACATTAACGCAGTTTAGGAACACATGTTTCTGATTTATATAAAAATATCAATTACCGTGGAGGTGATTGCTATATTTTATATGTGACAGAGATCACTGATGCAGTGGCCTCAAATCAATGGGAAGACCAAACTGAGGCTGGAGAGTGAGCCAATGTGCAGGAGAATGCTTATACTTGGGAGAGAGTGAGAAGAAGAACCTCTGAAGGATCATGGCCATTACCAACTTAGCCTCCAGCATTGCAAAGTTCTGGCCAACACAAGCTCTTGGACAAACAGAGAATGGAAGCACAGAATTTGGATGCATTGCAGCTCTGGAGGCTCCATTCTCACTTCCTCAGTGGATTGAACTCATTGGCATCATCTCCCCAGTACTTGTTGTCCCTGTGAAGCATCACTATAGGAATCATCATTAACATACCTTTGAATATCATAAGCCCACCCAAGTTCATGCCTTTTGAAGCTACCCTTCCCGTCAGTATGACGGGGATAGAGTCCTAGACTCTCCCACAGTACCATTGTCACCTGCAAGCATGGCATGGCATGGCATGGCATTCAACTAATAATCCAAAGTGATGGTGCAGAGTGGGGTCATGAGTTAAAAATGATTTTGATTCCATGTATACACGTACCAGTTTGAACTTGCTGAGCATGTCAGCCCTGGGGATCTCCACCCCACATTCGCTCAGGACTTCTTCTCTGAGCCTCTGTTGTCATTCAGGGTAGATGCTGAGCAAGAACATGGTTCAGGTGAGCAGATGAGACCACCAGCAAAGTAGAAGGTCTTGCATTCGTCTATGATCTCATTAATGCTCAGGCGAGAGTTATTCTGTCATAGAGGAGTGAAGCATCAATCCCAGAAGGTCATCTCCGTGTCCTAATTCCTTGGAATTATCCAAACGGCTCTTTATGACGTTTGTCAGCGTGGACTTCATTCTCTTTTCCAGCTTCCACTTCTTGAGATTTTTCTTGGTAGGAAGATATCTCAGATAGATAAATAAGTAGGCAAGTTAATAAAAGAAGCAATTAAAAAGTAACTAGAGTGGATGGGTGAGTAATTACATAGATCCACCAACGTCGGTGATCATGAGTGATAGAAACTCCTTCTGAGCCAGAAAGATTTCTTTACCATGGATGTTGTTGCTGGTCCCGAAAATAGCGTGGGAGATGATATTAGCCGTGAGCTCTTGAAATTGCAGGCTCATCTCTACTTCCCTCTTGCTTTCAATACTCCATTCATGGAGCATGCTCAGAACACAGTCAGCCATAGTCTTGGTCATCATCTAACCAAATATTAAATACACATGTACATCAGATTCTGATTAGATTTAACAACAGCATATTCATTCAGTATGAGTCATCAGAAAAAAAATAAATAAAAGAGCTGAACCTTGAGTTTGTCAATGTGGAAAGCAGGATTGAGAGCCCTCCTGTGTCTGGCCTAGTCGGATCCTGTTGGAGATAGAGATTTACACTTGCTGAAGCTTGAAGATGAAGATGAAGTTTAATTAAGCATTGAAGATTAGACAAAAGATGGAGATGAAGGAGATGTAAACCTGGGCTGAAATGCTGGAAATTTAACAATTTCAAAAGAGAGACAGTTAAGTTAGTTAGTGGTTGCTGACTCATCTGCCAAGTCACCATTAGTTATAGCTTTATTCTTGTAAAGAGCCACGTCATCAATTAAGTGGCCAGCTCATCAAATTTTGTTATTCTTTGTCTTTATATAGCTGTAAATTGAGAGTTTTCAATTAGTTGAATGAATAGAATTTTTGAGATCCAATTTCATCTCTCATTCTTGGATCTTGGTTCTTCTTCAAAGCTTGGTTTTCTGGAACTTCAACATGGTATCAGAGATATGAAATCAAGGTGATATTTTCCGGAAACCAGTCTAAATTGCTTTCTTGTGCTTCTTGCATCAATCGTTGTAGTTTTCTGGTGTTTGATCTTGTTTTGGTGATTGTTCTTTGTTGTTCTTTATTGTAATGGCTGATTTTAATGAAGAAACCATACCTACAAGGAATTATGTAATCAATGATATCACTTGCCCTTTATATCTCAATGTTTCTGAAAATTCTGGTGCTGTACTTGTTTCACAAGTATTCAATGGGGCTGGTTTTGGCCCTTGGAAAAGATCAATGATCTTTGTATTGTCTGCAAAGAATAAGTTGGGTTTTGTAGATGGATCTTGCCCTAAACCTGCAGATGGATCTCATGATCTTTATCATTGGGAAAGGAACAATAGTATGGTGATATCTTGGCTATTAAATTCTCTGGCAAAAGAGATTTCAGAGAGTGTTTTGTACTCAAACTCAGCTGCTCAGATCTGGGCTGAATTAGAGGAAAGATTTGGGTAGTCAAATGGAGCAGAGATTTATGAAATTCAGAGGGAATTATCACATGTTTCTCAAGGAGCTAGCAGTATTGCAACCTATTTTACAAAAATTAAGAGGCTTTGGGATAGGCTGCAGTCTTTAAGAGCAGCTCCTATTTGTTCTACTTGTGGTTCAGCTACATCTTTGTCTCAATTTGAGGAAGAACAAAAGCTGATGCAGTTTTTAATGGGATTGAATGATCAGTTTACTTCAATTAGAGGCAACATTCTAATGATGAAGCCACTTCCATCTGTAGCACAAGCCTATTCAATTTTAATGCAAGAAAAGAAACAAAGGGAGATATACTCCAATACACAATTGATTTCTGAATCTGCATCAATGTATGTTGGGAATACTAATAGAATTCAGAGAGGAGGCTACAATTTTCAAAGAGGAAGAGGTAATAATGGAAGGAATAACATGTTCTGTGAATATTGTAAAAGGTCAGGTCATATGAAGGAAAAGTGCTATAAACTCCATGGATTTCCAGGAGGATTTAAAGGAGGTAAAGACAAGAAAATTGTGACACAGGTACAGGGAGAAGAACCAAAAGCAAAGCTCTTAGACAATTCACAGAATACAGCTCAAGATCTTGAATTCACTAAGGGACTATACTCAAAATTCTTGAAGTTTCTGAATCAGCAAAATGATGGGAATCAAAAGGAGCAGCTGACAGGCTCAGCCAATTTTCCTGGTATGATTTCTGAATCTCCATATAATCCTTTTGTTTTCAGTAATAATAGTGAGCAAATTGTTTCTCCAAACTGTTTCTGGATTTTGGATACTGGTGCTAGTAACCATATTTGTCATGACCCAAACCTTTTTACCACTATCTCATCAATTACAAAACCTTTCAAAATAACTCTACCAACTGGATACAAGGTCACTGTCACACAAATTGGTACAATTAAAATTTCTTCTAACATCAAATTAGAAAATGTGCTTCTTATTCCCAGTTTCTGTTATAACCTACTTTCAGTAAGCAAATTAACCCAATAGAGACAGTGCAGAATCATTTTTACATCTTATTATTGCTTAATGCAGGACCCTTCAGTGAAGATGCCAGTGGTTCTTGGTAAACTTCACAAGGGATTGTATTTGTTTCACAAGCAAGACAATGTGATTTCTTTTGATTCCAATGCAATGCTTGGACATAAAACTTGTAATTCTTCTTCTTTGATCACTCCAATTTCTGTAATAACTTGGCATAATAGGCTTGGCCATTTGCCTTTCTACAAACTTCAACAATTATCTCTGGTTAATTGTAATGATGGAAAGCAATTAGTTGATTCTTGTAGAGTATGTCCTCAAGCTAGACAACAAAGAAAACCCTTTTCTCACAGCGACATTCATACAAACACAATTTTTGATTTAGTTCATGTGGATATATGGGGACCTTATCATGTTCAAATACATCATGGATATAAATATTTTTTGACAATTGTTGATGATTATAGTAGAGCAACATGGGCACATTTATTAAGTACAAAAGGAAATGCTCTATCAATATTGAAGGCTTTTGTACAAATGGTAGAAACACAGTTTAAAATAAAAATTAAAACTGTAAGATCAGATAATGCCTATGAATTAGGATCAAGTTTAGAAGGAAAACAGTTTTTTACTGAAAAGGTATAATTCACCAAACTACATGCTCTTATACTCCACACAAAATGGAGTTGTTGAGAGGAAACATAAACATTTGTTAGAAACCTCAAGAGCACTTTTATTTCAGTCAAAACTTCCTTTAAAATACTGGGGGGAGTGTGTCTTGGCAGCTACCCATTTAATCAATAGGTTTCCTTCTAAGCTACTGCAAAATAAGACACCCTATGAAATCCTTTATGGCGCAAAACCAAATTACAATCATTTGAGAAGTATTGGATGTCTTTGTTATGTGACTCCCATAGCTAAACATTTAGATAAATTCCAAACTAGAGCAATCCCTTGTGCCTTCATAGGATATCTTTTTGGTAAGAAAGCCTATTTAGTACTTGATCTTAAAACTTTTCAGTTACATGTTTATAGAAATGTTACTTTTCAAGAGTCAATTTTTCCTTTCCATCATAAAACTGATACAAAGAATCCTATTTTACCTTTGCCAATTCCAGATATTTTTTCTGATCCTGTTTCTGTTCACATTGAGAATTCACAAACAAATGATTCTACATTACATCACAGCCATTAATCTTCTGTTGAACAATCCACTACTACAATCCCCCCACCAAGAAGAACTGCTAGAATTCACTCTAAGCCATCTTATTTGCAAGACTATATCTGCATTAATGTCAATTCAGATGATTTCAAAACTTCTTTTCTGCACTGTCCTCATACACTCACAAACATCATATCCATTCCTGCACACATTTGCTTTAATTCCTTGAGTACAACCAATCAAAAATTGCTCACTAGAATTACTGAATTACAAGAACCTAATAGTTATGAAGAAGTAGTAAATCAACCAGTATGGCAAGAAGCCATGAAGAAGGAGTTAGAAGCTTTAAAGGCCAATCAAACTTGGGAATTAGTTAAGCTACTCAAAGGAAGAAAACCCATCAACTGCAAATGGGTATACAAGGTGGAATATAATTCAGGTGGCACAGTTGAAAAATGTGAAGCTAGATTGGTTGTAAGAGGCTTTACACAAAAAGAAGGTATAGACTATACTGAAACATTTTCACTAGTGGTGAAAATGACAACTATCAGATGCTTAATTGCAATTGCAGTGAAGAAGAATTGGCCTTTGTTTCAGTTTGATGTAAATTATGCTTTCTTACATGGTGATTTACATGAAGAAATCTATATGAAAGTACCTCAAGGCTTAATTACAGATAACTCAAGGTATGTTTGTAAACTACAAAAGTCTTTATATGGGCTGAAACAGGCTTCTCGGCAATGGTTTACAAAGTTATCAGATGCTTTGAGAATTAGAGGGTATATTAGCTCAAAGAATGATAATTCTTTGTTCTTTAAAAAGACAGGTGTTTTGATTGTTTTTTTAGCAATATATGTCGATGACATTTTGGTGACTGGGACTGATGAACAGGAAATAAATTCACTGAAGGCATATCTTGATTCACAATTTAAAATAAAGGACATTAATTAAAAATGCTTAGAGGACTAAATGGCTGAAATACTTTATTTCTGGTTTTGCTATAGTATAGCCTAAAACTAAAATTTTAAATCATGTTATTAATCATCTCCATAGTTCCACCGTTTCTTGTTAGATGACTTGTTCTACCACTCCTTGTTAGATGACTTGTTTGCTTTTTGACCCATGAGTGATGCCGCTCAACAAATTCTTTGCCATATTTATATTGATCTCACAACATATATGTGAGTAGACCTTTTAGGCGTTTGCTCCCATCCTTTGTTTAGATTTTGAAGTTGAAAGTGCTATCATTTTCTTTAATTAGTTTTCCAATGGAAATAAAAGGATCCTTATATGGCTATTATTATTAATTTCTCAATTCAGATGTCTTGGAATGCTTCTTCAGAAGGTTGATGATAGAGGTTATGTTCATGAGAAGATAGAATGGATGCATAAGCATGCGGATATTTAAGTTCCTAGCTACTAATAGGCTTGGTCTTGCTAAAGGCATGGGGTTGGTACGTTAGTATCACACTGAGAGAATTGGTTACGCTGCTATTATTAATATCTGGATTTTATTTTTTGCTCGCTTCTGGTTGCAGCTTCTCATTTGGATACGGTTTTGGAGAAGCTGAAGTCCATTTTGGACAATGTTAGGCATAGTCGATTCAGAAGGTAATTCTCCTATATATTGCAACAGATAACCTGTCCCATTAGACTCTTAGATTTCACTCGTTATTCTGTTCTTATTTTCTTGATAAATGATCTTTGAAGTCTTGTCAAAACTTACTGCAGTGTCATAATGAGAACTTAATTAGTCCAAAATTTTTATTTGCATGCTAAATCATCACAAAAAGGAGTTCTTGGCATATTCCCATGGAATGACAATAAATTAATTTCCTATAGTACTGTTGTGCAATTTCTATGACATTTCTGAAACATGATGGTTTGCTATACCTCGACCTATCTATCCTGCATTGATCGTAAGTTATCTGAATGTTTTACCATATCAGATTATTGGTTGGTATAACGCGCTGTACATTAATTTGCTCAGGCCCTCCCATACATTAGTGAAAATGGCATCTGCTATCTGCAGAGTTGTGGATCAATTCAAAAATAAGATGAAGCTTATCAATAATGATAACAGTTTGTAAAGCTTTTCTTAATGGGTAGAAATTTAATCCGGTGATGTTGGGGGTTGACTAAGCCTGCCTACTTCAATCATTGTAGGGAAGAAAGTTGTAAACAGGGAATCTATTCTATAAATTTAAGAACAAATGTATAATCAGGTGATGAATGCCAAGCATTTTACAGCTCATCCTTTGCGAGAAGTGACTTCCTTTCTGTTTAATTAATATTTTAATAGTTGAACCAACATTATTTTTAAATAATTATAGATCTTTGTTTATGCAGATAAATATTGTCTTGTAAATTTTGTGGCTGGCCGTCTAATTTATAAGTTTATTGAATTATTAAATTTTTTATAAAATGGTACACGATTACGAAATCGCTACAATAGATTTTAGTAATTATTACAATAATTATCTCAAACCGCTGCAATAAATACTGTAAATCGTTGCCATAGATATAATAAAATTATTGTAATAAACATTACAAAACCACTACCATAGTTATTATAAACCGCTGCAATAAGTATTATAAAATCATTGCAATAGATATCTCAAAACCGCTGCAATAGATATTATACAACCGCTGCAATAGATTTTACAAAACCACTGCAATAGAATTTACCAAAACCGCTGGAATATATATTAAACAACCGCTGCAGTATATAAAATAACTATTGCAATGCAAACCGCTGCTGTATATGAAACAAACCGCTGTGAAAAACAATAATAATTAGAGTGTTTTATGCAATGATGTTGAACCGTTGCAATATGTTATATAAAACTGCTGCAATAACTTATTGTAACGGGAGCAAATGCAGCAGTGGTAAACCGCTGCAATAAGTCTTATGCAGCGGTTATAAGGACTTCTGCAGCGGTTCATGACCGCTGCATAAGTACAGTTATGTGGTAGTAAACTTCTTCTTCTCAGATTTGCTCTCCCACGTCTTCTGAATTGAGGTTTGTCACCTTCTCTAGCATTAGACCACTCCCCCTTCACATGAAGCCATTTCTTCACCTTTCTGAATTATTTGAATTATCCTCACCTCATAAGCCTAAAGTGAGCCACTCAGCTCATCAACTAAAAGCATGTTGATGTCTTTAGCACCTTCAATAGCTACTAAGATGTGATCAAAACATGGCGGCAAGCTGCACAAGATTTTAGCTACAGTTTTTTGACCTGAAACATTGCCTCCATATGCCCTCATTTGATTCACAATGGCCACCATTCTGGAAACATAACTATGCACTAATTCACTGGCCCTCGTATATACAGTTTCAAACTCATGCCTTAAGGTTTGAAGTTTCACAAGGACATCCTTTGAAGAGCCCTGAAAATTACTTTGAAAAACATATCCCACACCTGCTTAGAAGTCGTGGCTGCAGCATTTCTGGAGATGCTCTACAATCCGATTTAAAATCATCACCTCCCATTTGTGTTGTGCCTCAAGCAACATGAAGCAATCCTGAAAAGCTGAAGCTAGAGACTCGGTGACGGATGCAACACCCATATAACAAGGCTGTCTTGACTAATAACTGGATAACTAACAACTAGACAACTGATCTAAGAGAATAGAAGCTTAATCAATATGAAAATGGCATCTAATAATGAACAAACGCATGTACATATACATATATTTGTACTGTATAAAACTACACTTGGCAGAAAAATGGCTCCAAGATTAAAAAATAAAATAAAATAAAATAATAATTAGAAAAACATTGCGTCACATACCCTCCTACTCTTGTCTGTACCTACACTCAAACTGGTTGACACCTGGATCTCTTGCTCTGAGCCAAAATTCAGTTGGTTGGTAGTGGTTACTCAGTATAAAGAATATAAATTACTAATAAAAAAAATAAACTGGAATAATGTATATACATAAATAACGATTATGTTAAGCATACTACTTTGGTGCGATTTAACTAATATATAACCGATAAAGTCGGCAATCAGCGCAACAAGCATTTCAAGAATAGTACTTAATTTGCAATCAACCAAGTCTTATATACACACAACCTGAACACCTCTAGTCCTAACCTAATAATAATTAATAATCTGATAACTGAAAAGCTGACCCCAAAATGGGCATCTAATAACTAATAAACTGCTAGTGTCACACAGACACACACAGATACAGATAGATATATAGAAAATGAAGGAAGAAAGGGAAAAAAAATCTTCCTGTTCTCTGACAACCTCATCCCTCCACCACCACTCCTTTTCCCTCTAGGACCACCCTCTGTTAACCACTGACCCTCATAAATATTGTGTCCCTTTACTTTACTTCACTGTGTATTCTCTACACCCACCATAACTTACCTCAGCACCTTACCATCTCCCACCGTCTTTGCTATTTGCCTTTCCCTTTGGTCCTCCAGGCTCTCAACTGGCTGTCTCATTATTTATATCACTATGGCCCCTTCCTCAGAGGTGGGTAACTTGCTCTACTCATGAATGCATGAGTACTTGAGGTTTGGATCTTAAGTACAGTTGAGATCCAATCCTTCACTCTTGTCTTCAGTACTCAAACTAAACCTCGTCCTCTTGGCGAAGTGCCACAGCGACACAAGTGTGTCCTTGGGATCACGACAGAGGTAAACAATGGGGCAGCTGTGAGCACTCTGCGGTAGCAAAGAGAAAGGTAAATGAGTAGCAAAGATAGTGGAAGGTGGTAAGACGTTCAGATCAGGGATGGTGCGGTGAGAGAAGAGATATTCCAGAAAAGGGACACACTGACGGGGAGTGTTGGTGAGAAGAGGGTGGTCAGAGAGGGAGAAGGAGTGGCGAACGAGAGAGCTTTTAACCATGTGGTGCCTGATTTAGGGTTGGTAACGAGAAGGATGTCAGAGGGATGAGGGATGAAGTGGGATTGCAGGGACGTACATGGCGGCGATCCAGAAGGATTGGTACTGTTGGAGGTTAACTGAAAACCAGTCATGGAGGATGATACAAGATTTTACAAGGAAGGAAGAAAGAAGAGGCAGACAAAGAGAAGAGAGGAACAGAGGGTTAGAAGAGATGAGAAAGGGAGGGATTTTCTGGGCTAAAAGTTGCTGTTCTCCTCCTTTCTCGTGACTAATATAGCAAATCTTTACATGGTTGTAACCAACATGTAAGAGAATCAGGACGATTCTCACAGCTGGCATTTCCTCGAGCACCATATGTGCCAGAACACAACATCCAGAAGTCACAACTATTAGCCTATCGTTTTAGCGACAGTTACATTCATTCACTTAAGCAACACACTAATACCTCCTTACTAAACATATTACACTAATTCATAATGAAATCAGAGTATTTAGAGTTCTTGGTCTCTTGAGTGCTTGGCGGGAGCTCTTCCGGTGTGGTGCTGAGTCGTCTGCAGTGACCGTTTGCGCACTGAGAGAAAGGTGGTGCATGGAAGAAAGCAGTGAGAGAGAGAGAGAGAACTAATGGATTGAGAGAAATGTAAATGGATAAAATCCATTGAATTAAACACCGGATCTTTTGAATGCCAAATCCAGACAAATAAATTAATGGACAGCTACATGGCTTTAAAAATTGTTGACAAAACTATTATTATTGAAAAGAAAAAATTGTTGACGGGGTTTTAATAATTTAATATTAATATATAATATACGTATGACTACTTATGATGTATGTTTTTTTATTACTGTTTTCGAGATAAATAAAATAAATTGATAAAAAATACTGGTAATGGCGAAAAACACCCCCAAAGTTTGGGAAATGGCCAAAAACACCCCGTTAATTTCCAAATCCATAAAAACCCCTTCCTTTTAAAGACAATGATTTTCAAACCCCCAAAGTATGAAACGGTGGTTAACGGAGTTACTTTTCAAATTCACGGACGGAATTGCCCCTACCTTGCATGGGAAATCGTGGTGCAATCATTAAGCCGGTTAGAGAGGAAGTGGAGGGTTTTTCGTAATGGGAATCCCAAGAGAGGCAGAGAGCAGTGTTCGTTTTTCTTCTTTGCTTAACTTTCTTCAGCTTTTCCCTCTCCGAAGCTCTCTCGGCTTCGACATCCTCTGTAACTTCAGTCCACCGTGCGCAAGTATCCTGCACTTCCATCAGTTTGCAGCTCAAGGTATGGCAGAAGCTGTGTCTAAAGCAAGGCTTTTATATGAAGTACTCTGTTACACAGAGATATTCCTCGGTTTTGTTTTGCGTGGTTCTAGTGTGCGGGGGAATTTCTCGGCTGGGGTTTCTAGGGTTTTGGGTTTTGGGTTTTGGTTTAGGGTTAGGGTTTTAGGGTTTAGGGTTAGGGTTTAGGGTATAGGGTTTTCGGCTGTGCACACGATCATTGAAAGAGATATCGGTTGTTGTTGTTTGTGTAATGCTTACAATGTGCGTTTCCCTTCCATTTGATATGGTTGCAGTTTGTAAAAGAGATTTCCGTGTGATGAATGAGTTCGTGTTTAAAAGAGTTTGTCTCCGTTTAACGGTGCATCTCTCTGTTTAAGTGTTGAGCTTTTTGTGTAAAACATTTGTCTCTGTGTAGCGTTTGATGTATCTGTTTAACAAGTGTTGTCATTTTTGCAGTGTTGTGATTATGGCGGTAAACCTAGTCAACGGGAGATGCTACTTGACACCGGTGGTGGAGACCTTGGCCGAATTGAAAGTCCACATGACCTCTCGACATTGGGAGATCATCCAAAGGACACCGTTTGCGGCATTCACTGAGGTGGAAGCTGTATTCCAAGAGAGGGCCCTTCTCGATTCGCTTCTGCAGAGGTACGATGGCCGCACCAATAAATTCAGGATCGGGGCGAGCCTGCTCAGCTTCAGGCCTGAGGATGTGGCTCTCGTTATGGGTCCGCGCTGCGACGGAGACGCGGTCCTGTTTAAGAAGAAGAAGACACCGTCAGCTTTCGAAGGGAGATACTTTTCGAAAAGCTTCGACAGACACAGGGACGCCATTAGGCGCACTCTTGAGCGTCTTGTTGGACAGAGGGGGGGAGAGGAGGATTTTGTGAAACTCTTGATGGCGTACCTCATGGGGACAATCCTCTTCCCGAATACCTCATGCTCGGTGCCCACTTGGATCGTTGATTATGTCGACGATCTACCTAGCATGGGGCGGTACGCATGGGCGCAGCGACGCACAAATGGCTTATGGAGGACGTTCCACAAGCCGCCGCTCGAGTGCAAGCCGGATGCGAGGGGGAAGGTAAACACGGGGTACATTAAGGGTTGCTCGATCGCGCCGACCATCCGGTTTTACGAGGTGACCGGAACCGGCAAGAAAGCCCGTTTCGGCAAGACCCCAAGGGTGCTTTGTGCTCTTGCGAAAGTACTTACCGGAAGCACGCGACGATAGAAACCAGGTTGGTCGGCTCTCGAAGGAAAAGAGGTAATAAATCGGTGTTAATGTGTTTACAAAGAGCAGTTAATGTTTAACGATAGGCTTATCCGTGTAGGAAATGTAGTTTGTGTTTAACGCGTGGTGTCTTCGCTTAAACTTGTTATACTCCGTTTAAATGTGTGCCATATCGTTTACGTATATATGTCAAATGTTTAAATACGTTTGTTTTGGATCAAATTGAATGATTTGTCTCGAGATTGTTTTCTTTATATATGTTAGTTTCCTGAGCCGGTCCCGGCGAATGCCGTGGAGGAGACTTTTGTTGGGGCCAATTGGCGGATGGATGTTTGTTGCGCGGGAACCACTTGCACGACCGCAAGCGGAGATGCCGGCCCCTTCCGCCCGTTCGCGCCGACGTGGTTCCCCCCCTTCCAGCCCAACACGCAACCCTCGGCGTCGGATAGGCCCTCACCTACCCCGCCAATTGGCAACACCCGCACCGGCCGCGACAACGAGAGTCACCCGGATCCCCGAGTCCCCCGACCGCGGTAGCCCAACCGACGTCATCGGCCGACGACGTGACTACATCCTTTATGCGGGCATGCCGGGTGATGATGAACGCTTTCCCGCAGATTGTCGCTCGGGTTGAGGCATTGGAGGCAAGGTTTGATTCGTTTGAAAGGGCTGCACCGTCGGGACAAATACGTGACCTTCCCGGGACGGATGAGCCGTTGGAAATTGAGGACGACGACTTCGTCGTGAAGGCCATTCCAAGACGGCCACGTATGACGAGGCCACGTATGAAGAGGCTTGCACAAAAGGCGACGAAAAGTATACCGCCCGTGTGTCCACCACCGGCCGAGGATGAAACAATGGCAGCACCACCGGCGGCCGATGCGGTTGTTGAGACCGTTGCGGGTGATGACTTCACCGCCCGGTGGCGGAGATTGTAGACCCCGTTGGCAATGCCGCGTCTCGCGGAAGACTCCGAAATCCCCGTCGCGGTGGAGCCGGCGGCGGCGGCCGACAACGGCGCATCCGGGGTGGTGGCCACTAATTTTGAAGATGAAGAACCACCCGAGGGTGTGCTTCCCCCTTGATGAGACTGCCTTGGCCGCGGTTGAGAAGACCGTTGCCTCTATTGTGGAGGAGCTCCTTCCCACGGAGGAACGGCCGACCCACATTGCCACATCCGGTGTGGGCGCGATCCCGCAACAAGCAAGAAGCATCTACGGATGATCTCAATAAAGCTTTTGCCTGGGGCGAAGGGAACGTCGCCGAGAAAAAAAAAAATCGGTCACCTTCGCCAACCAAGCGGTATGAAGAAGTGCGGAAAGACTTCGTTCCGGCGAAGAAAAATACGCCTGGTCAATCGCGCCTCGACGTATTCGAGAAGGAGCCGATCAAGATTTTCCTCAACTTCCCCATGGACGAGTAAGTATGATAGTGTAGATGTTAATGTTTATATAGAGATCATCCCATTTACATTGTTGCGTTTCCGTTTAATTACGGTCGTTACCATATAACATAGTAATATATCGTTTAACTAACGATATTACTGTTTACCCCTATACATTATCATTTACGTATGTGTTGTTTCCACTTAACGTCTACGTGTTATTAATCAATCGCATGTGTTGCCGTTTAACCGCAGCTCCGTCGTGCCTGGAGGAATGATTATGTCGGCACCACCCGGGCCAACCTATTCGTTCGATCGACGGGAAAGAGATGGTGACGAGATGATGTGTTGGACGCCTTCGTGTGCATCGTACAAGACACACTTAACAGAAAGCCATATCCTCATAAGAAGCGCGCCTCCATCACTCGACCACCGGCGTTGTTTATGTCGAAGGTGGAAGACGCACATGAGACGACTTTGGCTATGATCGGAGATGCCACCAAGGTCGTCAATGACGTTGACATCATCATCCTTCCCATAATCTTGAATGGCCACTTCCATGTCGTGGTGCTCTACAATAACAAGAAAGAGTACAGGCATTACACCTCATGCCCAAGTGAAGAGTACAACGAGACGCGGTAGCAATGGTAAGCTCTCCGCGATATAGATTTCGATTATCGAGTGACATAGATGCTTTCTATTCTAACATCGGTTTGTATAATGCGACAGCGGGAACTATTCGACACTGTCTCGAAATGGAGTACGGCACGACGGCGACGGCACAGCACCCGCTTGTTCACGATGACGACACACCGCGTCAAAAGAAAGGCACTCGGCGATCGCGCCGTCTACGTGATGCGGTTTATCGAGCAATTGCTCCGGATAGCGCACACGGACGTCCCCTATCTCGCGATTGAAGTACGCTGCCCACATACTTAAGGAAGGACGAGCATCCGGCATCAAGCAACGCGGGTAGGGTCCAATTTGTGGGGAAGTAAAACAGTTTTGTCGAAATTCATTTCAATTGATTCAATTCATTCTTTGCCAACGACATGGCAGAAATTTCAATGTACATCTAATAATGTTCGTTATTCTTTCATATTCAATCATTTTTTGCTTAAAATTCCATGGTACCGATTGAGGGTCGTCGCTGCTTTATAAAATTAAGTACTTCTGTAAAAAATGACGTTGTCACTATTAAAACATTGTGTTACACTTTAACAATACGGATCTCCGTGCAATATACACCGTTACCGTTTAACACCAGGGGGACCGGGTTGATCACGTACTCCTTGTTTAGATATTAGTGGTAAGCGTTTAACTCCCTATGTCCCTGTTTAAAACATGGAGGCTGTCGTTAAATGAAAGAGACCGTAATCTACTTCCGTTGTCTGCTTTTAAAGGTGAGCGAACCTATTATACATAACTTATAAATGTCTACATCAACTACGCTATGGGTTCGTAAGCACGGAATTCTTTTCTCAATGTATGTCGCCCATTACGTGTTGTTGTCTACGTTTAAAATGCAGAGCTAGCAGTTAAACAAGGTATTCTCTGTTTAGCTTTTGTCGTTACATGTTTAATATTACAGTCCCTGTTTAATATTCACTGCTATTCTTCGACGGGTGAGGCCCTATTCTACTTGCGCTGTTTGTTTTTAAAGGTGAGAGTCCCTATTATATGTAACTTTTTAATTGTCTTCATGAACCGCGCTATGGGTCCTCAAGTACGGAATTTTTATTTTTTTCAGTGTGTCACCAATTACGTGTTGTTGTAACCGTTTAAAATTTAGAATTATCAGGCCAAGAAGGCAATCTGTGTTTATCATTCGCCGTTACTGGTTTAATATCACCGTTCCCGTTGAATATTACCATTTAAACGTTTCATGATAGGGTTTACTCGCGTCCGTCTCTATTTAAACCGTGCTTGTCATGCGCACGAATGGTTAGAATTTGCTTAAGGAACATTGTTCTCCATTTAAAATTCATGCGTGGCCTTTTTAACATGCATCCGCAACGGTTACATTTTCGAGAGAGTAAGAACGAAGTTAAAATATCACACTAAGCAAAAAGTTCTTATTTGATGGATGAAAACTACACTAAGCAGGTCAAAAACCGTCATTCCGTTTTATACATTTTCGCGTACCGGAGCAGCCTCTCCACATCCCTCTTATGGGATACCACTCGCTCGAGTTCTGCGGAGAGAGATGCTGCTTTTTCCGTCAAATCCCCGACCAAATCTTCGAGGAACCGCTCCCGGGGATAGGTCATCGCCGCTGCAAAGAAGATATGAACGATTTAGATAAATATTTCTAAAGACGCATAGACATCGGCGGGGACGCACCGCTCGTCCCGAGCTGCGCGGGACATAGCTCGTAGAACGCCACCGGGCGGCAACGTTACGGGGCCGCCTCTTACTTCTCTCGGTTCTGCGGGTGGAAAACGTGGTCCCATCCACCGTGACCGTTGCCACGAAAGCGGAGGCGCCCGGGGAGCCTTCCCTGGTTGTGGAGTACGCCGGCGTGGAGCGGTGCGTCTTCTGGCAGTACGCGTTGAGAATTGGCACATACATACTGCTAGATCTGCGAGTAATATCTGGGTGCGTTTCTTGTTTCCGATTCTTCTTTAAATACAAATGTATTCAACGGACGTTTGCACTATTTCTCGAGTCTGATGCCAATAACTATGCGACGTTTGAATTCCAAAACAGCGAATTTAATCGTAACAGATAACAGTAACGTCCACCGCCGGGTTAACCAATGCACACTTTCCCAATGCTATCTCACAACACTTCGTCGAATGCATGCATTACGCAGAATGTATATCCCCCGTTTACGTATCTGTTTAACTTTAAGACTTAACATTCACATTAAGAATAACGTTTAACTTTCGAATCCGTCGTTTAACTTGTCGCTATTGTTAACGTTTAACGTTGCGGTAAAAAAAATTTCATGTCGTTATTGTCACATATCAGTCATCGACAATAAAATAAGTTTGCGTAATTCATTATCATGTAATTCATCATCCTAACATAAACATATTAGTTGTGCGCTAAAGGTAATAGTATCTGGTTAGCAGTCGGTGTTAACTTTCAAATATAAAGGCCTGCCAAAATGATTTGCTCTCCGTTTAAACTTCGTTGGCTCTGTTCAATTATAGTTCGTGATGTTCACTCTTTAGAGTTCCCTTATAATTATAGGAGTCTCCGTTTGCTATTCGATTCGATGTGACAATAATTGCTTCACACATATCCGCAACTTACGCTTCTCGCAACGGAAATTACATGAATTTGAAATAGATGTGCGACTGATTTTAGTTTTTATAATTAATGGTGAAAGTAATTAATATTGGCTAATGAGTCACGCCGTGAGTAATAAAAATGACCGTTTAGGTTTGTATGTTTAAATATAGATTAATCTGTTTAAATATTAATGAGTTCGTTTGGATTCAGACGACTGCCGTTTAAATATAGAGAACTCCATTTAGATGGCGCAATTTACAAACGACATTAACTCGAACATAATCTCACTCCCCCCTTTTGTTGTCATTCAAATCTTGGAGCAGCTTTTCCACACGTGCCTTTCGATCTTTTATTCCTTCAAGTTTTGCGTTTAGTGCACGGACCAGGTGTTCGAAAACCCAATCCAACTCTTCACCACTGGTGTAATCCCCGACGGCTCGTGAAGGCCCTGCAATGAAGAGTTGAAGGTTTACGTATGGAAGGTGGCTCTTTTTTTGTTTTTACACTCAACTGACAAGTCTTACAGTATGCATTACCTGCGTCAGATACGTCATCGTCAGCAACCAGGGCCTTGGTAATCTCCACGCTGCCTGAAGGGCACAGCTGCTTGAACGCCACCTCGGCAGCAATGTTCTGCGCCTCCTCGGCGCTTTCCGCAGATGAAGAACCGGAGAAAGGGGTCCCGTGGACCGTCACCGTGGCCAGGAAGACGGGGTTGGTGTCGGGGCCTTCACGGAGAGTGGTGTACTCCGGCGAGGGCCGGCGTGTCATCTGGCAAAAGTCTGCTAGACGTGACTTAAACATTGTTGTGGGATGTGGATAATATCTGCGTCTGTATCTTGTTTCTGCTTGATGCTTACATACAATCATAACTATTTGTAAAAAAAAGGCATTGGTTTTCGGTGAAATAAATGGAATATAGTAAATGGCATCGGTTACGTTCACGCTTTACTGACTCCCATTTCAACATTAAATTGGAGTAATTAATAATAAATTCACATTGCATAGTTTAGTTGATTACGTTATACCGTAACTAGCCTAAATTCAACTCCATTTATGCATGCGACGTTTCAGCATTTTCCAATGCAATTTTTCTGGTTTTGAACCTATTTTGTAAACATCAATGAGGTATTTAATCTATGAAACTCGCCATCATTGTTTAAATATAACTGTCATCACTTACCCTTACACTTTACCGTTTAACTATCGATATCTGCGGTTAACTATCGATGAACGAGAACGAGGGTTCTCCCCGTTGAATATTGCATGACACCGCTTATTAGCGTGCGTCTTCACTTAACATTCGATGTTTATGTTTGAATTGTCTTCCTCACACATCGAGGACTCTGTGTGAAAACTATTCTCGCTATTTACAAACACTCTCGCTTTTCAAATATTGTGGCCCACCCTTTTACAGGCGTCGACGTTTATAATTTAGTGCCGATGTTGAAATATACACGTATCGGTGTAAAGATCAAAACGTAACAGGGGAACAAATTTCTTTCCTTGACAAAATTTTTAGATGAAACGGAGTTCTATTACAACCAGCGTAGGCATACTAATTTATACATCTAAAAACTGAAAAAACATTATCATATCCCCTTCAGTCCCTGGATGAGCTTCTTCACTTGGGCCGTGCGGGTTCTTAGTCGGTCGAGTTTTTCGGAGAGGACGACTTCCTTCTCCGCAAGCTCGACGAGCATGTCCTCCGAGAAAGCACTCCAACTCTTCGCCGTTGGAGTGCTCGCGGTTGGAGTGAAGGCGCCGCATCCGAAGGCGTTGCGGTGCGAGGCCCCGCAATGAAGGCTTTTAACAATTTAGAAAATAAATAAATTTCCCGTAACATGGACGCGAGAAGTCTTACGGTATGACTTACCTCCACATAGTCGATCGGCGGTAGCGTGGGACGCGTATTCATCCTCCCAGGGTATGGAATACGGAGGTCATTGTACGCCACCTCGGCCGCAGTGTTCTGGGCGTCCTTCGATGTTTTCGCGGGGTAAGGGCTGTAGTAAGTGGTCCCATCAACCGACACCGTGCCCAAGAAGGCGGGGATGTGGTCGGGGCCCTCCTTAACGGTTGAGTACTCCGGCGACGGCCTACGGGTTCTCTGGCAGAGCTCGTTGAGGAGGGACTTGTACATACTTCTTTCTCTGTGTGTAATATGTGGATGTGCCTTTGATTTCCGTTTATTGTTTAAATAGAAGTTTAGGGGTCGCAAGTTCGCCTAACGTACTCCGTGCATTGATGCTTACGTGTGGATTTTGAATTCAAATGTAATTGGGAAAGAGATGGTAATGAATTAGCATTCGTACTGGGATTTCACCGCCGTATCAAATTCCCGTGTCATTAATTCGGACTATCTTACATTCCGGAAGTTCAAATACAAAAGAATGACAACAAGCGATGTGCCTGTTTAGCGTTATTGGTTACCGTTTATTACCGATATTTCCCGTTTAACATTCATCTGCGTACGCTTCAATTTGTGTTACCATACAACGTCTCCGTTAAACATTCCGCCGAAGATGTGTAAAACTCGCCGCCGTATCTGTTTAAATATGACGTCTCTGTTTATGCGTCACTATCTGACATTCCTTCCGGAAGTTCAAATACAAAAGAATGACAACAAGCGATGTGCCTGTGTAGCGTTATTGGTTACCGTTTACTACCGATATTTCCCGTTTAACATCCACTGCGTACGCTTCTATTTGTGTTACCATACAACGTCTCCGTTAAACATTCCGCCTAAGATGTGTAAAACTCGCCGCCGTATCTGTTTAAATATGACGTCTCTGTTTATGCGTCACTATCTGACATTCCTTCCGGAAGTTCAAATACAAAAGAATGATAACAAGCGATGTGCCTGTGTAGCGTTATTGGTTACCGTTTACTACCGATATTTCCCGTTTAACATCTACTGCGTACGCTTCTATTTGTGTTACCATACAACGTCTCCGTTAAACATTCCGCCTAAGATGTGTAAAACTCGCCGCCGTATCTGTTTAAATATGACGTCTCTGTTTATGCGTCACTATCTGACATTCCTTCCGGAAGTTCAAATACAAAAGAATGACAACAAGCGATGTGCCTGTGTAGCGTTATTGGTTACCGTTTACTACCGATATTTCCCGTTTAACATCCACTGCGTACGCTTCTATTTGTGTTACCATACAACGTCTCCGTTAAACATTCCGCCGAAGATGTGTAAAACTCGCCGCCGTATCTGTTTAAATATGACGTCTCTGTTTATGCGTCACTATCTGACATTCCTTCCGGAAGTTCAAATACAAAAGAATGACAACAAGCGATGTGCCTGTGTAGCGTTATTGGTTACCGTTTATTACCGATATTTCCCGTTTAACATCCACTGCGTACGCTTCTATTTGTGTGTGACTCTTTAAATGTGTCACCATTTAACATTAGGTTTATTCAATTAAAACTTCAGTGCGTACAACGAAATTCGTTTATTCTATGTTTAAATATCAGGGCGTCATAACGAAATAAATGTGTGCTCTTTAAAGATTATCCTTTTACGAAGCCTAATCGGCGACACTTTCATTGCAAGTTCTACGATTGTGACCGGACGCGTGGCGCGGGCCCGCAATGTAACTCGCGGACATCAAACGCTTGCGACTCGATCCTCCTTCGTCTAGGACGACCGGGTTGCCTTCTCGTCACAGGCGGCCGCAAAAGCGGATCTCGATTGTTGTCCGTGGGCCTCTCATTGTCGGGTATGGGAAATATAGCTTCCTTATACGCCAACTTGTAAGTGTCGACGGTGAAGTGATCGCTAATAAAACGATGAACATTGCTTGTCCGTCACCAATATCGCAGCGCAAGCGTGTTTGCACGGGATGCCATAAACTTGCCATCTCGCGACATGAGCAAGTTCTACTAGCAAGGTCTACAGAGTTACTGCACTGGTCAATCACTTCGTAACGATCGGCGAGACAACGAGCAACGTGAAGACTTCGGCTATCCCGCACAAGCGTCTCAACCTTTGAACGTATGTCCGGGCATAAGAAAGTATCCCATTTGTTCGCTTGCTCACGGCGAGTGCATAACATGCGCATTAGCTTGTACCGCACAACGAATATCGGAAATCTTAAAGAAATTTACGCGAATATATGAATATTTAAACACCACTACATCGGAGTAAACGAACAAGTAATAAACTAAAGATCGAAGAAGAAAAACATATACGACGCTATTTAAACCGAGACAATGATATTAACATTTGTTATCTTACACGGGGATTCTACCGGACTAAAGGGTTAATGTGAATGTTAAACACCGACGACGATATCAAACTGCGGACGGTGCATGTTAAACACCGATAACGAACATTAAAGTGTAACGGGTAAGCTTAAGCGTTACATGTATTTAACCTTCGAGTACCTTATAGCGTCGACCATTTTCGTCACCGGTAGGTGTCGAGCTTCTTTGATCCACGCATTGAACGACTCGGCTACATTCGAATACATCTCGCCCCATCGGTCACCTTTGAACAGATAATTCGACCGGTGTGACATGTCGGATTTGTCAATCAACCACCGAAACGCTTCGGGCGATACGGCCCGCAGATTCATTGACGGTGTCATCGAATTCTTTAGCCGTCGTTGCCCACGCGATACGAAAGCATATGGACCAGCACTCCTCCCTCAATGCCTTCCCAAGTCTGCCATTGGCTTTCATAAAATTGGCCTCCAAGTGCCGAAGGCAGTACGCGTGCGAGGGATGAAGGGAAAACTCTCGCAACAGCGTTCACAAGGCCCTTTGACCTATCCGAAACGAATGTAATTGTCTCTTGGTAGTCTCCTTCGTCGTATAAAGCATCACCTAACTTGGAAATGAACCACGTCCAATTGGCGTCGGTCTCGTTGTCGACAATAGCGAAGGCGACGTGGAAGAAGCCATTGTTCCCATCCTTCCCCGTGGCACCCAAGAGAGTACCCCGATACTTTCCGAGGATGTGAGTACCATCCACAAACAGCAGCCGGCCTGCATGCCCGCTTGAACCCCAAAATGCACGCGCCGAAAGAGAAGAACGCACGTTTAAAACGCTCACCGTCTCTTTCCACAAACGCGACGCTGCCGGGGTTTGTCTCGGCCACCTTATGGACGTACCAAAGCAACAGATCGTAGCCGGAGATGTCGCTGCCGTCGAGGATCACCCGGGCATGCTCTTTTCCCGCCCAAGCCTGCTTGTATGGAATGTGGACACCATGCTCCCGCAACATGTCCTTCGAATGTCGATGGCCTTGTACAAGGGCCGGTCCTTCAGCTTCGAATCACTCGTGCGCCGACCCATTTTTTGGACGCTTTCGGGTGTGACCCCGACCCAATTCCACCACCGCAGGTGTGCGTCGGGTCCGTTGTCTTGATTCCGAAGGTATTTCTATTATATTCCTTTGATGCGTGAACGCGCCATTGACATCCACCGGCCGCGCATTCCACACGGTGACCCGGTATTTTTCGTTCTTCACAAATTTGAAATCAAAATTCCGACCGATAGCAAAATTGCGAAGTGTATCTCGGAAATGTTCAACGCCATCAAAACGTTGTCCGACGTCCAACGACAACACTTCATGTCGATCCGACGACGATGGCGGGCATGCGACACCATCCGGGTCGCCATGTGGTGGGACGAAGCGCTCCCGGATTCCGAATTCCCGCCAAGACTTCGGTTCAAACGCAAACGATCGAATTTAAGCATAAAGTCCACTTATTTAAACGCCTAAGTTAATATTTACACGTTAACGAGGCATAGTTAAACATAGATGTAATAATGCAAACGGTGTATGATAGTTTACACGAAAAACATGATAAATTAATCGGACACTCCCAATTTAAACGGATAATTCATTCTTTAATACGGGATAATGGTAGTGTTAAACACTAACCGACATACAACCGCATAATTGTTTTAGAGCAACGCATTACCACGACAATAACTCGTTTTCGGAAGGCCGCCGTGGCACGTCATCCGTCTCGACAACCATATCGACTACACCGCCTTTGAGGATGGAGAACACATGACACATGCGCTGGAAGTCCACCTCGTTATCTATTGGGCAAACCGTATTATGTCCATCGGGTGTGATGAACTTCACCCTCGCGCGACAAACATCGAGACCCCAGCGCTCACAAATCTCACCTAACACTGTCGCCCATTCAGTTGACGCGGTGAACGTCAGCACTCGTCCCTCCCCGTTGTATCTAGCAATGGCACAAAAACTGTCCATAATATCGACTTAGCAGAAGGAAAAGGAGAACAAGAACAAAATTATGTAATTCGCCTTCTAAGCTCTCTAAGCGAACAAGAAACCATAAAGGGGGAAAAAACTCACATATGTATGCATAAAAGCCAGACATGACATGATGTGATCGGGCGGGTTTTTTTCCCACCATTTGCAGGGGCAAAAATGGATTTTCGTAACACGGACCCATTTCATGTGACGGACGGGGGGTAGAAGGGAACCAAACTATAACGGAGGGGCTGTCCGGGGTGTGCAAAAATAGGAGGGGGTTTTTGGCCAGTTTTGAAATTCCCGAGGGGTGAACAGTAATTTTCCCTAAAAAATATTAAAAAAAAAGAATTTAATAATATGGAAAAAGAATCATTTTAATCCTGTTTCGTAGTGATGTATGTCTATCAATAAAGAAAACAATAACATAAATAGATCTGTTTACTTGTACACATAAATGTCTCGTATTGAGAAGGCTCACGTGGGGGAGTTCAAGTGGGCTATTGATCGACCCAAGCCCGGCATGTGCGCTGACTCAACGAAACGTTGTTGTGATAAGCCCTTTGCTCAATTTTTCGAAGAGATCGTTTGCCGTATTCTTAGTTACAAAATTTAATTTGCATCAAAACCGTCATTCATTTTTTTTTTATATTTTATCAACAAATCACCCAAGTGATTAAAATGTTAATTAGCTAATGTGAAATTCGGAAAATCCCTGCTAATTTTTCTTTGATATGTCCCTCATTCTCATTGGATGGTCACATCAGCTTAAGTGGCCACATCATAGTTATTTCGCCACGTTGGCTTAGGTCACCACATTAACCATCTTCATGATGCAAGTGAGAACAATAAACTCTGGTGTTTAGTCATCATGGAGTTACATAGGGGAGACCCCCCCGGCAGGTAACAGAAGGAGAAAAAAAAAAAAAGGGCAGCCATATTCTTTGGAAAAAATAACAATACCCTGTGATGATCACGTGGATATGAAATGTCTCCTTCATTAGATTCAATGATAACTAGTAAGGCCCAACTCAGTAGCAAACAAACACTTAACACTTAAATTAAAATTTTTCGGAATTTTCAATCAAGAGAAACTCATACACTCCAACTAACTACAAAATCAAGCAGTAGTAGCGGCAGCAGCCGCAGCCCGCTTCCTGGCTTCTTCAATGATGCTAAGTTTAATACCCTTACCTTTGGGAAGGGAGACCCATGGCTTTGTGCCCTTACCTATGGTGAAGACATTGCCGAGACGAGTAGCAAACTCATGACCAGTTGCATCTTGGACATGGATTGTCTCGAAGCTGCCCTTATGCTTCTCTCTGTTCTTGATCACACCGACACGGCCAGTGTTCCTCCCACCAGTCACCATGACAACATTTCCAACATCAAACTTGATAAAATCAACGATTTTGTTTGCCTCTAGGTCCAGCTTAATCGTGTCATTTGCCTTAATAAGGGGATCAGGGTAACGAATTGTTCGGCCATCATAGGTATTCAAATAGGGAATGCCCTTGTGTCCAAATTGCACCGACCGGACTTTGCAGAGCTTGAACTGCAGATACAGAGAACAGATTTATGTGCCAATGATATTTAATTGAAAAAAGAAAAACAAAGCATTCTATCAGTAATTATCAACTAAATTTCGACAACAAGAAAGTAAACTATAATATTCATAAAAGAACCAAACCAAATGAATAAATTATGGGTAGAAGTTAAAGCAGACATGCATCTAGTTAGACAAAATTCGAAACACAACAAAGACTTTCATGATATGTGAAGAGCTCTGGTACTAATAGTTCATTGCATACATTCATATTAAAACAATAATATGAGTAAAGATGACCACATCGAAAGGAAAACTTTGGATAATCATAAAGCAAATTAAAGAATAAACAAATCCAGACCTTTGCCTCTTCATCCTTAATTGAATGGAGGCGGAATCGACCCTTGGTATCATACAGGAGTCGGAAGTTCTCATTAGTCTTTGGAATAGACACAACATCTGCAGGATACAAATACAAAGTAGATATTACAGAGCTATTTCACATTAAAGAAGAAAGTTACTATTGATTATGCGATGTGAATAATTTCTGCAGAGAAAAAAAAGAAAGTACATACCCATGAACCCAGCTGGATAAGTCTTGTCAGTACGAACCTTTCCATCGACCAGAACATGTCGTTGCATCAAAATTGCAATAACTTCACGGTAAGTAAGAGCATATTTCAGCCTATTCCTCATGATAAGGATAAGCGGCAAACATTCCCTGGCTTTGTGAGGACCAGATGATGGCTTGGGAGCCTGAAAAGATAGGATATGTATTAGAACATGAGAGGAACTAGTCAATCCATTATATGATTGCAGTGAACTGTGCATTTCTTCTGAACTTACAAATGCACCTCCAAGCTTGTCCAACATCCAGTGTTTTGGGGCATTGAGCCTCTTCAGATGTTTCTTGAGCCCCCTGGCCTAGAGAAAACAAAGAAAACAGATAATGCACACAATAGAATAGACAAAGACAAGGTAGTCTAACAACTCATTTGATAAAATAGAGTATGTCCAGACATCTGCTTTGTGATCTTAGATGCCAAAGCCAAAACTTCTGCTGATGCTTACAAATATCTTTCTTTTTTTTTTTTGGCTGGACCAAATGGTGTTCACCGAATTCTAACCAAAATAAAGAAATAGTTCATTTAACAGGCCAAAGAAATGCGACAATTTAGAATTCAAAACATTAATTAATCAAAATTCAATCAACTGATAGACAGATTAAAACCTGAGATGCAAAGTACACCAAGTTAATTCAAAAACAAATCATTAACAGCTTTAAGGACCTTCAAGAAAATGAGGCACTTCAATCAAAATATGAAATACAACTCCAACCCCAAATACTTAATCCGTGAATTACAGCATCAAAGCATCCTTCCGTCAAACATAACATTGAGAAAAATCACCAATTTAAAGAGAAAAAGGATAATATCTTGCTGAAGCTTAGAGATAGCCAATAAGTGAGTGGCAAATAAGATTGGAAAAATGAAAATGCTCCTTAAAATCCCCAGGATGAATAAAGAAGAAAGCAAATGCACAAAAAGAATTAATGCAACAACTTACAATGGTAATGTCTTAAAAAATAATGCGAAACAAAATGTTGCAAAGCCAAACTATGAGTGGCTCATATCAAATTAGCCATAAAAATGACCCCAAAAAGATTAGATGTACTAACTAGTACCATTCATCAATCAATTTTCATACATCCAAAGCCCAGTAATTTACAAAAATTATTCATCAAACAATCACCAAGTTGGCTCCACAAACATCATTAGCGCATCAAATAAATAGCTTACACAGAATATTCCTTGCAGAATGCTAACTTGAGCACATACAACACAATTCCGAACTAATCAACCAGATAAAAATCCTTAATAATACAAGAAGAGAAGGCAACAGTTATTCTAAAAATGGATCCAATAAAGAAAACAAGAAGCAGGACCCTGCACTCATGAGGCTAAAAATATAGGATCAAAGAAACCTAAAATTTGTCAAACTTTTTAGCTAATCTAATAATAAAAGCTTATCACACAATGTATTCAACCAAAGGATGAATTAATACTTAATATATCAATTGTCTACTCTACAAAATAGCAGCACAAAAATCACAAGACAAGCATATGGTTCCCTCTTAAAACAGATAATAATAATTTGCACATCTATGACAATCTAGCAGGAGTATTGACGACCAAGCCGATCAAACATTTTTAAAAAGAAAGGAAAAACACACAAAATAATCAGGAGAATGAATTCAAAACTCAAAGAAAGACACCAGATCGATTGAACATTCACAACCACATCGCATAACATTGATTCATGAATCACGGAGAAAGCAAAACCAAAGATAAAAACAAAGAGAAAAAAGAAAAACAAATTAAAATTATTCAAAATACAACCAAAGGAGATCCGGATCACGTCCATAAAACGCACTGGTCCCCATTCATAACCCTAGACCGTCAATCAAACAGAGAAAAACTCGTAAACTGGTTCATGAAACCTAAACCCTAGGTCCAAACAAAAAGAATGGAGAACAAACACATCGGATTGATCAAAGATAAGAAGAAAACGAATCAGAAGCACGAACCATTGCCTGGATCTCTGGCTACTCCTTCAGCTTCTCTCCGAGGACCTTCACCCTATCCCTCGCGCTCACGAAGCCTGCACTGAAGGGAAACCGAGCTTATATGGCGGCTAGGGTTTATGGTGTCACAAACTATATATATGAATTATTTTTCGTTATGATAGGCTATATTTTTTAACCAAATTATTCTTTTAAAAAAAATCAAGAGATCCCCTGTTATTTTCATTATATTTAGCAGCTATATATTTAATTGAAAAAAATTTAAAATAACCACAATCATTATTTTTCTTATTTTTGAAATAAATATATGTTATGATAATTACGTTAAATATTAATACCAAAATTGGCAAAGCTTTGGATATTTAGAGATCAGTTCTTTCCCGTTGGCTTTAAAATGAATTTTAAAGCATTGAGCTTGAGGGGTTTTCTTATAATTTTATCTTGACGTGAAATAAAAACTCCTAATAAAATTCTACAACTCTAAATTATAAGCAATCCACAAATAAGTTGGTAACAAAAAAGAATTAAAAGACTATATATAGCTGCTATCTTTAAAACATTATATATATTTCTATAACAGTGAAATAATAGGTGCAAGCTCTGCAATCGCGCTTCATCTTCATTCAAACAAAGACAGCCAAAAAAAAAAAAAAAAAACACTGTACGGGTAGTTTCAAACACAAATTTCTCAGGAGACTAAATAAGAGTACCAGCTTTAAAAGATAAAAATTAGGTCTGCAACAATTCAGGACAATTGAAAAAAGTTTAAGATTCAATGTCATGAACTCATGTCACCAAGTATGGAGAATTTAGATACAATCACTTGATAAAATCCATGGCAACCTAGAGATTAATCCTTGAAAGAAGCATCTATTGCTGGCGAGCATCAACCTTTTTCTTCTGCCAGAGCCTGTCTATGGCACTGTCTGCATCACCCTACAGAAACAAAGCATAATCAGAAAACATGATACAAACAAAATAACAGATCTAAATTAATGTTATTGCACAACATGCAAAATAGAGATGTTTACAGAAAAATGTCTCGTGTCATTTAAGATAATAATTGGGTTATGCGTTAAATTAGACTAGGTTTACATTACAAGGTGAAGTGATTTAATTACCAAGTAGGGGGCAACTTTAGACCAATGATTTCTGATCGCTTCAACCATACTCATATGGCTTGTGAGACAATAATTGTAATGACTTACCGGTTACAAGAAATTATAACAATACTGATATTTTGCCTCATAGCAGATGACCATCCTCTAAACTTGCCCAACAATACTCTCAAAATTAAGAATAGCAATGCAGAAATAGTATTACCAGTACATGATTGCCTTCTATTGAATCCATAGCTCACTTGCTACATGTGCTGCTTGTTTACAATGTGTGTCATTATAAAGCATTGCTTGTCTTGTCACAATTTATAAAAGGTTTTTCTAACAAAAACCTAACAAAAAAATAACAGCTTAAGCTATTCTCTCAGAGTTGAAAACTAAAAGATCTCGACAATAAGCAACTCAACAACAGTCGACATGATCGCAGCCAAGTATCATCAAGAACACAGATACATATCCTTTAAGATATGTCTAGCAGCCAATAAGCATTATACAGCATCAAGTCATGGAACACTAATATACAAATGAAATCACACAGTAAACAAATTCCTGTTTGAATAGAAGAAACTCAACAGCAGAATTGCAGGCTCTAGCAGTACGAAAAGGCAGATTGTGTCACTACAACAATCTTCAGTAATGAAAATTCTAAAAAATATTGCAATTCATTTGGAATAAGAAAACACCAAGTTTAGACCATCACAAATCTATTCACTACAAATAATGTAGAAATAAATCATTATCAATCCATCCAACAACTTACTCAAAGAGTATAACTACACTATTGGAAATGTAATGGTGACTAATAACCAACTAGCCAAAAACCATACTGAGGACTTGTCAAAGTCATTCAACTCGGTGAGGGCATGAAACCACAGGTGGGACTTAACCAGCAATCCAGCTATGCAGCACCCAGATTAACGATAAGTTCCAAAACATCTTGGTGTTTCAAGGCAGCTTAGCTTTAAAACTGTCATATTAGAGACACCACGGACTCAAGTCCACAACAATGATCTAAAATGGTACCCCCTCCATCTCATTACAATTTTCCACCTCTAAAAGCTTTTTATCTCCCAAATTACCCATCCATACACCTAATTTAAGGATTAATTTTCAAATTTAACTTTATCAACATATTTAAATGCACTATTGTCCACTATTCACTTTAAATGCATATCCTTTCGTGGACGGAGAGAGATAAACAAAATAGAAAGTTAAACTAAATGTTAATGAAATTCTTAATTCTAGCTATTTTTCTCACTCTCAGTTAAACGGTTGACGTAGACACTTGTACTTCTACTTGTAATGCGATTTCAAGGCGTATTAAGATAGAGTGAATTGAGAATCCTAATTTACAAAAGAGGTTCTAAAAAAATATCAGAGCAATTCTACACAGGATAAACATCAAATTATAGCAAAAACGAAGCCTTAAGTTGTAATCAATAATTTGAGACGAGAAATATACTGAAATTGATAAATAACTCGACAATTAAACCAAAAGAGAGCAAAGCTTCACAAACAAGTACCTGGGCACGGATGAACCCGCAGAGAGCGATGGTGGTGAACTGTCCGGTATACATTCCATTCTCATCGAGATGCCCGATGTTGATCTGCACCGAAGCGTGATCTTTCGCAGTGATCAGCCTGTTCGTCGCCGAACTGCAAATCATCGAGAAACACCAGCACCATAACTATCACTATTATCAACAGATAGCGCTTTCGCACCAAAAATTCTCAGAAATAAACCACAAACTAGACGAAAACAAGTACCATTTCCTGGGTATATAGAGATCCATCATCTTCCCCTCCTCGTTCTGCATCTTGGCGGCTTACCGATCGAAAAACTAACAAATTCCTGAAGGTAAGAACAGATTATGGATCAAGAAGGAGATTGAACGAAACTCAAATCACCTCCGCGGAGCAAGGCATACCAAGAATCGAGAGGAGAAGAGAGGTCTGCAACGGCGCCAACCAAAGAACGGGATGAGAGAGAGAGCAAGAAGCGATGTATATATAGTAAACGAGCTTGAGATAAACCCTAAGCATTGAAGAAGAGCTTGAGATGCGTGTGTCTGGTGCTTTGAGATTAGGATCAGTGTTCGGATCTCGAGGTAAGTGTATTTATTTCATTCGAAGGAGGGGCTAAGGTGACTTTTTCTTTTTTTTTTTAATTTGAAAATCTTGCTTTTAATCTGTAAATAATACAAGGTACGAGGCCTTTTATAAAATTTCTCAGTGAAAAAGTGAAGCGGTTGGGAGGGACTTGTTTGTAATAGTGACGCCCGGCGGACGGTACGAGGTGAATTCCGCTCATTGAATCCCCACCGCCTTCTTCACTTCGATTTCTCCGTTCCTCACCCACCTCTTCCCCGGCGTCTCTGAACTCCGAGAGTGCGACTCCATGGGATCTACTCCTACTCTTCGCTCTCTTGATGGTATATTTCTCTTTTCTCTTTGTTTTTTGATCTGTAAAACATGGTTGGAGCCTGGCTTCGGTGGCAGTATTGCTTGAAGTTGTAGGGTTTGTGATTTTTTTTTTTTTGGGTATGTTTTCACTATTTTTTTAGTATAATTGGGTGAGTACTTGCTCTTGATCTTTTGGTGAATGTTTCATCTCGGTCATACGATCTTTGAATGGTCTATGCTGTGGCGATTGTGCTGTTTTTAAGCTGGAAATTGGCCTTTGATCGGTGGTTTGGTTTTTTTGAGTGATGATTTGCTTTGATTTTTTTCGAGGGTGTTAGTTGTTTTTTTTTTATTTTCAATTGAATTTAAGCAGCTGTGACCTTAAATTCGTATCATAATGATATGGGTTCATATCGGTATTTTTTATAATGTTGATTTGCAATGGAGCCAGTGCTTTCAATGTAGGCAAACTTCAAAAATGAGCGCGCGCGCACACACACACACAGATAAATTCATTCTTTTATGCAGCAGTTATTCTGAATTTTGCACTTTTTTCTCATTCTCAATATTGTTTTTCTATCAGGATATCTTGTTAGTAGTGGAAGCTCTGGGCAGTCTTTTTCTGTCACTTTCTCCTGAACTTAATTAGTCTATTAGTAAGAGTTGCCAACGAAAAATTTGTTATAACCAATTTTCTGAATTTGGATTTGTTGCTGGATACATTACTCTCTTGCTTCACATGTTTATCGCCAATTGTGGGAAGCAAGTGAAAGAAGATATCTTGTATTGCTTAGCAATATGCTTCAGGGTTTTCCCTCAATTTGTAAGATGTTCTTGATGATGTTGTAATTATACTGTTCTCAGTATCCTGAAACTTCCACGGTAGAAGAAGCTGAAGTGTTCCATAATTTGTTGTTATTCATAGGGGCTCTTTGGGGATCTCCGCAGAAGCAATGTTCCCTTGATAAGCCTCTTGGAGCTCCTTCACAGACTTGTTCTTTTAGGAATGAATCATTTTTCAAAACTTCGTTCCTGGGTCAGAGTCTCAGATCCTCAAACATGCAGAAGAGAATGCCATTTTTGCCTCATGTAAAGGCCTCTGAAGCTGCATCGGATTTGGCATCTGCTGGTAAGTTATTTCAAGTTCTCTTCATTCTTTGAACTTTGAACTTTGAAGGGAAGAGAATTCCTTGAAATTTGATTCTCAACAATTATATATTGTTAATAATTATTCTGTTTCAGCTTCATAGGGTTTTTTGCAGCGGTTTATTTATTTAACCCTTAATGCTTTTGTTGCTGCTGCTTCTGACATTTGATTGGCTTTTTTCCCTATATAATTCATCAACTGTAAATGCAGCAGATTCTTTAACCGAGTCTGAACAAAGTTCATCAGCTGGGGAAAATGTTCAGAAATCAGCCTTTCCCAATGGATTTGAGGTCAGCAATGCAACTTTATTTTAATTTCTCAATCAAATATAAGCATTTTTTTAACAAGAAAGTAATTATCTTTCCAAATGTACCAAAATATACTCTTGGGAATTTATAGCTGAGCATGTTTTCCATTACAACTTATCTTTTATTCCTGCATTGATGAATTTTCACTGAGGTGTTTTTCTACCTGAATATCATAGTCATTAACCACCTACTAGTTCAAATTTAGAACTAGAAGTATGTTGGTTAGGCCATGGCTTTGTAGGGTTCTTTGTTTCATCTTTCATGTTTTCTTGCGTCAACAAATGTGATTTCTTGTTATTATTAATTCCAAATTTTCCAATTTAATTTTCTAATCAAAACAATGTTTGTTTGCCACTGGAATTAGTTATGTTCCTTTCATGTTAGGCAACATGGCCATGGGTGTCAGATACGTCAAAATTTGAAGTGAAAATATAGCTATATGGGAGTGTATCTCAAATTCTTGTTTTATGCTTGAGTTTGTCTTTGTAGGAAAGCTCTCCTAACTTGATTCTTATATTGTCCAGATTCCTTTCTTCAACTGCCATATCTCATTTTCATGTTGGTCCATCTTTGCGAACCTCTTTTCTTGTTTACCTTTTCTGAAGAATCAAATAAAATACTGATTAGACGCACGTACATTTGCACCCAGCTCTCATACGTTAGTAGCTGTGCCCTTAAATCACAGCACCATGCAGCTGATTGTGGGGATGCTTTAACTTAAGCCTTAATAGAATTTGGCCACATGTAAAACTCATCCTTCTTAGTGTCTTCATTTCCTTGAGCCTTCCTGCATCAAATCAGGACTATAGATTCTGACAATTATACAACTTATTCTGGCTGTCTAGTCATAATAAGAGCCATTCTTCTGCTCTCTATATGAATTTTTTTATTGGGAATTCAAAAATTCTTTTGATTTACCCCCAAAATTTTGAATTATATAGCTTGCAAGGGTGAAAAGGGGTAACTAAAAGCATATGGGGCAGATTTGTTTTGATTAGAAATTTCTAGGACGATTACTCATAGTAAGTCATCACATTGAAAAATTGGTGGTGAGATTTAACTAACTTTGGTATATATATAAGTTAGAACATTGTTTAATGTATCATTCTTCTACTGTGCCCTAATTTTTTTTACTGAGATTTACTTAGCATGACTTTTTCTTGAAACTTTGTTGCAGAAGTTGATCTTGGAATTATGTGATGAAACCACTGTCGCTGAGCTAAAAATAAAGGTATTTTGGCTCCTAGTTAGTCACAAACAATAACTTTATCACATATTTAAATTCTACTTTGCATCAATGGATGCTGGCTATTTCCGCCCATTCTTTTCTGTGACTGAGGTTGTGAGTTCATTCAAATTTCTAAGCTTTCCTTTTCACAGCAGCGCTCATACTGCCTGCTTGTGAGTTCGTACCAATCTCTTGGAACCTAGAGACTTGGATAAATTTGCTTCTGTAGTATCACCTGTACCATATATGCTATCAAATAAATGCCAAGATATGATTGATGCTTTGTTTTTGCTATTCTTGTGCTAGTTTCATGCCTTCAGGGTGGTCATGGTTGTAGAAGTTAAAAGTAGGTTACCATTTAACCTTTTATGGAACTTAATGTCCAACAAATTATTAAGAGTAGGTTACCATTGAACCTTTTGTGGAACTTAATGTCCAAATTATTGCATTTTTTGGTGCTACACTGACTGCCAGGAAAGGCTGTTGCGACTTAGTCTCCAGCTCTCTGCTTGCAGCTCCTTGCTGCTTTTGGTTTAAAGTTTTCATGATGCCGCTTGAAAATATGCTACTGATGCCATCTGGCTATGCTTTAGATTGCGGACTTTGAGATGTATGTGCGCAGAGACGTATCTTCTTCAAATGCCCTTATTCCTACTATTCCTCCAAATGCCCTGCCTATTCAAGCACCACCAATTCCGAGCAAGGCAATGTCTGAATCAGGTCCTCTTGCACCACCAGCTGCTGTGCCACAGAAACCACCCCATACACCTTCAAGTCCATTCATCAATGTCCCATCTGCTAAAGATGCAAAGTTGGCTGCATTGGAGGCCTCTGGAGTGAAAACATATGTCATTGTAGCTTCTCCTACAGTATGAACTTCACAGAGTCATTTTGGTACCTAACCAAATGCATTATCATAATGTTTACATGTGCAAACGGCTTCCAGGTTGGTTCTTTCCGGAGGGCAAGAACATTGAAAGGGAAAAAGCAACCTCCTAGCTGTAAAGAGGTAACAAACAAGCAGTTTATCAAATGCTTCTTTTCGCCGCGTTGTCATTCTGCATTCTTCAGGTGTTACTTATCTGCCAAAACAATGAGTAATACCATCTCCTCACTAGTTAGCAATTCATTGACAACAGGGAGATATGATCAAAGAAGGGCAGATCATTGGCTACTTGGATCAGTTTGGCAATGAATTACCCATCAGAGTAAGTCTTTTTCCTTTAAGTTCCTTTTTTTTTTAACTTCATGTTATGGGGCTTCTCACGCATGCTTGATTTTGGTGCAGGCAGATGTCGCCGGAGAAGTTCTTAAGATTCTTTACCAAGATGGAGGTTACCTTAATAATTCACAGAATAAATTTATAGCCATTCCATGTCCATAGAAATTGTTTTTCAAAATTTATATAGAATATAGTGCTGATGAATTGCCCTTCCATTCACATTTGTCTTTTCTCTTTGCAGAAGCAGTAGGATATGGAGATCCACTTATAGCTGTTTTGCCTGCCTTCCCTGGTATCAACTGAGTAATTGTGGAATCAAATACTCCTATCCTCTTGTAAATCCCTATTTTCTCTGCATGGTTCTCTCATGTCCAGCTTTTGTAGCTGACTTATCACCATGAAATGGGGTATATACTATTTGTTACCAAGTTCTTTTTCAAAAGGGCAAATTTCATATTATGCCTCTGTTAAATGTGCACTCCTATAGAGAGGCTCATGTGTTCATCATGTTAATTGCCAGTACTATCGTTCAAAGCGTGTAAGAGGTTTTATATCTTTATCAAAAATTTTTTTTTTTTTTGGTCAATTTAGTTGGTTCCGTCCGTACTGTACCCTAGCTTATGTATTTTTTTTCCAGAAATTACGAGCTCTTATGAAACAACTATAATGGCAGAAGAATGTTTTATTTATTATTTATTTATTTTCAAATTTTAAAGGGTCTTTTGTGAAGAGGATCATCCATGAGTGAAAAAAATAGCTTACATTTTTTGGTTAATTTAGCTTAAGTATTTGTTGATTTTGCTGTTGCATAAAATGTCCCTTACTTCTCTTAAGGAGGTATTTATCACCAATTTGTTAAAAAAAAAATCTTTTAATATTATTATTTAAAAACAATTCAAAATGCCTCTTTTATAGTATTTTTTTTAACATTATTGGTCTTATTTCTCCATTAGTTGAAGCCCTACAATCATCTTCCTTCAATCTTGGCTTTCTTTTTTATCTTGTTTTTTGAAGTGCGTTTGATAAGTGAAAAAAATAAGAGACCGCACAAATTTTTTTTATTTTGTTTGATTTACAAATATAATAGGAAAACAACATAAGCGAAAACACATCTTAAGACAATTTTACCCTTAATTTAAATTAAAAATTACAATAATGCCTAACCACTACCCAATCAAAAGATTTGACAGCCCTAACTCTTTAATTTCTCCTCACACCTCGATCACAAGGACTGTTGTACTCAGTTCATTCGCAGTGTTTTAACTTGAGTTTAAGACCGGGCAACACTATGTAACCCCTTTCTAGCTTCATCAAACGTCTAGGGATGCGTAGGGGAGCAAAAACACACCGCAAGGGACCATGCAATAGCCATGCGCCCACAAGGAGACCGTATGGCCTAGCCAGAAGGCCATGGTTGGCAAGCTTGTAGCTGCCATTCACCCATACGGGCCCACACAGTTCGTCAAGCCTAGGTTTTCATAAGTTTTAGGGATTCGTGTTGACCTGGTTTTTTATTTGTTTGGCACGGCTTCGTGTAATTGGTCTTTGATATGTTTTTTTTTCTATACCAACTGAAGTATTACTATTCGTAGGTGATGTAGTTGGCATGTGCGTGATGCCCTCATTAGATTTTCTAGGTTCGGTTAGAGCCAATCTTCTTGAAAACCCCTCGGGGTCAATTAGACTCAAGATTGAGAAAAGTTCAAGCTTTTATTAGGATTTGCATTTGCATATAGGCCTAGGGTTTCATTTTCTCGAATTTTTGCTTTTTGTTGAGTTTTTTCAATGTGTTGTGTGGTTTGGCGTTAGGTGGTAAGACTTAAGCGAAAGGCTAAGAGCCAACGGAAGAGTACGAGCTATGGTCGTGCTTTATGGGTATGTTTTGATGGTAATGAGGCTCTAACTTGCCTATTACAAGAGAGGGTTCTCACTCTTTGATATTTAGATAGTGGCTTTGGAAATGCAGAGAATACTCAATTGGGCAATAATGCACAAACAAAGTTACCACACGGATCTCAATGGACCAATGTCAAAGAAATGAATGTCTTGACGGTTCTATACTTAATCGCGACTACAAACACCCTTGAAAAGCAAATACTTATCGATTTATGTTCGAGGATTACTTATGTTATTGTAGTCTTATTTATTCTCTTTTTCTTGATTTCTTGAGTATGCTATTTGATCCACCTCGGGCATGCTCAAGCTTGACTTGAATTAGATTGAAAAGACCTAGCTCAAGATGGATTTCAATTTAATTGGAAACTGGATTTTAAAATTAATATATCAAACAGTTGAGCTCAAACAGGATTTATCAACAGAGTAGGTTTTAAAAATGTAAACTGGATTTTAAATTTCAATATTTTTATTTTTATAAATTCAAATCGAATTGGATTTAATTGGAAATTAAAACCTTGTTTACATTTTTATGTTTAATTATGAACAATGCAAATTATATAATATTTTTAAGATAATAATTTATATTATATTATATTATATATATAAACTTTTGTAATATATTTCCATATTTACACATAATACATCAGTTATTTAAAAATAAATTGAAATTACTTACACCTGAAGAATGAGATTAAGTTCATATATTAACCCCGAACCGCGCTCCCCCGTTCCAAGAGGGTGAGGACGTTGTAGGCAATCCCCCCGCCATGCGTACCACCTGAGAGTTTGCGCTTGTCGCCCTATCTCAAAAAAAAAAAAAGTTCATATATTAATTCATTCAGATTATTTTAATTAAGATTAGTGGAGCTTAATTCAAACGAATGAGTCATCAAAGCCAATCTCTTTGAAAAATGAGTTTAGATCTTTATTTCATAATTAGGTGACATAATCAATCCACTAATGCCCTCGTAAGTGGCACTTTAGAAATAATATATAATTTTAATCATGCACGTTTTTTTTTTAATAACTCAAAAGATTCAATTGTTGGAAAATATTAAAAACTAAATAATCATAAATGAGTTGAGTTCAAATTTTTTTTTATCAATCTTGAAAAACTTGCGAGTAGTGATGTATCACTAACAACTTGAGTAAAAGGTAAACTCTTCTTTTCTTTTAAGTAAATTAAAATATTTATCTAAACTTAAATTTTTTTTATAGTTTTTTAGGATTATATATCGATCATAAAATTTTATAGTTCGAAAAATTTTTTTTTGATTTTTATCTAGTGAGATGGAGTGTAGATGGAGGCACCATTTACACAGCGAGAAGCATCAACCTAGTGATGTTTTAATTTTTATTTTTTTAATGTTTGAATTATTAGCATATATATATATATATTAAGAATTGAATCAATCCAAATATTAGAACCAAAATACTAGGAAATATACATTATGATTTCACTCACTCTATCATCTTGTTTAATAAAGCATATTATTTAAATATTAAATATATAATTTATTTAAATAAACCAATTATTAAATTATCATCGAATAAAAATATTATTTTTTATAAAAACTTAAAAATTGACAATTCAAACCAGTATTATTATTTAATTCAAACAAAATGGAAAGTTCTAAAGATGCCAACCCCTTAATAAAGTATAATAGTCGCTATTCTACTTCTGTTGATTTGTCTTGATTTTCCAAAATAAATAAATAAATAACTAAAAGAAAGTTACAAATAACTTCATGATGTCTCAATTAGAAACCGTTAGATAATCCTCGGGATATGTGCGCAAAGAATCAACTCATATACTTGTTCAACAATGATGGCATTTCTACGTAAAAGATAAAAATAAATAAATAAATAAATAAATAAGCGACAACGTGAAGCATGACGTCATCTAACAAGCATCATATTTAGGCCGCCAATGTCTTGTGAGTCAATTACCAACTCAGGACAACAACGACTTGTAAGTTTGTAACACCTTTAGATGATTGCCATTGACCAGTAGATCACTCTTAAATTGACAAGTGATCTTAAATTTTTTTTTTTAATTTTTTAATTTTCAAAGTCTCAGGAAGAAAATTGTTCGTTATATTTTTTTTTTAATAGGTTGTGTTCTAATAAATAAAGTTTATTTTGATTTACAAGGTATAATACCTTAATCAGTCGCTCTACTTTTCTCATTCTACCCTTTTAATCTCTCTACTCCAATTTCATCCTAAACGTCCCTCTGCTTTTTAATTTGGGTCAATCAAGTTCAAGCTGAAAAACAGCGTCACATGTCTGTGTTGTATTCCTTTCAAAAAACGGAGTAGAGTAAGAAAAGTAAAAAGACTGATTAGGGATATTATACCATAATATAATATCGTCAAACGAAACTAACAGGGCATGTGACGCCGTTTTCGACTTGGACCTGATTAACCCAGATTAAAAAGTAAATGAACATTCAAGATTAAATTGGAGTAGACGAACTAAAAATGTAGAGTGAGAAAAATAAAAGGACTAATTAGGGTATTATACCGATTTATAATAAGTTGAAATTGATAGTCATATTCTTTCCCTATTAATTATTATTACAAACTAGTTAATCATATTCATTTTTTATTGGTTAAAGAAACTACCTCGCAGTCGCAGAGTGCTAATTTGTCACTTGTTAATTTAATAATTTTTTTTATTGGTTAGAGCAAATACCTGGCATTTTAGCGACCACTCATCGTATTTCTTTATAGTTCATTATCAACTAGTTGGTCAATAGTTTTATATTATCTCTTAAGAAAAGCAAATGATCGGTTTAAATGTTTATTTTGATGATGTCATCATGTAATCTCCATTAAAATGACTATACATGGTCAAAATGGAGCGGCACAATGAAAAATGGAACTAAAAATGGGAGTTCGCATTTTTCATGCCGGTGTTCTAAAAGTGAGTGCCTTAATGTATTCGTCTTTATTAATTTTTTTTTTTTTCTTTTCCACTTCTATCAAATTTAGTTTTTTTTTTTATTTATTACCTCTCACTTTTTTTTTAAAAAAAAAAAAAAAAATCTTGTTTCAATTTCAATTGTTGCCAAGAACCACATGGATAGAGAAGAGGAAAAACTATTTTGTTCACAAATAGGCCAATCACATTAAACCACAAATATCCAAAATAATTTTAACATATATATTATATGTATATATATATCCCATCATCTATTTACTTCTCTAAATTTAAAATCTAGAAACGTTTTTAATAGTCATTGAATTTTGGATTACAATTTATTTAAATACAATAACAAACAATATCAAATAATAGTGAATAGTACAAACCGTAAAAAAATATATTATTTTATAAATCTTTATATGATTTTTATATAAATAATAGTTTTTGACTTTTAATTAAAATTTTTAATAAATAATAAGCTGCATATTTACCTACATAATTTATTATCATATATATTTGATATTTTAATTAAATTCCTCAAAAATCTTGAAGTATAAAAAGTTATTAAGAAACAAAGTCAAAAGAGAAATCTTGTTTCTCAACTTACAAGCCGCTTGCCGAAACAAACACCGGGAATGAACTCATCCGCACTCATTTGGTACGGTGGAAGAAATAAACCACCCCTTTATTATTATTATTTTATAAAAATCCACTCTGCTCTTATTTTGTCCCATTCCACAATAGATTCCTTTGTCGTCCATCCATTTATATATATATATATATATATATATATATATATATATATATATATATATATATATATAATTCGCCATGATATTTTTGACTAAATTCTCATACTAGAATTAGTCATATTGGCATGTTCATTGCTTACCAAAAATTACCCAAATAAATAAATAATCCACCATTGAATATTTCTCAATATTCAATCTTAACATAATTCTTGGCAAATGAACGAAATTCATTGAAATTATTTACAATTTAAAAATAATACTGCTGATAATGCGTTAAAAAAAAAACATGTAATAATTCATTTTTCAATAGACTGAGAGATTAAAAGTTCAATTTTTTTTCATAGCAATATATTATATGTATCAACTTAAAATTGTAAAAGGAGGGTATGATATTTTATTCTTGTTCCAAATCAAAAATTGAAAGTCAGTGCCTTTTATTTATATTTATATAAAAAATTACTATCTTTTAAGAGTTATTTTAGCATATATGGATGTATTTATTTTATTATTTAAATGAGGGATTTTCTTTTATCCAACCAAAAGTGGGCAAAATAGATTTGTACAATTCCCCATGTCGGTATCAAGGGTGCCCTAAAAGGTCAATGGAACCTGAACATTTGTGTTAGAGGAGAAAATAGATTTGTGCACCCTTACTCCTCACCTCACTCTATCAAGACCGCCGAATGGTCTTCTTGGGAGAAGGTTTTCATTGAAAAAAATAATAATAAAATAAGGCTTTAGAAAGTAAAATAAAGGTTTCAAAAATCTCCATTAAGTTCACATTTCTCATAACCCACGATGCACCGTTACTTGACTATTAGGTTGTGTTTGATTGGCAACATGAAAAATAAGTGGAAAAGAAATTTTTTCATGGAAAACGAACAAATAGACATTTGATTTACAATATTTTCTAGTTAGAAAATCAAAAATTTTCTATGAAAAATTCTGATTTTGTTTTTGATTATTTGTATTTTCATATAACCCTTTTTACTTTTTTCTGGAAAAGTTTTCCTAGGGTTGAGGCTGGATTTTCTTTGTTTTGAGGGAAAATAAGGTCATGTGACAACATCCATAAAAAATTTGAGCAAAAAACAAATGCCTATTTGGCTGAAAAATAGCCAATGAAAAATTTTTTCATAAAAAATTTTGACAATCAAACACACACTTTAATTTATCACCATTATCTACCGACAACCTACCATCATTTTTCCACTATTTGACAGTAGCGGTGATCCGCTATCATCAATCATCGACTATTGGGTAACCCACTATCATCAACCTCCATTGATTTTGAGATAAAACTTTATTTCCATTTGCGATTGATTTTTAAAAAATATATTTTTATAATTTTATCTCACTTTACTTTACTTCATGAACCCTTAATTTAGTAACAGATCAAACTCAATAGATTCCGTTACCGGCCTACCCTACCTGACCCACATCTAACGGGGATCAAAGAACGTGGAATAATCATAAGTGGGGATTTTCCACAAATACCCATCCCTATCTGTCACGATTCATTCACAAAGACGGTGTTTTTGGGGGAACGAAGCTTCCGCAAAGCTTCCTTTAAGCTAAATACTTAATTAGATAAGTGGAAACCACAACACAAGGGGCTAAACGTAATTTCCCTTGGACATGTCACGTGTGGATAATGAACATCAAGAATTGGTGACGAGCTTGAGAATCTAACAATATTTGGCCTTCTATATTTTTCACACCGTATGAATTTGATTTAATACACTTGTGTATGTCCCCATCTTCTATCTAATATAGTAATATCTCTCTTATTTTCAAGATTAGACGGAGAACGCCTATTCATTGACATCATCCAACTAATTTGAAAATTTTCCTTCACGCCCCCTCAAAAATAACAAGATTGTATGCCACAAATTTTTTTTTTTTTTTTTTTTTGTTAATCTTTTTTGACGTACGCCGACCTATGGTCCTTATAAAAGAGATGTCAAAAGGGACAAACACCTTGATGGTCATTGAAGATTTTAATTTGTAAGATGGACTAACAGATAAGACAATGATGACTTAGCAACTGCACCCAAAATAATATATCGGTACTATAACCTTGTAATGGTAAATTATTTTGTTTTGCAATCATGAAAAGGTGAAAAATATGGTTTATTCCATAGAAAGATCTCGTGAACAGTATTATTATAGTTTAGGGTTGTACTATACAGTGTTGTGGCATAAGGATTTGAAGATGCACCGCTCACCCACCCCACTGTTTGAATGATTTACCACTAAATCATCTCATGGTTTCCACCACCATTTTTTTTTTATATTATTTGTTATTCTCTATTTTAACTCTATTTTATATACCATTTTTTAACTTAAAAAAAATATATTGTTAAAATTTAAATAAAATTTATTTTATAATATATCACTACATAATTCCAAATTTTGATAAATAAATCATTGGATTTTATTAAAAATTTTATAATATATTTTTATTTTTTATCTATTGGCCACCGATTTTTGGCTTATTGTAACGCCACATAGTAAAGACGTATGAGATGCTTTGAAAAATAACCATATGACTTATTACTTTCATAAGGGAAAAAAAAACAATGATATGCTTATATATTAACAAAAAAAAAAAAAAAAAAAAAACATTCCTACCAACCCAAGTGTTTTTTTTTTAAACCTCAAAATAAAATTCAGGTTAGCAGGTAATTTGTCAATTTTCAAGGGGGCCAAAAGTGAAAAACCTCTAATATAAAATAGAGTGCTATGGTGCCATCGTCTTCCTCCTCCTCCTCCTCCATTATTTTTGTCCCCAATTACTCGTCCCTTTGTTAAGTTCGTTTGTGCATAAAAAAATTAAGAAATATTTTTCCTTCCAAGTTCCGGCCATGTCTTCTTCCCTGGTTCACACCTCTTCACCCATCTTCAACACCACCAGAAACTCCTCCACTGACTGCATCCAAAAGGTGAAGGACGGCGCCGGCCCTCTCCTCAACCTTTCACCTCTCATCACCCAACAACATCAACAACAAAAACAGCAGCTCCTTTCCATCATCTACAAAGTTCAAAACTTCTCCAATATTCTCAAAGACATCCTCACTGATGCCTTCAACACTGTCCGTTTCCCATCGGAAGACGAACAAATGAAGATCACAGTACTGGAGGTGCTGAAAAGCATCGTCGGCTCAATCCGACGCTTCACCGATGAGTCCCTGGAGTCCATCGGCCGGGAGGCCAGTGAAACTCTGATTGAACTCTCTCACCAATTGCAAGAACTTGAAAACGAGTTGGACGAGGCCAAGGTTTCAGCCAGGTTCTACAGCGCCATCTTCTCGGCGCTTGTCATGGCCTTTGCTGCTTTAGTAGCTCCGGTCGCCACCTTGGCCGTTGCTCCTTTTCTTCAGCGCATTGATCTCGTCTGGGAGGATATAATGGAGAAACCGATCATGGACGAGCTCAAGGTTTTCCAAGCAGTTATCTTCAATATCCATTCCGCCATCGCCGTGGCCGGAAAAATCCAGGACTCGGTCTACGGTCTCAGCGCCAGAGTCACCGGTGATCCTCCGTGCTTTCCTGTGGTGAGTGGTGATATCAAGTTGAGGATGAAGAACTGCCCGGAGTTTGGACAGGTTATTGAGTTTTTGCAAGAGGGCTTGGGGAAACTCTTGGAGGTTGGAGATGTTAGCAAACGCTTGATGGAAATGGAGAAGGTGGTGGCTGACACCATGGCCCAAGTGGCAATGGCTGAACATGAGCTTCAGCAGCTCATTCAGACTTTGATGCCTCTCAAGGAGGAATGATATATATATATATATATATATATATATATATATATAGTGTGTGTGTGTGTGTATATATATATAGTGTGTGTGTGTGTGTCTATATATATATATATATATAGTTTTGAAGAAGATAAATTGCGGTTGAATAGTATTTATTATATAGATATATAATAAAGAGTGCGTGGGGCTTTTGTACGTTGGTGATTTTTAGTCTTGCAAGAGTTGAGGATCTGAATTTGCAAGCATGTGGACTTTTGCCCTTAATTTGGTGATGGATGTGCGTCTTGCTTTGATGGAAGTGGTGTTTTGCCTCGGATAAAACAAACTTGAAAGTGCAGTTTCAGCTTGTTTGAATATTCATCGCTTTATATTTCATAATTAATTGGTGCTTGTTTGGATCTGTTGTGTTTGTGGTCTCAAGCTTGGCTTGACAAATATAATGACAAGATTGTGAAGTTTCTTTTTTGTTATGTTATTGTTATTGTTATTTAAAGAAGTATGGGTAATTAAGGCCCGGATAGAGTCCTCTATTTTTGAGAATTGGTTTGAAGTAGTACCAGAAAGTGAAAGACATTGCTCTTGGAAAAAGTATGAAAATAAAAAAAAAATTTCATATAGTAATTTTTTGATCTATTCTCATCAAATTTTGTGGGAGTTATTTATTTTTTTAAAAAACAAAATCAAAACCTAATATATTTGGAGTAAAAACACACGCATAAGTAAACGGATTAATTGAGCTCATATACACATTCCTGAGATTTGATGAGATGATATATATATATATATCACTTGCATGATATAGATATTAATTTAAATAAAAAAATAAAGAAAAATCGACTCAACTTAACCCGATTCCACCCATTGAGAATGTTAATAATAATAATATAAATAAATTATTATTATTATTATTATCATCTTATGACTTTAATTGGTGAGGTTTTAAGTGATTTGGTGCAATAAAATGTCAAGAAAAAGGGTCAAACTCATTTGGACGGAAACATCCACTTCCATGTCGTTTGTCAACACATGTGGCTGATTTGTTGCGATTCTAAATAAATTGATGCATTAAAGGTTGTCAAAAGCTTCTTGGAAAGGACAAATTCTTAACATATATATATGACTAAGTGTTTATAGCCAAAAGATGTCGGTCCCACTACAATATTTCATAAAATGAATCTCAAAAAATATCCCATGAAAACCAGGAGGCCACAGACCTCAATGAAAGTGTGGGTGTGAATGCATTATAAATTGTCTCATGCCCCATTGAGAGTGGAAAATGCAAGAATTTTGGCGGTCACCGTGATTTTGAGTAAATTTATAAAATTTTAGAAGCTGTTTTATTTTTTTAATATTTAATAACTAATAAATAAATTTATAAAAGATATAATAGTAAGAGAAAATTAGAGTCACATACTCTGAGGAGAGCTGGTTTTTTATTTTATTTACCGATCAAAAATTAGTTTTTTCTTTTTTTTATATTCTGGATATATAAATCACTATACATCAGTTCTATTTATGTCTCAATCACACATCAAGAGAAGTTGGGAGTTTAAATGTCTTAACTATTTTATCACTGTGAGGATAACACAAAGATGTTAAAGTTTGATCAGTTGCTACGATAGTTGATTTTTTATTTTTCAAAAGTTATTTTTTTTTTTTCTTATTTTGATATTATAGATATATAAATCACTGTACACCCGCTTTATTTATGTCTGAATCACACATGGAAGAAATTGAGGGTTTAAATATCTTAACGACTCTATTATTGCATTGCAATGCAAGGATGATACAAAGATGTTAGGGTTTGATCGGTTGATTTTTTTTTTTTTTAATATAAAAGAAAAGTAAAAAAAATATTTTTTTTAGGTTACTTCGCTTATAATCCAAGAGTTGAGAGATAGAGACATGCAGCATGACTCACACGTCGGCCACTTCCAAAAGGCTGCTGCTTCAAAAAGGGGAACTCGTTATACGCCTAGAATTATGTTTTTCCACACATGCATAATGACTAAATAATTGACTTTTACTAATCAAGCATTAACTTTTTGACCATTATAATTTGGATAAGGATTAACAATATCCAAAGTCAAACTCCATGCATGCAAGGTCGGTCATCCCCTAATTATCGTATTGAGTGATTGTTTTTACAAAAAAAGAATATATATATATATATATATATATATATATATATATATATATATAGATAATTTTACTTTTTTTGAATGTTTGTTTTTATATGATTATTTTATGAACCAATTGAGAAACCCTAATTAATGTTTGGGTGGTGGGAATTTTTAATCAGAATAAGCGTTAACTTATCAATATTATTTGATAAATTAATTTTTAACTATTTGAGATAATAAATATATACATGAATTAAAGATCGTCAAACACTTGCTTTGTATTTTCACATGCCATATCCCATTAGTTTAAAATGAGTGAGTATGGAAAAACCATTTGATTCTGGTGCTTTCACTCCAGTGGAGGGAGGAATTTCTTAAACTGTCAAGTTTGGTACTTCTAGAATATGATTAAGTTTGCAACATTTGTTTGGAAAATCATGAAGGCAAATCTTCATATTTATTTTAAAATGTTAATAATATTTTAAAATGAGGAAATTCATAACAAATATTTCAGTTGAAGCAGTCCAGCAGACCCTTTTTGTTCAGAAATTTCTCTCTTTAAGGAATTTAATTGCTTTCTTAATTATGCATTTCTTATTCAAGAGCTATATATATATATATTTCATCTCATTTATACCAACATAAAGATGAACTTGAAATATGGCTTATATTCTTTATTTATTTATTTATTTATTTATTAGAGAACTAAACAACACTCTAACTTGAAATGTCCAAGCATACGTGCATCTGTATGAAGACAAAACATGTTAACATTGGTGCTTCATGTAATATATAGGAACAAGAAGTATTTAATGATTGTGCAAGTTAGTTTTATACCAAACTGTAGAGAACTTAATTAGTGCTCCAAATTTTGATTTTAATTTCATTTGCTTAGGTTGCTAGATATCCATTTTATATGGACTTCATCTGATTACTGTTCTACTAAACTAGTTGAAAATGTAATTCCAGCTAGTTTTGTCATATAAGTGTTAGGTTGGGCCTATGAAAACCTAGTTGGAATAGTAACTTTGGTATTCTCGTGTTGTGTTTGGTTGGGTTTTGAAGCAAGATTAATTTGATCTGAGGCTTGCTTGCTTGATTTTGTTTTTTGGGTAAGCTTTTATCCAAAGTTGACTGAACTTTGATTTGATTAATACTAATCAAATTAAGTACTTTAACATTAAAGTTTTTATTTTCCGGCTAATGATATATGAATGTTTATTGATATTAGAAAGTTGTTAATATTTAAGTAATTTTTTGGTTTGGGATTGAGAAGTTGTTTTTAGGTGATAATGTTTTATAACTTAATAAATTCATGTGTGCCTATTTTATTTGTGAAGATGATTTCCAAACCCGTTGTTTTTTAATTTTATTTTATTACGTGTAATTTTAGTTCATAAGTATTTGTGGTGTGTATATATTAATACCAATTTTTTAGTAATTAATTAGTAAGATCTTACGATACGATTTTATGGATCTCTTATAGATCCTAAAGATTTCAAAAACTTTGCTCAGGAGAGCATGAGGGAGAAGCAAGGTTAAAATGGCAACAGTGTTATTATTTTTTTCTTTTTTATTATGTGGAGTGTTATGTGTGCCTCTCATCTCCCCTCAATTAGCAAATATCTTAGGGTTATATATGCAATAATTATTATGTATTTATCTTATTTACACTTTAATTGGAAAGTTTGTTAAAGTTATATTAGCATTCTTTTACATTTTCTGTTTAACTTTGGTTTATGTTTTATTTATATTGGCATTCACATCATCAAAAATAAGTTGAAATTTTACATTTGGGTGTCTATTTTAATTCAAATTAAAGTTTGAACTTTAAAATAAAAAAAATGATATGGTTTGGTGCCTTATAAAAAAAATTTACTTGTTTTAGTTCCTTTGTGTTGTTTATGTCATTAAGTTATAAAACATAATCACCTATACCAACTTCTATAATATTGATCTTGTTTTCATCATTATTGAGTTTTATTTGAAAATTATCATTCAAAGTAAAGATGTTCTAGCGTTAGATGGATGCCATCTTTGCTCTCTTTTCTTTTGAGTTTGGATAGTCTAAATCTCGCAATTATTATTATTATTATTATTATTATTATTATTATTATTATTATTATTATTATTATTATTATTATTATATTTTAGGAATTATTATTATTATTATTGCCCCTAATTAAAGAATAAATAGATGATGACAAAATTATCACATCTTAGTATTTTTTTCATTTTGAGTAAGTGATTAAATCTTTGAATTGGAACAAAAAGGATTGGTATTGGTGGTGTTTGATATATATTATTTTTTTTATTCCATGTAGTAAGAAAGAAGGATCTTGAACTAAGAAATAGACTAAGAAGCTTAAAAAAGAAACAAGAAATTAAAGAAAGCATGATAAACTTCCTTAGAATCTTCACATTTAATCCTTTTGGTTTGTTAGGATCCTCACCAAGGATGTTTGATCCTTCACCGTTAGAGTAATTAAAGGTTTTAAATATCAATTTAAAAATATATATAGTCAAGCATTAACAGAGACTATGTATGGAGATCTTATAAACAAAAGTAATTAAAGAACTATTAGTAATTGTAACCGTTAGAGTGGCTTGCAATTCAATTTACCTATGTCTATGGACCTCCGGGATTTTTTATTATAAGTAACAAGACATGATCATTACAAAATAAAATTAATTTGTTTGTATATGAAAATTATAAAAGTTGTCATTAAAAAAGTGAAAAAAAAGGAAAACATTGTTTTTGAATATGCACTCACATGAAAATGGTATCGACACTAGCTCATGCTCATCTTCATAAGAATGCTCTGCAGTAAAATGTGGCACTCAGAGCGCAAGAAGTCCGGGGATATGCTAACCTGTCGACAATGGTACAAAACTAGCAACATGGTGGCACACACAGTAAAAGACCCACAATCCCAAAAGAGCAGCTTAATAGGGTGAAATTACCCCCCACATATATACATATGGACACTCCATCTATTAGACAATGTGAGACTAAATCATGGGTTGCAACATTGCTTATCTGATCAAACCCAATGTCTTTGTCGAGTCAAGCTCACTTCACTCAACAACATTTCACTCAGGGCTTTTTTTCCGGGTCAGAACCCTCTGTTGATCAGAATCCTCTGTTGGTTAGCCTCTCATCATCCAGTCCCACACCATTCTCTAACGAAAGCGCCTATGTTGCACACAGCAGGATACCCACATTCTAAAAGACTGGTTTGAAAGAGTAAAACTACTCCTCACATATATGTACATGCATATTCCATCTATTAGATGATGTGGGAACAAACCATGAGTTGTCAACGGCCTTTCGGTCAATTGGCATTTGGGTCCCCCGTGAGGACACTTCTCAAGTGGCGAGAGTTCGAATCCTCTTGGTGAGGGTGCATGTCTGAGAATTGTGAGCACGAACTGTGGGTGGTACCAGTGCCCATGTGTGCGCGGCCCCACAGGCCGCAGTCGAGGCATGCGCACGCCCCTGTCTTAGTTTAGCGGGCCCATTAGGGGTTTCATTCTTCTTGACAAAAAAAAAAACAAACCATGAGTTGCAACACATGGCTTCCGATTCTCCTTACAAGCTGGACTCATAGCCAAGGAACCTGCAAACAAAATGCAAGTATTATTAATGACAACCACAAAACCAAGCCCACACTCAAATATTATCATTCATCCAAGCAGCATTTGTGTAAACTGAAATACTGTTGGAAAAGAATAAAGGACACAAGCTAACTCACTACTTGTGCTTCAATCTCAGGACAAGCAGAGAAGAAATTCCCAGCTCCTTACTAATCCTGCAACACAGATGCCAACTCCTACACACCGAATTTAATCAACAGATGGAAAATCAGAGAAGGAGAAGATAAAGAATGGAGAAAGGTTTGAGGAGAAGAGAAGAGTGAAAGCTTCACTTAAAATATCCAAAGTATATAATGGATGAGATCTTATATTATACACACGCTCTGTATCTGTACAAATATAGTAGAATTAGTTGTAACTAATTGTGCTGGCGTGTCATAACTAATCCAACTCATCATAACTAATTGTGCTTCTAATGAAAAACAAAGCTCAGCTCTTCATATTCAATTCAGAACTCTCATTTCCAACTCAGCTTCTTCTCATCTTCGATTCAATGAGTGATGATCTAATCTCTTATGCTCTTCATCTTCAATTCAACTCTTTGATAAAAGTTTGGTTCTATCATGAAATAATGAGGATTTTAGCTATGAATTAGGTGCCTGACTGTAGCGTTTTAAAGGTATTGGAACAACAGAAGGTCCACTGAGCTCACTAAGTAAAGTAATCTAGTAAGCCTGAAAGCTTTGCACATACCCGTCTCATCGATCTATATATATATATTCAGCTTCCACAAAGGAGAGTGCTACTGTGCTATGTTTCTTTGATTTCTAACCTCTTTGTGGGCATGATGCGCAATTGGAATCACAAAAAGCTTGAAGCTGAAATGAAGAATCATAGCTCATTAATATGCCTTGATTGAGATTGTAATTCAGGTATCTTAACACATGCACTGTAGCATCCATTTGTGTTGAACAAGGTGTTGACATGAATTGACTAGGAAGATTGCTTGACCATTTGTCTTCTTAAAGAATAGAGAATAGGATCATTTTTGGAATCATGATATCCTCTAGACTTCACAGCATCAGATAGCTTAGTATGCCACCGCCATGATGCATGTTTAAGCCCATAGAGTGATTTTCTTAGTTTGCAAACTAAATTCCGAGCTTCACTTTCAAGTCCATGGGGTCTCTTCACATAAACTTCTTCATGTAGGTCACCATGGAGGAAACCATTGTTTACATCTAGTTGTAAAATGTTTCATTTTTTCTTGACTGCCACAGCTATTAGACTTCTCACTATAGTCATTTTTACAACCGGTGAAATAGTTTCGGTGTAGTATATTCCATATTTCTGAGTGAAACCTCTAACCACCAATTTAGCCTTATATCATCCAAACTTTCATATGCTTTGTATTTAATTTTATAAATCCATGTGTAGCTTATGATCTTCTTTCCATTTGGTAAAGGAACTAGCTCTCATGCATGATTGGCATCAAGAGCTTCAAACTCTTTCAACATTGCAGCTTTCCATACAAGATTGGTAACTGCCTCTTCATATTTTGTCACTCATTTGTAATAGATAGTAAACCAAGCATTGTTGAAATTTTTTGATGTAGTAAAGAAGTAAAACAAATATGTTTGGAAAAAGGACTGCGATTGGTGATGGTGTGATATAATTGAGCAAAAAAAAATGAATTCGATCTGTGTATTGTTGGTTATGACATTGTTGTAAATGTAATCACTCAAGTAGAAAGGGATATGGATTTTGAATTGTGGTAGGAATTTTGTCTAAATTGAAAAACTTTTGCACTGGAAAATTGATGTTGTCCATGATTGATATGGGAGAATAAAAGGAACAAGTACAAGTTCCATTTGTAATGAGAGATTGAGAGGGAAAATTTGTTTCATGGAAAACAATGCTTGTAGAAACAAGTCTTTGTTGAGTTTCAAGGATTAAAGATTTGTAACCAAGAAAAATGCAAACTTTGGCTCTAGATTGAAACTTGTCACTTGATTTATCATTATTTAACACATAGCATAAACGACCAAAGCCCGTAAGATGCGTATAATAAGGTGGTGATCCAAATAAAATTTCAATTTAAATTTAAATCAAAATGGTCATCCAATCTCAATTCTGTTTCACTAAATAATCAATTGAGAGATTCTGACATATTTTCATGATATGGATGCTAAAAATTCTTTGTCAACAACTGAAATGAAATTGCAAGCTAGGTAGACAACGCGTCATGTATGTGACAATAGAGAAAATACAATATTTACATCAGCAAAAATAGGTAAAAAAAATAAATCAATTTCTTGGGGACTATCTTGTAGACAAAATTGAAGTTGGATAACCACTTTAATTCAAATTGAAGTTTTGACTCTTAAAATAAAATATATATATATATACTTTGGTATATTACCAAACAAATTTACCCTCTCTTCTAGGGCTAATAACGGGGCGAGGCAAGCGAGGAGGCGGAGGGGTCTCCCCATCCCCATCCCCGTCCCCGATTCCTCAACAGGGGGAGTTATCTCCACGTACCTGTCTCAACGGGGATCCGCCCCCCCGGTGGGGATCCCGGTGGGGATCACCATATACCTATAAGTTTTAATTGTTTTTAAAAAATAATTAATACTAATACACACAAACACACATGAAAAATATAAAAACCACTCAAAATAAAACTCAACAAACCAACATATAAAAATTTACAAAAACAAAATAAGTTTTAATTGTTCTAAATTTTAGATTTTTTTATAAAGTTTATGAAAAACACCTCCAATGTTTCCAAAAATTATTTGTGAATATTATTTTTTATGAATGTTTGAATGGTTTATAATTATAATTATATGTGAGGATTTTTTTTATTTTTAAAACTGTAAATAATTAAAATTAAAATTTTAAATATATCATTTTCAATCGGGGACAAAGTCCCCGCGGGGCGAGGATAGCAATCCCCGCCACCGCCCCCGCCCCATTTAGTCAACGGGACGGGTTGGCCCCGGTCCCCGCCCCCACGGGCGGAAGAATAGGAGAATCCCCATCCCCGTCAGGTCGAGTCCCCGCCGGGCTCGAGGATTCCCTTCCCCGTTACCAGCCCTACTCTCTTCGTCACATGAACATAACACAGTTTAATTATTACAATGATTTCCAATATATATATATGGTTGAAAAATTATTTTTTAAATTTATTGTTTATTTTTTTATTTCTAAAATATTATAGATTAATTGGAAATACATGGAAACGTTATTATTTATTTATTTATTATTATTATTTTTTGTTTTTGACATTTTTAAGGCTTTGTTTTAGTTATATTTTTTTTAAAAAAACTTCAAGAAAAAACGGGGATATCTTGTGTAAATTAAAGAGCACACAGAAGGGCTTATTTAAAATTTTACCCAACAAGAGTGCTTATATTTGAAATGATTGATCAGAGTTTCATCTTTTTTATTCTTTCCATCTTGGGCCGGCGAGTAATTTTGGTTGGTTTTAATGATGCTTTTTCAAGGATCAAGGATCAAGGATCAAGGATCAATAGAGCTTAGGTTTATAAGAATTTCCTTAACGGTATAGTTATATAATATACCTCCTCCAACAAGTGTCACTTGTTCTCCAAGTTGGAAGTTTGAGTTATTTAGCAGAAAATGCAATTAAGAGGCTGTTTGGTTACATGCAAGTAGATGCAAGTGACTATAAAATAATTGATTTTATATGTAAAAATGTGTTTAGTTTGCTATAAAAGCTCCGCTTACGTGTAAGTGAATTTTTATCTCACTTATTTTTAGGGGTTGTTTGGTTACCCGTATTTCAAATTACAGTGTAAATCAAATTATAGGGTAAATGAAATTACTGTATTTTAATTTACATCATGCTTGTTTGATTGTCTGTAAATGAAAATACCGCATTTATTTTTCAAGTGTTTGGTTTGATATAAGTTGTGGGTTAAAATCACCATATAAATTAAGTGGCGAGATTTTTTTTATAATTTTTTATATTTTTTAATATTTCATCTAAAATCTATTTTATTTATTTATGACAATAGATTTTATTTATTTAAAATATATTTCACTTACGGATTTAAATTAAATCAAATTTCTTAACTAACACCATTTAACTATGCAAATATAATTTTCCACAAATAAAAATTTTAAACAACAATTAGATAAAAATCCCTACAATTTCGGCATGATAAAAATATTTTTTTTTTTAATTACAAGAGGTTTAATTAGTTGGGATTTCACAAATTTATTTTAAACCGCTTATAACTATATATATTATACTATTTTAATTATTATCATCCTTGTTTAACGTACTAGAAAAAAAAGTCAAATTTAAATTTGAGCCGGCGGCGGTTGCAGGAGTACGGCCGCAGGAGCGGTAGTTGGAATCCGGCCGCCAGGGCGGTGGTCGGAATCCGGACGGTGGCGGTCACAGGACACCGGTTGACCGGTGGCAGTGGTCGGAGTCCGGCCGGCCGTCGGAGCGGTCACTGGAGTCCGACCGGCCAGCCCACTAGCGGCGGTGGCCGGAGTCCTGCCGGTAGCAGTAGGAATTAGTTGAATAGTAATCTCAATAGTGTTTTACATTACAGCATTTTGAATTACGGCCTAATGGCCGTAATTCAAAATGCAGCAAAACCTATTAAATCCGTAATTTGAATTACGGCAATTTTGCATTTACGGGTAATCAAACAACCCATGTTACTAAAAATTTGTTGTGCACTGTCTTAACTTGAACTTGAGACCGTATTATGCTTTTGTGGTAACAATCATTTTAAAGGTCTCACAATACGATTCCACTTCCATTGCATTAATTGGAGATGAACTTCTAATACGCGTGAAGGCGAAGATGGTGATGCTTTGTCTCTGTTCCGCTCAATGGTTCACAGCTCTTTCAAGTTTTCGCCCAAATAAATGAGAAATTAGGCATGGGCACGCAAACCCATGGAGGAAGCATCAATAGTTGATGCTGTATGCTGTTTGCTTAACCAGTCAAAGATGGATAACCAGTCAAAGATGGGCGGCGGTGATATGCAACAACTCTTCTTATTTATAATATTAAGTGAAACTTATTCATGAAGTATTGTATTTTTATAATTAAACTATTTATATAAATTTTATAATTATGAACAATAAAATTATTATGTAAAATCCGTGAGAAATACTTTCGGAAGTTCTAAAATGTATAGGTTGCTAATTAGTACCAATATTTTTCCATGAACATGCCAGCACAAGATATCAATATTTATAATTTTTTTGTTAAATTAATGTATTTTTTTAACCATCATTTTTCTCTTCATCTCATCTAAGGTATATAATACAATAATGTTTTTAATAAAATGTAATCAACTTTCGCTGGTAACATGTATTTAATCCTTTGCATAATATATTTATGCTTTTCATATTGGGTGAACTGAGATTTGAATTTGACTCTTAATGAACACCTTATACACAGGATCTTAGTACCAATAGATCAAGAATCGTTAACTAATATAATAAAAATAATTAATGGTACAATATTCTCAAAACAATTTATTTAAAAACATATTTATTGTCCACCATAATATAACATGAAAGGTGTTACAATTAACTTATATATAATTCTTTGTATCGCAGTAGTTCATTGCAGTTTTCAAAAATGTTAGTTTTTTTTTAATAGATTGTATATACATATATAATTTTTTATGAAATTGTAGAAATAAATAGTTATATTATAGTATAATTTTATTTGATTTTTTTTTTAAATTTTGTTTCAAACTTGGATGATATTTCAAGCTCATTCACCGTTGCTTTTGTTTTTCAAACAAATGTAATGGGCGGGTTAGTGAAGGACACAGTTGCAATGAGACATGCATTGCATGTTGCTTACGGTGACTTCCATCCTCTCCTTCCAATTTCTCTTGTGGAAATTCAGACTCATATTAACTTTAATCATTATACTATTTTAGAGTTTGATATCCATACCACCTCATTAACCCATTAAATTTTTAGAGCATCTCTAATGGCCAATGCTCATTATTGGTTCTCAGTGGCCACTGCTCGCTTAATTGTGACCCCCATTTCCTTTTTTTAATATTTTTTAAATTGGGCCCCTCATTTAAAAAAATATATCTTTTAAAATTCAAAAAAGTATGGGGCCCATAATTTTTTTTTTAATTTTTTAATTTTAAAAAATTTTATTTTACCCCTGTAAATACACCTATATTCTCAAACAAAACAATCCACTTCTTCATTGTCGAATTTTCAACTATATTATGGATAAATATAATATTAAAAAAATATAATAACCAAGTGATAATCCTCATAAAATAACTAAAATTATTTAAAAATTTTAAAAATATATTTAAAAAATTAGTTGTTTGAAAACTAGCCGTTAAAAGCTAGTTGTTTGAAAACTATCCATACAAGACTAGTTGTTGTAAACTAGCAGTTGTACACTAATCATTTGAAAACTAACCTTAAGTCATGCACACACGCACACACACACACACACAGATATATATATATGATGATAATAGGTTCTCTACTTCTCCACTTAACAAATTCTATATTTTTGTAAACCGCATCACTTTGTTAACATCCTAACGAATGGATCCTACTTAGTTAGAATAAATCAAGCAATTTTTGGTAGATGAGTTGATCGATGATTCAGAAGAAAAGGTGTGTACATTACTAGAGGAATGTGTCAGGTAACAAAAGGATGATTCATCTAGTAGCTGTAGAAGAAGTCTGTCACGCCCCGAACCCGGCTCGCCGGACTCGAAGCGGCGACAAACGGCCGTATGCCCACAAAGCCGAGACCAAGTGGACATACAAGGCCTCAATACCTGTCTCTCAAATACAAATCAAAGCAATACTCTAAATTCCAAACAGAACTGAATAAATAGAGAAACAAACGATGATCAGTTTACAACCCAAATTCAAATAATACTAAAGGTCTTGACCAATTACAGATTTATTAACATAAACTAATCTCCTGCTAGGCACCTGGTGCTCACTCAACAGTCTCTGCTAAGCTAGCCACCACACACCTACTCTTGATCTGAAAAGAAACATAACAACAATTTATGAGCTAAATAGCCCAGTAAGCAACCACTAAAAGCCAATAGTAATATAAGGTCACAAAATTCGAGGGTTTCAAAGATGTACTTAAAGTAATGTTGTACAATACATATCAACAAAACGAAACCCAGGTATCAAAACATTTCAGGCAAACAAAGTTTTCAATGAACAGGTATATATGTCCCCCAATAACTAATGCCAAAAACAAAACACAGAAGTCATTTATTTACCCTCGGCGACCCGAGCCAGATTATCAGAGTTCATTTATTTACCCTCGGTGACCCGAGCCAGATTATCAGAAGCCGTTATTCTCCACCGACGGAACGGCGTGAAACTATAGTTTCTTATCAGAATCAGAAATACATGTCGACATGGTCAGTGTTTAACCCCCCAATGACAGGGTTGTTGCAAAGTTAGTTGGGGACTATAATTTACTATATCAAAATATGTCGTTTCTAAAATCACTGTCAACAATAATTATTCAATAATCGAATAAAATATTCAAATCAATTGAATAAATAATTAATAAATAAATAAATAAATAATTGCATAAATAATCAATAAACTTGAATATAATAATATGCTTAACATTTTAACCCAAAATAATTAAATAATTATGTAAATAATTTCAGAAATCAAAAATTTTATATAAATACAAATATAAGGTATATACATGGTTTACTTACCTGGAAAAATCCCCAAGCTATAGAACCCACTCGGACACAAAAATCACGATTCAGGTATAGATCCTATAACAAGAATATAATACTTGCCTTAGACTCCAAAACTTAAACACAATTATTGACCACTGCTGAACCATAATCAACGCTCTAAACACTAGCTTTACAAATAAACGTCAGGATACACAAGGTATTTTTCTCTTACCCTACAAACACCCTACAACCAAAGAAACCACTGCATATATATATATAGTGGCAGACATCTATATGTGGCCATGAATGCATGCTAGTGGGACAAAGCACATCGCTGTCATGCAAAAATTTAGAGGAATTATGCTGCACATGCGTGTATTAGAGGAGCAAGTGGCAAAACTGTCCAATTGGTAGCCAAAAATACCAAAACAAATCAAGTAAATTGACACGACTATTGATGCGCGCACACACATTAGCATCGGACAATTCACTATGACACACCATTAATTACCCACCATTGGATGGCATCATCACTCACTCACACAAATGGCAGTGAGGGACGGCATCACTCTGTCCATTATATATATATATATATATATATATATATATATATATATGTTAAGACTAATTCAAAATGGAACCTAAAAGTATAAGCAAACTTGAAAACAACAGCACCAACACAAAAACTTGGTCAACAGAAATTTAATGAGGTAAAGAATATGAACTGCATGCCTTCATCCATGTCAGTTGTCTTGACTAACTTCTAGGGCTGATGCAAGAAATAAATTAAAATACAAATCCAAGAAAAAGCGATATAGCATTCACACAAGAATTAGCAAATACCTTTAACGTGCACATCAGCAACCAAATTTCTCAAGGCAATGATGTACAAAATCTAGATAATAAACAATTGCAATTCAAGAACAAATCTGATACTTGTGGCATGACATTGAGAATATTACACAAACAAATTTGCAACACAATTGTTGGGACATTGGAAGTAGAGGGCCCCTTTTCCTAATTTCTTTTGACCTAACTCAAAGAGAAAGAGAGAAAATGCTTACCTCAAGAAATTGGAAAGAAAAAAACCCCGACGTGAAATCCTCTCCTCTTTCTTGTCGCCGGCACTTCACGAAAACCAAGACGGAGAGGCTAGGGCTCGGGAAAAATCTCTCGTAGGTTACGAGATTTTTCTCCCGAATCTCTGTTAGAAGGGATAAGGCTAAGAGATTTTTAAAATTTTAAAAATTAAAACAGATTTTTAAATTCAGAAAGATTAGATTGGTTTTTTTTTTCTTTTTTTTTTTTTTTTTTTTAAAAAACGTGGTTTTACAAAGTCGAAGGCATTTGAATTGTGATCATGAAGCAAGACATGAAAGGCTTTTAAATGACTACTTCGCCAATGAACCAGTTTATCCTAATAATATTTTTCGTCAAAGATTTCGAATGCACAAGGAGTTGTTCTTACGAATCATAGAAGCACTGGGAAGTCATTGAGATTTTTCCAATTAAGGGTTGATGCAACTGGTAAACGAGGTCTTTCACCATTTCAAAAATGTACCACTGTTATCTGCCAATTAGCATATGGGGCACTAGCTGATCAGTATGATGAGTACATATGAATTGTTGAATGCACTGCAATTGAATGCCTATTAAATTATGTCGATGTATTATTGACATTTTTGTTGCAAGATATCTAAGAAAACCTAATAATGATGATCTTAAACATTTACTTCAACTGCATTCTAAGCGCCACGGCTTTCCCGGTATGTTTGATAGCATAGATTGCTTGCCTTGGCATTGAAAAAATTGCCCAGTCGCATGGAAAGGCCAATTCACTCTAGGGAATCAAGGGGTTCCAACAATAATGTTAGAAGCAGTTACTTCAGCATACCTATGGATTTGGCATGCATTTTTTGGAGTTGCTGGTTCTAATAATGATATAAATGTGCTCAACCAATCTCCTCTATTCAATGACGTATTATACGGATATGCTCCTGAAATTCAGTTCAATGTTAATGCTGCAACATACACAAGAGGATATTATCTTGCTAATGGTATATATTTATATTGGACAACATTCGTTAAAAGTTTCTCATATCCAGAAGACCCGAAGAGAAACAAGTTAAAAAAAATGCAAGAGGCTTTAAGAAAAGATGTTGAGTGTGCATTTGGCGTATTTCAATCTCGATGGGCAATTGTACGTGGCTCTGCTTGTTTTTGGCACAGGGAAAAATTGAAAGATATAGTGTACGCATGCATAATATTGCATAACATGATTGTTGAAGATGAAGGAGATACAATCACAAATTAGGATGACAAAGAAAATAAATCCCCATTCTTAGTTAGGCAAGAGTGCAATCAAGATTTTCAATGATACTTAAGAAGAAATGCATACTTACGTGATCAAGAAGTGAACCATCAACTTTGATAGGACTTGGTAAAGCATATTTGGCACCACTTCGGAGTGAACAAAAATGAGAATTAGTGTTTTTGTATCTTTTATTAGTGGCTTTAATTATGTAATATTTTTAGTGTTTTTTAATTTATGTAAATTGCATCTTTATTTCTTGATCATTTTGATAAATAATTTTTTATTTAATATCACACAAATTAATTATTTTTTCAAAATAATATAATAATTTATTATTATTCGTATGTTTTAATTATTGTAAATATTTTCTTTGAGATATAATTTTTAAATATGTTATTTAATTATTTTATTAATAATATTCAAGATTTTATTAAATACATATGATTTTATGAAATATAAATGTAATGAGTGTGGATCTTATTTTACAGTATAACTATTACGCGTTGATGAGGTATGATGAACATCAAACTCTAAGATATTATAACGATTAAAATTACCCTTACAGATTAAACTATCTTCAATAATAATTATTCTATAAAATGAAACCCACAATCAACACACTATACCATCTCTCACAATCATAATAAAATCTTAAATATTATTAATAAAATAATTAAATAATATATTTAAAAAATTATATCTCAAAGGAAACATATAAAATAATTAAACATCAACCCATAAACCAAATTTAAAAAATTACAATATTACATAATAAAAAGAAATTATATAATTAAATAAATAATATTAATAAAAAAACAACATGAGGGCCCACTATTGAGCGCGGTTCCATCGTCAACAGGAGTTCCTCCAATGTAGAGGTAGGCACAGGCCGGTTGAATCCTTAAAAATTCCAGAATATTCTGAAAAAATAAAAAATTAAATTAATTACCAAAAAATACCCAACCGGCTAGCCAACAGCTCCAAAATTTAAATTTGAAGCCATTGGGCCCGTTGGTGGCCCGGTTTCACGGCGAGTCACTGGTTGGGGAAAACCCAACCCGTAACCGGGCCGTCTACAGGATGGATCGGTTACGGGTCAATGAATCGGCGCTCGGGTCGTTAGACCAGTGGGTCGGTTTTGGGCTGGATGGTTTGTGCCCACCTCTACTCCAGTGGACCACTGCGCATGATATCAATATTTATAATTTTCTTTTTATGCAAAAGCGTCCAAAGACAGAAAGGTTCAACCTCAGAGGACACGTAGCACTTTGGTACCGTCAACACCTCGCTCTGATTATTTTATTATTTGTTTGACAAAAAATTCTGGAAGCATAAAAAAGTTTTTAAGAAAGCGAGTGAAAAGACATCTAGTTCTCAACTGGAATGAAGTCATTCCAAGTATCCAACCCATTTGGTAGCTCTTATTTTGTGTCATTCCAGAATAGATTTCTTTGTCAGTGAAAGAAGCCTAGGGTGAATCCTTGGGGGGGGGGGGGGGAAAAAAAAATTTTTTTTTTTGGGGGGGGGGGGGGGGGGGGGGGGGGGGGAAAGGGGTTTTTTTTTTTTTGGGGGGGGGGGGGGGGGGGGGGGGGGGGGGGGGGGGGGGGGGGGGGAAAGTTGGGGGGGGGTGGGGGGGGGGGGGGGGTGGAAAAGGGGTGGTGGGGTTTTTTGGGGAAAAAAAAATTTAGTAAAGTTTCGTTCCACATTCCCCCTCTCAAGACAGGATCGAAATATCACAGATTTCCACAGGCCAACGTCGATATAAGCCCTTACCGTCCATCCTTCTTCGGTACCAGTTTTATCATTCTCTCTCTGTCTCTCTCTCTCTCTCTCTCAACCATGTCTCCCATCTTCGAATTCCAGAGAAAACTCTCCACTAACTTCCTCTCGTCTCACACCACATCCGTCACTTGTCACAGTACTCCACATAAGGAAATCCAATCAGAGCTCAATACTATCACTAGTCCTCATCTCCTTCCAATCATACGTCACTTCCGCAATACCACAGATCAAATCAAACGCTTCTTTTCCGATATCGGAGGCCCCCTCCAGGAGGCTCTCAATACTTTAATCGCTCTTTGTAAGTCCTCTTCTAACATAGAAGCAACCACAACGCCAGACATGTTCATGAGACTCATGGCCAGGGTTTCCCTCTCCTGCACCGATCATTCCCTCGACTCCATCGCCAGTAACGCTGGTGCAACTCTCTGTGAGCTCCATCGCCTAGCTCGAAACCTTGACGATGACCTCGAAAATGCCAGGCTTTCCGCCAGGGGTTGCAACGCCATCTTCTCAACGTTTGTCACCGCCGTTGCTGTGGTTGTTTCTCCGCTGACGGTCATTACGTTCGGACCTTGTCTTCAGAGCATTGATCCACTATGGAACTATGCAATGGAGAACCCAATCAAAGAAAAACAAAAGCTTGTTGAAGCTATGCTTTTTATTACTCATTCAGCCGTCGTTAAGGTCGGAGAGATCAAAGACCACGTCCGAACTCTGGCGGAGCTCAAGGTCGGAGACGGAGATGTTGTGAGGCGTCTCCCTGAAGTGGAGAAGGCGGTCGCTGATGTACTCAAGGAAGTGAAGTTGGCAGCGCTGGAGTTTGCATGAGGTTAGTTAATTTACGGAAATGAGTTTGCGTATTTTAAAATTTTGGCAAACTTTATTTTAGCTTATCCATGAAAGGATTTAGTCCTGCCAAGTGCCAAGTTCATGGAAAGGCAAAATAATTGTTTACTGAAATTTATAGTGAATTATATATTATTATTATTATTATTATTATTATTATTATTATTATTATTATTATTATTATTATTAGTTTGTGGATTGTGTGTGCTGTATACCACTGCCACTGAGTCTGTCGTTCATGTATTCATGTTCAGTTCACGTTGTTTGTGGACTCAAATACATGAGAGAAACCTAAACCTGTATGGTCACCCAGTGTTATGTCGTTTGAGCTATAAATAAAAGATATATGGTTTACTCAGTATTATTTAGCATTTACTTATTTATTAATTTGTATTTTTCTTTTTATTATGAATATATATTATTGTTTCCATAATAGTAGAGATTTATTAGGAACATATTATCGTTTGAGCTATATGGTCACCCAAGTGAATCACTGTTTTTTTCTTTTCTTGATTCTTTCCTTTGTATGTGGTGCTTTGATGTGCTTATGTTGTTTTTCTTATTCTTTTGATGTTATTGAACTTACGAGATGTCTGGAAACCATCTAGAATGGATATTTGATTCATTGACTTTAAACCTGTGAGATTTCAAGATTGCTTTATTGATGAATATTGGTGGGGTTAGTAAATTACCTTAAAAAAAAGAAGAAGAAAATCAACTTTGCAGTATGATAAAATTTTAAACCATTTTATTTTCATGGGATTTAGTGCTTAAAATACTAATGGTATATAGTAGTTTTGGTTATTTCATTGAGTTGTAGAAAAGGTTTTGTAAAACATTTATTTGCTCCTCAGTTTCCCATTTGAATATATACACACACACACACACGAGCAATGATATTCGGGCCATCAGCCAAATTCACACTTCGAATCGTGGTGTCTTTTGTTCGCATCTGCAAAGTCTCAAGCTTTGCACAATGTAAGATAAATGGCACTCCGGTGTCTCCTTCTTTGATTACTTAGCCCTCACCCTGTCAGTTGGGATTAAGACTTTGATTATTCATATTTTTTTTTGAAAGTTTTACTTTTATTATTTATAATGAGGTCAAATATTTCAGGGTTATGACTTATGAGTAATTTATTATGAGTAATCTAATAATATAATATTTTTATTAAAAGTTTTTTCTTGTTCATTTATTTATTTATTCTACTAAAAAATACCATACATTAAAATATTTCTGACCTGTGTCTTGAAACTGGATTAATGTTTGGCCATCCAAAGTTTGTGACAGAGAAGCAGCTAGAAAATTTCAATCAGTAAGTGAAAAGCAAAAAGAATCCATCGCTCTGTCTACTATATGTGGGGTCCAATCTTGGCAATCTTGTCTAAACTCTATAGGGATTGGCAACTTAACTCATTCAGGGGCTTTAATTAGCACTGTGGGCTATTATATTGACCACATGCTTTGTGGACAGATAAGTGATTTATAAAAAGACCTTTCTAAAGAAATTTCTTTTACATGGCTTCCATTGTTGGAGTTTGTGCTAGACTTAAGTTTATAATTATGTAATTATCATGTACAATTAATTAATAACATTTATTATTATATAGTAATATTACACAATACAACTAAAGCAAATAATAAAAACCAAGACAGTTGGATAGAAAGGGACTGGCGCATGAATGAATAGAATGCTTAATATTTAAGGCATGTTTGGATACATAATAAATTTTTCCATAGGATTTGAAAACGATTTCTATGGAATATACTACAGAAAAAATTAATACAGAATGGTGTTTGAATGTTCACATGAAAAGAGAATTTTATTTGAAAAAATTAATACAGCTGACCGACGTTAGGTTGTCCGTCTGAGTTTGCTGATGTGGCTTTATAATGGATTGATAGAATACCCTGATTGGTCCCTTTATTTGTCACAATATGCCCTTTTAGTCCCTTTATTTTAATTTGGCCCCGATTAGTCCCTCCATTATAAAACCACGTTAGCAAACTCAGACGAAAAAACTAACGTCGGTCAGTTGTTGGACTTGATTTGCCTCAAATTAACAGTAGAGAGACTATTCGGAGTCAAATTAACCAAAATGACATATATTTTCATATTAAAATATTTTTCATACAATCGGTAAGTCTAGTTAAAGAATTCTTTTAATCTTTGTAACAAATATATAATCCAATAAGTAAACGAAATATATCACACAATTAAAATTATTGAATATTTTACTATTTGATTTTTTTTGTGATTGGGCAAACGAAATATATCACACGATTTATTGCAGTTTTTGGTTGTACCTTTTAGATTATTCAAGGCGGGGGGAAAAAACTATGCCATTTGATTGAGTAAACAATATTTAATAATGGTGATAGTTATACTATTTGTTATTGCAGAATTGCTTCACCTTCAATGGATGGGCCCAAAAGAATATATCCATTTTTTACATCAATTTAACAAGGACAACTTATGATGATGGTGTAACTGTATATTTCATGCGTCTCTTTTACAGCTAATTCGAATTCTATGTAAATGCACTAATGATTTTTTAAAACATTTTTCCTTTTCATATTCATGTGATTAATGCATAAGTTTGAATCTGATAGCATGTTTAGTGTGATAAAAACTAGAAATTCCATTATCCCTTAATTAACTATTCTCTTGGAGGATTTTTTTTTCTTTTTTTACTGAGCCACTGAGCCATGTGATGGTCAGCCATATAAAAATGCATGTTTTCTAGTGGTAAGAGTCTTTCTTTTATTCTTCTGATAATTCTTTCCTTAAGAGATGAAAAAATATATGTTGTAAGATACTTCAATTCTTGGGCCATACTTATGTAATGTTGATCAAAGAAGCTATCAATGGAGTTTTTAATTTGCTTTTATTTTAGTTTATGTATGAAAGTGCACTAGTTACAATAACTTAACGATATACTAAGAATTTACCATGTAGAACGAACTAACACACAAGATAATTACACTCTGTCAACTCCTGCCATAAAGGACCCATTGAACATTGAATGAATAATATTTTTACAATGTTATACAATATTTGCATAGTACTATATAATATCGAGATCAAAGGTTTCAATCCCTGGGTTGCACATTCATGCCACCAGACTACAGGTCGTTATTTAATTATCATCTTTAATGTTTGAAGTTTTATATTGTTTTTGTTGCTATTTTCCCCTAATATATTGTACTAGGCATTGCTAGCTGGTGCCTTTTGCAGTGCTTCTTATAGGTCTGCATGTAACTCTAAAGACAATTTTTTGAAGATTTCATTACATAATCCTTGTGATTGATTATTGGAAAACTAAAGGATTTTTATCTATTTAGTTTTCCTCATTGGTCATTTCTTTTTCTTTTTTTTTATTGTTCCCAATTGATTCTTTTTTTTTCCTTGGCATTACTTCTTGTGTTTTGAATTATATTTTATATTTCAGTTACTATGGGTGGTGGTATGGTTATATAATAGTACATAGTATGAGCTTGATATCTTTGCATTCATGTTGCTTTCTTAATTATGTGTGTAAGTATATATGTGTGAACTCTGTTCTTCTTACAAGATGAATGAATGAGAGTTTTTTGAGCAATCACAGAGAGTGGCATTCTTCTGATTTTACAAGTGCACTTAGTTTCCTTATGCACACCTTATTCTATGCATATTAGTGATAATTTGGAATATAGCATTTGAATCTATAGGCAACTAACTTGTAAAACATCAAGGACATCACTAAATGTTGTATAGATAGGATCATCAATTAACCTTGTACTAAATAATAATGGTATATATGGGAGATGTTCCATAGTCTTGATCTTACCTATTAAAGACCTCTATATAAGCATAGATTAATGCTTGTACTCCATGAACCTTTTGAAGTCATTTGTGAGTTATAAGGTGTTGTGAATATGATTGGATTCTATCTTTCTCAACTTCATTTGATGTCAATATGATTCCTTGAAGCCATCAGTCTCCTGTTAATTAGCACTCGGGTCTCTTTGTGACATCACTTCGTAGTTTACAAAGAATCTATTTTATTGAGTGAAAGTACGTATTTGAGAGCTGTGAGCACAAACTATAAATGATCTCTATATACTCATATATACACGAGCCACACAAATTGCAACTGAGGCATATGCACATCTTCATCTCCCCAGCGGTACACCTCTAACTCATCGGTGAAAGGTGTGGTTGAGGTCGCAAGGCATTGCAACACCTTCAATACAATGCATCATCTGTTTGTTGTTGGTCTTTAACAGGGATGAGTGGATGGAGAGCATTGATTTAAAATATCTAAATTACTTTATTATCTTGTTTTTCTTTTTAATTTATTGTAATATGGAAAAGTCACTTCACATATGTACTGTCTTATTCATATGTCTGAACTATATATTGAGAGAGAGAGAAAGTCAAATTTTTTACTTCTATATAAGATATAAGTGTTTTTTTAATAATAAAAAAGACAAAAAAATTTTAGTATCTATATCATATAAGAGTTATTTATTTCTAAGGCATTTACCAAAGAATATACTTCCGTGAGTTATTTTCTTCAATGAAGATTTAAACCCTCACCATCCCACATGCCATACAAAGGACTCGTGTTAGTGCCTCTAATCGCTTCTCTAATAACTTGAACCATGTGGCTTCGGCAGTATAAGAGTTAAGTGTTTGACCTTCTAACTTCAACTTTTATTTTGACCTTTTTTTAAAGATTTTTGTTAATTTAATTTTTTATTTATATATAATATCTGTTTTTGGATGCATGTCATTAGATAAAATAAAAATAGAAAATCCCCTCTTTCTTTTTTCCTTTTTTTGAAAAAACTTATAAAAAAATGTTTATCCTTTAAGTAGAAAAACTCCTAGTTACTTCATTAAAATAAAATTTTAATTGTGTATTACAAAAGAGATTTTACGAAAGTACAAAGATTAAATTATTTTTCCAAATTAAGTTAAAATATGTGGCATGCCTATTTAACTCTTAAAAAAAAAAAATAAAACATAAACTTTCCAAAAAAAGAAATCGGACAAAATAAATTTTTTTTAAATTCCCGGTATATATGCGACCAAAAAAAAGAAATGAAAGACAATAACTCTTTTTATGAAAAAGGAAAAATGACTGTAAGAAGTTAATTTTTAATGTATAAATTCTTAATAGTTTCCTAATTTAAATTTTAGAGAATTTATTACTTGAATCTTATAATCACTATTTTGCCCAACTATTTAAGTGAGATTAGGACGGGGGTAGTTGACATAGATTAGAAGCAAAATTGGTTAAGTGTTTTAGTTTGGATATTTCTTTTTGGTATGGCACCAAATTTTAATTTGAATCAAATAATCACATAATTTCAATTATGTTAAACTGAGTGGTCACTAGAGAAATTTCGGTCTATTTTTTATAATGTATATGCCGAAAACTCTTTATCAGTAGCTGGCATAGAATTATTTATTAGACGGACTATATGTTTGTATGTGCTAACAGAGTAAATTCGATATTTATATCATCAAAAGAAGACCGAAATGTTTTGGGTGAGTAACTGATGAAACAAAATTGAAGTTGGAGTGACCATTTTGATTCAAATTAAAACTTGAGTCTCAAAATAAAAACAAACTATAGTTTGGTGTAAAAATATTTATCCATTTTAGTTCTTTTATGATGTTTTATGTCATTAAGTTATAAAGCATAATCAACTACATTAACTTCTATCATATTAATCTTATTTTCATCATTATTGAGTTTTATCAGAAAATTATCATTCAAATTTATGATTTGTGGCGTTAGATCACTACAAGAAAATTGTTAATTACCAACAGAATTTACCCAGGTAACATTTTCCTGGGTAATTCGCCAGGGAATAGCTAAGGATTAGAAAGGAATGATTAGATATAAAGATTAAAAACATTACCCAGGGATTACACAGGGAAATACCTAGGGAATTAGCAACGACAAAACCTTCCCAACCTATTCCATTGCTAAATATCGAGGGAACTTCGCAGGTAATATTTAGTAATGATTTACCTTCGAAAATTATCCGTTGGTATCTATACCCTAGCTAATCCCTGGGTAAAATTGAACAATTTTAACATTACCCAGGGATTAGCTAGGTAAATTCTTCGTTGTTATTTTTCCCTACCTAATCCCTGGGTAAATGGAAGAGCTTTTACATTACCCAAGGATTAGCTAGGGCAACGTTCGTTGTTATTTGTTCATAGCTAATCCCTGGGTATATTGAACATCATTTACATTACCCAAGGATTAGCTAGGGTAAATAGTCGTTGTTATTTGTCCGTAGCTAATCCCTGAGTACTTTTATTTGTTAGGATTTTTATTTAGCAAGAGATTAGTTTCTATAGGTAAAATTGTTGATCTTAAAAATTACCTAGGGATTAGCTAGGGACTATAACCATCATGTTTAGTTCATAGCTAATCCCTAGGTAAATATAAAGTAACTTGATTTTGTTTATAAGAGTATTAAATTGCTTTTCTTAAATTTGTTATTGAGTTTAAAAATCTTGTTATTTATTGTTTAAACTTCATTATTATATATATAGTTTAATAGTATGATTTTTATTAAAAAATTTGCATCAAAAGAAAATAAAATAATTAATAACCTCAACGTCTCCTTGTACTCTAGCCTCTATGTTTTAATATCCCTAAAAATAAAATAATTGTATTTATCTCTCTTTTTTCATAATTTTGTGAGCTTTTTAAACTATAAATTAATGTGTGTGTGTATATATATATTATTTTAGTTTTAGTTTTTTGTGAGTGTTTAATAGTTCAACCTTTTCAATTGAATCCTAAATTTTTTGGTTACTATATTTGATTTGATGTTATATTTTTAATAGTTGTTTGTAATTTTGATTTAAAGGCTAACCGCTATTGAATATGTGCTTTCTAGGAATTTAAGTAGCTGATTATATTTGGAACTGGGTCATCCTTTCTCGGCTACTGACTCGCGGGTAAAATCCGTCATCATACCTCTATTACAAACTCAATTCACAAGTACAAGCGTTCGAGAGATTAGATCATCTAGGTCTTCTCTCCCATTCTTGAATTTTGAACAATTTATATGTAGACTTATTTTGAATTTGCAATTTTATTTAACTCTTAAAATATATATTTTCAATAGCATCCATGTGGGCCTATTATTGTTCTATGTTATCATAATATAAATGAGAATTGATCGATAGTGGATGTACAAAATGAGTTAGCATATGTCCATAATCAACTACAAATGCAAGAAGAACGACATCAACAAGAGCGTCAAGAAACTCAACAAGAGCTTCAAGAAACTCAACAAGAGGTGACTAAAATGAGGAGGATGTTACAATTACTTATATCTCAAAATCAAGCACCTTCTCAAATAAATCAATCAGGTCATGATGAAGATGTTGATCCTACTCCACCAACTTAGTAGTTAATGTTCTTATCTTGTGACATATTTCTCGTATTTATTGCTTGCTTGTGATACTTTTGAGCTTTAGTACTTGCCACTTATATTAGCTATATGTGCTTGAAGCTATTTTGAATATGAATTGTGTTGTTTTTAATGTCTTTGACAATGTTTAATTTTTATCTTTCATACTTGGTTATGATATATTGCAATTGTTATTTTTAGCATATTGTAGTAAAATTTACTGATTATTCTAAATGAATGATTTAATACAGGTTTTTTGTATTATAATTTAAAATAAATAATTAAAACTTTGTTTTATATTAGCAAGGGATTACCCGGGGAATAATCATTTTTTTTCAAATTTTATCACCCACGGATTACCCAGGAAATAATCTCTTCATATATTTAGCAAGGGATTAGCAAGGGTATGATTCATTACTGTTACATCGAAATACTAACGAATTACTCAGGACATAATCCCTAGTAAATATTACCCAGGGACTAGCATTTCAATTTTTTGAAACTTTAGCAACGGATTACCTATGAAAAATCCCTTGCTAGAATTACCTAGGGATTTCCCATGAAAGGTTTCAAAGCAAATTCCTTGTCTATGACGAATCAATTAACTTAAATTACCTAGAGATTTTCCAAAAAATATTTCGAAACAAATTCCTTGTCTTTGATGAATTGATTAATATTAATTACCCAGGACATTTATTATTTACCCACGGAATAATTCGTTGCTATTTAAATATTTAATAATATGTTAGTTTTCTTTTTAACAAATTTAATCCTGTTTTCCTTTAATAAAAGGAAAATTCATTAACCCATCTTTTTTTTAAAAAGGGATTTATAGGTTTTATATATATTTACAAATAAATATTACGGATGAATGGAATTATGGAATCTGAAATTTTATGTTTTCTTATATTAAAATTTAAAGAGGATTATACGAATATATAATTTTAATATTTTATCATCTAGATTACTTTATCTATTCGTAATTAAATAAATATGTACATATAAATATTTTGACTATTTAAATTCATAATTAATTAATTGAAGCTATTCATCAATTTTTGTTTACAAAGGCAACGAGCAACGGGTTATAAAAAAGGCAGAAAGTTACAGTGGAGCACAAGCATCTGCTATGTTAACTTTTTTTTTTTTTTGCAGTATTTACAGTATTTCAACACAGAATATTTCACACCACTCATCTGCTACTACTCTTGAGGTGACTTACTAGCATACCATCTGAGTAAAATTTTTGGTAGGCCACCAAATTTTGGTCAATTATCAAAAAGTGTCACAACTTCAATTTGAATCAAAAAAGTTACCCATTTTTAATTTTCTTTCACCGGGAGGCTACCCGAAGGGTTCTGGCAACTTAGTGATGACGTGGAGGCTGGAATCCTCCAACAGTGCTGATATGGCAATCGCACCGCGTGACTCACCGATTCACGTCATTTAGTCCGCCATATCAGCAAAGCTTTTGAAGGGGATGTAAGGGGCTTTCGTGGCACGTGTCATTCCACGTGGAAAAGCTTTGCTGACGTGGCGGACTAACATGACGTGTATCGGTGAGTCACGCGGTGCGATTGCCATGTCAGCGCTGATGGAGGAATTCCGGCCTCACGTCACCACTGAGTTGCCAGAATCTCTCGGGTAGCCTCCCGGTAAAAAAAAATAAAGATGGGTAATTTTTTGATTCAAATTGAAGTTGGGACACATTTTTGATAATTGACCAAAGTTTGGTGACCTACCAAAAAATTTTACTCCAGACCATCTAATAGTTGTCTACTTATTGAAATAGTACATAATTAGGCACATTTTCTCACTTTGCATGGTTTTTATTACAATTTTGAGCAATTTAAGCTAATATTATGTATAAGCAGGCCCGACCTTAGGCATAGGCGACCAAGGCCTATGCCTAGGACCCTTAGATTTGTATTTTTTTTTAAAATATATATTTAAAATTATTAATTATTATTATCTTCATGAAATTTTAATTATTTTTAAATTATAAAATATAATTTATGATTAATATCCAATAAATTTATTGTTATAATAGGCCCCACAATTTTTTAATTATATTTAAAATTTATCTAATATCTATCCACAGGGTTATTATCTTAAAATTTAAATTTTTTAAATCGTAAAATTTATATTAATTAATTCAAGATACATTAAGATGTAATAATTTTGGTGGCATTATAATATTAATGAAGTTAGTATTGGGACTTGGACCACTTTGTTTTATGTTACAAATATAGTTGTGATCTTAAAATTTAAATTTTTTTAAATTGGTTTTATTATATTTATGATGGCTTTATAATCTATCAAATTGTTTAATAAAGTTAATATCTAACGTTACTATCTAAAGTTAATAGATGGACTTGATATTGATGGCTCGGATTTATTTTCTTGAGTTATTTTTTGAGTTAAAAGTTTTGAAAGAAGTTTTTCAAAAAAAGACACAATCACAGCTATGTGTTCTTAATTTTATACAAAAATCAAATGATCATTTTCAAATACTTGGATTGCTTATAAAATATTATTAGCTATATCTATTACTGTTGCTTCAGCAAAAAAAAGGTTTTCAAAATTGAAAGTAATAAAATCATTTTTATGGTCAACTATGTCACAAGAAAGATTAAATGGATTAGCTATTATTTCTATTGAAAAAAGTTTGGTATTACAATTGGAATATCAAAATTTAATTGATAATTTTGCATCTCAAAATATAAGAAAAATGAACTTTAATTGATTTTCTCTTTTTTTTTTATGCATTGTAGGTAATTAAACAAAAAAACTAGAAGGATATCTCCAGATTTTTCCCAGGTTAATATTTGATTTATCGTAATTATTAATAGTAATTCATATTTTTGTTTATTTTGATTATGCAATTTATTATTTAATAAAAATAATTAATCTTTTTTTATGATTTTATCTAGGGCTCCATTTTTGCTAAGATTGGCCATGTGTACAAATATATAAGTAGAAATTAAAGCATTGTCATATCTAGTTTTGAAAATCTCATGGACAAACAAATAAATGTAATTAAAAAATTTTAACTATTTATACCACATTTAATATAAACTAAAATTAATTACAATTTATTTTTCTCCTTCAAATTATTTATTTTATAACTCACAAATGGTAATGAAAATTATATATTACAATCATATAATTAAAAATAATAATTTATGATTATAAAAAAATATTTACAAATATTTCTATTAACCTAGCATTTATCTGAATAATTAAAGACTGTACTCTAAACAATACACAATCTGTTAGTATATTTTTTCCCCACAAAATAATTTTTTTAATAATTATAATTTTTTTGAAATGAAATATTTAATGCAAAATAAATAAATAATATTAAGTATTTCTCATTAATAATATTATATTTAATACAACCAAAGATTTAAATGCAATAGAGATAATTCTTTAAAAAATTTAAAAATCTTCCTTGAAACTCTCAGATTATACAGCTACCTATTGTCAATATATGTATAGTATAAGTAGATAATTGCTTTTTTTCAGCATAACCCAAAATTATGATTTTATCACAAAGAACAACCTGGAAAGAAGTCCCACTTGGAAATTTAAAACAACTGAAGGGTTGTTTTAAAAAGTTATCCAATACTCACCAGAAAACGTTATCAAAGAAAAGAAAAATTCAGAGCAGAGAAACGAGGAGCAATGGCGAGTGGGTGCTTGTGCTTGGGCGCCGCCCGTGCGCGGATGCTCATCGCCGGCGGCGGCGTGCCCTCTTTGTCGGCGTCGACCTCCAGGAGAGCATCAGGGAGGAGCAGGGTTAGAATGGCGGCGACGCTGCCCCCGATTCCGCCGCTGAACCCCAAGGATCCCTTTCTATCTAAGCTTTCGTCCATCGCCGCTTCCTCGCCGGACATCCTTTCTCATATCTCTTCTAATTCCGATATTCCTCCGTTCCTTGATCTATTTGACAGCCCTACGCTCATGGCTACGCCTGCTCAGGTGAATCACTGGTCATGCTTTGTTGGTTTTTTTTTTTTGCGCTCTTATTTTGATCGGGTTTGGTTTTAGGTTTTAGGGTTTGGTTTTCTTTGTTGGATATTTTGAGCTATTGATGGGCGGGAAGGGAATAATTGTCTTCTTTTGGTGGGAAGGGATGCAGTCAAATCCAAACATCTAATATGGATTAGCTTTGATTTCAAGAGTGACTTTTCTGATATGTCTCATAATGGATTGTGTTTGTAACTTGCGTAATTTTTGTTTTATTTAGTAAATGATGCAAGAGAAATTTTAACTTTGCAGAATGATGTGTTGGTTTGGGCATGAATTGCTTAGTGTTGGGGAAGCATAAGAAAATAAATATATAGAAAGAGTTGTGCTTGTACCCGGTTGTATTTGGACCCCTTAATGCAACATATTTCTTCTAACTTTCAGAGTCATTTGCCTGGTTTATTTTCACTCTAATTATGCAATACTGAAAGTTGTTGTGCATTATTCTTGAAGATCGTTAACCTCCTCAAAATTTGACAAGTATACTCAGCCTTCATTCCTTTGGTTTTGGTAATCCTCTAGAATCATCACAAAACTTGGATTTTTATTGAAAGGAATGCTTATTAAATCTATCTTAATTATCTTAAGAAAGTAATGTTCAGTGTTTAATGTCTGATAACACAACATACCCTGACTCCTAATGCCCTCTTGATTCTTCACATATCCTCCTTGGGTAAACTTGGAGCAATATCCTAAAATTTTAGTTGCTATCAAAAAGGAATGTGCACTAAATGTTCTTCATGAATTGAGGAAAGTGGGTATTTTATGCTTATCGTCTATAACTATATCTTGATGCTTGCATCGTGTTTCACATTTCCTTCATTGGTGTTTTAGTTGCTTAATTGTTTGTAAACTTAACTAGGTGGAACGCTCTGTTTCCTACAATGAACACAGACCAAGGAAACCACCTCCTGATTTACCATCTTTACTCCTCAATGGGCGAATTGTCTACATTGGCATGCCTGTAAGTGCTGCATCCTAACTCAATTTCGTTGATTTCTGAGGTTGCTATTATTGATCTTAATGAAGAATTAGTTTTTCTTTCGGTGGCCTAGTTTTCTACCACTCTCCGGAGAAAAGAAGAAATCTTCTTATGGTTTATGATAATTAGTGCTTTGATTATATCTTGTTATATTTTATGTTGCATATGATTATGTTCTCTATAATTTATGTTTATAATGTATTGCATGTGTCTTGTAAAATGCATAGGTTGCAGTGAGATGTGCTAATTGTTTGGGCGCTTGTCATAATGAATGTCTTTATCCATCTCTTTTATTCTTTTTAAGATGAAGTTGCTTTTTTTGTGCTAACTAAACAAAGTAACTCCCTCGCTATTTAGGATACAGGGATCTAGCCAAATTCCTGTGTTTGCATGAATTGTTGTATATGCTATATGTCATACATTGTGATGCCTGTTGTAGCTTTGTTTGTACCTTTTTGATTTTTCAAGACAAAAATTATGTCATGAGGTAGAGTAAACTAGATTTATGGGTATCAGGTTCATTTATGGGAAATAAACTTATGCATCAAGCTTGATGATTGTTTATGGAACTCTTGCAATAAATTAAGGGTGCGTTTGGATGGGGGTAATGGAATGAAGGGGAATGAAGTAATGAAAAAAGGGGGAAAGGAATGGGTAGGGGATGGTAATGAAAAATGTGTTTGGTTAGAGGGGTAATTCATTGGGAATGGGAAAAGTAAAAAATAGAGTTGTGTTAATATTACCTTTTTACCCCTTGTATAAAGAAATAGTATTTATTTTTAATAATCATTATTTACAAAAATAATGAAAACATAAGTATATATTTTACTATTACTGATTAAAAATTAATTTTAAAGTCTTATTAATTTGATTCCGTACTTATAATTTTATTTAATTACAAATAATATTTATTTCAAATAATTAATATTTATAAAATAATGAAAAAATGTGAATAAATCTTTTATTATTATTAATTATTTTTAATTAAAAATTAATTTCAAATAACAATTAAATTTCATTATGTACTTATAATTTTTTAATTAATCACAAATGATATTTGTTTGAAATAATTATTATTTATAAAATGATGAAAACATAAATAGTTATTTTATTATTATTAATTAATATTTAATTAAAAATTAATTTCAAATAACTATTAGATGTCATTACGTACTTATATTTTTTTAATTAATCACAAATGATATTTATTTCAAATAATTATTATTTATAAAATAATGAAAACAAAAATATTTATTTTATTATTATTAATTAATATTTAATTAAAAATTAATTTCAAATAACTATTAAATGTGATTACGTACTTATACTTTTTTAATTAATCACAAATGATATTTATTTCAAATAATTATTATTTATAAAATAATGAAAACAAAGATATTTATTTTATTATTATTAATTAATATTTAATTAAAAATTAATTTCAAATAACTATTAAATGTGATTACGTACTTATACTTTTTTAATTAATCACAAATGATATTTATTTCAAATAATTATTATTTATAAAATAATGATAACAAAAATATTTATTTTATTATTATTAAGCAATATTTAATTAAAAATTAATTTCAAATAACTATTACTTTATATAGTGTAAATTTAATAAGGGCATAAGGGTCTTTTACTAGGGGGGAATGAACCATTCTCATTACCCTGGGAGGGGTAATGGTGACCCCCCAGGGTAATGATTACCTCCTAACAAAGAAAAACAAACATGGGTATGGGAATCGGGGGCAATGGTTCCCTCAAGGGGGTAATCATTACCCTCATCCAAACACACCCTAACTGTGATACTTTATCAAAAAGATGAAATAACACATACATTTTAGTTTTGTGTGTTTGGTGGCTTCTGTTTGCCTTTCATGATGGTTATACCATTGATCAATGTTGTCACTGAATATGGTTTTATTTGAGTCATGACATGCTTTCTTTTTTTTTTTTTTTTTATTTTTTTTAAACCAAACTAACTATGTTTTATTCTTAAGTTGGTGCCTGCTGTCACGGAGCTTGTTATTGCAGAATTGCTCTATCTGCAATGGATGGACCCAAAAGATCCTATTTATCTTTATATCAATTCAACAGGGACAACTCGTGATGATGGTGAAACAGTATGTCTCACATGTCCCCCTTATAGTTTGTTTGGAATTCTACGTAGAATGCACTCATGATTGTTTTTAAACATTGTTTCATTTCATATTCATAATACATAAATTTAAATCTTGTAAATGGAACGACTGCTTATCCTGTTGCGGTAACCACTTGAAATTATGATAAATTACTATGTATACTCAGAACAAATCTTCCTGTTATGTGTGCAATTTGCATTCGGTCCCTTAACTATTCTCTTGGAGGATTTTTCTTAATCTGAGCTACTGCTTGAGGAAGATTCATGATGGTAAACCATATAAAATGTATGTTTTGTAGGAGTAAGAGTCTTGCAGTTATTCTTGTGATATACTTTTCTTTCCTGAAGAGATGAAAAAACGTATCTGTCATAAGAAACTCCAGTTCGTGGGGTGTATTTGTGTAATGTTGCTTTTGTTCTCAAACGTAACAATGGTATTATAATATGATATGATGACAATGCAGCAGTTGTCATCAATGTCTTTGCACCTGGCATTGGTGGTGCCTATTGGAGTGCTCTAATGCTTCTTATGGATCTGCATATAACTCTAAAGGCAATTTTTTGAAGATTTCATTACTTGGTCCTTATATTTAATCTATGTGATTGATTGTTGGGAAACTAAAAAATTTGTCTAATAAGTTTTCCTTTTTAGCCATTTCATTTTATTGTTCCAATTTTTCCTTGTTCTTTCAAAGTCCAAACCGCTACCCTTTCTTCCTGAGCATTACTTCTTTTGCCTGTCTCATGTAGTTCTTAGCATACTTATCGTTATTTTTTTCCTTATCTCTAGGTTGGGATGGAGACAGAAGGTTTTGCCATTTATGATGCCATGATGCAATTAAAGAATGAGGTAGCATCATCTTTTGCCAGTGTTCTTTTTTCTAATTGCTTTTTCCCCCTTTTATGAGTCTGTAGATATAGGTATGTTAGTTTATTTCTAGGCCTGATCAATCCTTTGCATATAACACTTGGTTGACACACGCGTTGTTCTATGCATTAGTGATAATTTGGAAGATAGCATTTCTATCTATGGCCAAGTAATGTATTCTAACTTCTATTATCAGTACATCACTAAATGCTGTGTGGATAGGATCATCAATTAACTTTCCTTTATTTAATTTTGTTATGGGGCATGGTCCTGGTCCTGGTCCTGGTCCTGGTCCCGGTCTTATTTATTAAGATCTATGAGCATGGAGCCCATGTACACTATGAAACTTTTGAAGTGATTTGTGAATTATAAGGTGCTATGAGCATGATTGGATCCTTTCTCTAATTAATTTGAAGTCAATATGATTCTCTTGAATATTCTTGGTGAGTTATTGATGACACATTCTGAATATCTGAGCATTGAAGATCGCTCATGAGATCTGAATCAATGCAGTGTTTTTTGGGGTAAAAATAAATAAAGAAATGAATAACAGAGCACTCTCATTTTTAGGCGGAATTATCGAAGACCTTACTTAATTTGTTTTTCATGTGTGGTGCTTCCCATGGAAGTGAAGGTTGTTTATGTTGTTTGGATCAGCTATTGATCTTTGATAAGGATATTGTCTGGGTATTTCTTCTTATAATGCTGAACTGAAGCTTTTATGGGATGCGGTAAGGGATATGGATGTCATAGCACATCTAAGAAGAATTTCATTGCAAATGTTGATGATGGTAAATTTGAAAGGAGATAAGGCCATTCTGTCTAGATTTTTTCTGAAGCTTTCCTGTGCTAAGTGTTTGGTGGAAATGACCAATCAGGAAATAGATGCTTTCTTTTTATTTAATGTTTCACAAGTATGGACGTTAAGCTAGTTAGATGTTTCTTCTTTTTTGACAACAATGCTTGCGTTAATGTAGATTCAAACAGTAGCTGTTGGAGCTGCAATTGGTCAGGCATGTCTACTTCTTGCTTCAGGAAAGAAAGGTAGACGATTTATGATGCCTCATGCCAAAGGTAAGTCATAAAGCTGTTCTGTAGGAGTTAGTAAACACTTTAATCACTGATTGAATTTTGGCCGGTATACTGTATATCTTGAAAGTTCCACATTCTATTGCAGCAATGATCCAACAACCTCGTGTCCCATCTTCTGGGCAAATGCCCGCAAGTGATGTTCTTATTCGTGCTCAAGAGGTGAGATTAGCTGATTCAACATACTCCAAGATTTCTGAAATAAAGTTTATGTATCCTCCTAGGGGAGCACTCCTGCTTTCAGATTATGAGATAAAAAAAAATCTGGAGGTTTTTATTATTTGAAAGTGGGAGTCTCTAACTTGTTATCTAGATGGGTTGTTTGGATGGAGTCATGCCATATTATCTTCTACATGAAGTGCATACCTTTCTTGTGAGCGTTTCTAGCTACTTGAAGATACGATTTATTGTGGCTGGTTATAAATTTATTTGTTATGGAAACTGATACCAAAAATAATATGGCAATATTGATTGTTTATTACTTTTACTGACCAGTTTGTTTGGATTGAAATAAACTATTTATAGGACTGGAATTGCTTGCTGTAGTTGTGGAATAGCTTGGTTATCGGTTTGTACTTGCGTTTTTGTTTTTAAATTAACTTGGAGCCTACCTCATGGATTACCAAATAAGGTAAAAAATCATGCTAGATTGGCTTGAATTTGGATATATCTGCATATCAACCTTGGGTACTTCTGTTACTAATATGTCCCTGGGCCTTTATTTGATAACTAATGAAGGGCCTGATTATTTAGTCTGAATTGAATTACATTTATTCTTGTCAAGTTAGTTAATTAGATAAGTTTTATTGCAAGTCATTGACATAACTTCTATCTTGTGCTTGGTTGAAATATCATCTTAGTAGATGGGCATGTCACTGCCTACTTCTAATTGTAATATGTGGAGTTTCTTTAAGGTTATTCCTGTGTTTCTTTATTGATCCTGCAACCCTCTAGGACAGCTGACGGGAAATGAAACATGGCAAAGAACAACACCACATGTCCCTATAAGAATATCTAACTTTGAACCATTCCTCTGAATAATACCAGGGATTTGGTTTCAAGTATAGCCTCTCATGCGTTATATGTTTCAACGAGCATGTGCTAAGAACAGTAGTGGCTTGCTAAGGAGGCTATTAAATGTGGAAATTCAGGACAGTGAAAATGATTCCCAAAGGTGCTAAAGAAGCTATTGTTGTTTCTTCTAGGATTTTTCTGCTAATTCATTCCAATTTCCTTGATAGTGGCTTGCTAAGGAGGCTATTAAACGTGGAAATTCAGGACAATGAAAACGATTCCCAAAGGTGCTAAAGAAGCTATTGTTGTCTCTACTAGGATTTTCTTCTAATTCATTCTGAGTTCCTTTAAAGACTGTAAGGACTGATCGCTCATAGATTCCTTGGATATTAATTGTTTAGGATGTAAAATACCCTATGATACCCTGTTTATCAGTCTTGGCTGAAACTCTGTTGTGTGGTGCTTTTTGGTCCAAAAGTTCATTTTTTAGGAAAATGATATAGTTAAGAGATATTTATCATTATCACTCTAGCCCAATCAAGAATGCTGATCCTTTTGAGAACCACTTTAATTAGTTACAAGGTTTAAAAGGAGATAGTAAGAGGTCAGTATAATTTTCAGATAGCATGAGCTGTCTTCTTTTCACTGGTGCATAAAAGAATTTCTTCTCTATGCTTGTTCATTTGGAGAGGTGAATGTGATTAGAATCTTATTGATTATTCAGTTGCCCTAAGGGTGGGAATAATACATTTTCATCCTTCTCATGTACTTGGTAAGAGCCATTCATTCAAGGCTAGTAGAAGTCGCCTTCCTATACTATTTGGGGCACCTTCCAATTTACAATCTTTTACTCCATGTATATTTGATGGAGTGACAAATTTTCTCATGTTTGGGATACCTTCCGCTTAACAATCTTTTACACACATGTACTTGATACAGTGAAATTTTCTCATGTTTGGGGTATCTTCCGCTTGACAATCTTTTATGTAATTGTAACTTTAATTTGCTTGTTTTACATAATGTGTGTGTGTGTATTCCTAGTCTCCAGCAAGATTATTTTTTTGTGATAACCTTTTCTAGGACATAATGTGAATGAATTGCAATTCAATCATAGATCGTTATCTCAGTAAATAGCCCCATCCATATTATGACTTTGCAGTTTGTAAGCTGAAGAGCTTTCATGATAAGATCAGTTTAAAAGGTTATAATTAACTTTGTGTATGAAAATTATCATATTATCTTCTTCTGTCTGATAATTGTTCTCTACTTCTTTCTTGGCATATGATGTTATACTTATTTTTTTCTTTTTTTCCTTTGGCTTGTCTTGTTACTTCATTCTCTGCATTCTTTTTTCATTTTTTTGTCATCACTTCGTCTTATTTGATTTACATATCATTCACTTTTTTATAGGTGATAAATAATAGAGACACACTTGTTAAACTTCTCTCAAAACACACCAACAATGTGAGTATTCATAACTTGACATTTTATCTATTTGCCTGCAAAAGAACTTTCAAATCTAACAACACTCCCTGCCAGTCAACAGAGACAGTTTCAAATGTGATGCGGAGGCCATTTTATATGGATGCCGTAAAGGCTCAAGAGTTTGGTGTCATCGACAAGGTAGCTTGAATCCCTAATTGCATCTTAATACTCGTAACTCATATCAAAGCCAATAAAATATAGCCGCCCTAATCTATATTTGTAAACTATGATATATAATAAGTCAGAAGGAGTATCATGTCCTGTCATACTTGTGTAAATTATGATTATAAGTCAGTAGGGCTACCATGTTATGTCATACTTGTGGATTAAGATCATACCTAGTCTTTATTTATAGTTGAAACCGTGAAAGTGCAGTTTGGTCTATAAACTATACCTCTATTTTCACTCTGGCTTGGGTCCAAAACATGTTTATTTTGGTCCTTCAACTATGAACAAATTGCAGTAATAGTTTGTAAACTAGGAATTAGGTGAGCAGGTATGATCCCTATTTAGAGAAGGTTTTTAATCCTCATATCAAAGTGAATCTACGGGTATATTTCAGGGATCAAACCGCATGTATAACTCTATAATATTCATCACTAAGCCATTGTTGACATATCTATCTATCCAACAAGAGGTGGACAAAACAAGCATGATATGCTTAATGCTTATTTTGAATTTAGTAAGCAAGCAATTGCAGACTTCTGTATTGCTTTGATCTCTGTCCAATTGTGGCTGATATGGAACAATCATAATATGACATGGGATCATTCAGTTATCTCGTAATTTAAATAAACACTTTGATGTGACACACAATTTAAATGAGTTTGGGTTTTGGCATAACATGTACTACATGCCAGTGTTGAATATTGTACATTTAACAGTGTGTTGGTGTCCGCTTTTACTTTCGAAACTGCTGTTGAAGAATCATTATGTATGTTAGGATCTAATGATGTGTAAAGAACTGAGAGTTTATGTGGAAGTTTCTGTTTGAATGGATAACATCTGTTAATTTTGTTTTCTTCCTAGATACTTTGGCGGGGTCAAGAGAAGATAATGGCAGATGCTCTCTCCCCAGAGGAATGGGACAAAAGAGCTGGAATCAAAATTGTTGATGGAATGTGACTTTAATCTCAATACAAATGCAAAATTTTCTCAGTAAGCATGTTCGCCAGGTCATAAGCAGAAACTGATGTGTAATTGTTTTCACTGTAGATATCTTTCAAGATAGAACAGTTTGAAGGATTGTAATTTCTTTATCTGAACTTGTATGAGTAACATTGCATTGATTCAATTGTCTTGCAGGTTGATTGAAACATATCATGCATCTATGCTTGCTAGGGAGCATTCCAAGAACGATGCAACTCTTTCAAAGTTTAAATGATCTTCCCGCAAGAGCACCTTATGCAGGTAGATATCGTTGTACTTGGGCTCCCAGCAGCATTTAAGTTAGCTTCAGTTTCAAATTTGTTTGTGTTAAAGAGTAGACTACAGTGTATCATTTGCTTTATATATCTACTTTTGCTTGTAAATTACTGCTATGAGTTACATGGTAGGATGAATAGTTTTGCACCCTCAAGTTCTTTTTCAATCACAGGCCATGGTGGAAAGTTAATTTTTCACAGCATTTCCTGTAAGTTGAATCAGTTCTTAATCCTTTCATTGCAGTTCTTAAATGAAGATGTTGAAGAAACTGTTTTTAGGCCAAAATGACAAGTTTTAAGCGCATTAATTGCTTATATGCTCCTATAAACATTGCACCTGCATGTGCGAATCTTTTTGGATCCCCTTGCTAGATGATAAAAGAAAATTGGATTTGCACTTGTGCTACTGCAAATGCAGAAATAGTTTCTTTTGCTTGTTCTTACTTGTATCATGGTATGATCATTTGTTTCTTATAGTCATTACATCAGTGTGCTAGGGCTCAAAATTATATGAAAATTTCTTTACAGCTTCATTGTTTTACCATTTCTCGTTCATCAAATTGGACTGAAGAATTTTGGAGATTGAACTGACAGACTGACGTGAATGCATCTTTTCCTCATCGTAGCCAATAGATAAATGAATTAGCAGATTTAGCTTAGCCTTTAAAAAAATAATGAAAAACTTGTTGGTCTATGCGCAAATCATACATTAATGCCCAACACCATGATTATAGGTCCTTTTGTATATTCCAAACTGCAGCTACTTAAGAAGAGAAGAATGGAGTGGAATTATTCACCAGCAAAACCAAGACCTGGCTGGGCTTTATATTCTATGGTTTATCAAACCCTGCACAACAACCAATCCCATGATGAGGGATTGGTCTATGTTGGGCTCTACCTTAAGAGTCAATACATCATCATCTAGTATAACTCCACATGTTGTTTGCTTCCTATTCACCTGAAAAGTTGGGAAAAAAGGAAGATTTAGTTGAGGACATCTTAGCCCTGAACATGCTTATTTTATATGAAAAAACCTACCTCTGCTGCTATATTGCTTGCAAGGTCTACTATCTTGTATGACGATTTTTCAGCCAATCCAACCACCTTGTAGCATATGAGATTGCCATTGTCATCCCAGACTTCACAAGATGATTCTTCACCTTTAAGAAATCTGCAAGATTTCTTGACCCTAAACCATGGCTGCGTCTCTTCATTTGAGCCATTGCATTTATATCCTTCCCACCTCCCAAACACTCTGAGCTTCTGCAAATTGTGGAAATAAGAGAATGGAATTTAGTATTCATTCTTATTTGTCCTTGATAAGGAAATTGCCTTACCTTTCTAAGTATCTTTAGCAGCACTCTGCCACTATGATCCATGACATAAACTTTAGATCTGCACTTAGAATCATAGTTATCGACTCGATAAACTAAAGTTCCCCTGGAGTCATATATTGTGCAACCGTTTCCATTCAAAACTAGAGATTTCATCCATATAGTATAGACATCTTTCATTGAATTTGCATGGCTAGAAGAAGAGGAAGAAGGATGTATCTTTGCCATGTGATGTGCCAAAAAATGAGTTGCGCTTAAGTCCTCATTTTCCATAGTATTTATATGCACTCTGGTTGGATCTTGTTTTCAATGGTTAATATTTTCATCGAAGCTAGTTATATGATAGATAAATATCCTTAGACACGTTTTAGGCATGCAAATGAATTTTATATGATCCAAGTTTATCCAACTTCTATGTTTTTCAAAGTTCATATGTTCATGAACTTGTGTTGACATTTGGTTGATTATTATATTTTGTGAACAAACCTTATCCATTGAACCTGTCCGTGTATATATTCTTATGCTGGAAAGCTGCAATGCATCCCCACAAGCGCTATATATCCAAAATTAGCTTAGATCACTAATTGCTCTTTTGCTTAGTGTGTTCAATTTCTTTATACCTTGAAAAGAGAGGATGATTTGGACTGGTTAAGCATTATTTAAAGGAGTTCTGCTTTCTATTGGTTGTTTATATTGTTCTTTAAAACATCGAAGTATGTAAGCAATGCTGTATCCTTGCTACTTGTTCCAAGTGCATCAATGGATTCTTTATCTAGTATTTGAAAATCTTAGCAGCCTTGTTTGCTGGTTTAATAATAACTTTAAGTGGCATGTCAAATTTATGACCAATAATGCATTAAGTAGATAATGATGCTGCAATTGATTATTGATAGGAAATTTGATATTTGCAGAGAATAATCATTTATTTTCTTACAAATTTTAGAATCTAGATCGATACTACGGCTGTAGAAATTTTCTTTGGAGATATTAAAGGTTATAGGCGGAGTTGTCAATTGATCAAGCTATCACTGAATTACATTGTGTTGGATTCAAATTCTCAAAAATAAATTGACTCTATTGAATTTTGAACTAACTTGAGCATGTGTTTGAGTTTTCAAATTAAATTTGTTGAGCTTGAATTAACCTTTTCGAGCTCGAGCTGATTGTTTACGAAGTTCTCAGAATTGAGAATTGAGAATTGAAGTTTAGTTTAGTTCCGAGTATTTGAATTGGAGTTTGAATGTAACTGCAGTTTTTGAAGAGCATTCCTTCTGTTTTTGACATTCTAGACTTTTTTTGTTTGATAAATCAAAGCCTTATTTTATATTTTATTTATTTATTTTAATTTTTTTTGGGCCTTGTGAATCTTATTTCATGCTTGTCTTGTTCTATACTATAATCTATTATGGCCGGCTGTTGGAAATTATTTTTAAAAAACTCTTTCCATCTTTGCTATGATCTCCCTTCTTCTTTACTACTAGTTCTTATATACCTTTTTTTTACCTTCTTTTATGTTTTTCAAAAACATATTTGCTTCAATGGTTAGGAAAATTAATTTTAAAAAATAAGAACAAAATATGTGTATGCTACAAAACAATTAATCAATATATGCTTTGGACTTTTACATGGATTATGAAACCAATTATTTGTATGCCTTTTATCAGCAATATTAAATTAGAATTTTTAAGAAGCAGATAATTTTAATCCGTTGATATTTCTTTGTATAGATTTGCAAGGTATGTAAATAAATATAACTATTTTGTACGGATACATTGGTTGTGGATTAGTATCTAGTTCATCAGTTATTTTTTGAATTAAACATTGATTTGTTAAAGTGTATGTTTCTTGATATTATTTTATTTAAATATTGTTGTGTTTTTGTGTATGCATTTTTTGTGTATATTACTATATTAAAAAATTAGAGAGTATAATGTGAAAAGAATTTCAAGCTTCTTAAGGGTATAATAAAGATCATAAATTAAAATCCATTGGCAAAGGTATTCTCTTTTTATGGGGACTCATAGCCGTCCATTGTTGAAGATTCCTCCAATTAATTATATTTTCTTTCGGCAAATAGCAAATCATTAGGATAAAAAATTGAAAATCACCACCACATGAAAATGTCTGTTACTAACTCCTAAGTAATATTATGTCTTTGTTAACTCTAATTATTAAGTCCTCTAAACAAAATGTCTGTTACTAACTCCTAAGTAATATCATGTAATTTGTTAAAATCTACAAAAAAAAAAAAAAAAAAGCTATCATGTTGATTAGCATCGTTTAAATTTAAAAAAAAATCACTCAATATATATATTGGTATATGTTTTCAAATTACTTAGTTTTTTAAAATACAGAGATGTATGATGGAAGTTGTTAAATAATAATCTAATAATTACTAAGTACTACCTGTGACATATTGTTTAAATTTGGTTAGATACTATGTATAAATATACAGTAGTCATTAGATTTGAATCTAATGGTCATTGAAAAATGTATTATAAATTTGAAATTTAAATATTTACACGCAACTCCCATGAAAGTAACTCAACCTCCGTGAAGTTTTTGAATTTTAAAAAACTTATTATTTTTTACATTTTCCCACTAAAAGTGAGGCATGTGAATGTCAACCAACCAGCTCCTGATTGCTGTCCTATTTTTTCACTTTTCGAAGGGGGGAGTGATGGTGCGTTGGATGTCTATCACCCACTCATTATCAATGTCTGTGATGTTCTGTTGCAAGCTAGCAGGCAATAGCATACTTTAACTGGTTCTTGTATGACTATGAGGGTTTTTAACGTATACACCCTTGTAAAACTATGAAATTATATATAATAAGCCTTCATAAAATTTGTTATTTTTTTATGAATTTTATTTTAAACTATTACTAATTCTTATCTCTAACCCTCATTAAAATCAAATGCACGAATATTTATTCAGAGTCGTTGAATTATAATAAAGTGGATATATGTTAAAATTCAATTTGTTTGGATATATACGTTGAAACCTTTGATTTAGTTTCATATCGTCCAATTGAATGAGTATATATAATAAGCCTTCATAAAATTTGTTATTTTTTATGAATCTTATTTTAAACTATTACTAATTCGTATCTCTAACCCTCATTAAAATCAAATTTTTTTCCAATTATAGGGCCACTTATTTAACCTAATTTCATATTATAGTTATTATCAAAACCCTAGTTTTGTCCATTTTTATTAAAATATTTATAACTATAAAATATATATATATATAAATATCATATAATTTAATTATTTATTTATGTAAATACTTTAAATTAAAATTTTCAAAATTTTATATATAGGGGTATTTAGTTAAATTTATTTAATATTTAATTATTAAATTATATATATAATTATAATAATTATATATTAAATAAATTTACCTAAAACCCCTTATATATAAAATTTTGAAAATTTTAATTTAACGTATTTAGATAAATAAATAATAAAAAATATATATAATTTAATTATATATATAATTAAATACAATATATGTATAATTATATATTATAATTTAATTATTTATTTATCTAAATATTTTAAATTAAATTTTTTAAAATTTTGTATGTAGGGGTATTTGGATATATATGTTGCAACCCTTGGTTTAGTTCTATATCGTAACCAAACAAATAAAAATTGAAGGGGATATCACATATGCACATTACCACAACATTCCCGGGCATATAATATGCACGACTTCATTACCAGAGTAACTCATGCAATATATCAAAAAAACAAACACCTTCTTAATGTGGAACCCACAACTTTAAAAAGACCCACCTAATAAGATGTAGTTATCTCTCACATATATGTACATAAATACTCCTTCAATTGAGCCACGTGAAATTAAATCAATGGTTACAACAATATACCCCTCCACACCCATACATAATTAAAATATAATATGAAAATTCTTTATAAAAGAAAAATAAATTCCTAAACTCCTTTAAATGTCAATCTTTATTTAGATGCATGAATAATATAAAGTTAAATTTTTTTAGAATGTAAGAATATTAACTTAATGACCATTAGTAATTTTTTGGATTTAAATATAATGAATCAAATGAGTTTATTTATTTATTTTGGGAGTATCTATGGAAAAATACTAATTTAGTCACAATAATAAATTTTTGAAGATGCAAATGCACAAAATTATTTATCATTTAATATCTAATAATATATTTTAATAGTGCATATGCTAGCAGAAAGTATATATGCAAAATAATATTAATAATAATCATCAAACTTTAAAATGTGTATATGATAATTAGGATCCATTTCATCAACAGGATAAAATAAAGTAGGATAGTCAAAGTTGTCAAACCGCATAGAAGTAAGAAATGATAAGGTATGGTATGTAAATAGAGAAAATTATTTTTTATGATATATATTTTTGACTTATCTTGTTATTGTCAAGATTGTGACAAAAAAAATAAATTTAATTTTTTTATCATACCTTACTCACATTCAATCATGATCCTCTAAAAAATCCTCCCCATAAGATTAATTGTTGAGTGATATAACCACAAGAGCATTTTACAAGAAATTAAAATAAAACTCTTCATATATATATATATATATATATATATATATAGTATAAAATTCCTCTTCTAGTAAATATACATTTCTTTTCCGGAAGCAAATCCTATGCAATTGTTTATGATTCCGTGAAAACATAAAAAAATAAAAAAAATTAAAATGTATATATTTAAAGATTTATTTCCATAATTTTTTATTTCGTTATTTTACATTGCGTATATAACCAACCCTATAATTGTTTACTTATTTTGAAATTATTGTCTATATTTGAAATTATAACTAGATATAAAATAAATTTATCAGTGAAAACAAATATAATTTAAATAAATAAAGTAATCCAAACTTTCATGATTTTCACTAATTATCTATGTGGGCCCTGGAACGAAGAATACCCTTCAATTTTCCACCAATCACTATGAAGACCAATGTTTTATTTTTTAAGTAGTTTACTTTATTATTTATAATTTTTAATTTTTCCCTATAAATTTAAATTATAAAATATTCTAAAATTTAGAGCCGCAACCGACATTCCTAAATTCTAATGGTATCATTGGCAGCTATTTATGCAGACTGATCCCTTCTTTTATTCATATTTTGAATTCTTAAAATGATTTTACTTTCATCATTCATAATTATGAGGTTTTGTGGGGTGCTACATGCAAAGGACCATCTTGGCTTTTCCCTTAACTCATATTAAAGGAGTAAAAAAATAATTACATTAAGTATATACAGAAAAACAACTGCCAGTTATATATCAATGAAATTTATTTATAAAAAATCATTAAATTATCATAATTAGTGTATCACTGTATTTGTTTTTTTCGGTGTTTATTATTTTTATAAAAAAATATTATTACATACAATAATCAAACTAATTTATAAAAAATTTGCTTTTAATTTAAATATTTTTAAAGTATTATTATTTAAAATATCTATATTTACAAAATCATTGGTATGTAAATAAAATATCTTTTTTATTTTAAGAAAAAGAGAATCTATAGGATAGGGCTTTTTTTTGGGGTAATTTGAACTTTTTCCAGGGTATGTAAATAAATACTCTGTAGTTTTCAATTGTTAGAATTTATAGGGACGTTTGTAAATAAAACCGAATATTAGTCAAAGTCAAACCCAATTCCCTCTCCGCTCAAAAAAACTCTATTTTTCTCTGCATATATTCTCACGAGCTCGCCGTTCTGGGCTTTCTCGCTCAATCATGGAGGTCATGACCCACGCCTCCCACTTCCTCCTCCCGTCCCTCCCCGTCGCCGGTGCCGCCGGTGAGCGCTCCGCCGTCCCCACCTACGCACTCGTCGTCCTCAACCAACAGCTTCCTCGCTTTTCCCCTCTTATTTGGAAGCACGGTAAGTTTCTTTTCTCATATCTTCTTCTTGTTTTTGTTGCTGCTTTTTCTAGCGTTTTGATAGGGTTGTGATTTTGGCTTGTTTTTGTAGAGCAGCACGGCTGCGGCTTTGTGCCGATGGTGGCGCGAACAGGGTGTATGATGAAATGCCAAAGCTAATCCCCGATGAGGAACCGCTTGACGTTCGATATAGGTTTTCTTCTTCTTCTTCTTTTTTTAATATTAATTCCCCTTGTTTATTATATTTGGAGTTCATCGCGATGTTTTGTGGTGATGGCTAATTTTGATATCTTTCAGTGGTGTTTGTGGTTTTCGTTGTTATTCTCTTGTGAATCACTCTTGAATGAATTCACAACAATTTTTTTTCTTTTTAACTTTGTGGAGCACCCGTGATTGAAGCTGAAGATTTTTTTTTTCTTATTTGACTTTTTTTTTATGGTTGCTGATTCATTGAGTTTCTTGATCTGGAAGTTTTATTTTATTTACATTTGAGTAGTTTTGCTATTTGCAATCTTTTTTATTGCAGATCATTGAAAAGGTAATTAATTTACCTTCTTTTTTCTCCAAAAAAGTATGAAGGTTTAATTTCTTGGTGGGACTTGATTTTTGGAGTTTGTTTGAGTGGTTACTATTTGGAATGCTACTTTTGCCTGAGAAAGTGATACATTTTCCTTTTTTAAAGTACAGAAATTTAGTTATTAGTTATTAGGGTAGTATTGTTTGGATTGTGTCTCCTCTCAAGTTAAGTAATTTCCTTCTGAACAGAGATTTTTCGAATGAGTGGTTTATGGAGTTCCAATCTGAATCTATAATTTGTTAAAAAGCATTTGCTATCCTTTTTCTTTGTATATTGTTTCATTATGGCGATTATTATAATGCCTAATTGGCCTCTAGTGATTAATGGAGGAAAGAGTTGGAAGCCATTATATTGTTTAGTCTATCTTATGTGTTTTTCTTGATTGATTTATTCTACTATTATGGAAGACAAGCAAAACAGAGCTTAACCTTGTAGACTTTGTCTTTTGCTGTTAAGATAGATTGCCTTTTCATATTAGCTATTTAAAAAACCTTATTCATTTGGTTTCTTCTTTCTTTACCAGTTTTTTTCCTCTTACTGTTTTCAGGTACAAACCGGATGTTATTAAAGGAGACATGGATTCAATTAGACCAGAAGTGCAGGAATTTTATTCTAACCTGGTATTACTATCTACTATCTGATAGACACTACTTTTTTTTTTGGATATGCATTCTCAGTAGTGTGTGCAAATATTGCAGATCTCTGAGATAAATAATTTGGTACAATTGGGGTAGTTGGCGGTGTGTTGTGCACTTGCACGTTTTAGCTGAAAATTTATTATTCTTACATTGGGCATTTATTACTTCCAAGAAAGCTCAGACTGTATTTGGTTTTATGTGATTTGATTGATAAGGTTCACATTTCAGATATTGAGCAAAACACTTTACTTACACTTTATAATGATTGTGCATAAGTTCGACTTACTATGGTGCATTTTCTAATTATGGGGACCTCCATGTTGGTTGCTAATCTTTATTTTTCATAATCATGTATACATTTTCTAATTTGATGGAACTGCATGTAGTTTATTAATCATCATGTTTTCATAACCGTGAAATTTTAATCACCTTGTGCTGCTATTTTGGTTCATCATGTTGTGCGTTAGAACTTATTAACATTACTTTGCGAAAATAAGTGATAGAGTTTTTTATTTTATGGTATTATTGCAGGGAACTGAGGTAGTAGATGAGTCACATGATCAAGACACCACAGATCTTCATAAGTGTATAAATTTCATCCTTGACTGCACGCTAGATCTGGACAAATCTAATGTAAGCTACCTTAACAATGTGTTAAAAGCGGTAAATTTTCCATTTGTGCTTGGAACTTTATTTAAATTAGTATGCCATATTTTTTTGAATACTTTGTTTTATGCTGTATTAATTGTTAAAATTGGTTTTTTTCCTCCAACTCAAAATATCATTTTTTTTTCCTTATATTAGTCGTCAATGAGTCTAGTTAAAGGTTGAAAATATGTTTAATGGTTAGGGTCTGTTTTCTAGCATATGCACCATTCACCTTCATTTTGCTACTATGAGCTCATTATAACAAAGTATGCATTCTCTGAATGGTTTTCTTCCATATGATGGAAGCATGTTCCTCAAACTTTATCTGATTTAGAGCTGAGACCTGATTTTTTTTTAATCATTTACCAAAAGTTTTGATGATTCATTGAAGGCAAAACATATTCTTTACCAGAGATCATAAGTCCACCGCAAGATTTTTTGAGGAATGAATTCAGTATTACATGTGTTTTGCCCACTGCATTTTACATTTGAATTTGTGTATTAAATGGACATTTTTGCTTGAAAGCTTTCACTGGTAGTAAGTGGCACATTTGTTGACCATAGGTATTACTATATCCTAACATCTGAAAACTTATCTAGCAAGTGACTACAATCCACTTGTTCAGGCATCGATTTTTATATGTTCAACTTGCAGTTATGCATTCTTGTTGCTGGCGCACTAGGAGGAAGATTTGATCACGAGATTGGGAATATCAATGCCCTGTATCGTTTCTCAGACACTCGGATCATTCTTCTGTCTGATGATTGCTTGATCTATCTTCTTCCCAAAACACACCGTCATGAGATATACATCCAATCAAATGTCGAAGGCCCACATTGTGGACTGATTCCTGTTGGTGCACCATCTACAAGTACCACAACAGCCGGGCTGAAGTGGGATCTGAGTAAGTTCATCACTTTAAACCATATTGATCACTTTAAAAAAAATTGAGATGAAAATCAAAGGTGTGAGGTGTATTTCATGGTTAGTGAAGTTTGACAAGGTTTAAACTTATTCATTTTCAGATGAAACGGGGATGAATTTCGGTGGACTGATAAGCACTTCAAATGTTGTTCGGGAGGAGACAGTGAGTGTTCATTCTGATGTCGATCTTCTTTGGACAATATCCATTAAAAAGCCGATTTAAATGATTCTTTTCAAGTTTTAATCATGCTTCATTGGCAAGTGCCAATTTTATTTACACAAGAAGGTTAATTCTTTTCACAAGGATACGTATCACTGCTATTATATATATATATATATATATATATTGCTTAGAAGACTGCAACTTCTTTTGTGAGGTTCATTACTTCAAATTATGTGCAACCATTTCATTTTCTATGAAGTTTTAAAAAGACGTTTTTATGAATTTAGTATTTTACTTTTAAAATAAAGGCTTGAATGCAGATTCTATTACTGTTTAAAGTTTTAGCATCAATTTTTGTTTGGGACTTTCAGGCTTTCATTGTGAATTATATTAATTTTTAGTTTTATTTGTATTTGTATGCCTTATTTTTTACTTCGTCTAGCAGCCAAAGTTTCACCGTTTTAAGAACTAGATGGGGATTAAATTTTTGGTAGGTTACTAAAGTTTGGATTTGTTTTGTTAAGTTTCAATTTGTATCAAAACGGTTACTACAATTTGATTTTGTTTTTCCGGCAGGTGATCCGCGAGTAACCACATCTATCATGTTGACGTGTCAACCGAAAAAAACACAGGCAGTCTGATGAGATCACGTCATTAGGTGACAAAAAATCAGATTATGTGGACAAATACTGATGTGACGTCCTAGTGACGTGGTCTCATCAGGCTGACTGTGTTTTTTCCGGTCGACACGTCAATAGTATGGATGTGGTTACTCGCGGGTCACTTGCCGAAGAAACAAAATTAAATTGTAGTAATCATTTTGATACAAATTGAAACTTAGTAATCTACTAAAAATTTAATTCAATTAGATGGTAACATTTCCCACTCTGTAGCCTGATATTATTAAATACAAAGCGTGATATGATGTCAGTCGCACAAATTGTAACCTTTTATTATTTTTTTTAACTAATTTGTTTATTAGAATTTTATACCGGCCCCCCCTCTGTCTCTCTTTCTCTCTCTCTCTCTCTCTCTATATATATATATATATATATCTCAAACTTTTGGCTTTATATTGCTGAAATTTTGGAAGGTATATTTTAAAAAGAACTAAAAATAATAATATTATAAGAACAATTAATTTTAGTCTTGGGGAAAGCTTCAAAATTTTTCAATCAATCGGTAACAATTGAATATCTCAAATAGTTCTTTTTTTTAATTTATTTTTTTAAGTCTGTTTATTTTATTTAAAATTTCAATTTTACTCGGTTTATAAAAAATATACTTGATTACTAAAAATATTTTTTATTTATCATTATGTGTTTAGGCATAAATATAGATTTTAATTAGTATGTTATCTTTTAATAATTTAATAATATTTAATATCTATTTTTATTCATGTTTCTCTTTAAGAGTTAGTGCATTAAATTGAGGGGCATTTTTGTTAATTCACCATAGCAAATAGTGTTAGTTAACAGAAAATTAAAAAATAATGTTATTAAAAACAAAACCTAAAATGAATACTGAAACTTATAACAGTGTTTAAATTCTTATATACAAAAAGAATCAATTTAAATTCTCTAAAATTAATTTAAATTTTGTTTAAATTCTTATTTTTCACTGAACAGGATTTCTATATGTTTAAGAGCAAAAGAAGACTTCAAAATTACTCTGTTTTAAATTAATTAAATTTTTAGTTGAAAATTCTCAATATGATATTTAAAAAAAAAATCCATTAAAATCATCCTCCCCTCCATAAACCACCACCGGCGCGAGAGAGAGAGAGAGAGATGGGAAACCCTAGCGTCATCTCTCCTCTGAAGGTCGCGTTCGCATTCGCTTTCTCCTTCTCTCTCTCCGTCTCCCTCTCCTCCTCCTCCTCCCCCAAGACTCCTCCTTCCATCTCCCTCAAATCCTCTTCGTCTCCCCCCCCATCTCCATCCCGTTCCCTCGTCTCCGACCTCCTCTCCATCCTCGGCGCTCCATGTGACGCCGCAAGCGTCAACCCTCGCGAGGCCAAGGAAATCCGCTCTTGCCTCCGATTCCTTGTCCCCTTCACCCCATCCACCGCTTTCTCTTCTGGAAAGATCGAATCGGGTCGAGGACGGAGATTCATGGCTTCTCACCGCGACGATGGAGGTCCTAATCGTGCCAATCAGATGGTCTGGTGGCCGCCGAAGCCGGTGATGGACCTGGCTCGCCTCGCCGTTGATTCCGGCGGCGACCCCGCCGAGATACACCGTACTCTCGATCCCACTGTTCTCGTCGTGAGCCCCCTAACTTGGCTTTCTCCGATTGGTGGATGGAGAGGTTTTTTTACATTAGCCCCTGAAAAATGCAAATTGGATATTTTTGCATATAGGTCCATCCTTCATTCTCTCTTGTTCTCATTTAGTCCTTTACTTAATTACTTTATATATATTTAGTTCTCTGCTTTCTTAACATGCTATTAATAATAACACTTGTTTGTAAGGACTTAGATGGGATGGGCAAGGAGTAAAATTTTTTTATTGATGACTATTGACTAGATTGGCAAATTAGTACAAAGTGCACCAAAAGGAAAATTTTCTTTTTTTTTTAATTGAGGTTAATTTTATAAAGTGGTAAAATAAGTAAGGATGGAGTGATGACTAATTAAATCTTACCCTAAATTACTTTTTGGGATTAGTAAAGAAGTTGTGTTGGTTCTTGTTAAAGTGAAGGTAATATTCATTGGTGCTTGAATGTTGGTGATGCAAATTTTCAAAGTAGAATTAGAACATTGTTAAACATGTCAAAAAGATTTTTGGTTTTCCTAGACTCTTAATTTAAGTGGCTTTAGTTGGTCATGGAATGCCTTCTAGCAAAACATGTGGCTGTTATTTTTTTAAAAAAAAATCTAGAAGAAAATTTTCAAATTGAGTAAATAAATAAGATGATTATATGCCCTGAATTATATGCGGAATGATAATCTTATTAAATATTTTAAAACAATTAGAATGAAAATCATTATTATTAAGACTATTTGATCAAATTCCAACTCACATAGATGGAAGACATAGGTATTATAAAACTTAAGTTATCGATTTTCATGTGTAATCATCTTTAACATATAGTTTGTTCACATTTGTCAAAAAAAAAAAAAAATTCATTTTTGTTGATAAGGTTTCGAGGCCTAGTTTTTAAATTTTCACATGTAGGTTTTGTATGATTTTGTAGGTGCCAGATGTGGAGGGTACGTACAGGGACAAGTGCCAACTAACAAGTACACCATATGGAAGGCGTTTCATAGACAAGGTCTGCCTAGTTGTATGCCTTGCTTATTTCCATTATATACTTTGAACTTGAAAAGCAACTTAGTCAATGGTTGTGCTGTATATATATGTAGGAGTTGAACTCATACTTTGCATTCTTATTTGAATTGATTGCTGCCCGGGCGCCCTTGGTGGGTTTTAATGTGTCACTTAGTCGATATGACTTGTTTCATGGCCATATGTTCCTGGCCGAAGACTCTAGAAGGCTTGGAATACTGTGAGTAAGTATATCAGTGTTTACTTGCAATTCTAACTTTTCTTGGTAACATTGAATATGTTTGCTAAAAGTTGGCTATATATATATATATATATATATATATATATATATATATACATTCTGTTCACTCTTGACAATACCATGTAGAAGTTAAGGATTCCATTGGGCTTTTCCATTGAGAACATTTTGTTTTTCTATTCCATTGCATTTTTATGATCATTTTTATGCAGCTTTGATATCTCTATGATAATATATGTATATAAAATATTATTTAATATGTATGCCTTTTTTCACCATTTTGATCATTTTGTACCATGCCATGCCATCACATAACAGATTTGATGCTTGGTACACTACACATTTATTGAGCAGTCAGTTGTGGACGACTTTGACTATTGCTGCTTAGAATAACAAATAAGTTTTAGCATATCTCATTAGCATCTTAAATGATGTGTTACTTTTGAGAAAACAAAAATTTAGATCTTATGCGTACCACCAAACCCTATTAATAATATTTTATCTGATATGTAGTTTTCATGCCAAAGAGTATCCGGCATATGACAAGGAAGATTTCCCATGCAATTTGGGTTACTGTCAAAGAGGTAAAATCTACATGGCTTATATTTTGTTCAATTGATGTCTTTCGTCTATAAGTTATCTTAAGGTCATAAATACTAATATATTGCCATTAATGATCTACCTAACATCTTCGTCATTTAGGATCTAATGTGTCATATGACAATACCATGAATCTCCGAAATATTCTTTGGTTGGCACCATTGCCTAGCAAGGTCACAAAAGCTTGGGAAGCACCAGGTATGCCCTCAGCACAATGAACACAACATATTTATAGCAAAGTTATTCTGCTAATTGTTGTCTCATCCGGTTTTCTACGTAAATTTGCAATCTTTTTTATTTTACTAATTTATTACTTTCTTGCTGTATGTTTAAAATAATAATTTGTTAGTTTCTCCATAGGATTTTATTTTTATTACATTTACCAAGAATGGCAAGAATAATATTGCATAACCACCATTGCCCTTACCCTTGTAATTAATGTTGATAGTCATACCTTGTCACATACTTTTGTGCAATGAATCCATAGAGGTCTAATTTATTAATTTTTGTTTTTTACCTACACCTTATTTACTGTTCATTGCATTGAAATAACATATTCTAGAATATGTGCATTTTCTTATTAGATATAAGCTCAGAAAAGTACAAACATACATAAAATTAACCGATGATCATTTATCTATGGTCTTCGTTGAATTGCAAAATCTGTGCAGTAAAATTGTAAGATGATATCCAGCTTGTCAATATACCTTTCATTCCAGGGAAATTCTTGTGCTCCTCTAATCCTCTATTCAAATTCATAGAACTATTTCACATATCATAACATTTGTTGTGTGAATGACGCATCCATGAGAAAGTACTTCATGGAGCAAGTAAACCTTCTAATTAAACTTTCTCAGTTTCAAGTGCTTGAATTATTCATTCATCAAAATAGTGAGGGATGATTTTTGTTTCAGGAGTTCTGGTAGTGTTGGATGCTCATCCTAAAGGAATCATTTACAAAAACCTTGTCCCATATTATGTCGATACATTCAGAACAATTTATGAAGGTTGGTGTTATGCTTTATATCAAATTAGCCACATACCATTGCCTAAAAAGCTTCTTCATAGATTATATATAACTCTTAAATCTCTTGAATTGGCAGATGAGTTTGGGGATCATGTGGTTGATGTCAATTACTTGAATCTGGGAAATGTGCTTTCTGAGGACAAGATTTTCATTTGCTAAATGCAAGGAAACTATCTGCTAACAATTCTGAAAACAGTCTGCCAACCTCACATGCATTTTAATGTATATGCTTGTAATTAAGGACCTCAACGTTCCTGCCAAAGTTGTCCCAATCCAAAACATTCCTTCACTATTCAAATATCCAATAAATCACTGAATTTTAAAAACAATATTTCAAAATCCAAAATATATATTATTTAAGTCTTAATTTAAAAAAAATTTGCATGCTTACCATCGCCTTCTCTTCATTACTCCGTTTTCCAGCTTTCCTATGACGCTTGCTCACCTGTGTGCGTGCTTGCTCGTGAAATTGGGCTGAACGCAAAGCCCTGCTGGAGAGAGCTTGCGCTCAAGCTCATCTGTGTCCAACGAAGAGTTCATACCAAGCTCACAAGAGAAAAGAAAAGAAACTAACTAAAGATATAAATCGGGTATAATGAAAATGTGAACATATAATACTTCCCAACATATCATTTTCTTACAAGCACTTTCTTCATTATATAATGATTAATAAACAAATAATGAAGTCCATTCAAAAGCGCTCAGAATATTTGTTCGATTTTCCCTACAAAGCTTATGATTACCAAGGATTTTCAAACCACAAACCATCCCCAAAGGCCTTAAATTCAATGACTTTAGACTTTACATTACAAATCCTCTTAATATTGCTTCTAAGAGCTTTTAGAATTTTCTATCAACATTCAACAATAATACAAAGCAACCAAAGTCAAAACAAAAATCAAATAAATGACAGCAATATTTTTGAAGACCTATACGAAATAAAAAAGCGGATCTTGGTGGATTCGAACCACCACCCTCTCCAGCACTTGTGAGTAAACTTCAAAAAGCTACAACCACAAATACAAGAGCACTCTACCAATTTTGAGCTCAAGATCCTGTAGTATACTGGACTCTCACCATACCAAATGAAGAGAAAAGGTGACTAACAGTTAGAGTTACGTGCGTTCATGAATAGAACAAACAATTATCAAAACAAATTCATTTAGCTAAATCAATGACCTGCAACAGAAATCAAACTATCAAGAATATAAAATGCTACATCAGCAACAGAAAGTGAACATCTAAAGACAATGTATGCAGCAAAAGAAAATCCAACTCAATATTATCAATATTAAAAGGCTAACCAGCTCACAAACAGCATCAACAAGCTAATGATAAAACTAGAGTTCTCAGCTCAAGTAGCAGTTTCAATCAGCATCTATGTGAACAACTACAACAAGAGCTCATCCTTCATGCCATGGAAAGCAACGATCCAATACATCTAAAATATATTATGGCTACCAGGTTATAACTAGAAAAATCCCTATGTTCAAACTTGAGATAAAAGTTTGAAACCTTCACTTGTTAAACAATGATAATTAAGTTTATTGAGCTTACCCCAACAGAAGAATGTGAAAATTAAACCAATAGCCCAGTGCATATGTCTGAAAAGCTTTCACTTGAAATGAGAAACCAAAAGAAACTCCCTCCCAAGCTGAGCCAAAGATCAAAAGAAACGCCTTCCTTACGAAAAAAGAGAGGGCAGCTCACATTCGTGCAACATTAGCCAGACACCTGACTTTTCTGTGCTGCAACTATTGAGACCGGCTTCACTTACTTTATGAAGACAAAAAACTCTTTTCCAAAACTCCTTGAGAAGATAACACAGCAAGAGAGATGGATATTGGGTGATCCACAATCCTACATGAGATTGATTGACATTAACATATGGGATATGTAGTAGAGTGGACCCTTTACAGAATTGAATCATGATAACATCTGCAAAGTCAAGAGAACAAATATAATAAACAGCTCGATTAACATAGTAGCAATATAGCAAACTACAACAGTTAATTATGATTTGAATATGCTGTATTTATTATAACATTGAAAGGTTTGGTAGAATGAATACCAAAAACAAGTTAATAAAAAAAATACAGAGCAAAAGAAAACATGGCTTTGCATAACACTTAAAAAATAGAGGACTAATCTCAACTACGTCTGCACCATTTAGGAACCAATGCATAGTACGAACACTTTTTAACTCCTGATAGATGACCAGTAATATCACTGCCATGATATGGGGCATAAAGCAAATTTGCAGTAGAATGCACCAACACTCGTACACCAGGAGGCAAGAAAATAAATGCTGCCTTGAAACAAAGCAATCTTTTAATTAGGTTTACATTGGCACAGCTAGCCACAGTAAGAAGATAAAGTGGACGATGCTTGAAAACACTTGTTAGCGCCCACAAAGAAAAGATCAGGTGAACCGTGCCCTCCTCAGCTACTTCAAAAAGACTAGCCGGGTAAACTCTTAATGCCAGACAGGAAGACAAATTAAATCCCACAAAGGTGAAAAAGATGTAAATCTTGATGGCTGATCTTTAACCAATTTAAAGCCCTAATCTGTGATTCAGGACATTTAAACCATATTCTTCATGCCAAGCATTCTTCAAACAAGAACCAGCTCTTTTCACCATTGTGCAAGTTTTTCCTACCAAACATCCTTCTCTCATAGCTTGCCCTTCTGAACTTCAAGAAAATCTATAATAACCACAAACTTTACAGACTTTTTATACAAGATAACTATATTTGCCTTTCTGCATGTACAACAAACAGTAAAAAAACTACAAAGAAATTGGAATTAACTCTACACAACAAAGTCATAAAATAATGTCTCTTGACTGAGCATTTGTATGAACTCAAACAGAGCAAATTATCACAAATATTGCTTTATAATCCAAATAGATTGTGTGTTTGATAGTAATAAACAGAAGTTCGAATGGGATCGTTACACAACAACAAACAAAAGTTTGATTGTGAGCTCTTGGCAGCATGACTAAACTAATGTGAACGGGATGCGAATGCGTAATTCTGGTATATATTTGATGACAAAAAAATAATAATGATTTATCATGAACATGTAGAAATAGGCGCAGATGCAAGGTAGAAGATTTTACCGCAGATGGTGAGAAATAGATTACACGTATGGGACTTCCAGATTGGTACCAATGGTTGGAACCGCACGTCTGTCTGGCCTAGTGCATGGCTGAGTGTGATGCAGGATAGTTATTGGTAAAGACACAAACACGTACACACAAATAAAAATAAGAAAGCACACAAGATGAGGGGGAGAACCCGGGGGAACTAAAAGTAAAAAATCAAATCCCCATGCGATCTCCCCCTCAAGAACCAAAAAAAGGAAAATTTTATTTAGGATATGGCGACCTGCCATGCGAGCGCACCCATCATGGCAAAGGTCATATTACAAAATATACATCACCTTTGTCACTGGCTTGAGTTGACCATGTTCACCGATGGAGATGGAACCAGTTATTATACAAACCAAAAACACGGTAAATTGGCTTGAAAACTACCAAAAACAAGCAACAAACATAAATCTATTTTGTTCGCTCCTTCCTCTTGATCTTCTACTATAATTCAACAGTGGATTTTCAGTGTGGGCTGGATAATCAGGAACAATTACATCAACAGACCTAAAACAACAAATATAAATGAAAAAAACTAATGCATCAACCGAATCTAAAAGCATTAAAGAATTAGGACAAAATATAAATCAGCTCCTTACTTCTTGTTGACGATCCTTGAGATTAAGGAAGCTTCCCATCTCAAGTCGGGTCCAAACGAAATCGCAAACTACCATCTGGATCTTGATCCTCAGAAAATCAATCCTTTTAGGGAAGAGGCCGGATTCTCGTCGCATACTTGAGAGTTGGGATATACAAACAAAAATCATCAAAAACTCATAATACTAAAGGCGAAAACCACCAAAAAAAAAAAAAAAAAAAACACCGACTGGAATCACAAACCATCGTTTTGATCTTCATATGAAGAAACCAATTCCGAAAAGGGACGGATCACCAAGACTCGCTTTCGATAAAAGATCAACGAATCCGCAATCAAACATAATTTGCCGATAATTTACGAATTTTCTCATCAAAATCGAACCAATATGACGAAAAACATCGAAAGCTAGATCACCGAAAGGAATCACAAGAAAACATCTGGATTTCCATCCTTGAAGATTCACAAAAAGGGAAACCATCGATGAAGAGAGCAAAAGGGCAATCAAATTAAAGGAGATCGGAATCAAAGAGAAAAAAAGTCCCTAGAACAACGCCACTTGCGATGGCGAGTGGTGATATTTACAGCTGAAACTTGGAAAGATCAACGGCTGGTGAGAGTCCGAAAGTAAACGCCATAAAATGATATGTTGACACGTGCTCGATTTTGAGTGGTCAATGGAATTAGATAATTATCTGGTGTGGCCAACTGCCAGCTTGCTTCGAGGGCATCACGGGTAGATTTCGGCTCACATCCAGATCCGATCAAGAATGGGATCAGAGTTTGTGGCCCAAAATCAAAATTATACTTAAGTAGTGTCCGTGATTTTAAAAATCCAGTGTTTAATTTATAAGATTTTAAAATCTCATATATTTCAAATTACATCAGAAAAAATTTAGTTTTATGATCAATTTAATTATAAAACTATTAAAAAAATACAAATATTATCAAATATTTATTAATGCTGAAAATTTTATAAATTATAATAGTTAATTTAATAATTAATTTATTAATAAAATTAATAATTAAATTGATAAGTATAATAATTAAAACTATTAAATCACATGTTAAAGATGGATAAAAATTTTTAAAATGTTCTTTGGGTTAATAATTAAATTTAAATTTTTTAAAATATTATTAAATTTAATAAATATACTAATCAATATGTATTTAAAATTATTAAAATAACATTAACACAAAATACTTCCAATTATGTTATAATTAAAAATCCTCATATTTTAAATTATATCCAACCAAACGTTATCTTAATTTAAAAAAACCTTACTATAAAAAAAAAAAAATTTGACATCCTTATCAATACCCTGAATCATTAACTAGAGAAATAGGATAATTGTATAAACAAGTTATGATTTTAAAATTATCTAATTGGATATCTAAATTAAAATCTAAATAAATATTATTCAATGCTTAAAATATTAAATAGCATCTCATGGGATACTTTGAAGTTATAATATTTCAATGTTTTTAATAGGTTATAAAGGAGAGACCAGATATATATATAGATATAATGAAATTTCTGCTGTTTTTTAATTTTAATGTTTTTTTTTTCAAAAAACGACAAACGCTATTAAGAATAAACAGCTAAAAAAAGATAGCTTATGTACCTCCTAGAAGAATACGTTCAATAAAGATAAACCGAACGAGTAATCATTTTTTTTATTAAAAGGTATATTCTTAAATAGCTTACACAAACCAGACGGTTTTACTTATTATCATTGTAATTCCCTTCCGTTATAGAAACAACATATTCTAAAATGTGTCAATTGTCTTACTAGATAGAGTTCCACAAAAAAATAAACCTACATAAAATCAATCAGCTACATTGTTCTAGTGATTATTTATCAAGTTGAATTGCAACATGTGTGGTAAAATATTGAAAATGCTAGGCTTGTAGGATGATACACACCATAATAAATAATAACACCTTGTCAATGTACTTTTCATTTCCAGGGATATTCAAGTACTCTTCTAATTATCCACAAGTTCACCAGCTAAAAGTTTATTTTATGTAAGAGAAAGGAAAGAGAATAAATAAATAAACAGAACATAATGGAAAAGTGAACATATAAGAACTTCACAACATATCATTGCTCTGTTTTAACTAAAGTTGAGTAGTACCATTCCTGTTTGAACTTGTTTTACAAGAACTTATGCATCGACTAAACAAAATCATGTCTAAAAAACTAAAATCCTAATTTAAAAGCATTCACGTTATTTGTTGAGTTTTCCCTTCAAAGTTTATGCTTACCTCAAACAACAAAACATTGCTGAAGGCCTTAATTTCAATGAGTATAAAATTTATTTCACAAATCTCAAAAGAAACCCCCCAAATAAGAGATTGTCCTTTTTTCGATATACCTTAGAGCTGTTAGAATTTTTGGCCTACATTCAAAAGTATTATAAAGCACCACCAATGCACGAAAAAAATATATATATCAAATAAATAACGGGTCAATATTCTTGAAGAGCTATATAATATAAAAAAAGCGGATCTTGGTGGATTCGAACCACCACCCTCTCCAGCATTTGTGAGTAATTTACAAAAAGCTACAAACACAAATGCAAGAGCACTCGACCAATTTTGAGCTTAAAGATCCTGCATACTAAACTCACTATACCAAATGAAGAGGAAAGGAGACTAACCAGTTCGAGCAAATTAAGCAACTTCGCATCACAATAATCTTCACAGGGCAAAATTATTCTAAATCCAGCTAAAGCAACACAGCATCCAACAGAAATCAAACAATGAAGAATATAACATGCTGCACCAGCACCAGAAATTGAACATCTAAAAGACAATGCATACAGAAAACGAAAATTTAATTCCATGTTATAAAAGGCTAAAAAGTTAGCAAACAGCATCGACAAGCTAATGACAAGACTGGAGTTCTCAGCTCAGTTAGCAGTTTAGATCAGCATCTATTTAGATAATCACATCAATAACTCATCCTTCATGACATGGAAAGAGATTGAAGTTCTTAGAGCAAGATTGGAAAATCCAACACCTCTAAAATATATCATGATGACTTGGTTATAACTAGGAAATCCCACATTTTTACTTGAGATATAAGTTTAAAACCTTCACTTGATAAAAAAATCATAATCAACTTTTCTTGAGCTTACCACAACAGAACAATGTAAAATTTAAATCAATCCCCCAGCGCAGATGTCTGAAAAGCTTTCACTTGAAATGAGCAACCAAAAGAAGCTTCCCTCCCAAGCCGACCCTAAGATCAAATATTTGCCTGCAAGAGAGATGCACATTGAGTGAGTAACAACCTTACAGGAGATTGGTTGACAATAACATATGGGGCATGTGGTGAACTTGGCCGTTACAAAATTGAACCATTGATAACATCTGTAAAATCAAGAGAACTATAATAAATGGTTAGATTAACAAAGGAGCTATTGAAAAGACCAAAAACACAAAATCAATTCATATAAGTACATAAAAAAAGCCTAGCACAGCAGCAATATAGCAAAATAGAACAGTTAATTATGATTTGAATATACTGCATTTATGATAACATTGAAGGGTTCTGTAGAATGAATGCCAAAAACAAGAACCTAGCACAACATAATAAACAGGAAAAAAAACAGAGAGAGAAAATATAGTTTTGTACAACACTTATGAAGAGAGAACGCATCTCAGCTATTCAGGAACCAACGCATCATAAGAACACTTCTGATTCCTGGTAGATGACCAGCAATATCACTGCCATGATATGGGGCATAAGAAAATTTGTAGGAGAATGCACCAACAGCAGTACAACAGGCGGCATGAATACAAGTGCTGCTACTGAAGTAAAGCAATCCTTTAAGCAAGTTTACATTAGCACTGCTTGCCATGGTTTGAAGATGAAGTGGTTTGAAGAAATATGTCAACACCCATAAAGAAAAGGCCTGGTGGAACCATGCACTCCTCAGCTACTTTGAGAATATTAACTGGGTAAAATCTTGCTGCACGGGAAGACAAATTCCACAGGTGAAAACGATGACAATCTTAACTGATCTTAACCAACTTGATATCCTAATCTGAGATTCAGGCCATATAAACCATTTTCCTCACGCCAAGCATTCTTCAAACAGGAGCCACCTCTCTTCACCATTAAGCAAGTTTTCCTTCCAAATATCCTTCTCTCATAGCATTGTTGGCCCTTCTGAACTTCAAGAAAAGCTATAATAACTACAAATTTTACAAACTTTCTATACAAGATAGGTATATTTTCCTTTTTCTGCATGCATAACAATTGATGAAGTAAAAGCACAGAGAAACTAATATTAACTTCAAACAACAAATTCATGCACTAATATTGTTTTCTTGACTGAGCAAACTCATAGAACGAACAAATTACCACAGCTCACAGTTTGAGCATAATTACTGCTTTATAAACAGAAGCTTGATTGTAACCAGACTCAAAGATGGCATGACTAATGTAGTGTGATAGGGATGTGAATGCGTTGTATTCGGGTCAATATGCGATGATAGTAAAAACATTCATAATGGAAAATGTAGAAACAATTGAAGCTTTTACCTGAGAATACAACTAGAAATAGGTAATAATAGTGCCGTAATCGGTGAAGCGCGGTAATCAGTGAAGACGTGAGAGAGAGCGCGCACACACACACAAGAAAAAAAATAGGAAGCACACAAGATGAGGGGGAGAACCCGGGGGACTAAAAAAATCAAATCCCCGTGCGATCTCCCCCTCAAGAACCACAAAAAGGAAAATTTTATTAAGGATATGGCGACCTGCCATGCGAGCGCACCCATCATGGCAAAGGTCATGTTACAAAATAAATATACATCACCTTTATCACTGCATTCAGCTGACCTTGTTCATCGATGGAGGTGATACCGCTTTCTATATAAACCAAGAACACAACAAATCCGCTTGAAAACTACCCAAACAATCAACAAATCAAAATCAATTTTGTTCTTCCTTTCCTCACGATCTTCCAGTACAGCAAAATTTTCAGTGTGGGCTGGATAATCAATCAGGAGCTATTTCACCAACAGATCTACGATCTGTACGAAAAAAAAAATAGATCGACCGAATATAAAACTATTAAAGAATTAGGACGAAATATCAAACAACCCCTTACCTTCATGTTGACGATCCTTGAAATTAAGGCGTCTTCCCATCTTAAATCGTATCAAAAATAAGGATGACAAAACACCAATCGGAATCGCAAGCCATCCATTTGGATTTTCGTTCATCCTCGAAGAACCAATCTTTTCGGATAAAATTGTTGACGATCCTCGTCCCATCCTTTTCAAAAAGATATCAAGATTCCCTGCTCCGATGAGATTTTCGAATAAAAACCATCAAAAATCGGTCGGAGAATAAATCCAAAAAAAAAAAGACACGGACTGGAATCACAAACAATCGCCTTGACCTTCATATCAAGAAATCAATTCAGCATATAGAAGGATCCTCAAGACATCGCTTTGAATAAGAAATCATCGAATCCGCAATCAAATATAGATCGTCATCTCAGCAATAATAAGTCGAAAAACACCGAGAGCTGGATCACAGAAAGGAATCACAAGAAGACATCTGGATCTCCATCCTTGAAACAAAAATCACACAAGTGGAAATCATCTATAAAGAGAGGAGAAAGGGAAAACCAAATAGAAAAAGAAAACCCTAGAACTGACGGGGTTTGCTTGGAGATGGGGGTGGTATTTATCGTTGAATCTTGGAAAAATCAACGGCTCGTGAGAGTCCGAACGCTGTCACGATCAAATGAGATGATGACACGTGTCTGGTTTTGAGTGGTCCAAAGAATTAGGTTAATTATCGGGATCGGTGGATCAAACTGCGAGCATGCCCCCTCATGGTCCTTCAAGTTCGAACGGCTGGGTTTCTGTGTGATCCGGATCCGATAACGAATTGGATCAGGGTTTGTGATCCGATAATCAAAATCTTAAAGTTATGTTTATTGTTTTAATGCATTAATATTTTGATGGAATTTAATTGATAAAAAAATAATTGATAAAAAAGTAATTTATGAAAAAATAACAATTTTTTTGTTCGGTATGTATTGAAAAATTCGATTAAATTGATGCGAAAGTAATATTTTTTTGTGTAATAGAATATATTCTTGAGAATTTTTTAGCACGATGACAGAAATACCTTTATGTTATTATGTTTATCAACAATTTATTAGTCATTTTTAACATTAAAATAATAATAATAATAATAATAAATGTTTTGAAATGTATAAAATATCTTTTAAAAAATGAATTAAATAAAAATCATTTTAAAATAAATAACATAATTTATTAAATTAATTAATTGTTTTAGTTGGTGAAATAGCGTCGGTAGAGATGTCGAAAGAAGCGATGGAGGTGTTGTTGGGTTTCTTGGAGAAGAAATGGAAGTGGCGATAAAGACATTTGTTTTTAATAAAACCCTCAAGTATAAAAGTAAATTTTAAAAAAAGTTAATGATATTTTAGTCCAAAAAATAAGTTAATTTTCCTATCTCATTAGAATCCAATTTCCCACCATATAGTGAAGGAATCACTTTCTTCATTTTCATGAAATTACTCTTTCATAGACAATTTTACATTCCAACAAAAAAAAAACTCTACTAAACATGGTAAACAAATTCATTGTATTATTTTGAAAAGTTGGTACTTTCCAATATACTAAAAGCAACCAAAGATTAGAAGGATTTGACATTTAAATTATTTGAGATATTTATAAATTTTATCCCGAATCATCAACTCAAAATAGGATAATTGTTTAAATTATTTGGATATCAATTATCTAATTGGATATTTAAAGTGAAAATTAAATACATATTATAAATAATTAAGATTATAATATTAATAAGAATTATTTAATGCAATGATCTGATGATATTCTCAATGTTTTTATTTCTTGCTGTATTAAGAATCATCCCTGAAAAGATTTATTAACTTGGTTTGGTTCTAAAAAATTTTTTTATGGCTAATTCATTTATATATATATATATATATAACAAATCGAAAGACTTAATCGCAATAAACTTTCCAAATGGCTGCTTCCTAGCGAACTACTGTTAAAACATGCTGATTTTCATTTATTGAATTGACTATTAACTTTCCAAACTTCTTTTTTTCAAGGATCATTCAAAGATGGAGGTTTCCAAACAAACAACCTGAAACATTAACGTTATTTGTATTTTTTTATTCATGAGTTGAATTGTGGCTATTAGTGTAGTTTTGATAAAACAAATTATATATATATATATAACTTTGAAGAGTTTTATATTGGATTAAATTGATATTGTCACACTTCAAGATATATACTGATTTTTATTTCGTGTATATGGAAATGAAATAGAAATGAAAAAAATAAGGAGTCACTTTCATATAATCCTCTCCCCATTCTCACCATTCTAATATTGTTTTAAAATTTTTCACAAAGATTAAAATAACTAATAAATTGGCCCTAAAAAATAAGGAGTCACATTTGAAATTGACCCTAAAACTCAATTAGCTATTATTACTCACTAAAACAACATAATGGGGTACATTAATAAATTTAAAAAAAAGTTGCTCATAACTCACTAAAATAACTTAAAACACAATAATTATTAAGAACCAATGTAGAGGAAAAAAAAAGTAAAACGAAATAAAAAAAAAAAGTATTGTAAAGCAATAACGGAAATTTTTTTTCTATAAACATTTATTAGGAAAAAATTAACAGAGTACATTTTGTTCCCCAAAATTCCCAAAATATCACAATAAAATTAAAAAAATTTGATGAGATATCAATGCCCCCTTTGATTTATTGCCATTAATTTCATATGCGAGAATATGTGAGTTGAAATATTAATTGCTTGTTTTGATGGATTATTAGTAAAAATTGACCGATTCATTTAACAATTTTTTGTAGATTGGCTTTTCACTATTTAAATTTGTTACATAAAAAGTAAATCATGACTTAGGTGCATATAAAGAAGGAACGTAAATATGGAAAACTTACAATTATACTTTTCTTCATAGTAACAAGGAATTGCAATTTCAATTAAAGAGTAAAATTCCAAATTTGAAATCCTACCTAATAAATTTCTTATAAAAGACAATCATTTAGATATTCTCAAAACAAGAAAACCTTTCTTGATTAATCATGTAATGATTGATGAATAAATAATCAGGTAAATTTAAAAACACATCCACCATTCATATATGGGCATGTTCTTTGCTAGATTTCTATTGGGAAGTATACTTACCTATCCTTTTCAAACTACAAAACATCACTAAAGGCCTTAAATTCAATGAGTTTAAAATTTGTTTTAAAACTCTCAAAACAACAGCCCCATTGACGAAGACTACAAATGTCACAGCCGTTGCAACGTTTAAATTTAAAAAAAAAAAAAAAAATTAATCGTTGACGCATACTTTTATTTAATTTTTTTAAATATTTAAAAAAATTAAAGACCCCACCATTGATTAAGCATTTAGTGGCTATTGAGTGTTCATAATGGGGCGAGGTTGATAACTCTGCTCGTTGAACCAAATTAGATTGAGTGTTCATCTATGCATATCCTGACTTTTCTTAAATGAGGGCACTTGCTGTCATCTATTCATCACACAAAAAAAATTAGTTAAATTTTTTTAGTTGGCTTATATAAAATTTCACTATATGGATGCACGTAAATAAAAATGTAACATCACTCGTGAATTATTTTTTCAAACAAAGATTCAAATATTTACCGCCTCACATGTAGAAATCCATGTTAGTGCCGCTAGTGAATTAATTTTTTTGTGCATGCAAGATTATTTCTACGCTGTTGTTTCTTGTTTGAGGTTTCTTTATTACTAGTTTTGCCGCAAATGACACCTATGCCCTTATCGCAAAACATCACAGGAACCAAACCGATATTACAGACCATCTAACATTATTTTGATTAGGAAGTTAAATTGCAAAATTTGGAAATAATAATGATAATAATAACTCACACTAGCTTCTTGACCCAGGCTACCATGAAAGGTGAAAATAAAGAACCCTGCACAACCATGGAATGACCAAAACACCCCAGTGTTTCAGTTCATTAAGGCAGTAAATCATGAGGGACTTCATAAAGAGAGCTCATAATAAAACAGGCTTCTGGTGTTCACCTTTTTATAAGAGCTTGTAATTCCTAAAAAATTATATAAATTAGGGAAAAAAGGGAGTGACAATTTTATCTCATCACCAACAAGCTGTGTTTACTGTCAATGACCTTTGGGTTAATTGGTATTTAGGTCCCCCATGAGGATATTTCTCAAGTGACGAGAGTTCGAATTCTTGGGGTGAGGATGTATGTCTGAGAGTTGTGGTCACGAACTGTTGGGTGGTCCCAGTACCCATATGTGTGCGGACCCCACAATCAGTAGTCGAGGCGTGTGTACGCCCATGTCTTAGTTTAACGGGCCCATTAGAGATTTCGTTTTTCTTAACAAAAAAAAAAAAACAAGCTGTGTCTATCCCAAACCGCTTTTAGTAAATATTTCAAAACCAAATAAACTAATTAAAATCAGAATAAATATATACTAATAATCTTTAGCAATGATGCATGCCATGAGGTTACTGGTGAAGCGGAGATTGAGGGGCAAAGGGGTCCATTGACCCAGCCTACAACTAAGGGATGGGCCCATGGTCGAACTTTTTTATTTAAATATTTATTCAAATAGCTTAGAATTGTTATAATAAAAAAAATTATATTATAATTCAAAACACATTAAAAAATATATAATAATATATAAATGAGAATCTAGGTTGATATTTATCTCATTAACTATTTATAAACACAGAAATGAACGTGTGAATTGTATGATGTTACCATTCTTTTTTACTATTTATAAATATAATATAATAATACTCTTTGGATGAATCTTTAGATGGTAATCCAATGGCTCACCATTAAATTCCCTATATCAAGAATCTAATGATATTTTTAGAGGATTAATCGTCTCTCTCTCTTTATATATATATATATATATATATATATTATATTAAAAAAAACATTACACATGAAGGGGTATAAAAGATATGGCACGTTTATAATAATTATATAATTTCTAAAGGTTCAAATAAAAAAATAAGGAGCCAAAAACCCAACGGGCTTGGATCATTTGAATCCAAATCCTGCGGACCCGTTAACAAAAATCCCCCAATAATAAGAACCGTTATCTCTCTCTCTCTCTCTCTCTCTCTCTCATTTTAGATCTGGTTTCGTTCTCGTTTCACTCCGAGCTCTCGTCGGCCTCCGGCTTCAATGGCGGACGGGGGTGACGAACCCGAGGAGACGGAGCTGCACGAAGAGCAGAAGAAGGAGATCGCTAAATGGTTTCTAGCTCACGCGCCTGCTGGCGAGATCCAGTATGTCGCCAAAGGTTCGGTTCTGGTTCCGTTCTCTGGTTCTGGATTTCTAGGGTTTGTGACGAATTCATAGTATTATTTCCTGTGATTTTTAGATGTCAAATCGCTTCTTGGGGATGACCGGGTTTACGAGATGGCAGCGTCGGAGGCGTTCCCAGTCTACAACAAGTCTCATCTCGTCGCCCTTGAGATGCCTGATCGCAGTGGCAACGTGAGTCTCTGTTTGGTTTTCTTTGTTCCTTGAGAATTTCCTTCTGTTTTATTGGAGATTATGAACTGCATTTTCAACTTTTAGCATTGATTTCTTGTGAGGTATTGGATTTTCGGCCGTCTGTGTTCATTCCAGTAAGATTAATCTAGTATTGAAGTATTTTAGAATCTGATGAACTAGGAAAGATGGCCTTGACTGACTTGGAATGAGGAATAGCAACTTCTGAAGATAATATTTTCTATTTTTTGAATTTTGCGATCACATTCTTAAAGATCAGCAGCGGCATCGATTGAACATTGGTGTGTCTCCACAAGGCATAGTTTCTTGGTAAATCTAGTCCTTGCATGTGTCCAGATTATCTAACCTTAGGATGCAACTGGCTACTGACATATTGAACAGAAGCGTTGGACTGAAAATGCTGTTATGTATTGGAGGTGGTTTTGAGAAGAATGAAAGTTCTAAGTTGGGTTTGGCAAATATCAAAGCTCCTATATTGAAGAAAATATTTTCATGTAATTTGCTATCTTACAAACTAAGATGTAATTTAGATTCCCTGTGTACTCATGCTGATGACACTTATGCTAGGAAATCTGGAGTTTCTTATGTGGCATAACTACTCGTTAGGTCAAGGGCCAAGCAACTTTGATTTCCATCTAAATAACTACAATGTCATGCCAAATCAACTTAAGTTTAGGACATTCTAAGGTTTCCTTATTAGGTAATGTGCTGATATGTTCATACTCAAATATGCATCTGAAGGTGATGTTTCTAACTCTATAAATGTTTATAGGTAATCATTACAAAATTCGGAGAAATTGATGAAAATAATTATTTGGATCCAAGGACTGCTCAGGTTGCTACTGTGGACCATGTCCAACAAGTAAGTATTCCTTTTATCATCTACCCTTGTTTTTAGCTATTTACAATGTTTTTTTTCTAGTTTCTCAAAAAGAACATGCAGGGAACCTAACATGGAATAAACAATGTTGCAAGGTTCCTTTTGGTGATTGCATTTGAGAATTATGATAACAGAGTGGTGCCACCAAGAATATGAATATTTAGAATAGCTATGTGAATTTTTTTTTCTTGCTTTTTTTTTGTGGCTACTTTTCTAAGAGAAAAGTTGGAGGATATCTTGGATGATCACTATCAGTTTCTTCTGCAAATATTGTCTGCTATTTCAAAGATTGTGGAGTTCAACCTGTGTGACTAGTGATCTTTTACAAGGCTTAGAATTTGTATAATAAGCTCATTGATAGGCACAGTAGCTCGATCTTGCTAACTGCATAAAGACATTTCGAAGTATGTGTTAGTTATCAAGCTTGGATGTGAGATAGATTTGTTAATTGTGCTTTTCATGTATTCATGGCTTGTGCATGTAGATTTTCTTTTTTTTGTTCCTTTCAAATCAGTGTATCGTTTCTAACTTATTATGCTTGTTGGTTAATAGTTTGTTCAGCAATATTATTCTGGTAATTGGATTTCTTTCTACATTCACTGTTTTGAATTTGCCAGGTTTGTTCAAATTTGAGACCTGCCACAGATGAAGAGCTTCCCTCTTTCTATATTGAAGGGTTTCGGTATGTTATAATGTTGCAACTATGATTTTTGTGAATACTAATGGCCACAAAGTGGTTCAACAGTAATTTTTGGTTGTGTTAGTGCATATTTCCAGTATATTAGAAGAAGATGCATTATGCATATAAAAGTGGTCTATAACTATATCCTACATCAAGTATCACCAATAGGTCATTCCATTTGTTCATAGCTTTTGCCATAGCTTCATTTGATGGTACCCACCAAGTAAAAGGCATGCTCGACTATCTAATTCTCCATAAATAATGAACTGAAACCTGCTAATAGTTTCTGCTGGACAAACATATGTCCCTGGAGAACTTGTAAAAGCTTTTTCTTGGAGTGACTATGCCTATCACTGCCACGCTTTGTACTGTTTAAAATATTCAAGCAGTGCGCTTTTCTTTGGCTAGAATAAAGAGGGTGGGATGGGCAGGGATAGTTTAACTGGATTAGAAATGCTTATTTGAAATAAAACAAACTTTTTTATAAAAAAACAATAGATATTAAGTTTGAATTTGAGAAGAGGTTATATTCTACAACCATATCAATATAAGCATTTGAATAAAAATGGATTGTTTGTCTTTGGGAGCTGCTGCGGACTATACTGTGTACTATTGGTCCATAAAGATGTTTGAATAAGGACCTTCATTCAAGTGGACCTGGAAGCTCTTTTCACAATTTTGGTCAAAGATCCAGCCTTGACTCATGTGCTTCTGTAAATAAATGCTATTTTGATTGTAAAAAACCTTCCATCAACCCTTCCATCTATCTTTTACTTAGTTGTTGAACCTTTCCATGGTGGAAACTTTTCTAGGGACTTGCATATCACACTGTTAAGAATTGCTGAGTAGAAGAATGCCTCAAACTATTGTTTTGGTGAATTTAATGATTTATTTCTGTGCCTGTATATTTTCGATTTCACCCATAGTTAGGCCAACTCAGACACAAATATATGACCCGAGCTAGTCCACCCAGTGACTAGAGCACATCAAGACTTTTTTAGTTTAATTTCCCAAAATTTTAAAAATATCAAATAGACCATCAATTCACAAAATCACAAAAGTTTTAAGAAAAAAATTATATTTGATGACTAAACAATCTATGTGAAGAGAATAAGATTCTAATATTCTGATACATGCGAGATAAAATGAATGATTTTACCTAATTCAATATTCACGGAGAATGATGAATATGAAAGTATAAATTGGAAATGACTAGCAAAAGTGATCTCATTAAAATAAAGAAAATAGAAAGCAAAATTATTAGAAATACAATAAGTCTTAGATTGACATGGGCTAGTTTTCTTTGACTTGGATGAGCCACCAACTTATGAAAAAAACTCAAATGACGGGTCTTGGTCAATGTTTTTTACACACAGCGCGGGTGCACACACGTGGGTGGAGGAAGGGGAGGGGCAAGGGGGTGCTTTGCCCGGGAAAATCCCTCGCCTTCCTTTCTCTTTTTTACAATTCTCTCCCTCTTCCTCTTCTCTCTCTCTCTCTCTCTTTTATAAATTAGTTTATATAGAAAAAAAAAAATCTATTGTTTAACCTTTGGCTTTTACTAATTAGGTTATATAGTATAAAAAATTATATTTTTAGCAGAGTTTTTGTATAAATTCATTGTTTGACCTCTTGATTTTTATAAACTAGGCTATAGCATATTAAAAAATATATTTTAAAATAATATTTGTAAAAACCTATTGTTTGCCCTCTTTTACTTGGTCTCCTCGAAAGAAAATTTTGTCTATGTCCATACAGCCCCTTTTACTTTTGTTTCAAAATCGGATCAGGATGGGTCGACAACAACATATTGTTCAACCAATCTGAATTTTTTTTTTTTTGAATTTTTTAAACCGAACCCCAAACTTGTTCTTGGTTCTACTAGTCAACACCCCTCTTATCTTCCTTATGGCTCTGCTACCACACACACACACACACACACACACACACACACACACACACACACAACTAGTCCAAATTTACAGGTTTGTCTGCATGCTTTCTGGGAATCATATTTCAATCTACCAATACGTTTAGCAGGGATTATATTTTCTTATAAATATGAGTCTCCTGTGAACTCCGAAGTTTTCTCTTCCACATCCTTTTGTGCTTACTCTATTGGTCTCTAGCCAACGGCAGATGCACAAGCATATAGATAACAAAGTCTACATTATCTTTCTTTGCATCAAGTCTATATAAAATTTATATACTAGAAGATCAATATATTTAAGTCTTGGTGTAATAATATTGTAATTCTTGCACTTTATGTGTTCTGTTGGTAATTTCTTCTTTCTTACCATGTTAGGAGCGCTTTGGATGTTGAACTCTGCAAGTATGCTGATGAAACTTATCCCAAAGGAGCCTGTGCAGTTTATTGCACAAGAGGGAAAGATGTGGAGGGGCATGGGGTGAACTTTGAGTTCACTGTGGTTATTTCTGCTGCCAGACACAGCCCACAAAACTTCTGGTGTCTTATACTAGTCTCCATTTTTTTTTCTTTCTTTCTATTTGATGGCTTGTTGAATGTAGCATATTTCTTTGAATGAGTAATCTTTCTTGAAAGCAGTTTTTTTTGTGGCTTTCTAGGATATGCTTGCAGATGTTGTGAGCATGCAAAATCATGTTATATTAGATGTCAAAATGTGGGTTACCATACTGGCATTTTAATCATGCAAATATAATGGTGTTACAGTTAGAAAAATTACCTTCATTATCTTTGCTAAATTTGGATTGTAGAGAGTTCAAATAAAATAAAAAAATGACAATCATGTGAGAATATATACAGTTTCTTTTGAATTTTCTGATCAATGTTTTTGTTATCCAGCAATGGGAGTTGGCGCTCAATTTGGAAGGTGGAGTTCAAGGATGATTTGCAAGTTGTAGAATTAAAAGGAAGCCTGCAGGTATTCTGATTTCTAGTTATTACCCTGTATATGGAAGAACTAGTGTGTTACAGTAAATACATGTGTCTTACTAGCTGAAATCTCTTGGGCTTAGAGATGCCTTGTGTTAATTCAGTGCTTATTCATTGTTGGTCCTGTAATTTTTTTATCTGCCTGATTTTTATGTACTCAATGTCTGCCAGGTTGGAGCTCACTACTTTGAAGAAGGAAATGTCCAGCTTGACTCAAAGAACGAGCGCAATGACTCTACTATATTTCAGGTCATACATCTTGAACTCTATTGGACTTAAATGCGAAGCTTTTCTGCTTTTATTCTTCAGTTGTCTTTTTGGTCATTGATACTGGTTTACAAGTTACTTGGTATGACAAAAAAAAATGCTTGGACAATTTTAATTTAATAACCTCACTCAATGGTGTGCGCACACATGTTACTGAAAGAGCAAGATCTTTTCTTTGATCTAGGATTCATGTGTGATCTTTGCTCATGTTCTTGTTTGCATTTCATGTGTTGCCAGTGCATTTCACTAATGTTGTATTGCAGCTGGTGTAATATTTGATATTCTGTTAAGTCTATGACAAATGATAATTGAGCCTTTAGCGTATCCATCTCAGATATCTTATGTCATCTGTGGAATTAGCTTCAAATTTTGGCAAGGTTGATTCATAATTAAGCTGTAATTGAAGTTTGTTGAAGTATTTTTCGTGCCAAAGTGGAATGCTTGTTGCTTGTAATTATTCTAATTTTCCTACTGGATAAAGTTTTCATACGACTTTAACTGCTGGCTTCTTCAGTTGGAAAGATATTTCCAACTAAACTATTAATGGGAGGCAATGAAACAGATTTGACCTTCTTTCAATGCAGTTACTCCCTCTTGTGACCACCGCCACTTTGTTTCTTGTCTTTGTTTCTCTCACTCTCTCTCTCTCTCTCTCTCTCTTAACTTTCTCTTATGGAATTGGATAACAGTTTTCTGTTTGCTGCTTGTAAAAACATTTAAATATTGCCCATATTTCCATCTTACACCTACATACTACCTTTGCTTCTGATTTGGTATAATCTTTACTTATAGATGATGTGGTATTGACATGTTAAGACTTACCTTTCTCCAGTCCCCTGAAGATAGTGCAATCTCAATAGTGAACATGATTCGTCAACATGAGATGGAGTACTTGTCATCACTGGAGGTTTTTCCCTTTCTCTATGGCACCATTTTTCATGGGTTTTTTTTTTTAATTTTAATTTTTTTATTTACTATAAATGACATTTCTGTTTCTTGTTCATACAGGCATCATACCTAAATTTATCAGATGCCACTTTCAAGGTAACATCGATTGATCACTGCCTTGTCTGCTAGTGTAGAAGTTACATTGAGAAAATAACTATCATACTTGTGTAGCATTGGTTATTGATAAAATAAGCCCTGTTGATTTATAATTTCCATCATTTTGAGGCATTGATGAATTTCCCATTTTCATTCATTTCTATCCAAATCATTTTATTCACTACATATTATAAACTTGAAAAACGTTAAAACATGTTGGATCAGGCCTAGTTGAAATAATAAATAAAAAAATCCTGGTTGCAATTCAACCGCACTCCTGAAAGATCTATGCATTAATTAGTATCAGCGTGTCTGCTATTGGTGTTCTGATTTATTTTCAGCTCAAGTAGGAGTTCTTTTATTCTTGTTCACTTTAATATATGAGTTTTCTCTTTATCAACAATTCCTAGCATCTCAAAGGCATTTTAACTTGTTTTGGTTTCCTTTCATTCTGTATTATATATAATGAAATTATTCGGATGCTATTATAGGATCTCCGAAGAAAACTTCCGGTCACTCGTACTCTATTTCCATGGCATAATACTTTGCAATTCAGCCTGACCAGAGACATTTCAAAAGAACTTGGAATTGGAAAGTGAAAGCTAAAGAAAGATGTGATATTCATATATATTCTTTGTAAATCAACTTCCTTCCTCCCTTTCCGCTTTTGTCGATATTATACAAATGTAATATTTCTTGAACTCCTGCTCCATATCCAATTCATCTCTAGTAATATCTTTGGAAGTCTTATTAACCATTAGTTTGTAACCTATTCTTATTTTATTTTGATAATTTTGGTGCAATACAACATTGGGTGAGGTCCCTGTTTTCTAGGGTTTTGAACTGTGCCATTATCTAAATTTGAATTTTTTTTTTTAACTTATGTTTGTTTAATTCTTTACAGAACTCTAAACTTGATGTTATTAACTGAGATTTCAACTGGAATATTAATTTCAAGCATTGGTATAACCTGATGATTGAGATGCAATTGTGTGTGTGTGTGTGTTAATACTTGCAGGAAGTAATCTAACTTTAAGAAGATTAAGAAAAAAATAACAATTAAATATATTAACAAAAATGAGAGACTAAATTAATAATAAATAATAATAAAAGGCAATTACTCATAATAATAGAAATAAAAATAGCAGGAACAAGGAAGGACTCAGTCAAAAATCACTCACAAAATTGAATTAGCAAAAACGTTTTCAGAAGTTTGCTTTATTTAGTTCCAATTAAATAATTATTTATCTCCTTCCAAGTTTCCAACCTGGCAAAAATATGTCAAATATTCAATAAACATTCACCAAATCTACATTTTATAACTTCCCAAGTAAATACCAAATTGTTAATGATCCATTAATGGAATATAACTCCCAAGAGTTTATGGTATAAAATGGTCCCTAAATCTCAAGGTTTTGGCACCTGAATGTTTTTGCTTACTTTGAGAAAAACAATGGCCAAGTCCTCCATCATTTTCTCCCTTGTTTTCCTCTTCCTCATCCTTGCAAACCTTTTTGTTCTTCATGAATGTAAGTATTATTCTTATATATATATATATATATATATACACTTTTATTATTAAGCTCCTGTGATGCAATTGAACTTTATGATATAATTATTTTTTCCTTAAATAGAAATAGATAAATTATATTATGGTGTATTTAAAAAAGAATGAGATTAATTGGTTTATTTCACAGGTAGCATCAGTCCCAGTGCAGTGGCTGAGGATGCAGTGAATTCTTATACCTTTGTTGGCTGCCAGAAAACCATCTGTAAAGATATTGGAGAGTGTTGGTGTTGCCCAAAGACTAACATTTGCAAGAAGACCTTTGAGGAATGCATACCTTGTCCTATTCCATAATTAAAAAAAATTTATTAATTTGTTTTTATAAATGTTATGATGCCTTTTTTTACTTTTATTTTAAAAAATAACAGGCATTGTTAATAATAATACGTTTATTAATAATAAAGCTTTCAATATCTTGCCCTCGATCTTCTTATGTGTGTGTGTGTGTGTGTTTTGGAGTCGTTTTCTTATTTTATGGTTAAATTCATTTGTGTAGCCATTTTTTTCCATAATGATTTATGATATTCAATTAGATTTTTTTTAATAAATAAATGACAAGTATCCTCACTTATGAGTATCAAACAGATATGAGGTTGTACTTATTAGTAGCAAAGAATACAATTCTTAAACAATACTCTACAATATAATAAACACAGGGTTTTGGAACCGTGCCTACTCATTCACTCCCAAAATATGTTATTACTGAAATTCCAAGTCATGACTGAATGATATTTCTAAACCAATCAACAAATGGGCATAATCACAATGAGTAGATAAAAATTTTTAACAGACATTTCATTCACTAAATAGACTTAAAATTTACTAATATCCAATTGAATTATCAATGATTTGATTTAAAGTGGGTAGGTATATTGAAAATCTAATTTGTTTGTTTTCATAGGTATGAAATATAAAGGGTTTTGTGTAAGGTAAAATTCAAACGACAAGCATCCCCACTTATGAGTATCAAACAAATATGAGGATGTATTTATTAGTAGCATGTTGTTATTACTAAAACATGTTATTGGTAATTGAAGATAAAGTTTATCATATATATATATTGAAATTATTGAAAATTTTAATATTATTATTTTTACAAGCTGATATATACTAAAAAAAAATTATTTTCTTTTGAATTTATTATTTTTTTACAAATAGATACAAATTATTAAAAAATTATACTTTTAAAAGAAAATTTTGAGTTCAAATTTGAAATTAATTATATATTTTCTGTAAATTTTTATTAGTTACTAAACAATATAATTATTTTCTAAAAACATTTATAATATTTTTTAGTTTTTTTAAGTTATAAAAACCAAATTTTCATGGTTATATAACTATTTTCATAGAGTATTCTGTAATAACTAAAATGCCAGGGGCTGATAAGTAAATATAGGTGTAGGTGTAGGTGTAGGTGTATAAATCAGTGCCCTCATAAGAGCAAGCGAATCTAAGATTTCATCAAAACCCTAGTAGACGAAACCCTAGAATCCGAAAGCCAAATAGAGAAGCCATGGCTGGATCTCGGCGGAAGTCCAAGAGGTCTCGGCCGAAGGTGCGCGTGGGGCTTCCGAAGAAGAAGCCTGGAGTCTTCAAGCCCCGCTTCTCCGTCCCTGAGAAGCTTCTTGGAGATGGGGCATCGCCGGCGGTGTGGGACGAGGAGGGCAGCGTCATCAGGAATTACAAAGCCTTCGGCGTTGTCTCCAACCCCAACATTCTTAGCGTCCGCGCTCGCACGCCTCAGATCGTGCAGGATCCTTCCCTCCAGGTCCCGAAACCTGGCCCTCCGATTCCCGTCTCTGAGTTCGACCCGATTGATTCTGGCAGCGATCTTGAATCAGATGGTAAGTTATAACCATCATTTTTTAAATTTCTGTTTATCTTTTATATTTGTAAGGGTTCAGGATTTGCGGTTTAGAAGTGGAGATAGAGTGATCGGTGTTTTTCTTCGTATTTCCGAGAGTATAGGGTTTAGAGAAATATCTTGTTAATCTTGATATCTCCAAGGGCTTAGGGTTTAGCTAGAGAAGCTGTGTTTATCTTGATATCTCTAAGAGCATAGGATTTAGAGAGAGAAGCTGTGTTTATGTTGGTATCTCAAACTCAAAGGGCATAGGGTTTAGTGATAGAAGCTGTGTTTATCTTGGTATCTCAAACTCAAAGAGCATAGGGTTTAGAAAGAGAAACTTTGTTTTGGTATTTCATAGCGAAACATGCGTTGCGAGTGAGTGAGAGAACTTGCAGTGTTGCTATGGTTTTTACGGTTGCAAGAATAAATTTTTATCTTTTGGTCTTATCTTGCACTGTTGCAATGGTTTTAAATATATATGTTGACACTAATTAATGTTCAAATGCATTATCGTTGATCTTAGTATTGCACAAAATATTGGTCATTGTGTTGCATGGTATTATTTTTAGTATGACATGTTAAAATGTTGGCATGATTATAAAGAAATTTTCTTTGTATTTTTCACATGATTATATATAAATAGGGGAAAGAAAGTAGCCCAAGACTTAGTGAGTTGAGTTAGCTTTGTTTATTGGTTTTAGCTTGGGCTTGTTAATTTCACAATCCAGCTCGATTATTCCCTTAGTGAGGAGCCAATCTAGGGAGATCCCCTGGGCATCTAAGTAAATTGCTTGGTGATATGTTCAGTGATTCATTAACATATATACATCTACTGATTAACTTCATTATTTAAATAAACGTTCTTGTTACTGTCATACAAGGCATTTATCATTTTCAGTTTGCTGAAAAAAATTACTAGGGCATCAATTAGTTTGTCTATAGCTAATTCCTAGTTGGCAGGAACCCTAAATACCTTGATGACTTTGTAGCTACCTCAAATAACACTGAGAGGGAGAAAATGAAATTCATAAACTCAGGTAGGTTAGAATTGAGTGCAATAAAAAATACATCAGATTGGCATGACTATCATAAAGGAAAATGTTTAGTTATGGCATTTTCAAAGATGTATTTCTTTTTTATTTTTTATGAATAGTTACATGAAGGCTTGGAATGCGCTTTACTTCTGTTGAAGAGATTGTATAATTATATGAGTTAAGTTTGCATTGATGGTGAAAATTTAAATGGAAATTTTGTTGGGGGTAATCAAATCTATGTTGAGATTTGTTGTTTTCAAGCAAGTTCTTGCTTAGTGTCTTTGATGGAACATTAATTACAAGTAACGAATGTAATAGCTATTATTGGATGAAAATTTCTGTTATGAGATCCTTTGTGGGATTATTGTGGGTGGTTTTTTTAGGAAACGACAAATTCAAAGAACTAATTTGATTGTGCTGGAAGATTTGCTGGTAAAGTATCCTTTTACTCGAGCAACTAAGCTAAGGAGCATTTCGCAAAAAGATATGAGAATTGTTGTATCATAAGATAAACGGATTCAGGTAGTCTCTATGCAGTGATATAGAGAAGTGTGAGTATCAGTTGATGCATGGTAACATGGGTTTTTTGACCATGAATATAATGGTTTATTATTGTCAGGTTAAATTAATTTTAACCCGGAATGAACAGTTTGGTAAAATATTGATCTAGAGATATACTTTACTAGTAAACTTGTGTGCTGAGTTTATAATGATTTACAAACCGAGAGATGCATGACTGGTGATTAGTTAATCCAATGCTAATTAGCATTGTCTTCAGAGAATGGGCGAAAGGAAAAAAATTGTTGGTCAGAAATGCAGTTGGGGGCGTGAGTGTAAAATGAAACTTTTCAATTTTGGATGACATGGCATCCTTCAAATGCTATTACTCAATGCTTGACTTGAGATGCCTCATACTAGGTTTTAAATTCTGATTGATGAAAATTTGAAGGTATATTCAATGCTAATTAGTGTTGTCTTCAGAGAAAGGGCGAAAGGGAAAAAATGGTTGGTAGGAAATGCAGTTGAGGGCATGAGTGTAAAATGAAACTTTTCAATCTTGGATGACATGGCATCCTTCAAGTGCTATTACTCAATGCTTGACTTGAGATGCCTCATAGTAGGGTTTTAAATTCTGATTGATAAACATTTGAAGGTATATTCATTCTGAGAATACATGATCTGAAAAGATTTGAATCCCTGCCCACTTCTGCAGTAATCTTAACTCCAGTGAGTGATAAATTCAATTGTTTCTCCTCAATTTGCTTTCATTTTATTTATTTATTTATTTTAGTCTTGATTTGCCAGCAAACTGTTGATTGTGTCCTGGTAGAGGTTGAGGGTATAGGAAGGTTGAAGAACTAACTATTATATTGTTCAGAGGTTTGTCTTTGATTTCTTGTGGATATTCCTCTTTCATGATCTGTGCAAGAACCAGTTATAATCCCCCTTATATTGTCAGCTTTCTGTTTATCTTTTATATTTGTAAGGGTTTAGGATGTAGGGTTTAGAAGTAGAGATAGAGTTATCTGTGTTTATCTTTGTATTTCCAAGAGTATAAGGTTTAGACGGATATCTGTGTTTATTTTGGTATCTTCAAGGCTGTAGGGTTCAGCGAGAAAAACTATGTTTATCTTGGTATCTCTAAGGGCATGGGGTTTAGCGAGAGCTGTGTTTATCTTGGGTGTCTCAAGGGCCATAGGGTTTAGAGAGAGAAAAATGTGTTGATTTTGGAAATTTTCTTACACGCGGGGCCGGGGGGGGGGGGATATCTTATCCTCCATTTCGTATCTCAAGGTTTTTTGGTAGTTCAGAGAGAGAGAGAGAGTCTTTGTTTTGGTATTTCATGGTTAGGATTTAGGAAAAAATGTGTGTATAGAGAGAGCGAATCTTTGTTTTGGTACCATCATGGTTAGGATTTAGGAAAAAATGTGTTTATGCAAATTTAGGTAGAGAGATCTTCTCATATTTGGTGTCTCAAGATTTTTTGGTAGTTCCTAGAGTACATTTTTATCGTTTGTTTTATCTTGTAGTGTTGCTATGGTTTTAACTATATATTATTGACACTAGTTAATTTTTGTATGCTTTTTCATTGATCTAAGTATTGTGAATAACTTCTTGTTGTTTGCATGGTGTCATCTTAAATATAACATTTTAAAATGTTAAAATAATCTTTTTAGTATATTTTATATGATTATATGTGAAAAGAAAATAGCTCAAGCCTTAACAAGTTAAGTTAGCTTGGCCTTGTTGATTCCACTATCAAGCTCAAATATTCTTGTAGTGAGGAGCCAATCTATGGAGATCCCTTAGGCATTAATGTAAATTGCTTGGTGATGTGTTTAGTGATTCATCAACATATATGCGTCTACCAGTTAATTTCATTACTAAATAGGCATCTTATTGTTGTCTTACAAGGCATTATCAATTTTAAATTTGCTGCAAAAGTTTACTAGGACATCAATTATTTTGTCTATAACTAATGCTTAGTGTGAAGGAACCTTAAACACCTTGATGACTTTGTAGCTACCTTAAATAACACTTGGGAGAAAGTGAAATTCATAAACTCAGGTGGGTTAGGTTGAGTGTAATGAAAAACTCATCAAATTGACATAAAGGAAAATGTTTAGTTATGGTGTCATGGAATATGTTTTATTTTTAATTTTTTTACAAACAGTTGCATGATGAAGGCTTGGAATGGGCTTACTTCAGTTGAAGAGAAATTGTATAATTATATGAATTAAATTTCTATTGATGATGAAAATAGAAAAGGAAATTTTGTTGGGGCTAATATGTCTCCATTGTGGTCTGTTGTTTTCAAGCAAGCTCTTGCGTGTTGTCTTTGATAAAATATTAATTATTAGTAACGAATGTAGTTGCTATTACTGGATAAAAATTTATGGTTATGCTATGAGATATTTGGTGGGATTATTGTGGGTGGCTCTGGTTAGGAAATGACGACTTCAAAGAACTAATTTGATTGTGTTTGGAAGGTTTGCTAATAAAGTATCCTTTTACAAAATAAATTGATTCATGTAGTTAATAAGCTTGACCAAGTTTATCATGATTCATAAACCAACAGGTGCATGACTTTGGTGACTAGCAATTCATTTTTGGAAGAAGAGGGGGGGGTGCATGACTTTGGTGACTAGCAATTCATTTTGGGAAGAGGGGGGGAATAGATATTGGTTTTTCGAATGAATGAATGTAAATTAAAACTTTTTAATCTTGGATGATATGGCATCCATCAAATGTTATTACTTAATGCTTGACTTGAGATGCCCCATACTATATTTTAAATTATGATTGATAAAAAGTTGAAGGTATATTGATTCTGAGAATACATGATCTGAGAAGATTTGAATCCATGTCCTCTTCTGCAGTAAGCTTAACTCCTGTGTCCCAACAGATCTGATAAACTCAATTGTTTCTTCTTAGTTTGCTTTCATTGTATATTTTCAATCTTGATTTGCCAGCAACTATTGATGGTGTCCTGTTAGAAGTTGAGCGTATAGGTAGGTTGAAGAACTAATTATCATATTGTTCAGTGGTTTTCTGTATTTCTTGCTGATATTCCTCTTCCATAATCTGTGTCAAGAATGATGTTTAATCCCCTTGTATTATCAACCGTTCTCATTAGAATTTATGTGTGTTCCTCTTATAAATTCTTGTTTGTTGCATTTATTTGTCACAATGGCCGATAAAAATATAGTCTAAACTAAATTGTTTATTTGCGCATTTATTTATTATTTTCAACAATATGTGTGTGCGTGGTTGGCTTTTTCTGCATTTGCTGCCAGTGGAACAATAAGTATTGCGCTAAGGCTCTATTGTTTTGGTCATGCAATGATGATTGCAGACTTGAAATCTGCTCTTGGAAAGAAGCGTAGAGATGGAAAGTCAGCCCCTTTACTGCGATTGACAAGAATGCAACGCGTTCATGTTGGCCGGCTAATTGAGAAGTATGGTGATGATTATCAGGTACCTGTCCTCCTTAAACCTATTTAGTTGTCACCATTGTGAGGAGAACATTATTGCGGTTGGTAACTCTCAAAAGCAGCTCTCAAAACCCAAACATTATTGCAGGCAATGTTCATGGATACAAAATTAAATGCCATGCAACATTCTGTTGCGACTTTGCAGAAGCTTTGTCAGAGGTACTATGCCTCGACATCTAAATCTTTTATTAATTCCAAGTAATTCCGAGCCTCCTGCCTTCTTGGTATGAGGGGAAATTTTTGATGTTTTCGCTCTCTAAGCTATAGGATAGCATGTGAATACCTGAGTAAAGGGTAATCACTTGTGACTGAAAGCAGGAATTAATTCGTAATATCGAATATGGGGTGAGTTAGGCTAAAGTCTAAGTTGTAGTAAGTGGTTGGCGTGTGTTCGTTTGTAATTTTGTACTGGACAGTAGGATGTATCGGTGTTTGTACCACCCACCTCCTTATTGAACCTTCAGGCTAATGCTTGGTGGACTGCCTGGATGCCCACCCCAGGTTCCAATCAAGCATATGAAGGTTCTAAGCCTTTTTCCTTAAAAAAAAAAAATAATAAATTAATAGTAATTCAATACACGCTTGTCATTAAGAAGAATTTTTTATTTTTTGAAAATTTGGTGTAAAACTTTAATAAATTACACTTTAAAATTTCCCTTTGGGAAGATTTTTATTTTTAAAATTTTAGACAGTGCCATTTCAACGTGAGTCCTCCATCATGTTCAATGTCTCCATAATTTATCCTTAAAAAGAAAATTTCTGTTGGTCCGAGTAAGTTCACCATCTCCCCAAGCACAGGTTGGTATACATGAAAGCATCATGGGACCGAACTTTCAACCCGAAGGTAATCAAAATATCTACCATATTTTTTCAGGACTGAATGGTTATAAGGCCGTCAGATCTCAATGGAAATAAATTGTATTTCATTTCATGATCAATAATAAAATATACAACATAAAATCACCCTAACAAACCATACCATATTCCCAAACCAATAGTAAGCCCTATGAAAGATCCTAACACATCCTGCGTTAAAAAAAAAAAACCCATAACAAGCAAAGCAGCAATTGCACTTATCTTTTCCACAACATATAAAGCAGCCACCCCGGAATAGCAAATGACAAAAGCCCTGCAGTGATTGCAACCATATTTATAACACATGACAGCAAACATGGAGGAATTAACGGGGTGGGGGCACTCGCATCATCTAAGTTAATAAGGCTTGTTGTAACCAATATGGATGGGCACTCTGGAATGCTGCCACCTCACTCGGATGATTGTATCATATGACCACAATGATACAAAAAGAATGAAAATATTACAAAGGGCACAGAATGCATATATATATATATATATATATATATATATGTATATATATAGTAACAGCAATACCAGCTTAACGGGGAACTTTCTTTCGGCTCAGAATCTCCTGCTCTTTAAGGCGATGTTGGTATCTTGCTAGGCGTGCCTGCAGGCTCACGAGACCTGCGGCCTTCCGTGAGAGCACAAAGTTCAATTGGGTCACATAGTTGTCGATCAGGCTACCAGGCTGGTCAACTTCTGCCAACAGATTCATTTCCTGATGACATAACAGGTTTTCTTCAGTCTACTTCAAAGTTAATAGTTAAGGAGTGACATTAAAAATCAAAGTATCATCTGGGTCTTAACGTAACTATAACAGCTAAAAGTGTGCATATATGCCTGACCAAAACCAAATCAACAAATAACCAAAACTTGGTTTTTGTAAATCAAAAATTCTTCCAGCAAAATTGAAAACCGAACCGAATAACTACAATTTTCAAATTGCTATTTTGTGTGTTTTTTATGATTTATTTATATATTGTATTATATTTACATTAACATTACATGGAACTGCTGTTTTTGGTTAAACACATCAAATTGAATAACCGAAAACCAAATTTTGAAACAATGAGAAAAAGAAACCAATCATTATCAAGAGAATCATAAAGTGTAACCATCAAGTCAATGGAAGAATTATATAGGAGAAACTTACTTCGCGGACTATGTCCATTGTGTTCTCAATTTCCTTTCTGTGGGCTGCAATTAAAGCCTCCTCTTCCTGGAAAGACAAACAGAAAGACCATGGCACCAAAAAGCACTTGAGTATAACATGAGAAAACACAAGGCTACAATTCAAGAATGAGTGCTTATCAAGCTTTTAGATCATAATAAGCAAAATTTTAGCACCTCAAGTATCGCGTCAATTTCCCCATCCTGAGGAGGCACTTGCTTAAACTGTCTCAGCGCAGAGTTATTCAGTCTGGATTCCTGAATCTGCTGCTGCTGCTGCTTATTGCTTGTGGTCGGTAATTCATGTCCACTAGTTTTCTTAAGCAAGTTTGGCTTTTCATGTTTCTCATCTCTAGCAATCTTTCTCCGAGGGGGAGAGACTTTTGGTACTTTTTCTTCATCATGTGTCTTGAAAGAGCCCTGACTGGAAGAGTATAACTTCTGGCTTGAAGTGCCATTATAGCTACTTCTCATGTCAACCCTGTCCCTCTCAAGTGAACTAGGCATTGCCCCACTTTCTTCCCTTCCATTAGATATGGAATTTGACATGACACTGGTCGAACGTCTGTCAACTTCAAATGAAGTATATGAAGTACTTTCAGCATACCTCCTTGAGGTATCCATCATTTTAACCTCTTGATTCTGCTCATACAGATCCTCTGATTCAATTGAAATAGGAAATGCTGATGCTGCTGTTGAGGATTCCTTGCTAGATGGTACAGCAGTCTGGTCTTTTCTAGAGTTTCCACCCTTTGAAAGGCTTTTAACCCTATTCAGTTAACAGCAATTTAAAGGATTTGAACATGCAAAAATAAAAGATAAAAAATCTAAGTTGTTTAAAAGTGCAAACAAACTTGCCTGTCAGCATATCTTAATGTATTGAGTGTGTGCTCGCAAGAACCTGCATTTGGAGAAATACAGGAAATCATGACAGTCCTCGAATTACCAACAAATGAGTCACGAAGCACCTCTGTCAATTTGCTCCCACGAAATGGAATGTGAATCTGATCATTGTCAAGTGCACGGATACACTCCTTTAATGCTAAAAGGCTTTTGTTTATCTCTGCTCCTTCGATCCTGCAAAGGAAAACTTGAACTGATGCATCATCTGAAATTCATATCAGCACTGCAAAAAATTGTCACCATTAAACCTGAGTCCAACGGCTAGAAAACAACAAATTCATATTAGCAATTCAATATATCCATCCCAATAGAACCACAAATTCTACAAGAGCTAAAACAAAACCTTGTCTGCCGGTCATTGTCAGTAGTATCAGCACCACGCTCACTTCCGGCAAGATCAATAAATGAAATCTTTCCAATAACTTTCCCACCCTTAGGTTCATTGCCATCATTGTGCCTTTTGGTTTCATTAACTTCCTTGTGCTTCTTAATGGCAAGTTGTAAAATAGCATGAGATCTCGATGACTCCTCATTCGCTCCTGTGGATCCTGTGCTTCTAGCTGCATTTCCTTTTTCTATAAATTCTTTAACAATCTGCACATCTGAGACTTCAAATTCCTGCAATCCTACAATGCATACTTGTTGCCTCCCATCTTCTCTCATGAAGAGTTTCCTGAAAATAGGCATAATAGTTTGGAATGAGCTTTCAGCATAAATGCCAAAATCAACTGAGAGTGAAGCGATCTGGGAGAATATTTCAAAGCCAAGCATGCTAATACAACCATCTTCATCTGCAATGTCTATGTGCCACAGGAAAAAAAAAGAGAGCAAGGTTTGGCACTAAAACTGAGGAAAAGAAAAAACTATATCTGGTAATTTGGTAGATATAGAAAGCTTAGACAATAGAAATTTCTCTTACTACAACGACAATTATTATTAAACATACGATACTTGGCCAAATTATTTCTTTACCTGCGAAAATTCTTTCACAATAAATGGTAAAAGCAAAGAAAACTCATAAATATGCAGTGTAAAAAATACATAGAATACTAACCTACTACGAACATAGGGACCAGGAACAGTAGTTCATCAATACTAGGTAGATATCTGCTACTTCTTTTTCAAGTAGTTTATAATTAGATTCCATGGCATACTGATTTTGCAAGGAAAAATTAAGCAAAGCACTTACTACAGATAATAATAGCTTGACACTTTAAAGTATCAAATCACATCGATGGTAAATCTAATCCTAGTGATATACACAGTCTAAGACACATTAAACTATCTTGTACACAAGCTTTGCGAAACGCCTCAATTTCTCCTAGTATGTTGACAATTAAAATAATGAACCATTCATATTTTCAAAGTTGTAGTTGGCCAACAAAAATTTAGCACAAAGCATGTTAACTGTTCAAGATGTCTACAACAGAAATAATGAGTCTACAATCAGATGAGTACCAGAAAAAGCAGCAGGAATGATTCCTGATATACAATATATTTATACCAACTTTAGTTTTTTTTTTTTTGCTCTGATAAACTAAGTTAAAAAGTTAAAAAGTAAAAAAAGGGAGCTAGACATAATCTCTGATATAACATAAGGCATAAAACACACCATCTAGTCAATCAACCTTGTCAATCACTAACATCTTAATTCCACATAAAAAATAAAGAAGTATCTTATTGACTAGAGTTTAGAGTGAGGAACTGTTGCACTTTTAGGCAGTTATCCACAGCAAAAATTAAATGCCGGTTATAGAATATGCACCAATACACGCTTAAAGTGACGCATCATCATAATTAACATAAGATCATAAAACAACACTATAAAGAAAATAATAGATCACCTCCTGTCACTCAAAAGATCAAAAAGTTTCCCACCATATATCTCAAAATAGCTAAGCCACAACCGAAACTTTTGGCCCCTATAGAACGGCTGGTGCAGCAAATGAACAATATCTTCAGCAGCTCTCAGGGGTAGAGGTTGCATTGTGAATGTCTTCCCGCTGCCTAAAAATATAGCCAAAAAGATACTGGATTTATATCATTAGGCAAAAAACAAGCAATTTTGAAACAAGTATTCAAAGGGTAAGAATGAAACGTAACACAATTCTATTATAATATTAATAGTCCCTTAAAAAATAATGCTGATTTTGAGCACATAAAAGAAAAATGCATGTTCACTTGATAAAACCAGTGCTACAACACATGGCATATCTACTGCCCATAGGAGTGACAAGAACTTTGTTCAACAAACCTAACCTCACACAGCATCTTCATAGATGTCTACCGCTAACTGTAAAAATTTTTAAATTTTTATTAGTTAAACAGTTCACTGAGCCTTCTCCACAAGGAAAATCAACTATAAAGTGCAAGCACAACCAGGAACAGAAGGAAGAATAGTTGGGTTTTACTGGCCATTCATCCTCTACTCAAGATACAGTGCATAATTCTTGAATAAGGGAGACTAAGGCAAGGCATAACCCATTATCAAGCTCAGAAAGTGGGCTCTCATAGATACATATTCCTCAGTTTTTCATGTTGAAGTTTGAATCCAAGCTCTTGCATTGCTGATACATTAGAAAGCAAAAACGACATAAACTGTATATTTCTATATTGAGCATTACATAAGCCCACAAAAATTACTGACCAGTTTGACCATATGCAAAGCATGTGGCTTTTGTACTCTGGAAAATGATAGGTATGATCGGCTGGACAGTAGCACGATAGACCTGCTCAGATATGATTACATACATTAGAGTCAAACTGTGACTGCATAAGTCGACATGAGCAAACCACTAATAAATTTAATATATAGAACAAAAAGTTAAAAACTTAGATGGCATGTAGAGAGAAGCTACCTCATCGTTATTTACATTCTCATCTAAGACAGCATCAAAACAGAATTCATGCTTCTCTACATATGCTGTCAAGTCCACCTACGTAAAAACTTCAGATCAGTTTTCTACTAAATAGAGCAAGAAAAGCAGATAGAACAAAATTAAGACAATATACATGGCCCTTAACATATTACATGTTGTCAAGAGCAAAACGACATGAACAATTTGCCAGAGAACTAAACACTGTATATATTCTTCAAAAATTAAAGCTCTCAAAAATAGGTTGGCGAAGGATCTGAAGTTTATATAATCGAGAGATGAACACAAAATAAAATTGACAGTGTGATATAAAAATTGAAAAACCAAGTAGTCTATAAGGCCAACTGTAAGGGTTGATGACCTTACATTTGGTCAGCGGACATACAGTATCACATAGGCCAAGCCACGAGGGCACACAGCTGCGTGAGTTTGGTCGCGCGTGCGATTAGCGCGACGCGTGTGTTGTGTCCGGACCAAGGGCGGGTGGAATATCCCGCATGATCATAGACTGAGACCGTGAGGCGCGCGCACGCTGGACCGTGGGCGTGCGCGTGACCGATGAGCGCGTGGGCAGGCGCGCCCATACCAAGAGTCAAGTGTCGCAGGACTTCATCATGTAGAGTGTTGGATCTCTAGCAAGTCTAGGCGGGGCGGGACACTTGGTCAGGCCGGGTGACCGAGAGCTGATTCAGGATCTGACAAGGTTTTACGCAGGCGTATGCAAGTGGGCACGTGGTCGGGAGCGTTGCCGAGCCCGGGGCGAGGATGGCATGCGGCATTATCGCACGTGACCGGTACTGCTGCGCGCTGTGACCAAGGGTGGCTAGTTAAAGCTACAGTCGAGTCAGAGGACACTGCAAGCTAAGTGAAGTCAGGGAATTCACGCCAGACCTGTATTGGGCATGGGGCTCAATCAACCTTGGATTTGGGGTAGCTCTTGTAATAGGGTCAAATGAGTCTTTGGGAGGAGACAAGACCATTTGGTGTTGGTTTTGGTCATGGTTGTAAACATTTCTCAATCTAAGAAAGTTTTATGTTTTTCTTTCTCAAAATAAGTTTCATGTGTCATGTTTCTCGTACCGAGGGGTTTACCGGTTTTGCTCGCTTGTTATTATTTCGCTATGCTTTGTACTGCAAACAGGAATTCACTAACTGTTATTGCAAGGAAGGCTGACCTTTCACTATGGTGCATGTCAAGTGCCGCACGGCCGAAGGTGATCGGTTGAGGCCGTGACACCAACCATGTTAAAATATAATGAAGTTGATGGGGAGGTGTATCGGTAATATAAACCATAAATACATAGGAACTACAATTAATGGAGATTTACCTTAATCTGAATAGAAGACATATAAGTTCACATCAAGCTCCTAAGGTTGCACCAATGGTTCACATGCAACATGTGGAAGTAGGAGATTGATTACCTCCAACAGTCCAATATTCCATTTGAAAGTGTTATCAATCAAGAACTACATGAGGCGATCCTTCCATGACTAAGGCAGTATCCACAAACCACGCAATAGCACGAGCCTTATATATAATAATGCTTTCTGAGACGAAAAATAATGCAAAATAGAGACACAAATTTTCCTATGGTCCTCTTTATGCTCAATAAAAAACACAAAAATCTCTCATAAACTCTTTTTTTTTTTTTTTTTTTGGACTAACACATTAAAGATTTTGTCTGATGGCAAGCCCTTACCCTTTGCTAGCATAATTTTGTCTGGACTATATTCAGTTGCACACCAACCTACCGAAAAAGAATTTCCATTCAAAAATATAATAGCAGTCTAGTTAACAAATATAATAAGCTTGCATAGAAAGTGATAAGAAACCAGAATATTCTATTGGAATATCACATTCCAGTACCCAGAAGACACTACTTTCAACTTCTATATTGAGTAAACTTCAGTTAAAGAACATAGCATCCTAGTATTTTCACAGATATTGGGTTTGTTAAACTCTCACCTATAACCATCCACCTCCATTATTCAATTATATTGATTTATGAGGCAATCTCTCTGCAATCTAGGTGCTCCTTCATAAACCCAACACTGCAAAGCTTGTAACATGCTTGTCTGGAAATATCCATCTATAAACCAAATGCTCCGCACATAAACACAGCAAAGATACTTAAATTCATAATATCGCTTTTTGTCCTGGGTAATATGAAGTGTTTTGCAACAAAGAGCCAACAACATGTAAAAAGCAACCTTCATTAATCTAGGTGTAATGTAATGACAAGAATGGAATTAATAACGACTAGGAGATCAATGTCTAAAGAATTTCATCTTCGATAGCATGCGCCACACACACACAGAGAATTATATCAATGTAACACATTTGTAAAATATTTTCTGGCACAGAAGCTGAGGATTATGGACAGAAATTTCTACAGATGTGGAAAAAGGATCTAACCTTTAACTTAGGCTCATGAACTGTAAGGTATGAGCTATCATGCACTTTTACTATGTCATCCTCTTTTCGAGCTATCTCCTTCTTGTTTAAAGGTCTCTTGCGAACCTGCAAAACAAATTGGATAAGAGCAAATCAAACATATTGAAAAGAGATCTAAACAAGATTAATCTATTACATGCTAAATAACAACATCAGATTGGCTGGCCCTCAAAAACATAGCACATACATATTACAATAAGGAAAATAAATTAGAAAAATACAAGCTTCATTAATAGCATAGTTTGAGTCATAAAAAATATCAGACAACACTACAAGTAGATGATAACAAAAATTAGAAAAAAAAATTAATATCATGCTAACATTAAAGAATTAAGACAGACTTGGCCTATAACTGAAATCTCAAAAAGCAAGTTGATAGATTTAGATCTCTATATAAAAATAAATTGTTTCTTTTTAGATGAAGTTGATGTAGACCCTGAGTCTGTATAGCCATAACCATGTCCAAATCGATTAAAAATGAGATCGATCCAACAGTACATAATCAAAAGAACAATACTAGTTTACCATTATCTAAAAGTAGGATATCCAAAAAATGTATTACTGCTCCCTACCGTCAAGTTTGTAACATAAGATGCACATATCATACCACAACTTTAATCTTCGCAACATTGCTCTCCTTGGCAACAATCTCTTTTTCATTAGTTGATGGCCTGATGCTGTCTGATTGCCCTCGTTGTTGCCTTAGAGGCACTGGATCGAAGTCATCATCAAACTCTCCAGGAGGCATGAATGGAGATGGTTCAAATGGCTCAGAACCAACATGCTGCAAAAAGGAAAATAAGTTAATTTCTACCATTTTTTGTTTAATAATCTCCATGTGGAAAGCAACTCAATTTATTATGATGAAATTTCACACTTCATGCTTGACATTTCTTTCAAGACACTAATGTTCATCAGTTCATCAAATAGAGAAAGAAAGTGTCACCCCATGATGTGGGTGACCGATGCAAAATTAAATCTTACTTAAAAGAACAAGTTTGTGCAAAGATTAAGTTGAGATACTCCGGTTAAAGCACCTCACAAGCCAAATAAAATTGGCAAGCATTTGCAACTTATATTAGATGAAAGGACAACATTTCAAAAGGATGTGCACATGATAATAATCTACCAGCACTCCTTAAACATTATCGCAATAGAAATACTTCTACAGGGTAAAAATTTTATTCAACATCTATGCAGGATGCTGGATTTACACAATAGTGTGACAAAAGAATAGAGATAAATTTTGCGGAGATCACTGCAGATAAATTGAAAACTTACCTGAGCATATCTAATGTGATAATTTTAGGTGTAACCCATATTTCTAACTTAGATCTCCAGTCAACTACCTTGGATAGTACACTTTTCATGCATACATTGATGTAAGACCTCATTGATAAAAACGAGAACTAAAATTAAAGTTTACAGCATGCTATTTTCTATCAGAGATCAACAGGTAAAATTCATGGAAGAATAAATCTGAAGACAACAAACAAACATATCCCATATTATCTGATGTAGATTAAGATGTTAGAAGCCTCAAACTCTTAAGAATGTATGTTAGAGATTATACAATAACATCAAGAGAAATCTTATGCAGCAAGTATGCATGTAATATATTTCTGAAGTAATAATAACCAAACAACAAAGCATTTGATATATATGCAAGACTTGCTTTATCAAAAACCAGTGCATTGGCTGGACATGAAGCATGTTGCAAACTGCTCAGGTGTAGAATGCGTCTTTAATGATTTTTGGAACATACTTTGCAGATTCTTGTTGCTATGATGCAATTAGCTGGTTATGCATTAACCAACGGGTGTTGTCCATATTCATATAATCCTTTTTCATAACAAGTTAAAGGCGCCATGTATACATCCTACAACAATTTGATTTTCATGGTATTCTCAATTTCTTTTCCATCTCTTTCTTCAGTTGCATGATTTCTTTCTCTTAAACTTCCTTTAAAATTGAGATTGCATATATATAATCAAGAAAGTGTAGCCTACCACAGAAGTGTGAAAACTCAACCCTCCATGGTCTCTGAAGACTATAATGAAACTAACAACTACCCCGTAACCAAGTTCATACAACATATATGCATCAGGATGACAACCATTATGGTTGATAAAGTCCTTCAAGTTGGTAGCAATCCCAAAGTTAGTAATTCAATGCAACCAAAGCATGACAGAGTAAATAAAGGTTATATATATAAGCTTACTATCACAGACTCTAGGCAATTTTACAAAAACTCACCTCAGATAGAAGCTCAGTGTCATCTATCGCATGAAGATCCAAAAGCCCAGCTCCAAACTCCCCTCTAAGCTCAGGTGAAAATAATCCATCCATTGGACCACTACCACCGAAGCTCTGTGAAGTTGGTGTGTATGATTCAGAGCCTGACTCCCCATTAAAGTTAAGATTCCTCAAAAGCTTGTAAAGCTTCTGTTTCTCCTCTATTGTCTGTGGCCCATAACCCTAAAATCAAACAACAAACCCAAATTCAATATTCCAACAACTCCCACAATTCCCAAACTAATTCCGGTGAAAAAAAATTCTCACGAGGCAAGCACAAATTAAAAGCCCTTAAACCTATAAGTCTACAACACAAATGATAAAATTCAAATAGATAAAAGGCGAGAATGCTAGTCACCATGCGAACCAGATATCAAGAACAAAACAGCAAAAAGAAACATATCATCTTAAAACAAGATTCTACATTCTACATAATTCTAAAACAGCAAGAAACATATAATCCTAAAACAAGAATATTTTTCAAACCTAATCTCAAGATAAAAAAAAAAAACTCAGGAATCAATTAACTGAACCAAGTACCTGCATGAGGAGATTGGGAAGCATCCTCTGGTCCGCAGATGCGAGGGGCGACGCAAGGTGCTGCAGTCCGGCAGACTGCAACCACCTAGCCATAACGACGTCCCCGGCGTCCCCACCGGCCTGGTGATCATACAGCGCAGCCGCCGCCGCCGCCGCCGCCGCGGCGTTACTCTGCTGCATCTGACCACCGCCGGAGTGGCGCTGAGACCTCCTCTGCGGCGCCAATTTTCACAATCTACACAACAACAACCACTGCACCAACCAAACCCACATTCAGATCTACAAGAATTCCCAAGAACAAAACAAAACAAGATCAAATCAAACAATACTTACACAGAGATGTGAAATCGAAGTCAACGAAGAACATCGAAACAAGAACGGCCGTATCAGAGCGCGAGCATCGAATTCAATTCCAAGATCGAGAATGCAGGGAGTGGGGACGATGGATTGTGGATCGATCACCGGATTGAAGTGGAGATCGGAGATCGATTTGGGGGCGGAGATGGAGAACGGAAACCCTAGAAAGAGGCTTCGAGGTTTCTTGGAGAAGGGGGGAATGATGGCGAGCGGGAGGGGAAAAGAGAAAAGAAGGGGGTTCTCGTGTGCCTGCGTTCGTTAGCGTAATATCTTTTTCATTAAAATGACCAAATTACCCTTTTTCTTTTAACCCCCTATATTATCTGTTTATTGTGATTTTTAACATAAAAAATCACCAAAATTACCTTATATATCTATCTCCAAATATCTTTTTCATAATTAATACTTAATTATATATTAAAAATTCATAAACAAAATTAGAAGGATGAGATGTAAATAAAAATAATAATAATAATAATAATTAACCATCAATTGAAATAGTTCGCTGTTTTTTTGCGTAAAAACCCTCCGACTTGTCAAATTCGTACTCCCCGCAAAATGGGATTGCTGGTCGGATTATTTTAATCGAGTCCCTGTAAATATATGTATTTAGTTATGGTTTGTTTCTTTGTGCAAGGCCGTCCGTTTTTCTGTAGTGGACATTTGTCAAAAGGTCCATAAAACAATAAAAATTATTTTTTTAAGTGTGATTTCCAAACAGAAATAATCATGAATAAAGACACACGAAAAATGGGAGTTTCTTAAAAAGGATTTACTAGAAATCCAAAAAAAATAAAATTCAAAAATTCAAACAAACGGCTGATATAATGGTGTATGATGTTCCACCAGAACCGGATAAAGAATGAAGCAAAGGTTATGTAGAGATTTGAACTTGACGGGTGGGAACCGTTTAAGTTTGTAAATAATACACTCGCTCTAAAATTTGAATTTAAAGCCGCGATCTTTTGGTTCGTTGGCTTTGTCGGCCGTTGTAGTATTTATTAGCGTTATCCCACCGTACACGTGTACTATTTAGCATGATCATCGGTTCAGTTGGTTTTAAAAATAATAATATCATTATTATAAAAAAATTTAAAAAAAAAATAGTGAGTGAAGATGTTTATTGAACTCTTGCTATTTTTTCAATTTTTAGCGCTGAAATTATATATTAAAAGAAAAACAAAAAAATAAATTGAAACCAATAGATGGTTATTATTTTTCATATCTTATTTTATTCATTTATTTTTTTTGGGGAACACTTATTACAAGCAATGGAAAGAAATTGCTTGGAGCTAAAGAATGCATGTAGGCTGAAATGCCCATCAATAAGTTTCATGCATTTTTTCTATCAATCATCACAGAGTGTGTGTGTGTGTGTATATATATATATATTATTATATAATTTCATATATTGTTATTTGTCTTCCTACTTTTAAAGTATTAAATTGTATTGAATTTCTAATCAGGCATGTGTGTGTATAAATATATTATTAATAAATCTACGCTTATGTATATGTGTTTTACAAAAGCATATTTTTGTGTATATATATAATTTTATTAAAAAAAAATTTATATAAATACGATAATTATATAATAATATCTCTAACACGTGTGAGTTATTGCCTCAAATGCATTTTCACCTTATGAACACCGGTAAATGAGAAGTGCAATATTACCCGCAAATTAATTATTCCAATAAAAATTAGACCACATGCTGCATGAAGGATTCAAGTTAGTACCACTAACCATTTAAATCAAGTGACTTTGGTAAAATCTCATGTATATATATATATATATTTCAAAAACAATATCAATTTTAACTTTTTATGTACCTTTGTGCTCAAAAACCAAATTTTCTCAAAAATAAATTTATTATTATTAATTTTAAAAAACATACATAGATTTCAAATCTACATGAGATCGCTCAAAAAACTAACCCATACTAAACCCTAACCCTGACATCCTTCTCTCTCTCTCCTCTTATTCTCTTTCTCGCTTTCACTCATTGTCTCTCTTGTTTTTTGTTTTTTTGTCTTATTTTTTATTTTTTATAGACTTCTACTGATGTATGCGGATAACGTTTTACCATATATATATATATATATAAATGAATTGATAACACGGATCTTTTAATAGATTTTGAAAAATATTAAAAAGGAAAAAAATAAATTATGATGCCTCAATTTTTTCAAATTTTATAAAAAAATTCTCCAATTCTTTTTTATCTTTAAAACATCTAATACATTTTAAATCATCTACCTTAAAATTTAAGTTTATATGAAACTATCAAATTATTTATGGTTTTACTCTTTTGCACCCATGTAGTTAATTGGCTGAAAAGGTGGCAATCTCACTAGCACACTTGCCACTATGAATTATCTAATTTTGATATGAATTAAAAAATTTTAAAAATTGTGAGGTTTAAAAATATGAAAAAAAAAGGACTTTCCTAAAATGAATTGAAAAGTATTAAAAAAATATTTCTTTTATCTCTATGTGATGCTTTCCCTTCACAATCAAATGTCTATGATCCATTACCATCAAATAATTGTGGAATAGTTGTGTAAAGTGCTAGAATTATGAAAGTTTGATCAGAAAGATGTGATTATTTTCAAATCCAATCTGAGTTTGATGCTTATAAAAATTTTAGTTAGTTGGGGGACTTGATGACATGAGGGTTGGTGACTTATTGCTTGAAGGTGAAGCCTATTTATGCAAGTCTCAATGATTCAATCTCTTTGTAATAAAAAATACATTGTTTTTATGAGCGATGGCATGACAGTGACTTGGATTTTTATTTTTTTTGGGTGAAAAATATAACTATTTAAAAAATAAAATACATGCGAATGATTATTTGGTCTACCGGTACATTATTCTCATTAAGAAGACAAATTCAAATCTCAGCTCACATAGGTGGAGGACACAAATATTATAGAGCTTAGTTTCTCACGTGTACCTATCATTGTCACGTGGTTATCAATATATATATATATATATATAGTTAACTTATTTAAATATATTATAAGGAAAATATTTATGAAAAAATTCTTTTGAACCACCATCATCACAAGAGAGTTGGTATTGCATTCCCTTAAATCAAAGGTAATGTATTCAAGTCTCTCCAATCCATATTTATAAAAAAAAAAAAGGAAGTTCTTTATTTCAAATTTAAATCCAAAATATTTTGAAATGAGAAACAATTTAAATTTAGTTATTTATTTGTCTATTTTTAATTTATTTTAAATTATATATATATAAGGGTTAATCATATGTGGAAGTTCGTAGATAAATCTACAGATGACAGTTGGATTACAATCGAACGTTCATCATGTACCAATAATATTGTGTTTAAAAATAATAAAAAGCGGATGAATAGCGAGCCAGTAAACATAACTCATATGCATAAATATATTTTAACAAAATATAATTTTTTTAATAAACAAAAAAGATTCTCAGCATTTTTTATTTGGCTTTGTGGTTTTCTTCCTCTTATCTCATTCACATAATTCAAACATTGTAAGAGAAATATTTGTGAAAAGCTCTTTATTATGAGAGTGTTGGTATTTTATTCCCTAAAATCAAAGGTAATATATAAAATATATATATAATTAAATCTTTGCGAGTCCACATTTATATATATTTAAAAAAACCATTTTGGAAGTATTTATTTTGATTTTAAATCCAAAATATATAAAATATATATATAATTAAATCAAATTTATTTATATTTATTTTTTACTTATTATATATATATATAATTAAAACAAGAAATTCTGGGCCTTTTCTTGTTTGGCTTTGCGGATAATAAGACTTTCCGTTTTCTTCTACTTCTTATCTCATTCACACAATTCATCAAAGACATCACCAACCCCTCGCTATCTTCCAGCAATGGCTGCGGCTTCGACCTCCTCCCTCTGCTCCACTGCTGCTAGTCTTCTCCAGCGCCGCGGGGATCTTGGTCTTGGTGGCAGTCTGCGTCTCCTCCCACTCACTGCCGCCCCAAAGAAGGTGGCTTTCAGGTGAGAAGTTCTTCATTTAAGTCCCTTGCTTTTATTTGTTTATAACTGATTGAGAATGCGATAGATTTTGTGGGATTGTATTATTATTATATTTTTTTTTGGGCTTGTTGTTTGTTTTGATGGAATTTGGTATGAATTTGTTCAATTGTTTGTTGAATTGAGTTTTGAGTTTGTAGGGTTTCAGAGTGCTGTGTTGGTTGCGAATAGAAGAGTTCTGATTTTTGTTAGAATTGAGAATCTTTTGATGATTGATTATTTGTGGTTTTGGAGATCTAGAGTTCTGCTTTGAAGAACTTGGATGCTAGCAAATATGAGAATATGTTCATGTTTTTCTTGCATGCTCTGTTGCCTCATGTATGTAGTACTGTCTTCTGATTTTGTTGTGGGTGCATGATTAGAATGCATGGGAAATTCTGATACTAGTAAAGCATGCGGAGTTTTTTATTTGTTATTTTCTTTAATAACGAAGTAGTTTGAACAGGCTCACATTTTTTCCCCCTTTTCTTGTTTTCAACTCTCAGAAGGAAGCTTCAAGCAACAGTCAAGGCATCATCACGTGTTGATAAATTCTCAAAAACTGACATAATTGTCTCTCCTTCTATTCTATCTGCCAATTTTTCGAAGCTTGGAGAACAGGTTCGTTATTAAACTTTATGACAAGGACTCAGTGCTTTGGATATCATCAAGAACAGTCTGTGATCCACTAGGATAAGAGTTTCTCATGTTGATCTGGTAAACTTTGGAATTATTCAAATTCAAAAGGTGAAAGTCTTTATAAAGGAAAAAAATAAATTGACATACAAATGTAACTTTGTGCTGCTTAGTTTGCAAATTAGGTATATGGGTTTGTTTGTTTGTTATTATTGAATGTGGGTAGGTTGCTAAGTTAAGAAAAGCTAGATCATGTTTGTCCCTTTGAGCCAATCTCATACAAGCGTATTTTTGACAAGAAATTTTCTATAATCCTTGTGACAGGATAAAATATCTGTAGCCATCTTTATAGCAGCCAAATAGTGTGAACTTCCAAAGCATTTGCATTGATGTAGTTTTTCTTTCTCCTTATGTTTGGATGAGTATTAAGAATGTAATTTGAGTACTAGTTCATTGGAGATAAAACTGTGTTCAACTTCATGTAGGTAAAAGCAGTGGAAGCAGCTGGATGTGATTGGATTCATGTTGACGTGATGGATGGGCGTTTTGTGCCCAATATCACCATTGGACCTCTCGTGGTTGATGCATTGCGCCCCGTGACAGACCTACCATTAGATGTGCACTTGGTACTCTTTTTTTTACTTTGCTTTCTTTAACAAATTTTAGAACAATAAGTAGTTCCCATTCTAACTTCTATCTTCTCAAAACATATGGCCCTAAACTTGTATGATTGTTAGAAAAATTTGTTTTTGGATGTACCTACACTGAAATGCTAGTATACAGATGATTGTAGAACCTGAGCAACGAGTTCCAGATTTTATAAAGGCTGGTGCAGATATTGTCAGTGTTCACTGTGAACAATCTTCCACCATCCATCTTCATCGGACAATTAATCAGGTAAGATATGTATTGATCCTTGCTTTAAGTCAACTATTGGTTGTATATAACTATATCCTGGAAGGCATTTTATCCTGCTTGATCGGATGGCATCTCCCTTGTTATAGATGATGAATGAGTTTCATTATCTCTCTCTTGCAACTAATTCAGACATGCCTTTCTCAGAACTGTTAATTAATCTTCATGACTTGCAATGAATTGCTTTAATTTTGACTTTCTTGTATGCATGCTTTTTTGCTTTTTTCAAGGTTTGAGTAGTTCTTAAGTTTACTCTTTCACAATATAAATTCTAATAGAACTATCTTTATCCACAAGTTAGGCTTTTCTGCTTTCCTGCACCTGAGTTGATAAATCTAGCGAACATCACAATGCCCATTCATTATTGTGATCATTGCATGTAAAATGGGAAGCAATAAGAAAGTTCTAAGATATCCTTGATTTCTGCAAGTGTGCGCATCTGTCTTTATATTAACGCATCCAGCATTACAGTACAGATACAATGGACTTGTTACTATCTGCAAAATAGTTTTCTTATTCTAATGGTTGTCACTTTACTAGCTTTAAGAGCTGTTAACCTTTCTGAAATTCTTTGATCACTTAAATGATTTCTTGGCATAAAAATGTCTCATTTCTCACAGTTCTATGCAAATTCAGATTAAAGGTTTGGGAGCAAAAGCTGGAGTGGTTTTAAATCCTGCAACCCCATTGAGTGCCATAGAATATGTGCTTGATGGTAAAATTTTCTTCTTTGTGGTTACATCGGATCATGCGGATAGCTATTTTAAAGGATCTCATTGTAGGAATAATATTCTGCATGTTGTTTATTTTTGGCCTTGTCATATTTAATGATCCAAAAGTCCACTGTTGTCTTTTCTGCTTCTGTAATTGAGCGGATAATTTTGGATTTATGTTGATCTACATCGATGGAAGGAGATAAATTTTGTTCATTTTATAGTGAAACTGGTTTCCTTGTTTCGAGCATTGTCCTGTACTCTTTTCAGAATTGATCATTATTGCATAACCATTTTAGTTGATCATGTGTAGTGGTAGAACCTGCTTTTCATCTTTCAAATGCTGTGGTTTGGGCTTGTGTAGTTCCCCTATTGGATCAGTGTCATTGGATTAAAGCACTTACATAATCTTCTGTTTTTTATGGCCAGTGGTTGATTTGGTCTTGATTATGTCGGTCAATCCTGGCTTCGGTGGGCAGAGTTTTATCGAGAGCCAAGTGAAGAAAATATCTGATTTGAGAAGATTATGTGTTGAAAAGGTTTGTACATGATGAACAAGCACTTATAACATGTTTGTTCCGATAACAAAGATTTCTAGAATTAATATTACCTTATCATCTAATGCAGGGAGTGAACCCATGGATTGAAGTCGATGGTGGAGTTACGCCATCAAATGCCTATAAGGTATATATCCATTACATAATTGTTGTCAATAGATTGAATACAACTTAAAGGGGAAATGCAAAAATTTTAATCCAACTTCTTGATATGTTCATCTCTTCCCATTTATTTGCTGTGAATATTGCTATTTGTAGATAAGCTGACTGGTCTTATTGTTTATAAGTAGACATCGTGGCATTATTTATATCTGGTTGACCCTCTCATGTGGTAATGGCCTTTAATATCTCTTTGGAGTTGGAGTTAAGAAACAAGCGGGTGAATTAAGATCTTCTTAGCAGGCCAGATTCCTATGAATTGCCAACTTCATCCATTCTATCAAGTATGATTGTGTTATTCAAGGGACAAATTGAGGAAGATAACTGAGGCAAGCGAAAAGATTAGCATCAACAGTGCAGTAACAGCATACTTCATAGTACTGGATTCTTTTTATATTATGCATAATGCATTGTGTTCCAAAAGGTTAAAAATGCTAAAGAATTGGTGGAGTTCATGTTATACGTCTTTTGGGAGTGACAAAAATGGGCTATCTGATGATTATTGATAATGTCAATGCCTTATCACAGTGCGAATACAATGATTAGGTATCAAATTTCATTTAAAAAATTTCAGTTGAAATTTCTATGAATGGCAGGTCGTTGAGGCTGGAGCCAATGCTCTGGTTGCTGGTTCTGCAGTCTTTGGAGCCAAAGATTACTCAGAAGGCATGGACTTTTTACCAACTGTATTTTTTCTATCATGCCTCTCAGAAGAATCATTTCTACAAAATATATAATTAAGCGTACTCTTTTTGTGAGTGCATTGTCGTTTTGCATGTTTTCGCCTGATGAGTTTCTGGCCTTGCAGCGATAAGAGGCATAAAGACTAGCAAAAGGCCAGTAGCAGTTCCAGCTTGAAAATTCCTTGTAAAATAATCAGTGCAAAATTTTACCAGCCCAATTCTGCTTCAGACTTCAGAGTAATTTTTGTAAGAAAAAAAATTTCTGACGATATGCATGTGATTTGAAATGTTACTTTTCAGTTCTTATAATTGCTCTGCTATATAATTATGGTTATAGTACTCTTTCTTCAGAAATATAGGAACAACAGAATGCAATATCTATTATTATCTTGTTGGTGTTGGACATGCTTGTACTAGCTATCATCTCAACATTGCTGACAATTGCTTTAATTATATTGTTCAGCAACTATATTTCATCTTTATTAGAAGTTAGAGCAATGCTTTCAGTCTGATTTTGATGCTGAATGTTAATTTGTTTCTGATTACAGAGAATAAGCCTGAGTTATTGATATCTCAGTGCGACTTGGAAGATCAAGCCTTTGATTGGTGTTCATGTGAAATAATGATTTATATGGAAGAGATTGTGCAAATAATTTGTTGCTTGCTGATAAGCAGGAAAATTAATTTGTATTTGTTGTGGTTTAATATATAGGGAATTTGTCAAATAACTGCTTGTTTTACTGAATTATCGGATACTTGATATACACTCATGGTAATTGTACATTACATTACTTGGATTCTAAAAGGGATAAATGTGCATTATTTACATCAAAAGCTTTGGCTGTAGGCTATATACTTGCTTCCTATGAGTACCGTTTGGTATTGTGTGTGTGTGTGTGCACATTAAAATTAGGGTAAATAACTTGGAGCTTCTTGGGAGTTTAGGATCTCTATGTCCATGAGAGTTTCAAAATACATCAGAAGCATTTACTTTTCATTTAAAACTCATTTTTAACATCTTTAATTGGAATTTTCCCCTCATTTTATTTATTTCTTTCGCAATGGTTGAATAGTAAAATATTTGACTTTTATATAGATTCGATTATCTTCTAATGGTTGAGACATACATAATGTGTGTGATAGTTTCTTCCTATTGTGTCACTGTTAAAGAAGACGTACTAGTCTTGGATGGCACAAGTGGGAATGGAGCCCACACCCATCCACATGTGTGAGCGCTGTAAGATGCTGGAAGAACATTTATTTATTTATTTATTTTGGAGTGAAACATATCGCAGTCCTTTCTAATTATTTATAATAATAATATTGGAAAATTATTTATAATAATAATCTAATATATTAAGGTGAGATTTTGCGGAACTTATATATTTATAAATTCTTTCATGTTTACTATGATTTTTCTGACTTCATATTGGACGTACTTTTGTTTGGAAAAAGATAATAGATGCAAAATATTAATTGCACTACGTTTCTCTTATGAGAACTAATATTCCAAAACCTAAGAAACAACCATTAAATTCCATAATAATTTTTATAAAATTTAATATTACATAAAAATTTATAATATAAAATGTTTTTTTATAATAAATTCTATAGAAATCATTTTTGAATTTTATAGAATAAATTTCATATAAAAAAATTTATTATGCATCCAAACATATTAAATTATTTCGTATGTAAATTTTTGCAAAACTTGGACATTTGGGACATAGATTGAAAAAAGGAGAAAAAATAAAAGGAGTGAAGAGATTCCAAAACATATTTTTGGTTGGTAAGGTAAATATTCATTGGGAATGGGAAAAGTAAAAAAAAAAAAAATAAACTTGACCTTTATACCCTTGAAATAAGTAAATAATATTTTTTATAAAATAAAATGTTAAGTTAAATAACGACTATTTTTAATTATAAAATATTTTGAATATCATTATTTTTAATTTTATAATTAAATATTTGAATTAAATATTTTCACTTTTAATTATTATTTATTATTAAAAATATCTATTTAATTATTATTTGATTTATATTATTATTTTAATTATTATTTATTATTATTTGAATAAAATTATTATTTTAATTGTCAGTTGTTATTATTTTACTTTAATTATTATTTATTATTAAAATTATCGATTTAATTATTATTTGATTTATATTATTATTTTAATTATTATTTGAATAAAATTATTATTTTAATTGTCAGTTGTTATTATTTTACTTTAATTATTATTTATTATTAAAATTATCGATTTAATTATTATTTGATTTATATTATTATTTTAATTATTAATTATTATTATTTTAATTTAATTATTATTTATTATTAAAATTATCGATTTAATTATTATTTTAATTATTAAAATTATCGATTTAATTATTATTTGATTTATATTATTATTTTAATTATTAATTATTAATATTTGAATAAAATTGTTATTTTAATTGTTAGTTATTATTATCTATTTAATTATTATTTAGTATTAAAATTATATATTTAATTATTATGTTAATTAATTATATTTTTTTTTTTTTTTAAAAAAATTTTTTTTTTTTTTTTTTTTTCTGGGGGGGGGGGGGATGAATGATTATTCTTTCTAAAATGGGGAGGATTGCCCCCCCCCCCCCCCCCCCCCCCCACCCCCCCCCCCCCCATGATATTCTTTCTTCAAAAAAAAACACCCCCTAAAATTCTTAAAAAATCTCCAACAAAAATCTCCAGCTTTCAGTAACATGTACATACATGTAATTAATTCTTCAAAACCCTTATATAATACTCAGCTTGTGTGAGTTGAGATTCGAAGTTTAAACCCACCTCTTTTACACAAAAAAAACTTATACCAATCAACCAAAACATCACTCGCAACAAACATAATTTCCAAATCAATATTTTTATACGTATGAGAAAACAAAAACATAATGATTTTCAAGAGATGCAAACAAAAAACTCACCAAACAAAAACATAATGATTTTCAAGAGATGCAAACAAAAAACTCTCACCAAAAGATCAGTCAAAGCCGCAATGAAAAGTCACCCAAATGTTAAGGAATCTCTGAATAAAATAAACATATCATCAGTTGCCTGTCAAATCCAGCACACCTTACTGACTCAGTCTGATTCACATGCATCTCACCAGAGAATTTGCAGCTTCAACCAGTTTTCAATGTGATGCCAGAATGGTCTATATATTATACACACACACACTCAATCTGATGAAAATTCATCTCACCATTGAATTTACAGTTTCAGACAGTTTTTTAATGTGATGCCAAAATGATTTATCCACATATATATATATATATATATAACCAAAAAGGAGCATAAAAAGAAGTGAAGAATACATGTTTCATGACCCCCAAAATGGTAAATGCATGAAGCAAGCAGATATCATCTTCAACAAGAACAAAGCTCACAAAATTCGCATTCTATAGACACATGAACTAAAAGCAGTCAAGGAGAAGAATCATGTGAGCAATGAAATTCTTATGAAAGCTTCTTCAGCCCCTCAAGCTTTTGTTCATGAAAAATGCTTGTGTTCATGAAGAATCAGTGAACTATTCTATGGAAAGATCATGCGCTTCATTTTCAATAAATAAATCAACCTTTTAGCTATTTTAGCCAGTGCAGTGCAGATTCCCAAACAAAGCAACATAAACATGAAAAGGAACTTTGGACCTGTGGTTTAGCATGGAGTCATATTGATGGATTAAATGGTTTCAGTATGAAGATGATCCCAATTGAAAGCCGCTTGCTATTCAAATGCAATAAATAGGCATAAAATCTCAAGCAACATAAGAAACCCACTCACTATTGAAGAAAGCAAGAACACAAGGTCTTACTAAAGCCCAAATACAGAAAAACCAAAGCAGTTCACATTAAACTTCAGCATCAGCAATGGCAACACCTAATATTAGCTAAAAGATGGAAATTTTCAGTACTAGCACACAATTCTAAACAGGCAGCATAGCATGATCAAATTGAAAACCATTCTCAAGAAAAACAATCAACAAAGAGCAGGATTGTGTAGCAAAGCTGCTGCTTTTGCTCCATGCACACATAGGCCTTTCCGGCCATGACTCCGAAGAACAGGGTGCCCCAGATCAATTGCAATTCAGAAGCAATAGATATATAACAAAAATTCAAGCAACATAACCACAGAACAAACTTCATCACAAAATATTGCTTCAATGGCATACGTTCTTCATCATATGACATTGAAACTTCAAACAGTTAAGCCACTCAATATTGAACCAAAAGCAGGAAGAGAAGTAGCTCATATTAAAATTCAAAAGCAGAGTAACAGAAAAAGCAAAAGTTGTTCATATTAAAATTCAGCATCAACAGAAAGAAAAAAAAAGAAGGAAATTTTCAGTAGTAGCACACAGTTCTAAACAGGCAGCATAACATAATCGAAGTGATACTATTCTCAAGAGAAACCATCAAAGAGAGAGAGAGAGAGAGAGAGAGAGAGAGAGGAGTGAATACCGAGAAACATCGCCTTGTGCGCTAGGTGTACATTGGTCTCTCCGTCCATGCGCCAGAGACATGGCCATTCTCACAGACATACGCACGAACAACAGGCTCCCCATCGTCATGGAAACCAAACACTCTCCTCAAGCAAAAAGCAGAATGCAAGTCCCAAGTCTCTTTGCAAGCACAAAAAGCACAGCAAAGATCAATCTTGCTGCGATTCCCATCGTTGATCGTCCTCCAAACCCTAGATCGCTTGAAATCCTTGAAAACACCCCTGAAAAGCATGTAATTCCGCTTCTCCTCTACATGGAGACAACCAGGCCAATCACAGATGTACAAACAATCGCCTCTGAACCTACTGGCGAGCAGCTTGTTCCCCTGCTCGCGGCTGAGGTTCCAGACGCCGGACGCCAAGTGAGAATCAACAGGGCCCGAGAGCTGGCGCTTCCGCTTCCTACACGGGGTTTGAACAACGGCGTCGGAAGGAGGTTGAGGAACAGGGGCGATATGAGACTCCGAGACGTCGTAGACGGTGTCCAAATAGAGATCATCGAAGAGAGACCAAGATGAGGAGGTGGCTGGGGGATCGGAAGGGAGGGGGAGGACCTGGGGCTTGTTGCGTGGGAGGAAAGGGAGATCGGGGCCGATCTCGAGCTCGAGGCCGAAGTCGGAGTGCTCGAGGAGGACGCCGGCGTGGAGGAGGCCGGGACAGCAGACGGATAGCTTGTGGAGAGATGCCCAGCCGCCGGGGGGGTCAGGGGACGAGGGCGTGAGAGGCACGAGGTCGGACACGACGGAGGGGATGGAGCGGGAGCACTTGGAGCGGCAGCAGACGTTGGAGACGAGGGTGGAGAAGCGGGAGGAGACGCAGGAGATCCGAGCCCAATCTCGTGGGTCGGCTTCGAGCTTTGCGAGGATCTTGAGGACGAGGTCGTCGGCGAGAACGGCGAAAGCTCCGAACCCCTCCATCGCCGGAGAAGAAGAAGAAGATGAAGATGAAGGTTGAGACATTTTCTTGGAAATTTTCTTTTTTTTCTCTGAAAATTTATGGGAAAATTAACAAAATTATTTTTAAAAAATTAAAAAAAAGGGGGAAAATTAAGGGGTGAGAGAGGGAGGAAGATGGTGGAAGCATAAGCTTGGCATGGAATTTTTAGAGATAAAAAATTAGAAAAATAAAAATAAAAAAGGGTTTCCTCATTTTATGAGCAGAGTTTTTTTGTTTTAAAAATTTATTAAATTTAGGAAGAAGGAAAGAAAAAGGAGATTTTTATGAGGAATGAGGCAAAAGGGATGGCCCGGATGGGAAGGGAAAGGAGGTAGGGGGAAGTGGGAAAGGAGGTATTTGCAGGGAGAGTTTAATAATTTTTTATTCAATTAATTAGCAAAAAAAAAAAAAAAAAAAAATCTATAGAGAGGTGGAAAACTTTTGGGTTTTTTTTTTGCATGTGTATCTCAATAATTTTAAAATTACATATTTATGGCAGACTAAAAAAAATTATATATATATATCTCTGAATAATGCATATAATTATGTATATATTTTTGGAGTTTAAATCAGTTGAAAAATCATCTGTTAACAAACAACAGATATATAAAATGACTATTATACCTTTTGCATATATACTCTTGGTAAAGTTATAGAGGGTTATTTTAGACATTATATATATATATTAATCAAGATTATAATTATAATTAATAAAGTTAATTAATTTTTGTTAACAGAATCTAATGGTAGAAACATATCCGTAATTATCTATATTTTTCAGGGATATATACATAATTATATTTTTTAAAAAAAATAAATATGTAATTATAGAATTTTTAAAATAATAAACAAAAAAAATAAAAAAATATAATATATAATTAGTTAAAGTTGAAAAACATTAACAAAAATAAAAAACTAATACCTTTGATATATATTTTTGGTAAAGTTATAGAAAGTTATTTTAGACATTATATATATATTAATCAAGATTATAATTATAATTAATAAAATTAATTAATTTTTGTTAACAGAATATAATGGTAGAAACATATCCGTAATTATCTATATTTTTCAGGGATATATACATAATTATATTTTTTAAAAAAAATAAATATGTAATTATAGAATTTTTAAAAGATATATACTCAATTTCCCCAAAACTTTTTACCTCCATTCCTCTATAAATATATATATAATGAGAAAAACGTGATGGTGTGTATTCCAAACACCGACAATATTATGAAAAATAAATATTTTTTCAACATATATATTTTATATACAAAACTCAACTCGTTTATTTAAGCTTATTAGTATATATTTATATGAATTTACATTCTCTATGGACGTCCATAGATAAGAAATCTGTGGATGTCTATCATTAGCCGTTAGATCTTGATCCAACAGTCGACATTAATTACTATACATCATTGTTTTAAATAGTAACCACTGTACATTTACTGTAGTAACAAATGTTTATCAATGTTAACCGTTGGATCTAAATCCAACGGTTAATGATGGACATCCATAAAGTTTTTTATCTATGAACCTCTATAGAGAATTGATTATATATATATAAAAATAAAAGAAAAGGGTAAAATAGGGAATTTGAAAGTGGTGGGTGGTGCTGGAGAGGTGGAAAAAGGGGCAACAATGCCCAGATAATCTCAACCACAGGAACATAAAAAGAGGAAGTGAGTGGCATGTGGGATTCTGAGGCACTGCTTCTCGTATCTTCTTTCCTGTTTTTTTTTTTTCGAAGTTTCTTATATTTTATTTTAAGCAATATCAGTAAGTCACGGGTTTCATACAAGCATTTAATTTATATTAATTAATTGTATTAATTTTTCATTCACTTTATTTTATTTTTATAATTTTTTTAATAAAAAATGATTTACTTATTTTAAAAAATCATAAATAAAAATATTAATCTTTATCACTATTTTTTTAATAAAATAAATAAATTATGATATTATCACTTTGCATGAGTTTATATTCAAACTGATTTTTTTTAGTAAAAATATGAATATTTTATAAATCAAAAAATCTTTGTGAATGCTTTATATTTTTATTTATAAGTCATTTGGTTTAAATCTAAAATTTAGTATTTGTTATTTTAACTTTTCATTAAAAAAAGTTATCATTTATGAAAATTGATGTTTATGGTTAGGTAATGTAAAAAAATTATTATTATAATATATATAATAATTTTGAGGTTTGATTGTAAAAACATTATTTATGCATATTTGTTTACTATAACAAGATCATTCTTGGTAATTGGGAGATATTTTTTTTTTACTTTAAAAAATAAGATTGTGACAGTACATGGACATTAGTCACATTACATGCTGTTTGTTTGATATTGTATATTTTAATATAAACATAAATATATGTTGTTTTTAATATTTTATATTATTATAAGAAAGAAGAGTGCTGACTATGGAAGCAAGCAAAAGATAGTGATGGCCACTGATGCTGGATTGGATTAGGGGGAAATATGTGGCTCTCAGAGAGGTGTGAGATGGGCTTTTATTTATTTATTTTATATAATTATTTATTTATTTTGGTTTGATAAAAATGCAAACAAAAATTGGAGATGGGTTCTTGGATTGAGGGTAACTAAAATAAAAGGAAATATTAAAATAATTAATTTTATAATTGAAGTATTTTTCAATATTATACAGGGGAGAAAATGGGGGGAGTACAAGAGTTTAATCAAACCCTTATTTATCTCCACTTCTGAATAAATTTATTAATGATATTCTTTACTTATTTAATTTATAATTGAATAAATTTATATTTATTTTTTGGTTTTGATTTTAATTTATGTCATATCACATGTGTCAAGGGGACTATTTTTATACCTTAAACATTATATTTTATTTATCATTATATAATATTTGAAACCCAAAAATATTTTGGTAAATTATTATATAACTTTAATTTTCATTACTTTCAAAACACAAAAATGTTGATTACCTTTTTTTTTTTTTTTTTTTTTTTACCTTCAAATCAAACAAAACATGAGTTGAACTCATTATTTTCGGTCTCTCTCTTTTATTCTCTTGCTTTATCAACTTTCACTACACTCCATTCAAGGAAGGCCTATTAAGCAACATCATGTTTCATTTGGCCAAAAGATTTTCAAAGGTGCTCATATTGAGTACAACAAAAGCAAGAGAATTTTTATTTGAGGTCCATATAAAAATTAGTTGGAGAATGGTAATGTAATGTAATGTAATCCCCAATGAATATGCCATGTTCGTGGTGCTAAGCTGAAGTCTTGATTGTTTTTCTTTACCACTGACTATTTCTACTTTCTTTAATTGCTCAACCAATCTATCATGATGATGTTGCTGAAGTTGGTCGCTCTTTTTAGATGATGCTCCGATGGTATTAACAATTATATTAATATATTGAAAAAAATCACTCACAATTCGATTGTCTCTAGTAACGACAACAATCACTAATTATAGTTGATGCGCAACACAATGAACATATTTTGCAGATGGATTTTATCTTACAATAAATACCTTCAAACCATTGAATTCACCATGCATATTTTAAACCCTATCATATCCTTGCCCTCTTAGCCTCAAAAGAGATAACCACTCTTTAACAAATAAACAATTAATGGCATTCTTTAAAGAAAAATAACTGAGGTATTAGACACATGAACCATGATCATTAGAAGAACCAACTACACAAGAAACCCAACTCTTGCTTTATTTGAATATGGTAGTGCTAATATTCATGTATCTAAATGATTGAATTTGTCTAGGGATGTCAACGGGGCGGGGATTCACCTGGGGATACAATCCCCGGCCCCGGCGCCGGCCCCGAAACCCCACCTTCATCCCTGACCCCGGCCCCGAACCCCGAATACGAGGAATTTTTTTTCCCGTCCCGGCCCCCGCGGAGATTTTTCGGGTTCGGGGATTCCTCGACCCCGATTAAAATTTTATTTAATCTTTATACTAATGTTTATTTAATTATTAATAATTTACTAAATAAATAAATGTTTTTTCTTTTTTAGATTTTTTATATTTATAAACATAATATATATATAGTATTTAAATTAAATATTTAATATCTCGGGGAAGGGCGGGGCGGGGAGAATATTCCCTGGCCCTTGCCCCGACCCTGATGGAGATTTTTTTTTAGCCCCAGCTCCAGCCCCCATAAAAAATCCCCGGCCTTGACGGGGCGGTGAATCGGGTTCCCCGTCGGGATCGGGGGTCATTGACATCCCTAAATTTGTCCTATTAAAACGAATTTTGTTATGTGTCAATGAATATAAATTCTTTGGTATAGTCTTATAGGAACCTATGTTGTTATGCATTTTGCCATGTAAAAATAACATTTTGTTATGTAGAGTTAACACTAAACCTTATTTAATCATACATATATACATTACGATCCGATACATATTAATGTTTCATGTTTGATATTCTCAACACTTCAACTCATTGAAGCATTTAATAAAACACATTGTAGTCTTATCATAAGAATGAAGCTTACCATTCATCTTCTATATTTTTCACCGATAAATTTTTTACATTCATTCTCATTTGCATTAAGAAGCAATACATGATCCAATAAAATAAAAAAAAATCAATACTAATATACTCACTATTAATTTTCCCTTATTAAAATTATTATTTTTTAAAAAAATCACAGAAGTGAAAGTGTTTTTTTTTTTAACCTTTCTGTGTTATTTTTTTAAAACTTATTTTTTTTAAAAAATGATATTTATTTTGAAAAAAATACATGATGATGATGACATTATTAATAGTATTATTTTGGTTGAATAACTTGCTTGTAAGTTAAAAGACAATAACTGCATTCAAGTATAAAGTGAAAATCCATCAATTACTTTTTTTACATTATATATTTCAACACTGGTTGGACAAGCAGTTTTATCATGTCTAAATTTTTTATATAAAAAACATAAATTATATCTAGTATGACTAGGGTTTCTATCAATGTCCATACATCAGGTTTAATCTTTTGTATTAAAACGTGCAAAACAATTCATATTTTATTAATAATAATAATAATAATAATAATAAATAAATAATAAATAATCTTTTGTATTAAAACGTGCAAAACAATTCATATTTTATTAATAATAATAATAATAATAAATATAATATAATATAATTGTGGTTTTAAAAATATATAATTTTTAAAAATTATTTTTACTTTTAAAAATGCCTTAACAACTATATAATTTTCCAAAAACAAGGCGGTTTTTTTTTCATTTATATAATTTAAAAAACCAATATTTTGATTTTTGAAAACATCAAATCATCTCCGAGGTGGTGACATGGCTTTGATGTGATGTTTTAAAATCCATGTTGATAGTTTAGAAATTTGGATAATTAGAAACAATTAGGGCTAGATTGGGGAAAAAAAAGTTTTAATATTATAAAATAACAATTCATTGGTTAATTTATCAAAAACAATTTTTGGTTTATTTTTAATAAATATTTTTAAAAATATTATTTTATGCCCAAAATAATATCCAATAAATAAACCACATGAATATTTAATCATAAAATACCAATGAATTGAGATTTTTTTTGTCATAAATAAAAAGTTTTAGCTTAATTCTAAAAAATTGTTTGCCAGAATTTCTAATTTCATTGAATAAAACTTTGTAATATAAAAATAAAATTAAAAAAAGTCTTATAAAAATTTTCGAAATAATAAAATCCATAAATACTTTTTTCACAAGTATAATAAAAATGCCAATCTATAATACTATACGGGGTCTATATGCCAAAAGAAAAGGAAGTAGTTCTTGAAATTCATATACTTAATCAAGAATTAAATAAATTATTATAATTAATTATATTTTAAATATTTAACTTTAATTAATTAATTTAATTAAAAATTCCACCAACCCACTATATAAGAATATTCCTCTTTTAACCCCACTCTCTTTTAAAGCTTCGCATATGAAAATGTGAGGGTGAGAAGGACCTCCTCCTCATTCTTTTCACACCATAATAATAATAATAATAATAATAATAATAATAATAATAATAATAATAATAATAAATAACAATAACAATATATATTATTTATTATTATTATTATTATTATTATTATTATTATTATTATTATTATTATTATTATATATTGAGCTGTGTCTCTGTGGCATCTCTCTCGTTCGCTCTAGGGTTTCAGTGGCAATGGCGACGGCTTCAGCGCAGGGGCCAGCGACGAAGAGGAAGCCTATCTTCACGAAGGTCGATCAGCTCAAGCCTGGCACCAATGGCCACACGCTCACGCTTAAGGTTCTCAGCTCCAAGCCGGTGCCGCAGAAGGTCCGTGCCGCTACCTCCCAACTCCGCCAGACCCGTATCGCCGAGTGTCTCGTCGGAGACGAGACCGGAACCATCATCTTCACCGCCCGGAACGAACAAGGTGGGATCCTTCGACCTATTTTTCCCTTTCTTCAATAATCCATGTGAATGTCTGATTTAGGGTTTTATTTTGCGCACATGCCTGTGAAATTTCAATCTTTGTGCATATCTTCGAGGAACACATATTCTATTTGGTTCTAGGATTAGTGCTGATATATCTACTATCTGGAAATGCATCTTATTGTTTGATTTATAAATATATTTTTTGCATTGAATTTTGAATTGTTGGACTTGTGAATATGACTGTTTGCATATACTTTCCTAAAATATTTCATGTTGTTATTATGTCCCACAAATCAATCTTTGCAAGTATGCCCTTTAAAGTTTCTATTTTTCTAAGTTTATGCTGTGATTTGTCAAGGAGTTGATTGGTGACAAGTGATTTGTGCAAATATTAGAGCTCATAGTCAATGGCCAAATTTGTGAAATAAATCCTTGATAGAGCTCATAGTTATGACTTTTGTAGCTATTTTCAATTATATCTGATTCAGAAGTCTATTAAAGAAAAAAAATTGCATAAAACCTTAATGTAAGAGTGCCAATCCTTTGTTTGTGTTGTACTTCTTTCTGATCGTCCACTTATTCATCTTTAATGCTCTTTTTTGAAGGATGTTGATCAATCATGGTTTCATTAATGATACTTTTTATATTTAATTCTTTAATAAGTAGTATTATTATTATTTATTTTGGTATGATTCATCAAAAATATTTTGAGTAAAAAAACAGCATTTCCATATTAAATTAATCTGTCAACAAGCACAATAAGCTCATTGGTTATATTGACTAATTTGTTGGTTTATATGAAGAATGCTTTCTTACATATTGAGATTTCTTTCGGGCTTTTATATGGATGGTTGTTGGTGGTTTTAGATTGTAAATGCTGAAAATGTCAAAGACATGACCTCTGCAAATTATACATGATTAAAAATGGGGGTTTTGTTACCGAAATCACTGGATAGGAGGCAACAAGTGATATGTTATTATGTGTAACTTAATGATTAGCAACAAACATAGTTGGTATATACACAGCAATACATAACAGTTTTTTCTTCTGCAGTACCTCGACGTGACATGAGTGTGAAAAAGGTTCAAGAATCAGTTTTCTTTTTATAAGGGCTAAAAATGAATCACTTAGTGTCTTGTTGATTTTGATTTCTTCTTTCTAAATGAAACCATTTGTTCTTTGCCTTTCAAGCCCTTGAATGTCTGTTTGAAGCCACCGCTATTAATTTGTTAAGGTGAAAACCAAGAAATGAAGAGAACAGGCTCGTGTAAAGAGGACTGCTGCAGCAATGTTTTAATTGTGCTACAAGAGGCTCTCTGTCCAATTCTTCTCTATGGCAAAGAAAGAAATGAGCCATCTTTTAAATTGTCAACTGTTCCTTCAGAAGTAGCCCCTACAATTTGTTTAAGCAAGGTCCTTGAAATAGGAGACATGCTAAAGGATAAATAGATAGGCATAGACTTCATCAGGAAATTAGCTTAATATACGAGGATAGATTGATGCGAAAGCTATTTTCATATACATCTCCGCTTCTATATGATAAGGTGGTGATAATTTATGATGGCAATGTTATTCCATCTCTGTATGTGGGGTTTAACAAAAATTATTCAAGAGTCTGTCCTAGTGGATTTATTGATTTCCCCTGGAGGATGTGCAACCAAGCAAGCTTGCCTAATTTTATCACTTGAATGTTACACTTGAGGCCTCATGATGTAGCTTGCATCAGTTGAATGAGGAATCTGTAAAACTTAATTTCTAGAGTTGGTACCAAAGATAAATAGATTTGATGTATGATTTTTATCAGAGGTTTTTCACAAAAGCAGATCAACCATGCAAATCTTTTGTGTCTGAATGTGCCAGAACACGATATTTTCATTAGCAAGTTTAGTGTGATTTGCGTAAAAATGGAGACCAATTAGTATGCCCTGCAACACAGGTACTGCAGAATGATGGGGAACCGATAAAAAATTTTATTTGAGATTCACAATATGTTTTGGTTTGCCCGTATTTTATTTAGGGGTAGTTGCAGTCAGGTTTGTAAAGTATAAAAAAGGTTTGCCGGAACAAAACTAGTTAATCAGAAATCATCTACTGTTGAATTGCAAAAGCTTTAAAGCTTATAGTGTTTGTGTGAACTTATGTAGGGACTACACAGCTGAAAGCATCTGTAAAGACAAGCTACACATTCTTATCACAAGCTTATAGTGTTTGTGCGGCATTGTTTTTATATGTGGTCATTGTTGTTATATGTTTCAACAGAGATTAGTACAAAGAATGGCATTTAATAGAGCAGAGTGTTATACATCTGCTACTTGTCAAAGAGTGAAACAAATGTGGCATTGAAACCACACCATGAATTACAAGGTGTATTGATCTGCTAAGCGCGCAGTCTTTCACGATGACTACTGTTTCAGAACTTATCTGTATCTGCTCTGGCAAAAGTGGCTAAACTTAGTCTTTCTTGAATCTATGGTTGTTGTCTGTCTTAGCCAATCATTCTATTGATCTAGACACTGTGTTGTATGTCAATCTTGTTACATGTTCAGTTGAGAAACTTGGTGAATATTGGATGTGAACCAAAATGAACAAACTAATATTTAGAGGCATAAATTCTTTGTATTGTTCCTTCATCTCTTGAATAATTATGTTGTTCACCCAGTTGATAATGAGCTGTCAACTTCTTTGCCTTTCTTTTATTTCAGTTGATTTGATGAAGCCAGACGCCACTGTGATTGTCCGCAACGCAAAGATCGACATGTTTAAGGGATCAATGAGGTTGGCAGTCGACAAATGGGGTCGTGTCGAGGTTACTGAACCAGCTACTTTTACGGTTAAAGAAGACAACAATCTTTCTCTGGTGGAGTATGAGCTGGTTAATGTTGTCGAAGAATGAACCGGCACTATTTAATAAGCCTTTTTAGCAGGCTTTAATCTAATGTCCTTCATCAACAGCTATATGTCATCATAAAGGCTGAAATGTGACTATAACATACAAAATCTCGAGGAAGCTAGCTATGCTCTTGTTAACCGTATTATTTATTTGATGGCGTAGAGTTTGGGGTTATAAAATATATAAAGAAATGTCAACGATGACCAATGCTATTTGTACCAAATTGGTTTTTCTGGTTGAATCTATATCATATAACATGAAATTGGGTAAAGAAATAATTAATTATTGCTATACACTTTGAATTGCGTTTAGTTTGTGCTGGCGAGATTACCACATGGCATTCAACACAAGTTTGGCATTACAGCCATGATTTTTCAGCAAGCCAATAAGAAAAATTTATTGAAGAATGAATTGCCAGAAAGCTAGTTGTAACGGGGTGGTGGATGCTTAGGAATGTTTAATTAATTATGTGATTTGTTTATAATAGTTAGATTTCAAACATGGTACTGGTTAATTGTTAGAAATTATCATGACACAACTTAGCCAATTCGGTACAAAAATTATTACGATGTTACACTTCTATGGAAAATGCTTAAATTTGTTGGTTTGATTACAATAAAATTGCATAGCCACGTAGAAAACTTTAAGCTCTTATGAGAAAGACAAGAAGTAAAGATTCCTCTGCTCTGGACTACTGCCTGTGTACCATAGGATAGAAAACTAAATGGTATTTTTGCATAACTAATCATCTGAAAAACTTATTTTCAATTGATGAATGATCCTCCTTGACTGGTTCACCTGACAAAAACCAGCACTTGCAAGCACTTGGCCTAAAACTACTCATACTTGGAAAGATACAACAATGCAAAAATGACAGCATTTAATCTTATGAGCAGCATTTCGGAACGGAAACGATATAAATTGTCAGGCATGAAATACATGATTCTCTAAAGTTCAGAGACAGTATTATTATCTTGGTATAAATGTACACCAAGAATATCAAGAACAAAAACCGACAGCAAACAAGCTAGTCTCTGACTGAAATAAAGCATTCACTTGTAATAGAACCACATGAAACAGTATTTTTTCCACCTGAATTTAAGATTCGGTTCTAATGGTGGGATGTTGCTGCAACTCCTTCGGTCTCCTTGGTCTTCTGTGCAGCTGCTCTTATCTGGCGTTGTTCTTCTTTATAAATCCTATTCCTTCTTTGGAACTGAAAGAAGTCACGATTGCGATTAAAGTGAGGCAAAAGATTCATTCAAACATTTGACTATCTGCAATATGTGATCTTTGTACAATGACTTCAATACATTCACAAACAAGCATGCACAGTCATGCAATCGCATGTGAATCACAAGAGGGAGAGTTGCATTGACATGAAAGTAAATTAGTTCACCATCAGAAAGCCGGTAAACGTTGTTATTATACTATAAAACTATAACCCTATTCATTCCTTATATTAGTAACTTCAGTAGTGAGATTCGAGTTGATTCTAGATAGATAAAAAATCAAACAGATGTGGCAAAGGAGGGAATGAAGGATAATGGCTGTTGGTGGTGATATGCAACTTTGAAGACACATAGATGCAAAATAAAATCATAAAAAATGAAGTTGAAGAATGAAGAACAAACTTAATAAAAGAGATTCACAATTCTAACTAGGAAGATGCAAAAAGAACATGCAAGGAAATTAATGCTCAGGGATTAAGGTAAACAGAGAAAGAAGAGCAAGGACGCACGTGCGCGCTGGCGCCCGCGGGGGCCGGGGGGAACGGGGAACAAAGATAACAAGACTGAAAAGGTTAAAATTGAAACGTTAAGATAGGCTAAGATAAGCATTAGCAAATTCCTTTTTGTGCATTTCCTCTACATGGCACAGAATAAATTTTAATTTGCGTGTAGAAGACTATGGTTTAGATGCAATTGAAGTATGATCTCATCATCCATAAAAAAACTGAATGACCAGCTAGGTACAAACACAAAAGGCTAAACAGAAATATATTAAACACCTCATGTTGCAGAGAGGACGAATTTTATTTAGCATATAGAAGGCTATGTAAATAATTGAATGCACTTCAAAGCATAATCTTCATCCACAAAAAGCTCAATGAATAAATGACTAACCACGAAAGAAACCAAAAAGCAACATAGGTGTGTACCCAACACCTTAATCAACACTGCTGATCAAAAGGTAAATCATTAGAAAATCAACACCCATAGATTAGTTCTGCGAATTCAGATATATAATGATCTAGGAAAAGAATCCTAAAAGCATCAAATGCCAAGATTAAAAACTTGATAAATAGACTAGTTTCAGTCAAGATTTAAAATGTCAATTCATCTATGTGTTATCAGATCTATATGATGACAATGGGTAGAGTGCAGAATTGCAGAATAAGGTTTTGAATAATGACAACTATTTCAGATTAAGATTTGCGGGTAGCACTAACCATTAAGTATATGAAAATCCTTAGAGAAAGAGGGGCAGTAGGAAGAAAAAAGAAATCAAAGGAAAAAAATGAAATGAAATGATTTCACAATTAAACAAGAAAAACTCTAACAATACCTGACAATGAGAAATATCCTTATCAAAGAGGCCCATTCCAAACAATAGCTATAATCAGCAGAGAAATACTAAACAAGAAGCAGAAAAAGCAACCACATTTCTGGGCTTAAGCGAACATAAATATCAAATGAGAGATAATTGTCAAAGGATCACTTTCTTTTAACTAATTCTCATGAAATAGGATTACAATCAAGCAATGACAGGAACAACAAAACAATGAAAACAAAAAGAAAGCACAAGTTTATCAATTAAACTTAAGAATAATGAATCATCATTCAACACATGAGAAATTAACCATCAAAGAAACAACATCTGAATAACTGTCACGAAATTTAACTATAATCATGCAATCAAACAAACAATTAATCAATCGTCAACCAACATTGATAAAAAAAATAATTAAAGAACTATCATTTGAACTAATTTCCATAAAAATCAACACAAATCATGCAATAAGACAAAGATTGTGATCTAGGGCACAGAGATTGGGGGATACCTCCTTGGAATGATGAAGGCACTCAAAATAGTCCTCGCGGAGAAGCCTGCAGTCCTTCGGCTCACGGCATCGAGACATACACTCGCTGAAATCGTTCCAGAAGTCGTAGCAGCGGCCCTTATTCCCTGAGATCCCCCACCCGGACGCCATCTCCGCCGTCTCTCTCTCTCTCTCTCTCTCTCGATGAGGACTACGATGGAGATCTTACGAGACTGAAGCCATTGTGCGGAAGCTATAGAAACCGTTGGATTTGTCTTGGGATCCGTTCTAACTAGATATTTCAATCTTTGATTTCTAATTGTTTTTCCTTAATAATTTTTTCCCTGAATAAAATTGGGGATGATTTCTTTCACTTGTAATTTGTTTATTTATTGTCATTTTATCTCCTTTTATGATTTACTGGGAAATTTATTAGAATTTTTAACTTAATTATTATTAATCAAAATTAACTAATAAAAGTTTAAAAATTATTTAAGAGGTCTAAAATATGAGGTCTTATTTTCTGAATGGTTGATTGAATCTTTTACTAGATAAAAAAATTATTTTAAATATTTATTTGTAATACTAATGAATAATAAAAATTAATATAGTCTGTAATTTTTTTTAGGAACTTTTGGTAAATACATGTGTAAATTTGTTTTTTTTAAAAAGAGAAAATTATTGCCAACTCCCTCTATATTTTAGTTCGGATCACATAGTCCTTATGACTTATTTATTTATTTTTTAATTTTAATTTTTGAAAATTTTAATTTTCTTCTATTTGTTAAGAGATAAAGTAACGGGGTAATTTTGTAATTTTGATTTAATTTAAAGCGAAATTTTGAAAATTAAGAATATTTTGGGGATTTGATAAATTAAAAAAAATTTTTGAAGAATTGAAAAAGATAGAAAAAAAAGTTTGTGTCACTTTCCTTAAAACGGTATTGATGTCTAAATAAATAAATAAATTTTAATTATATCAAGAGAAAGTCGTATAAAATTAAAATAAACCTATAGCATGAAGGGCTAATATGAAAAACAAAATCTCTAAAATTTAAGAAAAGTTTGTAGAAACATAGCTGTAACTATGAGATTTCACAGGGGTAAATGTGCAAAAGTATCCCTTCTATAAATGGTCATTTGGCCCGGGGCAGTGGAGGATACAGCACCGGCGGCGATCACCGGCGGTCACCTTCTGCCTGAGTAGACGAAGAAGACGAATTCGATCGGTTCTCTCATCTAAGTTCTCCCATGGCACACCCAAAGCATCCTGGTACGATGAGTGCAAAAAGATCTTTTGGCGCCTTTACTTGGATACTTCTGCTCATTTTAATTTGGAGAAAATCACTTTTTTATTAACGTATTTGTCTTCTCTTGATTGAATTTGTGTGATTTGTTGGATAATTAAATGATGCTAGATTTATATGTTTGTGCAAATTACTTGTAGATGAGGTGTTTGCGTAAATGGCTGACTGAGTGACTGAGTGGTGTCTGTTATAAATTTGCTATCTTTTTGTCTGTTTTATAATTATTTTTAGTTCAAGAAGGCAATGGTTACTTGCTGTTGATTGTTACGATGTACTCTTCGTATATTATTTTTGGTAACGTATGAAATTGGATAATTTTGATTGATATGTTTGTGCATGCCAGGGTACCAAGAGAGATTTGTTTGAAAGTATTTTCTGCCTGGCCAGTTCATGACTTTTGAAGCTCAAAAGGCAATTCAGTTGTGTTTCAATTGCTATTAATTCCTGTTTATGTTTCATTGTCAAAGATTGAATGTTAGTAAATGTTTGCTGCTTATTCTGAGAAAGAAGGAAAATGTTGGGGTTGTTAAATGAATGCCATAAATTGAAGCCGTTGGGAAATTTTAAAGCAGAAATTTTGCGGTTAGTTTCTTCGCCCAAGTTGAATGGCATTGCCCATTTTGGGCCGTTTAACTGTAACTTGCAGAGAAGGTGGAAGAAGCCTGTGGATTCTGCACAAACTCGTTTAGAGAATAGAACGAGAGATCTCAGGCTTGATAAGCTTAGGAGCCAATTAAAGAAGTTGAGCTTAGTCTTCAAAGTGCAAGAATTGATCTTGAAGCAGAGAGGTCAGTACATTTCTGTTCAGTTGCTCTCGAAGTGGAAATACATAATTGGAATAAATATAGGAATTGGTGTTTTTCTTCGGAAGTACCCTCACATTTTTGAGTTGTATACCCATCCTGTTAAAAGAAATCTCTGTTGTAAAATTAGTCAAAAGATGCTTGATTTGATTGAAGAGGAAAATAGGACTATAAAAGAGTCTGAGGTAGAGACCATTCAAAGATTGAAGAAGCTCCTTTTGATGTCAACAAGCGGGGCATTGCACATCCATGCATTATGGCTCATAAGAAGGGAGCTAGGTTTGCCTGATGATTTCAGGAAGTCTCTCCTTCCCAGGTATCCAGATGATTTTGACATTGTTTTCCCAGATACTATAGCCTTGGCTTCAAAAGATGACTGTTTGGTTGAGGCAATAGTAGAAAAATGGAGGGAGAAAGAGTATAGGGAAAAATGGTTGAGTGAGTTTGAGACCAAATTTTCTTTTCCGATTCAGTTTCCAACAGGTTTTAAGATTGAACAAGGGTTTAGAGAAAAGTTGAAAAATTGGCAAAGGCTTCCTTACTTAAAACCTTATGAGAAAAAGGATGTCATTCGACCCCGCTCTTGTGGTGGAGCTGAGCGTTTTGAAAAGCGTACAGTTGGTATTCTTCATGAACTTTTGAGCTTGACTGTAGAAAAGATGATTGAAGTTGAACGGTTGGCGCACTTCCGGAAGGATTTCAACATGGAAATCAATATAAGAGAGCTTTTACTTCAACACCCAGGGATATTCTATATCTCAACCAAAGGGAACACTCTAACTGTATTTCTCAGAGAGGCATATAGTAAAGGTTGCCTTGTTGAGCCAAACCCCATCTACACTATTCGACGGAAAATGCTAGATCTGGTCTTGTTAGGATGCCAAAACACCAATCAAATGCAACTTTTCCGGGAGCTAGAGGATGGGTGTAATGAGAAGATCAACCATGAGTCGGCCAGTGGTTCATGTGATGGAGATTGGGTTATTCCGATTTTAGAAAATTGTGATGAAAGGCAGTTCAATGTAAGTGTTAGCAAAATAACTGGTCTATCAGAAGATGATGAAGATTAATGTTTAACTTTTCCTATTCACTCATCAAACTATCTGTAGGCATATGACATAGTTGAAGTTGTGGAGGTGGGAATTGTATTTTCTTTGTTCACATCACCAGTTGTTGTACTGTTGTCTGACTTAATGGACATTAAAGAAGATACAGTAATCAGAAGAATAGCTCCAAATTTAATGTGTTACTATGATTGGATTCAATGAGACTTCACAGTGATTTTATTCATATTCCAATCACTCTTCTTTTGAGTTTTGCAAATGATCGCAGGAGAGACTTCTGCAAAATCCAGGTACAGAATACTTGGGTGTTCTTTGATTCCTCTTTTTAGTTTGTCAAATAATCACTTATGTACCATATGCATTTCTGTTAGTTTTGGTTGTGTTTGTAACTATGCTTGGCTTTAACCGTTGGTAAAAGTAGGGTTTAGTTTAATACAAGGGCTTGTTTCTTGTTGTCTAGGTAGGATTATTTTAATTCCTTGATTTATATTGTGGATAATATCTTACCATTATTAATCATTCATTTGATGATTCTGCATGATTCTGCATGATGTAGGAACTGATTTATTTGTTACTAGTTTTACAAGTTGTGTGCAACCATTATTATCACAGGTACAACTCATATGATAAGTGTGATCTAGCTTCCTCTGTTTACCAGTTTATACCTAATCATGCTTTCCTGTCAGGCTGAATTAAAATGCTCATTTCTGGTGGTATTACTGTGGCTTCATTTAAATGCATGTTTAGCAATCCCAGGTAAAGTAAATCACTTATGCCGAGCCCCAATTTTTGTTTAGGTGTAAGTTTGGTGCATTGATATGTCTGAAAATTCTTAATATAAATTTGATAGTAATAGTTGTTTTTATTGGTTTTAGATAATAGAAACAATAACTTTACAAGAGTAGAATACTATGATATGTTCAGATAATAAAGTTATCCATTACCATTGGTTACTGATTTTACAATTCTAGATAGATAGAGGCTGATGATGCCTCCAACACATTCATTTTTTGCTATCTTTTGATTTCTGATCTTGTTCCCCAAAAACTTTTAGCTTGTGTTTTGATTGCGGAGAAGTTGTAGGAGAAACAAGAACAGATGTTTGTTTGGGTGGAGAAAAATGAAATTTATAAGCAAATGAATGGAAATTTTCTTTTCTTTTCCTCCCCATCACTCCATTTGCTTCCTTAATCTTTTTCTCCATTTTCACTCAATTCAAGAGCCATCTATTGGCCTGGTAATTAATCTTCATGATTGTAGATGAGGTTTCGTGATTGTAGATGAGGTCTATCCTTTATTTTCCTTTTTTGGTGGCATCACAAGCAGCTAAATATAGTTATTGCATTTACCTCTGTTTTCTATGTTTATGAAATTATTCTCATAAATATCATCCATGTCAAAAAGTGCAAGAAAGTAATATCATTTGGATATTTTTCTTATATATTACTTCATTAATAGAAAGCCATACAATAACCACTTATACATATATTTTTGTTCATGTAGCATGCGATACTTCAAAGATAAACAAGTAGTGATCAGTGATGTGAGGAGCCGTGCTATTCGCCACTTCAACCAGAGGATGCAAGCTTGTTAACGAGCGCCAACGCATTACTAGTGAAGTGAGTAGTGTTCAACACCTTGCTTTTGATCATTCTCACTTGAGGCCCAGCCTTGAACTCCTGAAAGCCATCAATGCAAGTGTCCTGGTTTGTCAGTGCAGCACTCAACCACGTCTCCACATTACTTATCTGTGAGGCAAACGTTCCTGGCTCAAGGCTTCGCATCTCTCCAAGTGCGCTATGGAGCAGAGACACTGCATCACTGAAGCACTCAACACAATCAGATAGTGCAATCCTCGCCTGTCCTCTCATCCGTCCTCCACCACCTCCAGTCTTGAGCTTTGCCAGGTACTCTCCTGCTTGTTCTGTTTCTGCAAGTGTTACTGATACTGCCGCCCGAGCCCACCCGGATGGGGTCTGGCTAGCAGGGCTTGAGAAGTGTGATAGGGAGTGAATGCAGAGTGACTGGTATCGGGTTACACTGCAAACTTCCTTTAGGTAGTCATGGCCATGTCCGTATGCCATGTACAACATAATGGTGATAAAGAAGAGGATGAGGAGTGTGTTTGGACTTGCCATTAAAGAGAAGGGAACTCAGAGGAATAGAGTGTGTGTGTGTGTGTGCTTTGGAGGGTGTTTGCTTGGTGTTTTAAAGAGGTGTGAGCTGGTGGTGCTCAGGCAGGGCTGTTACTGGTGGCTTCTTATGGTTGTGAGAGTCATAAAGAGGGAAAGTCAATGCAAGATTGACATTTTGAAAAGTGAATGTACAGGCTGAACTCAGACTTCTTTGAACTTTCAAATCTGGGAAGTGGACTATCCAGTTTGAAGTCTGAGTTCAGTGTATTTGTCACGAGCATGATCGTGTTTTGCCGTTTGGTTTGTTGAGGAAAAGTTCATGATTTCGATCTTATATTTACTCTGAATACTTTTTAGTTAGATTTGTTTATAAACAATATGAAATGTTTTGGTGTTTGGATTTTCTTCCAGATACTGAAAGCCCGGAAAGTGGACTTGCAGGTTTGAAGTGTGAGTTCGTATTTGGTTCGAGTATTTCTCTATTTGGCTTTATTTCTGATTTTAGAGATGTTTATAAATAACTTCGAGGTTTATGTATTTAAAAAAAAAAATTTTCGAACCCGGGTTTAACGTCGAAGAAGTCAGGCCTCTCGTGATAGAAGTTGTGTTTGTTGTTTGGCATGTGATTTGGAAGGTGAGGCTTTCTCGTGAAGTAGGAAGTCTGAATTAAATGCTGCTCCAAATTCACTGGATTTATTTCAGTTCAAACACAATGTCTGGATTTATTTCATGAATTCATGGAGCAATTTGGTATTAAACTTTGAGTTTTATGTTCATTAATTTTCATTGTTTTGTTTTAAGAAGATGGTTTGGTTCTTTTGTATTTGAATTAGCATGTAAATGAAAGGTAGAATACCTTAATTGGTCACATTTATTTGTCACAATATGCCCTTTTTAGTCTTTTTATTTTAATTTGGCCCCGATTAGTCCCTCTACTGCCAATTTGAGGCAAATCAAGTCCAACAACTGACCGACGTTAGTTTGTCCGTCTGAGTTTGCTAACGTGGTTTTATAATGGATTAGTAAAATACCCTAATTGGTCCCTTTATGTGTCACAATCTACCATAATTGGTCCCTTTATTTGTCACTATATGCTCTTTTAGTTCTTTTACTTTAATTTGGCCCCGATTAGTCCTTCCATTATAAAACCACGTTAGCAAACTCAGACGGACAAACTAACGTCGGTCAGTTGTTGGATTTGATTTGCCTTAAATTGGCAGTAGAGGGACTAATCGGGGCCAAATTAAAGTAAAAGGACTAAAAGGGCAGATTATGACAAATAAAGGGATCAATTAGGGTATTCTACCTAAATGAAATTACTGGATTTTAATTTGTATTCTAATTTCATTTTAAATAAGTGAGAATGATTTATTTAGTTTATTATTATTTGGTTTGATGTTGGTTGAGGGTATAATAAAGTAAAATGGTAAAATTTCCAAAGAAGAATAATATTTGTACTTATTTAAATGATTTATTGTTAAATATATATAAGTGATGCTATATTTAGATAATAGGCTTGTGGAATATATTTTCCGAATGATATGAATGCCAATGTTGGTATCTAGATTTGTTTTTAATAAATTTAAAATTCAAGCAGTATAAACCCTAAATTGTAAAAATTATAAAAGATTATAAAATCTTAAATCCAAAATTTTAAATTCAAATACTATAAAATTATTTACCCAAAATTTTAAAGCCATAAATAAATCTAAATAAGGTAGGGGTTTCCGGTTTATTATTTATAATTTTAGAAATTAAATAATTGAAGAAAATCAATTTTTTTTTAAAAATTATAAAAGAGAAATAATGACATGGGTATAACTATATTGGGAAAAGTATTCGGTAAACCTACAATATAAAATATCATTACTCTATATTTATCTGGTGATTGATTATGAAATTTTTTTTATAAAATCATTTGATTAATTCAATAAAAAACAATATTTTTATAATTAAATGCAAACAATATATTTACCTAGATGAGCCAAAGGGTTCTAAAAGTTGCAAAACACATGGAAATAAAAGTTAATAAAATAAAGATATTATTGAAATTGAATTATATTATCTTTATTAAAAACAATAACAAGAACTCCCTCAACGTTTTTGCAATTGATAAAAAAATCTCTCTAGTTTTTAAGAAGTTTTGAAAAACTTATTTTCTTAATCAAGACGTGGAAATTATTCTCTTTTTTTCCCCTTATTATCCTTCTACTGGTATAAATTTCAAATTTCACTCATGAAGTACATGAGCCATCTTGATGGGAGAGATCAAAGTAGTAGATTTAAAAAAAAAAAAAGAAAAAAAAGGTAGAAAAAGCATAAGAATTTGCCAAAAAGGACTTATTGGAGACTTTGAAAATTTTCACAATGAAGGCATTTGATTTTTATTTAAAGGTCATGATTTTAATTTTTTTTATGCCGATACAATCGAAAAAGGCATTTGATTTTTATTTAAAAGGCAAAAGTCCCTTGCTTTTCATTGCCAATACAATTCTCGGAAAGCTCTTCTCCATCATTTTCACTATACTCATCTTCATTTCTATTTTCATTTTCTTTCTCCTATTGTTCTTTCTCTTGATTTCCCAAAAAAAAAAAAAAAGTATTTGGTGGTACAATAATTTTCTCTCTTTATTATATAAATTTTTTTTAAAAAAAGGGAAACCCAGGGCCCCCCAACAAACCCCCCCGAGTTATTGAAGACTACTTTTTTGTTGACGAAAGTTTTTTAAAATGTTTTTCCCGCAATCAACGAATAAAACTATTGTATAATTGTATACTATATTATCTTATTTTTCCTCTAAAATACATCTTATCTATGTAATATACATTTTATCTGTAATAACTTGTATTGAAGTATACATCATTAACTGTAAAATATTCATTTTAATATACTCATTATAGGAAAGCACGATATGAAACTAATGATATAAGTAAATTACATTCCAAAAAATTCTATTACATGTAATGTTTGAATGAATTTTAAATTGTTGGGGTTACCCTTGCCTGTCCTTTTAATTGGGGGATGCCCCTGCAACCTGTGGGTGTTGTCCACTCGAGTCGATTCTTTTGCGAGAATACAGAAAAAGAGAGGAAAGAGGGGCCAAGGTCGGCGCAAGAAGATGGGATTTAGAGAGATGGGAAGAAGATGCCACAAGAAACCACGAGGAGCTACGAAGCGGAGGTTATTCCGACATTTCCACGCCATTTTTGAAACTTGAACAAGGGAAAAGACATTTCCCCCCCTAGCTCTTAATGGATTGAAGGGAAAAGATAAAAAAAGGACAAAAGGAAAGTAAACAACAGGGAAACAAACTTATGGGGGATTTATAAGTAATTACCGCTAAATTTTTTTATAAAGTGGATAATCCACTTATATTTTCAGTTGTGTGAATTGAGATTTAAACATGTTTTATAAACATTCTATAAAAGAGACTTGTGCTAATAGACTTAGAGCATCTCTAATGGTATCATGGCCATGATAGAGATGTTAATGAGCCCCGATCCCAATGGGAAATCCGATTCTCCGCCCCGTCCTGGCCCGGGGATTTTTTTTGGGGGTCGGGGCAGGGGCCGGAGCCGAGAAATATCCTCCCCGCCCAGCCGAGGCCGAAATATTATATATATAATATCTAAATAAAAATGAAAAAAAGATTTATTTATTTAATTAGCAAATTATTAATAATTAAATGAACATTTGTATAAAAATTAAATAAAATCCTAAATAATAATCGGGGCCGGGGAATCCCTAAACCCGAAAAATCCCTGTGGGGACGGGGATGGGAAAAAACTCCCCGTATTCGGGTTTGGGACTGAGGTCAGGGATGGGACTGAAAATTTAGGGCTAGGGACGGAGATTGTATCCTCAATGAATTCTCACCCAATTGACATCTCTAGGCCATGATGCCCACCATTATAGAGGCTCAGTAGCCATTAAACGCTTAACTGGGGGCCCCATTTTTTTAAAAAATATTTTTTTTAAATTTGGGGCTTTCATTTAATTTTTTTTAATTCAAATAACGTTGCAATCGCAATGGCTCTTTTAATTTTTTAATTTTTTTTTTTTTTTTTTAAAATTGTATTTTATCTCTATAAATACACTTACATTCATTTCACAAAACACTTACATTCTTTTTTTGTTTCTTCATCTTCAAATTTTCAACAATATTATAGATGGAAGTTTTATAAATTGATTGTGGGTCCCATTTTATAGTATAATTATTATAGAAGATACTTTAATAGGTAAGAATTTAATTGGTTGATGTTGTGGCATAAACATCAAACTCTAATATTATATAACGATTAAAGTTGATGGTGTTATTCAAACTTTTTTATGAAATAAATGAAATATTTGAACAAAATATAAAAATTGACAAATTTAATTTGTTCCCATGTTTCCCAAAAACTATTTAATAAAATAAACTAAAACACAAGACGTCTCTTCTTCGCAATACAAGTGGAATCAAAACCATGGTCACGCCCCAGGTTTCCCAGGAGACAACAGCAACCAGCCTACAATGGCCACTAATATATGCAAACGTGTCATCTATTTTCTCACATTTCCACGTGGCGTCAACCTATTCGATTTACAAAGACCAAATTTACAATCGATATACGTAGCGGATCCGGTGTTTATTTCGCGTGGCGTTGTCGAAGTTTGACCAAAAGCCGGCGGTCAATGTTTGAGAACGGGTTATATAAACTTACAAAGTGTCTAATTTGGGGGAAATTATAGCAAGAAAAAAGAAACCCTAATTTGTTGACGATCGGAAGGAGAAGAGGATCAAATCGGAGAATGGGAGAGAGCTCGAGCACGATGGAATCGATCAGGGAGTGGGTTGTGGAGCATAAGCTCAGAGCTGTTGGTAATGCCCTAAGTTTTCTTTCTATTCTATTCTCTAATTTTTTTCATATTTTCTTTGTTCTTGTTAGTTTTGGATTTGGCTTTAATGATGCGTTTTATTCCCTCAAATTTGTTTGGTTTCAAGGGTTTCTTAAATTGATTTGTGAGCAAAGAGCTGTTGGTAATGCCTAAATTTTCTGCCTTTATTTCATCTTTGAATTGGATGATAAGAATGTGTGTTTTTTAACTTCCGATTTGTTTTGATTTTGTGGTTATTAAATCTATTTTTGCGCAAATGGATGTAAAAATGGCTAAATTTTATTTCATTTTTTATTAAATTTGCTTATGTGCAAATGAATGTTGGAAATGTCTTTTTTTTAATTGTTCTTTTTCTCTGAATTGTTTGGTATTGGGATTGGTCTACGAGAATGTTTGTTTTTTTCCCCTCCAAGTTATTTGATTTTGATTATTTTTGTTGTTGATTTCTATTGACAGGATGCCTTTGGTTGAGTGGGATTGGGGGATCTATCGCTTACAACTGGTCTCGCCCCAGTATGAAGCCCAGCGTGAAGATCATCCATGCAAGGTTGCTTTAATTTTGATCTTTTTCAATTTAAAACCCTAACTTTTGTCTCTAATTGTTTAGCTTTTACCATTGATATGCAAATGATTTTGATTTTATCTAGAGTTTGTACTGCCATTGAATCATGAGATAAGTTTGGTATGACAAATGAATTTTGTGTCCATTGTTTGATTTGGTACTTGGATTTAGGTTTTAGATGTTGTGACTTTGAATAACTTCTGAGTTGACTTTTAACCTGATGTTGGTTACGTATTTTGCATGAGATGTATAGTTTCTGTTTAATTTACTGATCGTAATCATTAAATGTCTCAAAAAACAAATAATAAACATAAAGGATCTGGATGGTCATTGATTAAAAAAAAAGGGGGAGGGGAGTATGATGAAGTAAACATGAAAAGAAATGCCAAAATTATATGCTGGATCCTGTATCAGTTAAGTTCATCATTTTGGCAAAGGATAATACCATGTAACCTTCCAAATGTGCTTTTGAAAACATTTGTAAACCCCAAGCACAAGAAAATTACCAATCTCAATTCAAGATTCATAATCATTTTAAGAGAAGTGGTTAAAAACGTGTGAAATCTAGGTAGAAGTATGAGGCAAAAAATGCAAATGTCTTGTGTGTGCGATGTGGGGCTGTCAATTCTATCCTTGGGGTGGACTTAAGATGATTAAGCAATTCTCAGGAGCTTGAATTATATAATGTTTTAATTAATCTTCGAGGTCTTATTTTGCTTGAATCACACTGCCTCCTAGTTCTGTATTAGGGACCATCATGACATCTGTCAAGCTTTTAATTATAGTTACTGATTTCCTTGTTTAAGTTTATTATGGACATGATCATGCTCAATTCAATTTATCACATCACAATGTTTCAGTGGCGTATGTGCTCAGGCGGTAATCAAATATGATAATATCTTTCGTGAATTATCAGAACCCATTGATTCACATTTTATTAACATCAAATAACGGAAGCCTATGAATCCGATAACACTAGTCAGTAAGATTGATGAAATCGCAATTAATGGTCTTCTCAACCCATATTAATATAAGTTAACTCTCAAGAATTTTGTGACATTTTTGTGCTTCCATTAGTAACTTCCATTAATAACACATGCTAGATTAAATGTCATACCGTCTCGGTTCAGTACAAAAGCTTGTGACCGACATTATATGCACATTATGTATGAATTTTTTTTTTCATTTTTTTTTAAGATTTCATTTTCTCTTTTCGATTAAATTGTAGCCATTACCTTAACATTTTCCCATGGATGAACTCCTGCACACAGGTTACATGCCCAGGCTCTTACATTAGCTGCATTGGCCGGAGCTGCTGTGGTGGAATATTATGACCATAAATCAGGAAAAGGATCGAAAGTGAACAAATATGCACAGCAATTCCTAGTTATGGATCCTCACACACGAAAAGATTAAACCTTTTATTACTCTTCTTCGAAATTGATTACAGCATGAGATGCATCACATAAAGGATACTCTGATACGATGTTCTTTCCCAAATTTACTTGTATTTTTACCTGTTATGCCATTGAGGCTATTTGTTTCAATTGCTTAACGTATGATTATGATTAAGAGTTTCCACCGAGTCATATATGAAATACCGGGGAGGGTTTGCCTTTTGCCCTTTGATGAATTTGAATATATCTGAAATAAGTTCATGTTTCCCTATCCCATTGTTGTGTATGTGATGTATGTGAGAATCATAAAAAGTGAGAACTTTGCAACTATATGTATGCAAGTATGAAGTTTTTCAGGGTCATATGTGCAAATATTGATCAGTGTGAAAGTTTAACCAGAGTTGGAAACTGTTTTTTTTTTTTTTTTTTTGGTGGCTTGGGGTTCACCAGCATCCTCATCTAACATATTTAGAATTTAAAAAAAAAAAAAGGAAGAGATATAATTGTGAGGATTGTTTGGAAAGCAATTATAGTGAATAATGGTGAAATAAATAGTGACAGCCAGGATATAATTAAATGCATTCACTTCAATATGAACCAAATAATTATAAATTTATGAAGATATGAGAATTAAATATACACATGCTAAAAAGGATTCACTGCATCAATGTTCCATATCTTCCCAAACATGTCCCATTGTTTTTTTTATAAAATGAGAACTAAATATAATATATTGGCTAATTTGAAAGAGAGAAGCAAAGAAGCATATGAGAGTTTGGCAATGAAAATCACACACACATATATATATATACACATATGCTTTGTTTTCTGATGTTTCTTGCACTGAGGTCTAGAGTCTGATCCCAACTTATCTGCCATGAAATAATACTCAGTAAGTTTTGTTATTTTTTATTACATTTTTCTCCATTTCTTTCTTTTTCTTTTTCTTTACTTGTTTTTATACTCATTTAATCTCTCTCTCTCTCTCTCTCTCTCTCTCTCTATATATATATATATATATATAATAAAAATTAAAGCCAGAGGTGGCCTTTGAGCAGGGTTCATTTGGCAAGACCAAGAATAATGTTGCCTTCGTTGCTACCTGTAGCTTTAAATTTTGTTTATATATATATATATATATATATATATATACTAACTATTTTTTATATTTTTTTTAAAAAATAAAATAAAGAGGTGAGTATTGATTAAATGCCAATTGGCTTCCAAACAATGGCATGCTTAGAGTATTGAACAACATCAGCTTTCAATAAATTTGTTTGCAAGAATGGAGGATAAACAAATAATAAATATATGGTATGAATTTATATGTCAAATTTTTAGCAAGATTATCAAATGTGAATCAAGATTTTGGTGGATAGAATTCTCAGATATTTGAATTTATGGTGCAGACAATGACAGCAAGCATGAAAAAGCACAAAAGTGAAGACTGAGGAAGAAGATGATCAGTGGAATTCCCATTTTATTTGTATTTCCATTTTTATTATGTTTTGCTTCCAAACAATAAAAAAATCATGAAGAAAAAGGGCTGTAATTTGCTGTTGTATTGTGTTCACTGATATTTATCAGAGTCATCAACCTCATCTCACACTTCACCATATTCATTTTTCTTGTGTGTTTTTATTCCCCCTATATTTGATCAATTTCTATGAAAAAAACCCAATCCCATTATTCCAAAACCCAACCAAAGATTGATCATAGGATAAATTGTCAATTAATCAACTTAGGATAATTATAAATCTAATAATATAATCATATAGGAATAACTTTGTTATGCGAGGAGGATGATGATGATATCAAGGCATAATGGCATGAGCACAACTATGAAACAGTGGCATTGTGTAATGGCATACAAACAATTGTCTCCCATACATAATTAAGAGATTTTCCAGGCGCATATATGCAAAAAGATCACAGTGAAAACAGTGGAGAAAAATTAGCTTAACTCCCTAGTTTTAGCACTATTGATATAATATAAAATTATATTTTATACACATTAAGGTCAGCGAACTATATATATATATATACACACAATACTGCATAATGCCGCACAAAGTATAAAACCCTGATTTTTAAACCACAGAAGATGACTTTATATAAAATAATCCTCCCATAAAACAATTGAAGGTTAACACCTCTTCCAATAATTCTGGGGTTTATTTTACAAAACATAAAAAATCCTTAAGTGAAAGAAAATCAGAGAAAATAAGTTTTCATAAAATTTCACTTCCCCGCTTCAGTGGAAAAATAATAATTCAAAATAATAAAAAAAAACACCTAAAGTGGGGGAAATCAAAATCAGTTCACTTCAGTGATTTCTTCACCACTTTAGTGGTTACCTATAACCAAACAAAACCAATGGAAATAATAAAAAAAAGCAAAACAAAACAAAATCAATTTTACATTCAACAATAAACATTCGCCTAAATATACAAAATTAGTTTCTCAATAAACCCACAGAAAAAATAGAAGAAACATCACCGAAGACCAGCAGAAGCTAATACAACTCACCATTTTGGCTTTGCTTAATTTGATATAAATATGCAGGAGCTCTCAAAAATTTTCTTTAGCTCCTCAGATGGATTACCAGAGAATCCACAGACGGATTTTGGAACATAGCATGAGGGTCGATAATTTTCCTACTTTTTCGAGACTTTACTTCCACCAGACTTCATACTCTTACTTGACTTTCTCTTATTATTCGATGAAGCATTCTTATTTTGGATTATCCGTTTCGGTTCATCAGGCTTTTCATGAGGATCCACCTCCTCAAATTTGATTGGCTCGATAATTACACCCGGCTTCTTGATAACCTATAGAACAAGCAACCCAGATTAGTAAAAGTAGATACAAACAATAGAATTTTAGTATGGTTATGAGCATTGCAGTTATTTCAGTGACTTTGGCAAAAACCGGAAACTAAAACCAAAAGGTGGACCTCTTTGCAAGATGCAAGCACTTCTCATTAACATCTCATTCAAGTAAAGAATGGGAAAAAGAATAATATATACCTCGGGTCGATTAAGTGCTCGAACTGATATTGCTGGATTAAATTCAGGTCCAATGGGCATTCGTAAACTCTGTTCATATACTTCTTTGGATGTGAAAGGGAATGGCAAGCTCTTCGCAAGAAGTTTCTCCGCCTATGACAGATATTTCAGATTAATTAGACAAGCAGATGAAATTACTGGAAAAATAATTATGGCCAGGTTGGAATATCTCCTTCGATTAAGTCTTGCTTTCACTGAAGAACCATTGTTAGTATCGGGATGAAAATTAGCTACTCATCATTTATTCAAGAGAAAATCCCCATTTGGTGGTTCATAACTTCATACTAACAAAAACGATCATCAATGCTATACATGCTCCAAAATGTCCATGAAGAATAAAATGTTTAATGAACAAAGTTCCAAAGTCAAATTAGAAATGAAGACAAAGATTTTTGAGTTCAAGCTTCTGTACTGGAGGATAATCAGGGTAATGACTTTGCTTAAAAAGATCTCGAACAACAGATAATATAACCTGAGCAATTAACTGAAGCATATAAATTGGGTCCGAAAGTTGCAGAGCTGGAAAAATCATGGTAGTAACTTTCAAGTGGAATAGATTAAGGTGGTTTTAGAATGAAACGAAAGAAACCAATAAAGGGGCAAAGACACAATAAGAAATTTCTTGCACAAGATATTCAAAGAATACCAAAAAAGTGGGGGAGCACAAAGAGACAATGATCACACTAACCTTTTTATCAGTTTTCTCTGAAATGATTACATGTCTGAGGTTAGCATCCTTCCTCTTCTTTAGGGCTTCTTCCCTCTTCGTTTTAGCCATTTCATGTTCTTTAAGCATCCATGAAGGAACTCCTTTCTTCTTTTGGACATTAGTCCACTGTCCCCATCCAGGAAGTAAAACTGGCTTTTCAGGTTCAGGATTCTCCTCATTGAGTACATCTAATTTATCCTTCTCAAACTGTGCTTCCACATCATCGGCAGCAAAAGCACGATGTACAAGGTCAGCTTGAGATGGAAGTTCATATTCAGGCACTGCATTAAAAGAAAAATCCCCATCCACCATCTCTTCATCAGTATCTGAATTACTGCTCTGATACAAAACCCCTTCCTTGAAGGAAAAATAAGCCAACTATCAGATTGGAGTGTTGAAACAACTAATAATCTGGTAATAGATCACAAGCAAAATGAGTGAGTAATACCTTAGGTGTTGGATCAGGCAATAACACTTGCTTTGCTGTTGCTTGTTTTTTCTTATTAACATTTACCACATCTTCAGGTTTCATCTGTTCAAACCACAATACATATTACTTAATATAATAAAGGAAAATGAAGTTAACATCAAAGATAGATCCACCACCTTTCTCCATGAATCAGAAGCAAAAATTGCGACTTCAAATGTTGTCTTGGGACCAGGATCTTTCACAATATCATCAAAAGTCTGAGTCACCATTATTTATGAAAATAAATAAAAATAAAAAAGAATTAATAAGAACATCATAGAAGCGCCAAAAACTAAACTGACATGATAGCATGTGACAAAGAACAGTGGGCATTACCTTAAATACAGATTTCTGATGCGGATCATCATGAACAGAATCTGGTTGAATCTGTACCTCTGCATGATCAAAGTCGCCTTCACTATCGCTGTTACCTCTATTATCTGACTTTTTTTGGTTATTAGTTTCCTGGGCCAGCTTTCCCGGTGTTCCAAAGACTTTTCTGCCACTTGTTTTCTTTGACATCACATTTTCTTCTTCATTATCATCAAATTGCCTCAATGACAAGTCATACTCTTCAAGCGCACGTCGAGCTTCTTCATCAGCTGCTTCCTTTTTCTTTTTCAAACCACGTTGCTGTACATTAAAAAGTCATGCCAGACATAATCAGAGAAAGCTACCAAACAACACCCATATAGAGATGATACCGCTTGTGGAAAAATTAGAAATCCAGTAAAAACATGCAGAATAAACTGTCCTTTTTCTGCAGTAGGAACACCAGTTGTTATAAAGCAAAGGTTTTTGGAAATATACAGTGATAAATGAATTGGTAGAAAACAGAGGAATCAATTATAAACACCATAATGGCACGCAAGATTGTCAAGTAAATAGTTCATCAGCAGCTTCACTGAAAATATCAAACCAATTGACAAAAAAAACACAAAATCAAGTGCAGAGACTAAAGCCATAACGACTTAGAAAAGACGGACACAACATCCAGCCCAACAAGAGAAATAACATCAATTTGATTATCAACAAGTTAACAGAACTCATGTGACATTAACAAATAAAAAAATATTCAGACCAGTTTACCATATATCACACACGATCATGCATCGCACAGAGAAAAATAACATGGGAATATTCAAGATTGTAAAATAAAAAAAACCATACCAAATCAGATAAGCGATAAATCTTACCATGAAAGGCAATGCCATCACTCCTGTTTCTGTAATCTCATCCTTCTCTTCAAGAACTTTAACAGTTTTCTCTTTTGCCTTATTTAGGAGTTTAGAAACATCTTCACTATCTGTTTCATCATTATCATCAGCACTGTCATCATCACTGCTGCTAGAGTCCTTCATTGAATTCATTTTCCTAGTTAAAAGAGCATGCTGATTAAGTTGTTCTGATATAGCAGCTCGGGTGCCTTCATCTTGTACATCCAATCCACGCTTTAAGATGCGCTTTGCCCATTTAGAGCTGTTTTTATGCTTCAGTGTCATTCGTTCCTGCAGATCAAATTATTAACAAAAATAAGAAAATGTTGAACAAATAAACTAAATTAATGGTATCCATAAATAATCATACACAACAACTAAATAAGAACAAAAGACAATATTGTGAATAACCTCAGCCCGCTTGTACTCCTGCTTCCTAGCTTCTTCTTTGGCAGCTTCAAGGTCTGTTTCCACATTGGATGCTGCTGCTTTTAATCTCTCTTTCTTCAATATGCGATGATATGTCTTTGACTTTATCTTCTTAATATGTTTAGATTTCATTTCATGACGAAATAGCAGGCTACGCATTTTAGCAAGACGACCTTGACGGTCTTTCACATCCTCTACAGTTAACTGCATCAAAATCAACAAAAAAAAAAAATAGAATACATCAATAGAGCAGAATATTACCCTGACTAACACAAGATTAATATGGGAAGCTTGAATTTTAAGGGAGTGTCCCAGCACCCCACTTGAAACTACAATGACAGAATAATTGAATGTAGAAAAATCAGCTGAAACTTGCTAAAAGATCTTGGCAGTGACCATCAATAAATTAGTAGATGATAACCAGAATTAATCTTGGCAGTGGCCATCAGTAAATAAGTAGATAATAACCAGAATTAATATGGAAAAGAACATCATCAAGCAATCTTAAAATGCCAAGCTAATAAAAAGTGTAACAGAAGAAGAGAGAGAGAGCTATGGGAAACGCAACCTGAGAATTACGAGAGGCTTAATCAGAACAACATGAAGTAATTAAACGACCAGAAAAAAAAAAAAGTCCATTAAAAAATTGCAGATCATAAATTAGTACCAAAAGATCCTGATTAGTAGATGATAACTCAAAAGTAACAGGGGAAAGATCAAAACAAGCAATCTAAAAAATCCAAGCTAATAAAAAGTGGAACAGAAGCAGAGATAGAGACATGGAAAATGCAACCTGATAATCCAAGAGGCTAATCAGAACAACATCAAGTAATCAAAAGATAAGCAAAAAATCCATCTAAAATTGCAGATCGTAAATCAATGCCGCCATCTGCCTGAACCATTATAAAAATTGACTAACATGAAGATTAAGTAGCTTCTTACAGCTTGAAGGTTACAACCCTGAGAGAAGCATCTGCTAAAATGTCAAATGTCAAATGAAAGAAAACTGAAACATAGCTCCATACAAGTGATCTTGTATATTTGCAAAATTTGCACCAAAAGAGCACTATGCATAACAGTTCCAAAGAACACCACATTCCAAACTTTCTGATATATTTGTACTTGGGATGCCAAAGGTCAGTAAGCCAAGAAGTATTTGTCGAGTAGGAGAATGAAACAATTAGCCTGTGGCCAGTTCAAGCAAAATGGAGGAATAAAAATGAGGGAAACAATTTGGTGTGTTGGATTGGATGAAGAGATAAAAAATAATCATAAGGCAATGAAGGATAACACGTTATACAGATTTTCTTTTATTTATTTCTGTTCACTTTTCCTACTGTTTTTGTTTATCATTTTTATCATGATAAAAAAACACACTTCATGTTTCCAAAACTCAAGAAAGGAGCAGCAAAAATAAAGAAGCCGGCTTACAATATAATTATTTTTAGAAGATGAGAAAGAGGAGCTTAACGGAAAAAACAAATGCAAATTGAGTGTTGAAATTCAAAATAAAATGTTGAAAGACCACTTTTCTGTTCATTAGAAGAAAATTGAGTTGCCATCTTGCATTCATTTAAGCTCAGAAAAACCTCAGGACCAATATCAGCATTTAAATAAGGAAAGTAGTAGGTCAGTGCTTCAGATAGATGATCACCTAATCTAGGTAGATATTCATCAATAGTGTTTTCCCTCGTAATAATCAATTACAAGAATAAGTAACTATTGCAAACAAGGAAATGATTTTATGGAGAAGAATTTTAAGCACCTTGTTAAGCTCCAGAAGCTTTGCACCATCCTTCAAATGCGCTTCTGTGACCTCTGGATCATGTGTGAGTGAAGCCATCTTTTTTTCAAATTCTGTCCTTGGTTCAAAGCCAGAAGCAATTGCTCCCACAGTAGAGAAACCCAAGTTCACATCTTTATCAAAATATAGGGTCGGGGCCTCTCTGTTCCTCTTAACCAACGGTTCCCACTTTGTGATATCCTTACTTGAATGCTTATAGGCCACTTTCCTCTCCAACTTCTCCCTCTCCACTTTAGGAAGAGGAGGTTGCACAGCCATTGGCTTTTTCTCCAGCTGGTCTATACGTTTTCTGAGATTGCTGTAGCCAGGTTTCCCATGAAGCGGGTCCAAGAGATCTTGAATGCTGATTTTCCCATCGCTTACGTCCCCTTGGACGTTGGAAAAGACCACCTTCCTTTTCTTATCCCCTCCTGTAAGAAACCATGGATTTCTCAAAAGCCATTCCCTATTCCTCCTATAAAAACCTAAGATGGTGGTGTGAGAATAGTTCAACAAAACAAATTTTCTAACAATCCAATCAGGCAAGATTTGATAAATTCTAATGCGGAAAACTAACATAAATTCACATCTTGGAATAACATATTAGTTTTGAGTCTCAATCTTTTCCCCTGTTATTGGGAAAACAAATCAGTTCTTAGTTCATCTAATGCAATAGAAGTGAAGCAAAAACCCAGTTTTCTAATTGCAATTCTTCTCGAAATCACCTTAATTGATTTAAGAAAAATAAAATTTTGACAAACAGATCACTTCCCATAACACCGAAACTTGCATTGCATTCACATCAAAAACAAACTTTGCAATCGTATCCAAATCAAAGAAAAAGAAGCAATCACCTTCAAAAGCCTGCGGAGGCATTCCCGTGATCCCATGAAGCATATTTAGATGCCTCTCCTCATCGTCCGATGGCACGTCCTCATCCTAGAACCAAATCCCCACAAAATCAATAATTTCACAACCCAAACAGAACCAAAACCCTAATCACCCCAAAATCAAAACAACAAAACATCGCCAGAAACCCCGACCTCAAAATCAGCCGGTAACTCGTACTCATAGTTATCCACAGGATCAAACCGCCGGTTCTTCTTCGTCTCCTCCTCAGCAACCTGTTCCTCGTACTCGAAAACATCCCTCCCAACCCTCTCCTCCTCCTCATCATAATCAACATCGGATTCAGCATTGTCCCTAGGGCTTTGAATTCCAATCTCCTTGCGAAAAGAGGATGGTAAGCGGGGTCCAGGCCGGTGGACACGGCGCTGCTTCTTCTCCTCACGCTTAGCCTTCCGCTCCAACTTTCGAGCCTTCCTCTTGCTTTCGACGGCTGGAGCTTTCGAAGATCCTAATGATTTCCTCTTCTTCTCGCTGCCCTTCGTCTCAGCCATGGCGATCGAGGCGAGGCGAACTCCTACGGCGGCAAGAAGAGAGCGAGCAAGGAAAGGGGTTTGCAAGGTTTTGGGATGTTATTGTTCGTGCGATGCGCGCGTGGGAAGGAAAAAGATCTTTTTTTTTTTATTACGTTTTGCGCCTAGAAAAATAGCGAAATTACTTTTCAACCCCTCAATTTTAAAATTTTATTAATATCTTAAAATATTAATAAAAATAGTTATCATTTAAAATTTTTAATTTTACTGTTAAAATATTTACTTTTATTTAATATTGATAAGATCAAAATTTGGGTCCCTTCTAATGAAAATTCATCTCCAGAAATGAATTAGCCCATAAACAAACTAATAAAAACAATTAGTAACTCCAACCGAAGTTTCTAATTTATTTTTAAAATAATTTCTTTTTATTTTTAAATATTAATTTCTATTTATCAATTATACCAAAATAAATAAATAAAATAAATAATACAAACAAAATTAATTACTCTCCTAATTTCAAAATAGAGAATTCAGACCCTTCCAATTTTTTGGGCCAAATATGTACATTTTTTTTATTATTAAACATTAATTATTTATTCCGAAAATCAAATATTTGACATGAAAGTCAAATATTTCAAAATTTAACAGCTATTTTACATGTTTCTTTTATTGTCTGTCATTTGATGATAACCTCACCACTATTTTAAGGATATTTTTTTAATTTAAAATCTCTAAGATGTCAATTGATAATTAATTGGCTAAAGATATTAAAATGAGAAACAACCCAAAAACATGTCAAAAGAAAAAATGCACACAAACGTTAGCATGCATCAATCAGTAACGGACAATGACATTGGAAGTCAAATTTACATTTAATCAAATCAAATCAAGAAAATATTGTCTAGGGCGCTAAAAAGATATATATATATTTTTTTTTAATCTTCTAATATTTTACCAACCTCATGTTCTTAGGACATGATTCCTGGTTCAAAATTGAGACCAAAGTAATTGAAGTGAAAGCTAATATGATACTTCCACATATTTGATACACTGAATTAAAAACCGAAATAGGAAAATTACCACTTTCAAAATCTCTCACTTTATTTTTTGACTTTTAAATTTTTTTTTTTTTCTGAAGTGGCACTTCAACATCCCACTCCACCTATTTTGCATGTTTTTATAAATTTTTTATTATATAGTTATTTTTAATTTATTTTATTTTTCTAATTTTTTTTAATTTTTAATTTTTATTTTTTCAATAAAATTAGGATTTTAATTTAAAAAAATTTGCATTTCAACAAATATAATAAATAATTTATTTATAAACTTTATTTTTATTTTAATAAAATAATTTATAATTTAACACTTTTTTCAACTAAACACGTAAAATTTAAAATTTTTAAATAAAAATTTCACTTCGATCAAAATCACACTTTCAAATTTTTACCGTAAACAACTTTGGAACCTCACACCCATGACAGAAGTCCAAACACGCTAATAAATAGTAGTAGTAATTATTTAGGGGTCGTTTGGTTCGGAAGTGAATTGTCGAAGTGGTGGAAGTCTGGAAGTGGCACTTCGGTGTAAGTGAACAGTTCAGCTGGAACTATCCACTTCAATGTGTTTGGTTCAAGCTGAAAACTGGATTTCAGATACCACTTCCTGTGTTTGGATGGTTGAAGTGGGGATATGATCACCACTTTAGTGAGGGGATAAAGTTGTCATTTCATGTTTTTTACATTTATTTAATTAAATCATATGATTTAATTAAATGATTTAATTATTTTATTACGATGGTAATAAATAATTTATTTATTAAATTAAAAACTTTGCACACCACATAATTTATTTAATACAATATTATTAAATTAAATTAAATCGGTTAATATATTATGCTTAATTATTAATTAGTGAGAGTAGTTATTTAATTATTTTATTACCATGGTAATAATTATTCTATTTATCATTGAAAAATATTGCAAAGTGGGCTGAAGTGGTGACTTCGGGACTTTTCCAGCTGAAATCAGACACCGAAGTGGCCGAACTCAAAATTATCACATCATCATTTTCGGATTCAAAGTGGCACAAACACACTGAAATGGTGCCAGTGGCACTTCGGTGAAACAAATGGCCCTTAAATATCTTCGTAATTATTCCCGTTGGACCAAGTGGTATGAAAACATGAAGAGGAGGGGGCATGGTTTAGACATCAATCAATCAAAAATTTTAGTAATTTTTATATATAATATATATATATATATTGTGTGTACCCCACCATCCCATCAATGTTAAAATTCATGACTTTGCCTTGCAAGCAGCGAAAGTCTAGGCACCCACCGGCTCTTTGCTACCCTAACCTAGGAAACTATCTTTACATAATAATAATAATAATGATAATAATAATAATAATAATAGTAACTTCATATATATTACAATCCATTTGTCATAAGTGACTTCAACAATATATTTATAAATAGTAAAAAGTAAAATAAATAATATTTTTCTCACTCATCGGAAATTAAAAACTTTTTCGCATACATGTTTGTTCATTTACTCCCTTTATTGTTGATATTTGTTTTTACTCTTACGTTTTTACGGATTTTTAATGAATATTTACAGTAAATTTATAACTTCATATATATATTTTTTTTGACAAAAATATAAAATTACTATTTTAATACATCTATATTCTCATTTGTGTGTACTGAAGTGTATGGAATTTAAATTTATCATAAAATATGAATATTCTATATAAAATCTCAAGTATTAATAAACAAAGTTTATTTATATTCATTCAGTTAGAAATTTTGCTTATAATATTGAAATTAAAAAATATATATATTCTCATTGTGTTTGTTGTGCATATTGTGAAAAAAAATAATCTTATGTAAATATATAAATTACAAACAGCATTAAATAAATCAATCTTTTATTTATTTATTTCATGATCTCAACCCATTTAATTTTATTGAAATTATTATCTCAATATATTTATATTTTTAATATATTATTTTATATGAGTTAAATATTTAAATTCATCGAACATAAATTCTTACATAAAAAATCCGATATGAAAACATGGAAAATTTGGTGTCGGTTTTCATTTTAATAAACATATAAATAAATAAATAAATAAATAAATAAACTTTTATAGATTAAAAAAAAAAAAAAAATGCCCCCCCGTGAAACACTCTCCGAGACCATTGATTAACACCTCGAGATTAGTGCATTGCGTGTGTCCCTTTGCATGAACGTGATTTGAAGATCTCATGGCTTTTGTTTATACATCTCTTTTTTAAGGTTCTCTTTGTCTCCTCTTCATCTCACATCATCATCATCATCATCATCATCATCATCATCATCACCATCACCATCACCATCACCATCACCATCACCAACATTTCTACACCTTCATTTCACCACCCTCCTTCCTTTCTTTCACATTACTCCATTTCTCAGTCAAACCACGCCACCCTTCTTTTCATTCCTTTCATTTCATCTTTACATATATATATATATATATATATATATATATATATATATATATATATATATTCTCACACAAACATGATTTTCACTCTCTCCATGAATTAAATTAATTAAATGGAGTTTGTCACTGTATATACACATACATATATGTCATATGAATATCAACATCTTACTGTTTTTTGCCTCAGAGGATTATAAATATAAATGATTTGATGTTATATATTATATTACGCATATATACACACACACTTAAACATCAGCATATTTGTGTTTTTTTTTTTTAATGTTTCTCTAGCGTCATATCTCTAGGTTTTCATATTGACATGATATTGATTATTGAGTAGAAGTATAATTAGCTATGATTTGAATACAATGATATAAACATCAACATCTCTCTGCTAGCTGTTTCCTTTTAATAATCAAATATATATATATATATAGCTTGGAAAAACTAGTAAATTAAAATATTAAAAAAATCTTTTTGTGATTTTATATATATATATATATATAACAAGCAAGATGAGTCTGAGCTAATGGTGATTAGTTACTTGGCTTGGCAAGCATCAGCTTGGAAGTCACTATCTTCACTGGAAGGAATCACTTAGAAGCAATGGAGAGAGAGTGAGTGAGGGACTTCATTTCCTATGGTACTCTTATATATATACGAGTTAATTATAATTCTTTAATTTGCTTCTTAATTAACAATCTAATTAATCAAGAGAGCTGGTTTATGGTTTAACATTCTTGTTTAATTTTCTCTTTTCCTATGAAGCAGGACTCTACTAATCATGCACTCTAATTAGCTAGCTAGAAAGAAAGAGCTAGAACTCAGACAAATTAATTAAGCTTGTGATCTACTTCTCTCTAATCACAAGATTCTCAATAGACACACACACAGAGAACAGAGACAAAGCTTGTTTAATTTTCTCTAATCATATAATTCTTAATTAACACTTGATATATATATATATATATATATATATATATATATAGAGAGAGAGAGAGAGAGAGAGAGAGAGAGAATTCCTTTGTCTTGCCTTTCTTTGTTCTCATTCTAACCACTGTGGAGACTCTTTTACTTTCTTGCTTTCCTTTGCCCTTTTCTTCATCTTCAAACTTTATTTATTTATTTATTTATTTATTTTGACTAAAAGTTTACCAAACCAAACTTGTCTTTGTTCTCTCATTCGCAACAAACAATAATAATTAATAAAAAAAAAAAAAAAAATATATATATATATATATATAGAAAGATAGAAAGATTCAGGAGTACGTACCTCCATTGCAGACAACTAGCTAGCTAGCTAATTATCAAAGAGAGAGCAAGAAGCTCTTCATGCAAATTTACAAGGATGAAGGTGAGAAGGCCATGGTGGAGAAGGGGAGCACGTGCCAAGCCTTCCCTACAACCAAGCTTTGCACGTGCCCTGCTTCTCCATCAAGGCCCTTCTCACCCCTTCAATCACTCCATCAACAACCCTTCCAAGAAGAAGAAGAAGAAGAAGAAGTCATGGCATGCATGATAAGCTCATAGCACAAGCTAGTTATTGTACACCACCATGCTCCTTATATAAACATCAACACCACCACTAACTCTACTCTACAAGCTAAAAATTAACACATAGATATACAATGGAGTCTTTGAGTGGTTTTTGCCTTTAGCCTCTCACTAGATGCTTTTGAGTAGCATGGAATTCAAGAATCCAATATCCTTGCCTTCTGTCTCCCATGAAGAGATATTATTAACTCCATAAAAGGATACAAAAAGAGACACATGTATTATGTATATCATCAATAATAATGATCTCATTGCTTGTATTGTGAGACAAATATATATATATATATATATATAAAAGAAGAGTATTAGAACACCACACAAGTCATGCATCATCATTCCTTTCTTCTTCCTTGTGTCTACACATAAAATATTAAGTGCTAGTGGTGTAGTTGACTATTGTCCTAGTGCCTAACTTTGAAGTGTCACTAAACTAAATATTTATATATATATGTGCATCTGTGTTCATCTTTTTTTTATCAAACTTAGATTCTTGATCTTGGCTTAATTAATTAATTTGGAAGAATTAATGATAGGATAAGAAGGACATGGAGGGTACTATTGTCTTTGTCTACGTAAGCCTGATATATAGGTGAATTTTGTAAGGAATGATTCAATGATATATATATATATATATATTTGATATTTGGTTGCGTGAGAAAGAGAAAAAGATGATGGAGGATAGATCTTGGATAGATAGATGGAATGGATAGATGTGGTGTGATAGTGAGAAAGAGAAAAGAGGTTTTGTTTTGAAGTTTTAGCTAGGGAACCTAGAAAGACAAGAAAAAAAAGTTTACTAGGTTTGGTGAGGAACCTTGTAATTCAAATAAAAAGATGATCATAATTAATATTATAAAATAAATAAATAATTATATATATATATATATATATATATATATATATAGTGTTTTACGTGAATTTACGTACATACATCTCTAAAAATCGTTAGATGGGTTTTTAACGATGGCTTCATCTCCTATAAAAACCTATAATAAATATTTTCTAAACTCACTCTTTTTTTTTTCTCGGTTGTTTTTTAAAATTTGAGAAAAACATTATCAAATTACTTAAATTAATATATAATATGTTAAACATATATTAGTGGGAAGTGGATTAATTTTTAACATAATTTTTTATAAATGAAATGAAAATAGAACATGTTAGGGATATAGACTTTTATTTCAAATATATTAATCAACAATATTAAATGTATCAAGACAAGGATTGTTGTTACTAGAGGGTGCTAGAAAGAAGGGGGGTCACTAGGTTCATTGAATCACACTAAGGCTGTTTCCCAAATGGAGGAATTCTAACATCACAATCACCAAATTAATATATATATATAATTCTGATGAGAATTATGCATTTATTTTTAAAACATATTTGTTTAATTATTTGCATTTTTTTTAATTATTTAGAGATAAACAACTTATTACTTGATCTATGAATACAATAAGAAATGAATGGCCTAATTGATTTAGAAACCTAAAGCCTAACCTTATATCAATGTTTGTTAGGAGATCACCACTTTTATGCTAATGAATGCCTCATTGAAAAAATTTTATCTTTCTAGGCCTAAAACATTAAACCCTAACCTATCAAATTTGTGTCTAACCTTACCTTTTTCAACTCAATCAAACATAATTTATTATTTTATTAAACATATAAAATATTCAGACCACTGCTTTTTTTTAATTTTTTCACATCAGTTTTTTATATAAAATATTTATATCACGCTGAAAAAACATGTTTGAACTCCAATTTAAATAAAATTACAGTATAAATGTGCTGAGATAGTATTCCACATCTATATCTATATCATGCTTTATCAGTATTTCATAAAAAAAAATGAAACACATTAACAAATTTATTTATACTTAAAAGGTTTTATATAATCAAATATATATTTATAAAAAATCAACTAATTAATTGATTCCTTACCCTAAGACCCTAGCCCTAAAATTAGGGTTTTGAAGTTAATTGTGAATGCTTGTACGTCTTTGATTTTTTTGGCCAAGACTTTTTTGGCCTAAGCAAAGATAATTCACCGACTTGTTAAAAATATAATATATTGTTTTAATACTTGTAAAACAATGATTAATCTAGTATTTATATACAAATATTTCACATAATCATTTTTATTATCAACATTCTTTCCCCTAAAATGTTAAACCTAACTTATCAAATTTATATCTAATTTTAACTTTTTGACCAAGTAAAACATGATTTATCCATTTATTAAATGTATAAAATATTACGTGATACCTAGTAAGAAAGAGTAATTATAAAGAATTGAATGATTTTTTCCGTCCTAACCCTAGATCCTAAAACCCTGAAATTAGGCTTTTGTAGATAATTGTAAATGCTTCTACTTTTTAATTTTTTTTTGGCCTAATTCAAAGATGATTTGTCACCTTATTAAAAATATAAAATATTTGTTAATACAATTATACAAAATGGACATATGCATTGGTCGGGAATGGATTATGTGACCCGTATGCACTCAGCCGAAGATAAAATAGTTTGGATTGTGAGTCCGATACCACGACTGGTTACCTGTTTTGGGCTAACGAAAGATGATTTATTGACTTATTAAAAATATAATATTTTTTTTTAATACTTGTAAAACAATGATTAATCTATTAATTATATGCAAAATATTTTACATAATCATTTTTATGATCAACACTTCTTTACCTAAAATTTTAAACCTAACTTTTCAAATTTATATCTAATTTTAACTTTTTGACCCAATAAAACATGATTCATCCATTTATTAAATGTGTAAAATATTGTGTAGTACCTAGTTAAAAAAAGTAATTTATTTATATATAAAAGATTTTAGAAAATCATATATATATATATATATATAATAAAGAATTGAATAATTGCTTGATTCCCAATAGGCTTTGTAGATAATTATAAATGCTTCAACACTTCAGTTTTTTTGACCTAACGAGAGATGATTTGTCACCTTATTAAAAATACAAAATGTTTGTTAATACAAAATATACATCATGGGCATGTACATTGGCCAGAAATTGATCATATAACCAGTATGCCTTCAATCGAGGATGAAAGGATTTGAGTTACGAGTCCGTAACCACAACTGGCTATTACCACCTTGCTTTCGATGAGTTTTAAACTCAGTAATTCATATAGGACCAAATATCATTGAGCTATGAGCCCTTTGATATAATTTCTCAATTTATATATAAAATATTTTACATAATCAAATATATATCACTTCAAAAATTCTATCAGTTAATTGATTCTCAACTTTGCCCCTAAACCCTAATTAGGGTTTTTGTGGATGACTGTAAATATTTGTTATATCTATATTTGCTTTTTTGACTTAATAATGGAACTGACTCATCCACTTGTTAAAGACAAAAAGTATGTATAATAATATTTTATATAATTAAATCTATGTCCTGTGAAAAATCAACCAATGAAGTTGGTTCCAAACCCTAAACCCTGATTATAAATAAACTAGTTTGCATAATTAAATATATCCCATGAAAAAGTAATCAACCCATCCAAACCCTAAATCCTAAACCCTAATTACATATAAAACTCTTTCATAATTAAATATATATCCCATGAAATTAAATACATCCCATGAAAAGTTAATCAAGCCATCCAAACCCGAAATCCTAAACCCTAATTACATTTAAAACTATTTTTCATAATTAAATATATATCCCATGAAATTAAATACATCCCATGAAAAGTTAATCAAGCCATCCAAACCCTAAGGGGGCGTTTGGTTCGCGGTAATGATATATTACCACGGTAATGGGATTACCATGGTAATGAGGTCAGGAATATTATATGCCCGGAAATATTGTGGTAATGTGAGATTACTGTGTTTGGTTGAGAACTTATATTACTAGTAATATTTTATTACCATGTTTGGTTAGTCATGGTAATCATCTCAGTAATATGTCAAATTTACCTAAATACCCCTACATATAAAATTTTAAAAATTTTAATTTAAAATATTTAGATAAATAAATAATTAAATTATAATATATAATTATATATATATATATATATATATATATATATTTAATTATATATATAATTAAATTATATATATTTTTTATTATTTATTTATCTAAATACTTTTAATTAAAATTTTCAAAATTTTATATACGGGGGTGTTTAGGTAAATTTATTTAATATATAATTATTATAATTATTATAATTATATATATAATTAAATAATTAAATATTAAATAAATTTAACTAAATACCCCTATATATAAAATTTTGAAAATTTTAATTTAAAGTATTTACATAAATAAATAATTAAATTATATATATAATTTAATTATATATATATTTACATTATATATATATATATATATAATTAAATAAATTTACCCAAATATCTCTACATATAAAATTTTAAAAATAAATTATTTAGATAAATAAATAATTAAATTATAATATATATATATATATATTTTATGTTATAAATATTTTAATAAAAATGGAACAAAACTAGGGTTTTGATAATAAGTATAATATGAAATTAGGTTAAATAAGTGGGGGTATAATTGGAAAAAACAAAATTTCCAGATTACCACCAACCTGGTAATCTGGATTACCACCACATTTGGTAATATTTCACTATTGGTAATCTCACATTACCAATCACATTACCATTGCTACAGTAACCAAACATGGTAATGTTTTCACATTACCGTCAGATTCCTGGTAATGTGAAAACATTACCACTAACCAAACGGCCCCTAAATCCTAAACCCTAATTACATATAAAACTATTTTTCATAATTAAATATATATCCCATGAAAAATCAACCAATGAGTTGAGTCCAAACCCTAAACCCTATAACTAGAGTTTGGATGATTAGGGTTCCCAAGGATAAGATGGGAGGGTGGTGGTTGTGAGTGCATTTAAAATGTGCCAATTGATTAGGGCTGCCTTATTTGGAACTGTGACCATGGATGGAGAGCCAAAGCTAAATCATTGTTTGACCTGAAATCATATGATGTTCTTCTGACCATTTATTATTATTATTATTATTATTATTTAATGAGTTTTGAGTACCTAGATACTTGTGCTTGCAAACACTCAAGCTCTTGTTTGTACTTGAGGTGTATATATATATATATATATAAGGGCAAATAAATTAATTAATATATCTAGAGAAAAAAGATGAGGAATTATGAAAATGAGAGCTAATAGTCAATTAATGCATGTTGATTATTTAGGAGCTTCCTTTTTATTAAGGTAAAAAAAGGTAATTTGTTTGTTTGTGTTTGGGATAGAAGGAAATCTTTGACTTAAAAATATACCTTCATTTAGAATTTATTTTTTAATTTATTTGGTTAATATATCAAGTTAATTTGGAAGCCATGAAAGTTCAGGTGAAGTTTGTAATTTTGTTTATAATTTTTTTTCGTTTATAATATAATTTGATTAAAAAAATTCAAGTTTTGAAGTAAAGAAAAAGATATTTTTAAAAAAACATAATATTTTATTTAATTGATTTTAAGTAAATCAACTGAATAAAATATTATATGATGATTAAATCTAAGAAATAGGATTATATATCCACCTAGTTTTGATTTTTTTTCATTTATAATATGACATCTAGTTTTGTCATTTTTATTTTTTTTATTTACAAAACTTAGTCATTTTGAGACATTGTGACACATAAATGTCTAATCACAAGGACAACCATGTAATAATTTCACCATGGTTGTGGAACATAACATCACAAGTAGGGATGCAAGTGGGGCGGAGAATCCCCGTTTCCCGCGGGGATCCGCCCCGGCGGGGCGGGGAATGGGGGAAAATCCCTCCCCGCGTCGCGTCGCGGGGCGGGGCGAGGGCGGGGAGGGCATTCCCCGCCCCGTGGGGATCCCCGCCCCGCTCCCCTCGGGGAATCCCCTTGCTCCCTGCGGGGAATCCCCGTGGGGATCCCCGCCTTATTCCCCGCGGGGATTCCCCGAATTTTAATTTTATATATATATATATATATATATATATATATATATATATTAAAAATGACTCATATGATTATTTATTTATTTGTTTTAAAATTTAATATGAATATATAATAAGATTATAAGGACCAAATATTTAGGTTTTAAAAAAATATATAGTTTTGGTTTGCATTAAAAATATTTTAGATTTTTAGTAAAACTAGTGTTACTCCTATGTAAATATGTAATGTACGAATATAATTATATGAAAAAATATTTTAAAATTTTAATTAATTTTATTTATTTTCTATAAAAATTAAGATAAATTTAAGATTAGGAAAAATTAGCTATAAATTTTCAATTTAATGAAAATTTAATTTGTTTACTGATAAAAAAAATAAAAAAATTGTTTATATGAATATATGATATATATATATATCTCTTAATTTGATAATATTTATAGGTTTAAGGCTAATGTTATTCATACTCCTAAAGTCCAGACTCTAGTTGATACTTGATATCTCTTTTTCTTTAATTTTTGTTGACAATTATCAGTTGTATTCCTAGTACTAGTAGGTTAATTGATGTATTTATTGCCGTTCATGTTGATGTCACTTATTGTCATGTTGATGTATTTGTTAAGAATTTTATAGTAGTGTTTCATGTTGATGAATTTGTTCATTTGTTGATGTAATAAAACAAATTGGCGGGGGCGGGGATTCCCCGGCTCCGTGGGGATCCCCGCGGGGGAGTGAGTGGGGCAAACATCTCCCCCGCGGGGAATTTGCAGGCGGGGAATCCCCGCCCCATGGGAAGCGAGGATGGGGATGGGGATCTCATTCCCCGCCCCGCTCCGCTCGACTTGCATCCCTAATCACAAGCCCAACCTACTCTAGTTAATTTCCAACTCATATAAAGGTGTGTTCATTTGGGTATAAGTGGGGAGAAGTGGACTGATTTTTTTCACTTCGGATGTTTTTTTCTTCTGTTCCCCCACTTCAGACTGAGTAATAATTTTTTTCTCATCGAAAACCCACTTTGGTATTTTTTACATCGAAGTGGGGGAAGTGAATTTTTTATAAAGCTCACTTCCCCCCACTTCCAAAGACCCTTAAGAAGTGACAACACTTACACCGAGATAAACACTAGAAGTGGAAAAATGAACACTTCATGGAATAGACTTCCCGGAAAATGAACACAAGAAGTGGTGGAGATCATATCACTTCCACCACTTCAGAGAAGTGCCACTTCCCCCACTTCTTGACTTCCTTCCACTTACCTCCAAATGAACACGCCCTAAGCCATAAGGAGCTCATAAAAATATTATACTAAAATATATAAAATATAAATATTATTGAATAAATTTAAAACCATAAATATATATATAATGCAATGATAGGTCCAATATATATATATATATATATATATATATATATATATATATATATATATATATATATTGGACCTATCATTATGGGATCTTTACAATAGCCATTGAATTTACATCTAATGATTATAATTTATTTAGGCTTAGTGACAAACAATGTGAAATATTACAGAACAATATAAAACAATAAAAAGATATATAGTATTTTATATAGTATTGGCATAAATGATAGTGATTTGATTATGATCCGATGACCCTCAATCAATATTTCTAGTGAATAATAATTTACATACTTATTTAAATGATTTATTATATATATATATAAGAAGGATTAAGTTAATATGATATATGAAAAATTCTAGTGATCAGGTAACGACTAAAGAGCAACAGAGTCAGGCCCCTACTACGACTATTTTTATAATTTAAGTTTTTAAATTCTGTTTTTCAGGACTATTTATAATTTACCATTTTAAACCATGGTGACACATGATAAATGATTTAATTACAAGCTGTATCATTTAATAATTTCACTGTGTTGTTGGATAAGCATTACAGTACAAACCCAACCTACACTAGTTTGGTGCCCTTACTTAATAGTGCCCTGAAAGCCATAGTTATAATTTTTTTTTTCACCTAAAATAAGAAAAAAAATGATAATTAAAAGATAAACAATATTATTGGATTTTATTTTGTCCAAAAATGAGAAATAAATTATTTGCAAGCTTGATGTTTTGCATGATTGAAAGTTGAGTAAAACTTTCGTTTGAGCTGCTGGAAATTAGACTTATTAATTGAAAGTAATAAAATTTTTTAAAATAAATATTTAAATAATTTATTATATTGATATTTATTTTGTTATTATATCATACGATGTCTAAAAATTAATTTTTACTTCGTTGAGAATTTGGTACACAATTTTTTTTTAATGAAATACAAAAAAAAAATATGTAAAAGACGTGCACAAATATGAAGTGCAACTGTAATCTCAACAACACTTTTAGCCTCGCATTGTGAGGGTTTAAGATTCAATTTTGAGTCATTGAAATAAACATCTTCACAAAGAACCCAGTACTATTAGGCCAAGAGGTTGTTGGTATCTGGTACATAATTTAAATCCTAGCTTTCATGTAATATACAAACATAATAAAATAATTATGGATCTAAAAATTTGGGTTATGATTGGTTTTGGTTTTTAAAATAAAATTTTTTTATTTAAATGTAAATTATATACATTTATTGATTATCCCAACATGAACTCAGAAATTGTGACATGTTTATGTTCATATCAATTATTATTATTATATTTAAACAAGCATATAAATTTAAATAATTTATAGGTCAATGTTATATATATATATATATATATATAGCATTCATCTCCGACGAAAGTCCCTAGAATTCAAATCTAGGGATGCCCCACAGCAGTCGTCAGATCGCCATCTAATGGCTGACTGGCATTTATATAACCAGAAAAAAAAAGGTTGAATCCGGAAGCCGTTTGAGAAGATAGGTCGCTTCAATCCGGAGGCTATTTGAGAAGATAGGCGCCTGCCCAATCCGGAGCTCACTAGATCTCTCCATCATGGTGGTTCTTGATTTTTAAGGACGCCCTAAAAAGCAAAGTCGATGGCTAGAATTTGAAAAAAAATTTGCGATGGCCTTCCCCATAGCCAAGTCTTAATCTGTAATTATAGTTTGTGGATGTTTCCCTAGCATGTATTTCAACCATGTTGGGAATACCCATAAAAAACTTTATTCTTTTTCATCTGCGATTAGAGCACAACCAAATAAAACAGATCCCATATGATGGTTGACGCCAACAAAAGGAGCAAAGGGGAAACCAAATCTATTAGTTTTATAAATAATGTCAACAACATCTCCAAATTCTAAATATGCCACTCTAGATCTTCCATCTGCCCAAAAGACGCATCTAGTTTGACCAAACTCATCAAGCTCCATATCAAAGAAGAAAAAATCATCACTGAGTTTTTTTCCTTGAAAATCTTAACAATAGTCATGCATTCTTGCTCAATATTGTTGCTTCGAACTCCCCTCAAATGATTGGAAAAATCAGCTCATGTAATTAGTGCAGATCCTATATTTGAAAGTGTTTCATTTAATATTCGACTCATTTGGCTTGGTCTCACTCTACTCTTATGCAATGTCTCCATTAAACTCTACATGTCTCTCTAATATAGCGGTGAGACCGCATCTTCATCACCTTAGATAGAGTTGTTTGTAAAAAATGGTTATATACATCATCAAACGTCTTTATGATCTATAGTCCAATCTTCTTTTTTGGCACTATTATCCGAGCTTCGCAATTTGTCCTTGTATCTCTACGTCTTTGAATAGTTTTTCCTAGTTGCCTTTTGTCTGTCGTACATTTAGCTTCTTGCTCATCACAAACAAGTGTCTACAGGTAATTACTTCAAAACTTGATGAATGATACACATGATCCTTTCTTATCTTAAAACCTTTGGACTTTGCATAATCCAAATAATATCGAAATACTTTCTCGTCATCCTTGAACTTGATACCAACAAATGGGATTCTTACCTCCAGTATATCTCATGACTGTGGACTTATTGCCCTTACTTACTCAACTTGTGTTGCCAATTCATCTCCATTTTCAACTTGTTGGCTATCAATCTCTTGTGTCGTATGGCCACAACCTTCTTCATTTAACCCACATAACCCGTACTCATATTTATCAATTTCAATTTCCTCAAAGATGGAATTATCATTTCCATGTATTTCATTGGTGATATTCGCCATGATATTCTATGAAAAAAATTACAACTAATTAGAATATATCAAAACATATACCCAAATCCACCAAAACCCAAATCCTCAACCCATCTTTTTTTAAATCAATATTAATATTTTAAATAAAAAATGTTATGAATTATGAATATTAGAAAGTGCTATATTTGCAATATTATGAAGAGATAAGAGATGTTTATAACCGAATTAAATATAATATTTTGTTTATATTTATAAAATCTTGATTTTTTTTTATAAATTGCCACAGAAACGCTTCAATTTAAGGGTGTCCAATGTATATGTTTACACAGAGGTGCTTCAATTAAAGCGGCTTAGCAACCATTTTATGGTTTACACTTTGCTATGGAATTCCAGAAAGGTTGAAAATATAATTTTTTCACAAAAAATCCATATTGAAATAGTATTTGTTATTCTATTACAAATGCATGAATGCAAGTGGAGCGTCGAGGGGAATGGGATCCCCATCCCCATTTCCCACAGAGCCCCGCGAGGTCAGGGAATCCCCACTCCACCAAATTTTTTTTTTAACATATTTTTATACGCATTATATATGAAATAAAAAATATACAAAATATTTTTCAAAATAAACATGATATAATGTAGGAAGAAAAAATTAATTATTACAAATAACATAAAGTTTGAAAGTAAATTAAAAGTACAAATTCATTAATAAAATTCATAATACAAAAGCTAGTATAACAATTTTATATTTTTATTAATTTTTTTATTTTTCAAAATATTTAGATTGGAATCCACTACCGCTAGCATTTTAAAATGATAGCTTCGTCTTCAATAATAAATAAAATTGTAAATATAAAATAAAATTATAAATAATATCAAAGTTAAAAATAAAATTATATGAAAACCATATTTAACTCATGATTCAAATATTATTTTTTTAATATTAAAATTAATCATTTGAGTAATTTTTAATATGTATATATATATATATATATATATATAATTTAAAAAGTCCGAAAATCCCCATGGGGAGCAGGGCGGGGAATATTCTTCCCGCCCCCCGCCCCGCCCCTCTAGTCGGGGAGGGGTTATCCCCCATTCTCTGCCTCATGGAAGCATTATTCCAGGGAATCCCCGCTCCGTCAGGGCGGGTCTTGGCGGGGAACGGGGATATTCCACGCCACTTGCATCCCTATACAAATGCGAGATTTAAAATTCAAGCTTGTCCATTCACTATCAAAGTGCCTATACCACTAAAGCATGCTAGTGTATGTGAAATATATACCACACTCACTTTGGTTGGTTACCAACGGCTTTCGAGTCAATTAGCACTTGAGAGTGGCGTTCGAATCCACGGGGTGAGGGTGCATATCTAGAAGCTGTGAGCATGAACTATGGGTGATTCTAGTGCCCACGTATGGTGGACCCCACAAGCAAGATGTGCGCCCTGCCTTAGTTTAGGGGCCCAATTAGAAGCTTCGCTCCTCTTGGTAAAAAAACTTTGATGAATAATAATAATAATAATAATAATGTTAACATCGACAACAATAATTGAAATTATATTTACTTATGTTCATCGCAATAAAAAAGAATTGACCCCCTTATGTTAAACTAACCCTTTTTTTTGTTTTTTTTTTGGGGGGGGTGTTTAAGAGGAAGTTTGGAGGAGTAGGGATTGTTTGGTTGGGGGATTGGGGGATTGTGAAGGAGGAGGAGTTTGGAGGGGTGCATCAAATCAGGGTCTTTTGGAGGAGTGGGTTTTTTACTTTGACCAAAATACACTGCCTTTTGAATATATTACACATATATTCTATTTAAAATACTTGCTAACCCTAGATAACATTTTTTCCTTTTTAAATTGAACACTTATTTATATTTTATATATATATATATATATATATTTGAAGATAATATATTTAATATATTAAGATTAACCGATAGAATAGATTAGTGCGATTATCCATGATCCTATTATATTAATTAATTATAAAATATAATGGTTACCCTTGTGTAACCCCGACCTCAGAGTTATTAACCCCTACTTTAATTTTTGTTTGCTATTTTTATTATTTTTAATTTTTTTTGTATTTGAGTATAGTTCTTATCTCAAAATAATGTTATTCCGGTAATTTACAATTTAATTTTGTGAAATAAAATATATTTATTATTTAAATTTAATTATAAAAAATATTTTTAAAGAGGGAAAATTGGTCAACATACATTATACTGCCCCTCACTCCTCTATCTAACCAAACAAAAACTTTGAATTACCTCTCCTCACCCCTCCAATAAACCAAGCATAATATTTTTACAAACTCTTATCCTACTCCTCCTCTCCTCCTAACTCCCCCTAACTTCCCTCCCTCTAGCTCCCACTTTGAACCAAACAAGGCCTAAAGTAAGTTTTTTATATATTTGAAAGTTTTTCTTAAACAGTTGCCCATGGTTCATACACAATTGTGTGTGTGCCTTTGGTATGCTTATCACATTTGTCCAAAAAAACCTTAATATTTGATAAATATATAACATATCTCATGCCTTTTTAATAAAAAACGGAAAATAGGTGAAAAATTTTATATTGATATAATGACTTTTTTTTAAAAAAAATATTTTAAAATTTTTAAGACTGGAAAAGTATATTTCAATATATATAATAAAAGAGTAGAATATCTGTTTAGTCCCTATATTTTACTCAATCTGTCCTTTTAATCCCCTATTTTAACTTGACCTCCATAAGTCCCTCTATTGTTGAAACATGGCAAATTAGGTCCATATATCTTTAACAAAATGTCCTGATATCCAATAAATATTAATAAAAATAATGAACGACCATGATTTAACCACATACCATCTCACCAAATGAACGGATTCCAATGCGAAGAAAACATCCATGGCGTCGAGGCTAGCCGGTAAAACCCTCTCTGCCTCCTCCCACCACCACCACCACCACCACCACCTCACCACATGGTCAATAACCAAATACCCATCCCTCGAGTCCATCTTCTCCCGTAACTGCTGTTGGATCATCAACAACCAGATCAAGCAGACCCTCCTTTCCCCGGGCGTGTCTCCACTGTCCGATCCCTCTAAAGCAATTCAAGACCCTTGATTTCAAATGATTACCTCCTTCAGATTCTCCCCAAATATCCGAATACATTATAGATCCGGAACTCGATGGAGATCTAGCTTCTCTAGTGGCAGCCGAACTCGCCGTCTCCACCATGGAGGCTGCGGCAATGGAGTGTGGGACGGAGGCAAGGTTTGAGTGTGCGTTGCCTCTGAGTTGAATCAAGACTAGAGAGAAGGATTGGAGAAGATGGTCGGGATGGAGATTCGATGTTGATGTGGTGGTGGAGGCATGACCGGACGCACTTCAACGGCGATGGGTGGAGTTAGATGAGGCCGAGGGTGGTTGGTGGACCAAAGCAGAAGGAAGAGGGCATGAGGTTTAGGTATTGGGTTCGGATCCGATTTAGATCCGATCCCGTTTTATTAGAGATCCATGTGGATAAAAAAATAAATTTTTTATTTATATTTCAATCTTTAAGAATGCCACGTCAGCAATAATTGACGAAGAAGAGAACGGCCGTGAGGGGTTGGACTTAATTTGCCCTATCTCAATAATAGAGGGACTTCTGGAGGTCAAATTAAAATAGAGGGACTAAAAGAGTAGATTGAGTAAAATATAAGGACTAAATGGAGTATTCCACCATAATAAAAGCACTCGAGATTCATTTATTTTATGAAGATATATGTACAATTTCGGATTAATGCAGGGGTGGCAAGCAAATTCCAAAACTAAAATTAACATAAAGTCCCAGAAAGGTCTAAAATCTTAGTTTTACTTTTTTTTAAGGGTTCTTCTGCACAAGTATCAAGAAAATGGAAAATAAGAGAAAGCACTTCGTTTTTTCACTCCCTCTTCTTCTTGAGAGAGACTGTTCCCAACTTCGATTCTCGCTCTCCCTCCCTCTCTCTCTGCTCCGAAATCTCTAGGGCTTCAATTTCGTCCTTGGTTTAAGAGTTCTTAATGGAGATCTGAAAAGAATACGGTAAGACATGCTGATCGACCTCTCTTTTCTATATCGATTCCATTGAAATCGGTTCCATTGCGATCGATCTCCGATGCACAAGTCTTCTTCCGATCACCATGAGGGGTTTCTAGGCTTTTGATTTTATCTCTGGTTCTGATTCATGATAGTTACGCATCTTTTTGAAATCTGTGATTCAATGAGGTTTTTTGACTTTGTTTGGTGATGTTCTTGGAAACGAATCGAGGAAATGAGTGAAAAGATGCGCATTTTTTTGAAATCTCAATGCCGGTAGTGTAAATATGGTTTCTTTGGTGGTTTTAGGACTAATTTGTAGATGTCGATCTAGTATGAGCTTCTTGGATTTTCTTAATTTGTTGCAATGTGATCTTTTTGAGAGCTTCTTGCCGCTTGCACAACGAATTTCACTGTTTTGGATCCTCACTAGCAATTTGCAAGTGATTTTCCTCAGTTATTTTGTGGATTTTACTGCATTGCTATACTGCTCATACTCCAAAGTTAGTAAGTATTATGACTTCAATCGCTGATGCTTCTTGTAAGAGCTAATTGTGTCTCAAACTAAGCCTGCTATATTGGATCTTGGGTGATTCTTGCCTTAAACCTTTAGCTGTGATTCACTGGGTCAATTTAATTGCCTTTTTGTTTGTTTCTCCTTCTAATGGATAACATTGGATCTCTGTGTAGTGCGTGAAATGGTAGACGTGATCTAAGATGGCTTTCAAGAACAAGATAAAGTTGGCGGCATTTGTGGGGATTGCCTTGTCTGTGGCGTCTTTGCTGGTTCACCTTCTTCTTGCGGATTACTCCACTGGGGATTTGATAAGGCATAAAGTGGATGATTTCTATGCAGTTGGGCCAGTATGTTTCTATTATTATTGTACTTTGTCAGTCATGATTGATGTACCATTGTTTTTCTTTTTCCCATTTATTATTTATCTGATTAATTGCTTGTGATGTTCTAATGAGAAGATCCTACCTGTGATATTTTATCAATGTTATTCAATGCGGGCTTCAAATGTATGTTCATATGCTTTTTAAGATTACTTGCAATATGAATTTGTAGCAGCATGTAGTGATCATTCTCACTTGCTTTTCTCTGGAATGTTGTTGCCAGAAATTTCGCAATCAGAATTTATGGGGTCCTGTGAAATTCTTGGACACCTTACAACCATTTGCAACTCCTAGAAACTCATATCCAGGTATGCATTTACTTGGTTCTTTTCTCATTATTTTCCCCTTTATTTTCGTACCTTTTGGAGAACTTGTTTGGTGGTTAAAAAATAAAAATAAAAGAATTATTACTATTATGAGAGCCAGAGAGAAACTCTATTAACATATATATATTTTTCTTGTAATGAATCAAATTTTTTGGAGGCACTACTTAAACATCGTGATTGTCAAACTACTTACCTGATGGTTTGAACATGTTTTATTCTTTTCTATATCTGTCTTTGCTATTTTAGTTATCATACTCTCCCCATCAATTTCCTTTTTGACTTTTTCACTTCTGCACAAAACTTGATGCTTAAGGGCTTCTATTTCAATCACCTTTTAGGTGCTTCGTTTTTAAGTTAGGTACTAAAAACCTAGTCGGTGTAGACTAAGACGTCATGTCACATTGAAAGTAAATTTCAACTCATAGCAGTGAGCTATACCATGTTTTGCACATGTATATATATATATATATAATAGTAACCGAACTATTTTATATTTTCTTGATTGCTGCTTTTATGGTGTTTAGATAGCATCAACTAGTATGCTTTTTATAGGCATCCTTGAGCTTCTGGTAAAACATGCTGGAAATGTCAAACAAATGGTTTATACATGAGAGCTAAATTTTTCACTAGGAAATTTATGACATCCAATCTCTATTTGTTGTGTTCATATACAGTTGACTTATCCAAAATAACTAAGAATACAAGTATTTTATTATATTGTAAGCCAATATAAGTCATTAGATTCTTCCAGTCACTGACTAGTAATTGTGAGTAGTTTATAGATTTTCTTTCGATGGTAAAGAAGTGCCAGTACACAGTTCATCTCTGTAGAATGAATGTGTTTATTTCCTGGAATGGAAAATTGTGAAAAATCTTTGGTACAAGAAGAAGGGACGGTGGTGATTAATATTGCATCATGTTCACTTGGTTCGGCTCCCCTCGCCCATTCTTAAATTACTGCAAATAACCTATAAATCTGTATCCAACTTTAATAGCAAAGTGTTGGCATCTTCCAAACAAAGCATCTAAACCTGGGGTTGGTCTATCTGCCCAGTGATTTAGTACTATGCTGCTACTTAGATGTTCACTATCCAAAATTCTTATTATGATATAATGCACTCTGGGTAGGTTTGAATTTGCCTCTTCTGGGGTTCTCTACTTGAAAATTTTGGATATAGACCGATAAAAGATGTGATAATCTTTTTTTTTTTTTCTGTATGATTTCTCATTCACTCACCACTTTTGGGGTTTTATTTGATTTCTCATGATCCTTTTTGCTGTAAATGAAGTTAAACATTTGTGATAAATTCTATTCTTTTCAGTGAGAGCAATAACATGATCTAAAATTGTTCAATAAAGTCCGAATTTTTGTAGTCATCCTCTTTATCTTTGATACACATGCAAACTACAATTTGGAAAACCATGAGTTTCAGTAATCAATATTATTATGAATCTATGATATTCTAGACATCACCCAATACCCATGCATAAGTTCTTGTCTATCATCACTGACACATCTGTGTTGTTCTGGCATTTTAGTTGGCATTTTGTCATATCCTCCCTCTTATACAGGCCCAAATGGTGAGAATGGATTCATATATGCAAAGATCTTTGGTGGATTTGATTCGATTAGATCAGCGGTAGGTTCCTTTGACTTAACTTTTCTGTTGGTGACAGCTTGTAACATGGCTTTCATTTTCTAGATCTGTGATCTTGTCACTATAGCCAGGCTGTTAAATGCCACTTTAGTTATTCCAGAGATTCAACAAAGCCTTCGATCGAAAGGCATCAGGTCTTACCTTGTTCAATATCCTTTGGCTCATATTTATTTGTTCATTTTCACTTTGACCTGATTTACCTTTGGCTATGCTTATGTTTTATGATCCACAGCACGAAGTTTAAGAGCTTTTCTTATATTTACAATGAGGAACAGTTTATAGCAGCTCTGTCAAATGATGTTGTTGTTGTGAAGAGCCTACCAGATGACTTAAAGGATGCCAGAAAGCAGAATAAGCTTCCTGTTGTTTCACCTAGATATTCAACTTCAACTAGTTACTATATTGGAAAAATTCTACCACGTCTAAAGCAATCAAAAGCTGTTGGACTAATGATTTCTTATGGTGGATGTCTTGAGGTGCGATACTCTTTATAGTTGCATTTTCAATGACAAATTGTAAGTGTCTTGCTATTAAATTACGTTTAACATATATTTCATCATAAACCATATTGTCTTGTGGAATTACTAATTGATTATTTAATTAGTTTTGCAATATTTGTGAAGTGTGCCATTGTTATCTACTTAGTAATATTTGGGCTTTGGTTGTGCCATTTCGTATTGGTGTTCCTTTTTTTTTTCACATGATCATCCCACTTCAATTTTTTGTATTTTTTGGTTTTATACTTCTCTATTTGAACTGAAGACTGTTTGATAAGCATTTTATTGATTAAACACATGCTTTTATAAATTTTTAAAAAATCAGTTACAATTCAAAACAAGGCAATTCAAGTATTGGTGCATTTAAAAAAAACAAAAAATACTGTCAATGAGAGAATCATATATGACGGAAACAGAAGACATGTAACTTCACACACCCTAATTTTTCTTGTAAATGCATCTCAATGAAATGAAATAGGCAACTAGATTTTCCTGGTCAGTCTTCTCGTTTAACGAATGGTGGACCACTGATATTATTGTCATTTATTGGAATGATATTTGTTCTCTAACTTCTTTTAGCTACATTTTTTTGTGACTTTTGAGTACATTTGTTATTTGTACTGTATCTGCTATATTCTTTAGTTGTTCTGCCCATTAATGTCTGGAGCTTCTTTTTTGTTTTTCTGATTTTCATCTTATCTTTTCTCAGTCCATCCTTCCACCAAGCATGGCTGAATACCAGAGACTTAGATGCAGGGTTGCATTTCATGCTCTTCAGTTTCGCCCAGAGATTCTTGCACTTGGAAACCGAATGGTGGAAAGGTACAAATGCCTGTCTTGCTTATTATTGCTAATCAGGCATCAATGTTTTAGCAGTGCAAATGATCTTTCAACTAATCTGGTCATCTACTGCCTCATTTAAACTGATAAGAGGCTCATCTATCTTCTTTCTTACAAATTAATGCCTCCTGTGGTTATTTTTAGAAATTTCTGAATCCTATACTGAATTTCATTTACTCTATCTAGTATTTGCCGTGCTAAATAGTATCAGGCTTGTTGCTATATACATGGAACCTTATTAACAGATTGATATGTGGTTGTCATTGATCTTTCTAAAATATTTGCAGATTAAGAGGTTCCGGTCGACCATATATGGTATTTCACCCTGGCCTTGTGAGAGACACTTTAGCATTTCATGGATGTGCTGAGCTTTTCCAGGTTAGAATTTTAGCTTGCAAATTCTAGTTCACCTTTCATTTTCTTGATACTTTTGATATTTGCATAATATGTTTGGTTTGTGCATACTACTATGTAGTCTTTCATGAGGAGTTTATTTTCCTTTTTAAATTGTCCTCTTCCTTCTGCATTCGTACCTTTCCTGACTATTTTAATTGCCTTGTCTAGGATGTACATACTGAACTTATTCAATACAGAAGGAGTAAGATGATAGAGCATAAATTTCTCCATGAAAATCTAAGCATTGACTCAATGGCTCGAAAACGAAATGGATCGTGCCCTATCATGCCTGAGGAGGTAAGGCAGCTGCCTCTTGACTTTGGATTCTTTTAGCTTCGTAATTGATATGTATATTCTCATCCTCTTGCACAAAGCATTATATATTACGAGAGCATTCTTGATCTTGCTAGTGGTAACGTAGCTCCTATTATACCAACTAGAGAGTTAGTTCAAGTATAGCACCCAATTCCCTAACTGGAAGAAGACAGTCCTTGAGTTACACCACCAGTGCAACATCTCCATTTTGTAGTTATGTGGTTGATTTCCTTTGAAGAGGTCCTCAATGGCTGTTCAACTTTGTAGAGGGTGTATTTAGGTTATTCTATGCTTATGGTTTGGTCTAGTTATGGACCCAAGATCTGGGCTGTGATCTGGTTGCAATTGTATGGCCTCAACTAGATCTGCTTACCCAGTAAAATCTAACTATGGCTTTTTTTTTGAGATATTATTTTTTTCTCCTTTTTTCAGAAATCTGACCCAAAATAAAAAAGGAGAATTGAGAAAACTAAAAATTATAGAATAATTGAAAAATATTAAAAGAGATGAAACAGGAATGAAAAGTAAATGGATAGCTCATAAGTTGGAGTGACAGGTTGTCCTGTAGCTGTGGGAATTATATGATTTCATCTTTAGCATAATTAGAAATCATTGTTGTGTTTACTGTTACATGTTTCAATCATAATAACTCAGAAGTTATTGCGAACTATTTTTTATATGACATGAGTAATATTTCCTAGGTGCAAATTATATATGGAATAGGCAGTCGAAAAGTGCAATTTTGTAATTCTAGAGTGTTGAACTTATAACTCATGAAGAAAAGAGGTCAATGAGAGATAACAACAGGCTGGTCTTTAACTGCATGCAATGTTCAACTAAGCGGAAAAGTCAAAACGCATAAGAATTGGCCATGTTATTTACATATTCAAATTTAGCTGGTCAATCTATTTTTGAATGCAACTTTTAAATTGCAAAGTGAAACAAAACAAAGATACGGTTTGGAATTTCTTTTAACAACTTATCATTTATCCAATTGTATGATTGGAACTTGGGGCTTTGGGTTACTGTTATTGGAAAGATCATGGCTCACCAACATGTTTCAGCTGAAACTTGATATTTAACTTGAAAAAAACTCAGCTTGATACAGCTGAACTCAAACTGAAGCAGGGGTTTCTATGTCTGCATCAATTTGCTTTGGCATATTTATGTGTTTGCAAACATTATGTGATGCATAGGAAGGAGTTGTACACACTGTACTCATTAAATTTTGAAGATGTGAGGAAATCTGAGCAGTGCTATTAGTAAGCTTAGTTTGTTTTCTTACTCATTTGAATGATAAAGACACAATATGTTTACCTTCCCCCTTTGAGCATATCCTGCCAATTGTGGCTTGTAGGGCTTATGAAGCTTTTCAAGTTTTGGTTGTAATTGCCCATTAGGAAGTGGCTGCTAGTGGTGTGAGTTTGCTTCAAAAATTCGAACCCACATTATTCAGGTTTTTGTTCAGGTTTGAACTGTTGTCTTCACAGGATTGCTCAAGTCAGCTTAATCACTAGATATAGATATTGTTATATAGCTAGAATTGGTTAAACCTATCAAGATAGCTGAAATTGGATCATTTATCTGTTGGCTGTGATAAAATCCACCTATTCCATCTGAAGTTAGAATCCAAATCTAGATCTCATTCATGCAAATTTAAACTACCTCTCTTAAAGCACCGAGCTTAATGTTGATTAATGAGGCTAGTGGCACATCTGATTTTCCTTGTAAGTTTTCTTTAGTTGACTTTTTCCATATGCTTGTTTTAAATGGGTTGAAGATGTAGTTGATTGGAGGACTCTTTTTTTTTTCAATTCTTTTGACATGAGCTGTCCTGTCTGCCACTCTGTCTCACAAAAGAGGCCATATGTAGAAGACCAATTTTTTTATTCTTCCCTTCCGTCTTCCAATTTCTCTTGCCTTTCCCTCATTTCACCTCCATGGTCACTTTAGTCTGATTGTATGAGCTGTTTTCCAGTCATATATCAGGTTGTAGTTTTCTTACATCAACTCGTATGACAGTTAGAGCATATCAATTATCAAGGTTTGTTCTGTTGACTTTTGAGGGAAAAACCTTTTGTTCCGTTGAAGTGTCAAGCCATATTCCTGGTTGAATGGTTCTGGGTTCTGTTGGAGTTTTTACTTGATGTGATACTTCTCATCATTTAAGGCCATCTTTAGTCTATTAGCATAGTCTAGGTTTCAAGCTTAAGCAACTAGCTAGTTTAGATTGACAATTTTTTTATCCTTTCCTTTTCCTTAATCATGTACATTTGTTAAACAATTCCGATTACATCCTAGAATGACTTAGCTTTTATGTGAATCTACTTTTTCTGATTTCAAGCTACAATTGATGTTAAATGCTATTGAAGTGAATTATACTTGGTGTGTTCTTAACTTTGCCCACATGTTAATTTAAATTTCCCTTAGCAAAACTTAGGTGCGACATATGAAGTCTGTGATTTATGGAATTATGTGGTGCCTGCAAAAGAGAGTTCAGATTTTAAGACTTCTATTGGAGGGCAACTATATGATGTCTGAGTGTTGCAACCGGTTGTTGACCATTAAGACACAAACTGTTGTTTTATTTGACTCTTTGGATAGTTTTATTGGAAGAATGATAGTATCACATCTGTTTCTTTTGAAACTTCTAGTTTTGTGCAATGTCCAGTGTTATTTAAGTGGCTCTTGCTATTTGTTTGCACTTTGCAGGTGTAGAATGATAGTATCACAACATCTGTTTCTTCTGAAACTTCTAGTTTTGTGCAATGCCCAGTGTTATTTTAAGTGGCTCTTGCTATTTGTTTGCACTTTGTAGGTGAAGAATTATAGTATCACAACATCTGTTTCTTCTGAAACTTCTAGTTTTGTGCAATGTCCAGTGTTATTGAAGTGGCTCTTGCTATTTGTTTGCACTTTGTAGGTGGGACTTATCCTTCGCGCAATGGGTTACCACCCAAATACAATAATTTACTTGGCTGGATCTGAGATATTTGGCGGGCAAAGGGTTCTCATCCCTTTACGTGCCATGTACCCAAACTTAGTGGATCGCACATCTCTGTGCAGCAAAAAAGAATTGTCTGATTTGCTTGGGCCGGAAATGAGTCTTCCTTTAGATTTGACTCAGCCTCCACCAGAGAAAAGCAAAGAACAACTGATTGGGGAGTGGAAGAATGCTGGTCCACGTCCTAGACCTCTTCCTCCACCTCCTGCTCGTCCTTTTTACAGGCATGAGAAAGAAGGTTGGTATGGTTGGGTAGCTGAAACTGACAAAGAACCTGAACCTTCTCGTATGGATCTGAGGATGCAAGCACATAGGTTGATCTGGGATGCACTTGATTATCTTGTCTCTGTTGAAGCTGATGCTTTTATTCCTGGGTTTCATAATGATGGAGGTGGATGGCCTGATTTCTCAAGCTTAGTCATGGGGCACCGGTTATACCAAATGGCTTATGCAACGACATATCGCCCTGACAGGTATGGTTTTATCTTACAAATTCCACAATTCTGACAATGATAGTGTAGGTGAATCTTTGATTATATTTAGAGCAATAACTTACAAGGTTGTTGTATCTATTGCTATCATGTACTAGTGTATCCAAATTAGAGGAAATAGATTCGAGTGCTTCTAGCTTCTATTGTTCTATGTTATCAGTGAAAATTTTAATTTTGGTTAGCATGAGGATAATTGCCTTAGTGTGTATTGTCAATTTAAATTCTTATGTAATGAGTTAAGAGTGTTCTTAGCCTGTAAGAAGGTGCATCCTTGGATATGTGTTCCCTACCCTACGGTAGGCATTCTTTCTGATTATTTATTTATTTGTTTGTTATTGTTATTATTGCTATCAACAATAAGCTCTTTTTGTTATTGTTATTTATCATTTTCAAATATGATTTATTAAATTCTGAACCTTTGATTTAATCTTTTGATCTTTTCACCTAAATATTTTATTCCAGCAACAAAAACTTGAGATATATAGCTATGAGAGTCACAAATTATGTATTCGTTTGGCCAATGTCAGCACAATGCTTGTAGCATCTTTTCTGAGGCATTCGCAAGTATCATTGCTCGTCTTTGTTATTTCCATTAACATCATCTGGAATTCTCTCCTTATCCATCTGACTTCTTTTATCTGATTGCTTTCCCTTGGCAGTTCATCACCATGTGAGAGCTTTGAAGTAATTTTATTTTGTTCTCATCTCTGATTACAGGAATGCTTTCTAGTTTGGTAGAAATTCCTCCTGTTTGCATGCTTCTTGTCTGTTCATGTTCTGCCTTCAGAAAATATTAAAAGGGTGCTTCTATTTGCAGAAAAACAATTGCAGAGCTCTTTGAAAGCATCCGTGATCATCTCTATCATCCAAAGCGCAATTGGACGGCCGCTGTTCGAGAACATCTTAACAATAGTTTGGGTGTTGAAGGTCTCATAGCGACAGCTAAGATGTCAAAACCGAGGTCTTTCATCTCGCACCCCTTGCCAGAGTGTTCTTGCAGATTATCAAAGCCCAGGGACATCATCCGGGATACTACAAAGGGCGGAGACGGCGAAGTGTTATATGGAGGCGAGCCCATGTGCCCTGATTGGCTGGTGAATGGGATGGTTTCTCTCAAACCTTCTACTCCCAGTCAAAAAGACGATGCTCCCGAGGATAATGAGTTGCCTGAAGATGATTTTGTTCCGGAGGGGCCACCGGAATCCGACTCTGGAAGCAGAAGTGAGGTATTGAGATCATCAGAGCAAGATGAGGAGATGGATCCTGATGATTAGATTCCACTATTGGAAAGAGCAAGACTATATCTTTTGCATTGACACTTGTAGGGAAGAAAAGGCTCGACATGAGCTTTTCGCCATCCTATGGAAATTGTAAAGCTGGAATGGACAGGAAAGATGGATGACTCTCATTCTTCCCGGATAGTGGCTATTCTTTGGTATATGAACTGGAGAAGGATGGTAACAGCCTCATTGTTCATTTTCCCCAGAATGCCTCTCTACTAATCCATGGCCGACTTCGATCTGTAAATGGGAAACTGTATTTTTGGGACCAGCTGTTACAGTTTCGATTTGTTGAAATTTTGACTACTGATTGCAAATTTGTTTGTTGGTGTAGAAATAATCACTGCTGATTGGAGAAGAGGAAAAAAAAAGTGGTTTTAAGGAATTATGATGGGCAGTGCTGCTGGGCTGCTTGAGCTTTCTATAATTATATTTATTGCTTCAAAGCTTGGGCGTATGAAGACTGCAGGTACTTAATCTCTGTGAGTTTTTTTTTTTTTTCTAAATAATTCAATTGCTAGTTCTTGCTTGATTGTATTTTGTTTTGAATATTTTAATGTCATTAGGGTAAGTGATGATTGTTTATGAGAGGTTTTATTTTTTTTTGAAGTGATTAATATAGATACAATAATATGAATGATGAACTATCAGAAGGGGGTTTTATTCTCTTCTTGTGAGAGGTTTTACTTGTAACCCCCCTGAAAGACAGTGATATTTCTTGGCAACTTTGACTTTTCTAATATTACTTACTAATCTTTCTTTTTAATGTAATTGTATTTGTCACTCACGGGTAATTTTTGATGTTTTTATTTGGGACAAAATTGATTTAATTATATATGCATAATTAATATTAATGAAGAAATTTTGTGTGTTTTTTTTTTTCAAATTAAAAGGAAAGGTATGTGAAATGTTGGGTGCTAGTTCCTTTCCAAGCACCAAGCTTGTTTCATTTTGTTTCTCCCCTGATTCTGAAATACAAGCCCTTCTGAGAATTTTTTGAAATAATTGTTGTTTTTTATAATATTAAGATCACATTGTTTTATTTTATTTTATTTTATTTTCTAAGCTATATAAATGAAGAGGTATATTTATAGGCTTGAAAAATGGGTATGATTCTAAGAAAGGGTTATAGTTTTATTCATATTTTTTTATTTAAAATATTAAAAAAATTAGTATTATTTTTAATTCTTGTGCAAAACCATCAAACTACATGTACTTTAGAATTGGGGGAGTAATATTAAATAATATTACCATAATGAGTAAGGTACACTGACACTAGAACCAATTTATTAGCAAGTGACAGAGGCTTGGACAAATTTAGAACCCATAGCTTTTATGAATCCAGTGGGTCAAAGATCTTAAAAAATAAAGATATTAGTTTTACCTTACTTGTGTTTAAGTGCATGATTGTTTTATAAATTTTTTCTTTTTTGGTATATTCTTGCAAAGTTTACATATTTATTATTTATACATTTTTGGAAATTTTAGAATTTATATTTAAATAAAAATTAAAACTAATTGTGATTAAAATAAATTAAAAACAATAAAAGACGCTTGGGCTAAGGGTATATAAATCCTTTTCACTCAGGTGAGACGCAAATTTGTCTTCTCACTCGCAAGGGTGAGGGTGCATGGTGGACTCGAAGTAGTTTAAGAAAGCAAATAGCACGGGCACACAAAAATTTAAATAAATAAATAAATGATATAAATTTTTTTTTTTACAAAGTATGTGTCATAGATGTCAATAATTATTATCGACATTTTTAACTTGTCCAATTTAAGTTTGAAATGGTGATGCCTTATCTTTAGGATGCAATATAAATGCGGATGAGCCACAAATGGTGACCCCTTTGGATAAGATTAGATCGGAATTAATAATAAGATTTATAATAAATTTTTTTTTAGAATAATTATAGAAAAAATAAATAAATATTTATAATATAATATGTACAAACTAACTATTGCCTGAATAGATGAGTGGTACATAGTGTAAGAACTCCCATAATCGAGACTTGAAAATTCGGCTCATTTGAGAATTTGGTGGTATGTAAATGGCAATATCTTTTACTATTTGCACAGTTTAATATTGTTTACTATTGTTTCTCATTATGTTCAAATTAATTATAACAGTTGAATGTAAATCTAATGATTTATTACTATTTATTATTATGCTTAAATTAATTATAACAGTTGAATATAAATTTAATCGTTTCTTAATTATATATATATATATAGAGAGAGAGAGAGAGAGAGAGAGAGAGAGAGAGAGAGAGAGAGAGATATTAATGATTGACAACTAAGTATTTATGAACTAGATAAAATGGTGCAAGTCTAAATGGGAGCAATGCTATTGATTGTTTGGATGAATGACTTGAACTGATAGGCACATCATCATCAAGTGCTTATTTGTCAAAATGAACTCCAACAAGCAACACCCATTTTGTCATATCTCTATCTAATGTCTCATTCATCATGCCAACTGCCTCCCAATGTTTTTTTTATTTTTTATTTTTATTTTTTTATTTTACTTCTTTGTTTTTAAAAAAATGCCATCAAATGACAGCGAAGTCAATAAAATCACTATCGCCGCAACAAACGAGTGGTAGTATTTTTAACTCTCTGGTTGAGAATTCGAGGATTCATTTTTTTTTTTTTTTTTTTTTAGATTATTGAGATTTTGGGATATGCGTTTGTTGTTTAATATCTCATAAATAAATAAATAAATAAATAAATATATTGAGGGTTTAATATTGTTGAAGTGACTTAAAATTGGGGAAAATATATAATTTTAGAATGATCAAGTTATATCTTGGAAGTGAATAAAAAATGCTAAAAAAAGTGTTAAAGATAATTTATAATAAAAGATGTCATTCCCTATTTTTAATTATGATATTAAGTAATTTTACAAGTTTAATTTTAGCTCAATAAATTAGAGGAAAATAAATTAAATAAATAAAAGAAAAGAAAAACACAATGTCTTTACAACTCTTTTAATTTCCCCCAAAAATCCTTCAAATTCATCAAATCCTTGAAGCTTATTTGATTTTCAAAACTATTAATTTAAATCAAAATATTAAATTAAATTACAATGGTACCCTTGCCCACCGTTCAATGCAGAACAGTATTAAAAAATAAAAAAAATATAAAGACCAAGTTATAAATAAAAAAAAAATAATCTGATGGACTATATAAGCAAAATGAAAATTAAAATAAATAATAATAAATCTTCAATATGTAATGACAGATATTCTAAATTTGAATATAAATGAAAAACCCAAGCTTGTCAGACCCGGACCGGTCCGGCCGGTTCAACCGGAAAAACTGAGAACCGGCCATGTGGCCGGTCCGGGCAACCCCCTTTGAACCGGGTATATGTAAACCCGGTGTTAACCTAGTGACCCGGCCGGTTCAACCGTGAACCGGTTGACTCGGCAGGGTCAACCGGGTCATGATGTTAGGGCTTATTTGGGTTCTTTTTTGAGTTTTTCTTGATCTTTGGATTATGTATTTGTGACTATTTTATTATCTTTGGTTGTTATCTTTGAATTTTGATTGGTATGTGTTTGTTTGCGTATGAAATTAAGGATTAACTTATGTACTTGTTATTTTTTATGATGGTTGCTTTGAGCATGTGTTTTGCTATTTTTGATGATTTTGTTAGGTTGATGTGTGCATATTATATTTTGATGATGGTTGCTTTGAGTGTGTATTTTTCATTATTTTGTTAGGTTGATATATGCTTGTTATATTTTTGATGATGGTTGCTTTTGAGTGTGCTTGTTATTTTTTTATGATAGTTGCCTTGAGTATGTATTTTAGATTATTTGTTAGGTTGATGAGTGCTTGATAATTGATATGAGTATGGAATGAACTTAGATATAAAATATAAGTAGTTGTGTATTTTTATATTATGATTATGGTTTTTAATATTACATTTTTTTTCATTATTTATTATTATAATATATTTTTTAATATTTTATTATTGACCCCGGTTCAACCCCGGCTCGACCCGGTCAAACCCATCGACCACTGACCCCTAAGCTTGGACGAGTCAATATCCGGACCGGGTCTGACAACCTTAGAAAAACCACCATCTTCTTCTTCTTCTTCCTCAATTCATGGAGTTTTTTTTTCAGTGGAACATCATTTACTATTCCATCTCAATCATTGTTTACTATTTACTTGCTAAGATATGCTGTCAAAGAATTATTATATCCGCATGTCTCCACCCTCCCAAAACTTTGTAAATTTAAGTTGAAAAGTTGGATTTAATAGCTATTAAAAGGTAATAAATAAATAAATAAAATAAGATACACCTTTATGCATTATCCAAAGCATTAATATATATTTTCTTATTCCTAAACCCTAAACCCTATATAAGTTTTATTTAAAAATAAATAATGCAGTAATTAGAGATTTTTTTTAAGAAAAAATAAAATTGAAGATTTTTTTATAATATTAGAATAATGGAAAGCATCTTTTTTTGTTTTTACTTTTCTTTATTATTAATTACTAGACTAGATAACATTGACGATACTCATTCATTTCTAAAAGGGTGGGACCCAAACTACCTCCAATGGAATGCCTCCACGTCATAAACAAAAATGAAAACACTGTTTGATTCCGGACAGCGGGATCTGGAAAGAGCCAAAGGCTGCCGCCCCCTCCACTCTCGTGAATCACTGCAGCGGGGCCCGCACCATCACGTGATATGCGGCACGTCATAAGGACACGTGTGCAGCGCCCATAACGAGGATCTTATCCTGTTCCTGACTTAAAGCAACGGCCCAGATCGCATCAATCAAGTCACCGATATCGCCTATAAATACCCTTCGTTTCTCGCGCAAGCTAGGCGACTTTAGACGGGGGTGGCGATGGGGCTTCTCGATAAGCTCTGGGACGACACCGTCGCCGGACCACGGCCGGAGAACGGGCTCGGAAAGCTCCGAAAGACGCAATCCTTCTCTCCTCGTCCGTCTTCCTCTAAAGGTTCGGCGAGATCGGGAGATTTTTTCTTTGATTTCTTTTCCGATGATTTCCTGGGTTTTTAGGGTTTGGGATGATGTGAGGCTTTGGATCTAGGGTTATGCGTTGGGGAGGAGTCGGCTGATGAGCCGAAGGTGACGAGGAGTATAATGATAAAACGGCCGGCGGGGTGTCCTTCGCCAGGGAACGGAACACCGCCGTTGTCGCCGGCCGGAACTACACCGCCAATCTCGCCGTTTTCTGGTAAGGATCGGCGCCTTGATTGTTCTGCGGTTTGGGGATTGACGTTAAAATTATGAAATGGTCCCCGGCGGCCGTTGATTTAAAAATTAATTAGAAAATTTATGATCTTAAATTAAATATCCCACTAAATAGATTTTATATATAATAAAATTTCTATGTAACTTAATAATAATAATAATAATAATAATAATAATAATAATAATAGCAATAATTTAAGGTTTTAACCCTACGCACACACTTCTAGCAGGCAGTAATTAAATTATTAAATTAATTTATAATTTTTAAAAACTCCTTTTCCCTAAATTTTTAGATTTTTTATTTTATTAAATTTTATTAAATATATAGGTATAATAATTATATGGAGCAATATATGCATGTAAATTTACTCTATGAATTTCTGTAATGTAAAATGTGTAATATATATATGTATATATAAAGAAAATAAAACCAAAATATGTAATCGGTGCAACTTGTGTGACTGAAAAAAATTGTTAAATTTCAATATATAGCTCTATCATTGCTTGGTTTACAGGATCAAAACTAGAGTTTTTACATACATGAAATTTTTTATTTAATAAATTCATGCTCACATGTTTCAAAACTTTTAATCTATCCATTATAGTTAATAATGGATGGAAAAATCAGTAAACTATAAGTGGTTTGTGTATCACTGAGAAAGTGGGTTTGGACTTCAGGTGTTGTTAAGTTTACGTTCATCTCCTTGCAAGTGCTCATTTTAACACATGACTTGTCATATTTGTAAAAAAAATAAAATAAATATCATACAACTTAGATCGAGTCATTCATTCCCTTTTGGCAGGCAGCCTTACCCATTCTGAAAAATGAAAGAAGGTTTTATACTCATTTATTTACAGTATTAAGTTAGAAGAGAGATTGAGTATATGCTGAAGCCACAGGAACTTATGGAAAAATAAAGAACAAACGATTAATGTGTGGATTTAATTTGACGCAAAAATATAATTAGCTGCTAGAGAAATTCATGTTTATATGTTCATATCCATCCATATAGAATATTAAGTTAATCTGATTATTTATTTTCAATAGTTTTCATTAAATACGAAGTAAATATATCATTAAATTATTTAGTAGATTGGATTTCACTTGATTGTCTACAGCTTAATTAATTGTGTGTGCTAGGAATAGAAGTTTCCTATAAATGTATGGTCATGTTATTAAATAATGAAAAACAAAATTCATAAGATGTGGAATAGAATATCCCAGCTGTTGGAATGTAATGATCATACGTCTGGAATGCATTGTATGTCCTATGTGTGCTTGGTTAAATCCAAAAACTTATCTTAAGTTGATAGAAAAAAAAAAAAAACAGTTTTATGTATTTCAATCTCTATTTTTAAAATCAATGCACATATATATACTGTTAGGTTTGGTTTGTGATCAGGTGCAAGGGAATGGAACAGGTTGAGGAGAAAATCATCTTCAGATGCTCAAGAAAATGGTGGTGGAGCAATGGCAGTGATGGGAACCAGGACTTCATCTTCTTCTCATGAAGTATGACAAGAGTTATTACTCTTTTAAAGCTCTGATTTTGCCTTTTTGGATGGGAAGACACTGAAGAGGAACTTTATAATTGCAGAGTTAGAGCTAGGCAATTCCATCTCCTTTTCTTTTCAAGTATTATTATTATTATTAATATGATGATGATGATGATGATGATGATGATGATGAGTAGTTGTAATCAGTGGTGTTTTATTAGAGGGTGTTTTGTAAGGTGGAGTTGAGGTGATGTACTGATGTTGTTAGTGTTAATTATGTGATCAACTGCTTATTAATGTTTGTTTTTGTTTTTTTGTTTTACAAGTCACTTTATACATATGTTTTTATTACCTCTGGCATGGGAGTCATCATAATATTTTAGTATTTTAACTCTAACTAAAAAAAAAAAAAAAGGTGGTGGTACATAGAACATTGGGTGGTCTAGATAGGATGGATTATATTTTTCTCATATTTTTCTAGAAAAGAGGAAAATTCAATTCCATTTTACAAGTTTGGAGCTTAATGATCGATGATGATGGAGGGAATAAAAATTAAAAAAATAGGAAGAAAATCAAAATGAAATAAAGAATAAAATTAAAGAATTAAGTTGATCAAGTAAGATAAAAATTTGCATATGTACCCCATATATATTAATATATACATATAATTTTAAAATTTTTTAATTTATAAATCAAAATTGTTGTTATATAAATTATACCATTTTTATTTAATGTAGTATTACATATTTTATAATTATTAATGTAAACTAAAAGTAGTAAAAATTTTTATTTTTTTTATGACAACTTTGGTACAAGCGGGGTAGGGTGGGGCGGGTCTTGTCCACTTGATATAAAAATGTAAAAAAAAAAAAAATATGCCCAAAATACTATTACTAAAATCAGTAGATTTGCAAAGTGTTTTAAATTTATGACTGAAAATGTAAATAGAAAATTGAAGAGCGTATGAAGTTATTTCCAAAAACAATTGAATCAAACAAAAAAGAAAATAAAGTGAGTGGCGCTAATATATATATATATATATATATATATATTTATTTATCAAAGAATAGTCTAACGAATAAGTCCAATGCGTTACTTAAGAAAGCACGCCACAACAAAGACAAACATTGAATTAAAAACATTGGATACTAATTCTCAATAAATAAAAGCTTCTCAAAAGTGACTAAAATTATTATTCATTTGGTGACATACTTCCATTATTATTAGCAGTTTATAAAAACAAAAGACTACATATGAACATAAAACAAAATTACAAAAGCATGTTCTGATTAAGAAATACATTATTGGTTGTATGATGTACATAAATTATAACACTAAGACTCATTAATTAAAGTTTCATTAAAGTTGATTACAAGATAATGAAAAGATTGAAGAATCCAAAGAGAAATTGCAGAGATCACCAAATCTTAAGCTTCTCGAAGGAATCATCCATCACAACATTGATATAAGGTAGCAGAATGAAATTATTAACTCAAAGAAGAATGCAGATATTAACTCAAAAATAAGCTTAATTGAAACATAGGAATCATTTAAAAGAAATATTTCAAATAAGTATCATGAATCCAATCCACAAAAACATTCAATTCAATGCAGCAAAATGCATGTGTTAATCATAATTAAGCTTAATTTAAGATAATTTGATAACTAGATTTAAGTTTATCAAAGGAATTATTCATCATAGCAATCAGAAAACAACAATCCAACACAAACAACATTCTGTCAAAAGTGGCAAAGTGCATTCAGTAACTCAAAAACTTAAAAAAAAAAAAAGACAAATTCTCTTCATTCATATGAATATCACGTGCTAATTCTTCACCGTTCTTGCTAAGTATTAACATTAAGCAACAAGGATTAGAAGTAAATCAAATTTAAGTTTATCAAAGGAATCATTCAGAAAGTAACAACACTCCAATACAAACAACATTAAATAAAAAGCAGCAAAGTGCATTCAAAAACTCAAAACAAGCTGAATTTTTCATTCCAAAACAGGGAAAATTTTCTCCTCAGCTTATGAATACACTTGATAAATTATTTATTAACATTAAGCAACAAGCAGTTGAAGAACATTAAATCTTAAGTTTCTCAGAGGAATCATTCATCATGCCATGTCAATCAGAAAAATAACAACAATCCAACTCCAACACAATCAACATCCAATCCAAAGTAACAAAATCCATTCAATGACACAAAAGCAAACTGAGTTTTGATAAAAGGCAAAGATGAAAATTTTTCTTCATTCTCTAAATATCATTTGATAATTCTTTGTAGTTCTTGCTAGTCACTAACATTAAACAGGAAGCAGAGGGCATTGATAATCACAAAATAACAACAATCCAGCACAAACATCACCAAGTCAAGAGTACCAAGGTGCATTCAATAACTCAAAAACAAATCTGAACTTTGATATAAAAAATAGATGAATTTTTCCCTTTATTTTCATGAACATCATAAAGTCGATAATTCTTTATTATACTTGCCACGCATTCAAAAAATAGTCCCAAATAAATCATATATTCAAGCATCTATAAATTCATCATTTAAAAAAAAAAACTATACAAAAAACCAAAGAAACATAAAATCAAACACCTTATATGCATAACAATCATACCCAAAAAAAAAATCACAACTTTAGATCAAACCTCACATCCACGCTTCTGCCACAACACGCCCGACGCACTGCGGACACTCAGAGAAGTTATCGATGGGGAAGTTTGCAGAAGTAATCCCAACCGAGAACTCCAGATCATCGCCGAATCGCCGGATATCAACGATATTGAGCCAGAACAACAGGACTTTAACGCTGATTCCTCTGAGATTGGAGAGGTGGTTCTGGGAAACTGTGCCGGAGATGGTGGGCTCGTACCAGAGCTGGTACGAATCTCCGCTAGGTAACGAGCAGGACCCGTTAAGGTACGCCGAGAACTCGCCGGAGGCGGCATCAAGGTCATAGCGATTGACGCCCTCAGGAAGGAGCCCAATGGGGAAGCCATAGGACTGAAGGATCTCGTAAGGAGTGGGATTTGATAGATCCGGCGATGCTAACCTCGCCGAGAAGCCGCCATTGGCGAAGCCGAAGCAGAGGAGAAGAAGGAGCAGCGAAGTCGGAGACATGGCCTTCCGTTCTTCGTTCTCTGAAAAACAGCTATTTTTTTCCCTCTAGTTCTTTTTTAAAGGGTTCGTTTCATTTTTCACTTATACCCCTGTCATTTTATGTAATGATATAAAAGTCCTTATAAAAGTTATAATTGCAAATACAACCCAGTAAAAATAATAAATTTCGATTGCACACAAATTTTCCCCACCGCATAAAAGAAACAGTGGCAAAATTACACACCAAGTTAAATGTTCTACAAAAACAACATCAAATTTTATCTATTGTAGAATTAAAATGCAGTGAAGATTTAATTTAGAATTTGATTTCAGAGGCTGATTTGGTGTTTTGGTGCCAGTAAGATTGAAGTTCATAAGAAGTCAGTGAAATAGACTTCACTATTTTGTTTAAGCTATGTTGTCGGGAAACCGATGGTTTCGGAAGGCTGTTTCCTTTGTTCAAGTGCTTCTCTTGATGTTTTCCCTTATCCCATTCTTGTTTTTCCATATCAACGAGGTGTATCGAGCCTTCTTGGTCGATCTCCGTCGGTGGTTGTCCTTTTCTTTTATACACTGCATAGACGATCAATTGAGCCGAGCCGAGAACAAAACCGATTGCATTTGGAACCTGCAAGCAAGTCACAAATCACCAAACACTTAACATTTGTATATCATGTGTTTCGCATTTTCCGTATTTCATAATGCAAATGTTTATGGGTTTTAAATCCGAAACGAGACTTACACCGATGAAATAGTCTCTGACAAGTGCGGCGTAGATGGTCCACACGCCGCCGTTGAGGAAGAGGAAGAATGAGAGTGAGAAAGGCATGTACTCGACACTCTTTGTTCGTATCACCATACTCTGCATTCATTCACAAAAATGTATCGGATTACTCATCGATACGGTGAAAAATTTCAACCAGTGATGTGTCTAAAAGTCATGTGTATATTTACAGAAGTACGAAATGACTTACCATGGCTGCCATCGGCGACGCATACATGCCCACTGTAAGAGCAGCACATAAAAAACCGATCACAAGAAGCCTGACACTTCCATGGATTGCAAGAAGAGTGATCAAAACTACGGCGCTAAAGCATCCGATGTTCAGAATTCCTACGACTTTTGCCATTTTTGCCTAAATTTAACATAGAAATCATCGGCAGTCAATATCTAACGATAAATTAGATTTAATCATATAAGTTCTCCATTAAAGTTTTGATAACTTCTACAATCTTTGCCTTAATTCAACATGACAATGTCGATAGATTGCTTTAATTTTGTGATTCTTCTCAGTAAAAATCTATTTCAATCTGACAAAGAAATTATCATGATAAAATCAGCAAACAGTAAATGCACGACAGAACAAAATTCTCTTCGATTATGTTATCATTCTCAGAAAAAAAAAAAAAATACTATTGCTATGTGGATATCAATCTTGTGTATAAACAGAAAATTACATTCGATTATAGCAGTGGTCGATGAACACCAGACATTGTCTAATTCAAGAAGTCAAGTGTTTTTACAAAATCATGGAGGGCATCTATTTCCGACAGAAATTCTAATTCTCATGTTATCCTCCCTTTTTTGTCAATTTGAATAACAAAAACATGCACTAAATTATCACAAGAAACAACTTGAAAACGAAAATTTCAGAAAGGGATGAATCTCACATGAAATTAACATCAAAGCAATCAACATTGGCAACTCTTATAAACAATAGTTTAGTTACTCCTATTCCTCTTTTATCTTCAACATGGAAGAACACATCATTGAGTCAAAGAAAAGCATCACTAGCATAACACAAGAACACAACTTCAAAATGAAAATTTCAGAAAAAAAAAAAAAAAAACAAATAGTTTTCACCATTGTTTAATCACTCTTTTCCCCCTTTTTGTTTCTTTCAATTACAAAAACCATTGAAGAACACCTCACTGAGATAACAAAAACATGCACTGATTTAGCACAAAAGATCAGCAAGAAAATGAAATTTTCATAAATCCAATAAACCAAAATCAAAGCAAGCAAGCAAACAAATAGTTTGTTTCCCCACTGACAAAAACACCATCAATTGAATCAAAACCATTAGAACTCAAACAATAATAGTTAAAAAAAAGAAATCCCAAAACATTTACCCTTGTTTCCTTGGGAGCATAAAAGAGGAAGAGAAGAACATAAATGGCTTGCATCAAGCTTCCAATGCCATTAACAGTGACAACAAGAAGTCCACCAGGCTTCAAAAGGCCATAAAAACTCCACAAAGAAGTGCTCAAAAGAGTTGTAGTGTATGGAACCCACTTGAAATTCTCTGTAGACTTATTCTTCACCACCCTCTTAAAAGTACCTCTTCAAAAAGAAAAAAAAAATCCAACATAAAAGATTCAAACTTTAACATCCAAAAGGTTCCAAAAAGGAAGGAAATTTCTAATAACACTCACATTGGAGAAGTGAAGACCAGAATGGAGATTACATTCCCTGCAGGAACAAAATCAAATAGAGAATGAATGAATGCATGAATGAGAAGGTAATGAAGAGATGGCAATTGAGACTTGCCTATGATTCCCACAATGAAGCTGAGGTCTGCCATGGCTGTGAGAGAGAATGAGAATGGAGATGAGTGTGTATGTGTGTGTGTGTCTATATATATATATATATATATATATAATATATGTGTGGTGGGTAGTGGTGTCAATCCTCACCAAACCAAAACAAAAATGTTGGCCAAAACTACCACTTTAACTAAACACATATCCATTAATATAATGATGATGATGATGGCCAAATCCATGAGATTTCTTGCACTTTCCCACTCATGTTCATCAATGATGAGGGTTTATTTGAGATAATAATTCACACATACATTTTTTTTTAATAATGTATTTGAAATAAATAATTTATAAATGATAGAAATATTAATAGATGTTAATCGTTTTTGTCAAAAAAAATAATGATGGTGATAATATATATATATATATGTTGAACTTGTGAATTTACGTGAAGTAATCTATGGTTAGATTTGGTAATAATATGCTCAAGTTTAATATTCATTTTGTAATATGGCTACTTAGTAATTTTTTTTAAAAAATTATGTTTTATCAACTCAATAAAAAAACCCTTATGAAGGGTAATTATAAATTAGCAAAATACGAAAAAAAAAAAAATACAAAGTTGCTATGAAAACTGAACTTGTATTTCATTGCTATATATATATAATAAGAGAATTGATACTTCATTTCCATATTCAATAAGAAGCTAAGAGCTTCAACCATAGGTTATCCATATTTATAAATAATTTATTTTTTTTATAAATATAGATAAGCCACAAGCTTTCAATTTTTGAGTTGAAATATATTTAAACTCTTGATCTTTGACTTAGGAAAAATTCAAACTCTTAACCTTTGACTCGGGATGATGAATGAATTACCACCCTCTTATTGTATGCGCATTTTTTAGAAAAAATAATTTAAACAAACCTACTAAAAAGGATTTTTTAAGAATAGGTTTTAGATTATTATACTTCTTTTATAATTTTTTGAAGAATTTTTATACCAAAAAATTGTTTTTTTTTTATATGAATGCTTTCATAATCACATGTTAAATGACTTTAAAAAAAAAATACTTTCTTCAAATACTTTTTTAACAAAAAAAAAAACCAAACCGAACATTCTTAATATGAGTTAATATTTCTTTTATAACTTTTTTAAGAAAGAAATCAAACCAACCATACCCCATTAAAAATTAATTTTACATTAATCAACTCATATTTACTATATTAAATAATTCAAAGAAATTAAAATATAACTCAAACTTTTTTTTCTTTTTTAATTTTGATATTTTAAAATTATAAATTAAACAAGGTTCGATCCAAATAAAAACAAATTAAAAGAGCACACGTCATTCCGACAAGTTAACTGATTTCAACTTGTCTGGTTATGTTGGTCAAGTTGCTTTCTTGCTTTTATGGTTGGGTCACCTTTGGACCATACCTAAACCTTATTTTTAATCCTCTTGTCCTTTGCTTTTGGTTCACATCCTCTTCATATCTAAACTTGAATGTTGTTTCTAGTGTTACTAAGATTTCAAAAAGAATTTGAATTCTAATGCTTTTGCTACACGTTGCACTTGTAATATTATTTACTTATTAATTTGTGATGGAGTAGTTACATTGTGCTCAAATTTAAAAATTCATTTATTTTAGTTTTCGATTAATCATGCATGATGATATGTCGAGGATCATCGTGTTAATTTCGTATTTTAGAAATCTATGCATAATGTGAATGAACCATCAAATCATATCGATATGATTATGATAATACAAACGAGTAGTAATATTATACAAACGATGTATCATCAATGAATGATTAATCATATGTTGTGATATTTTGAATACTCGATCAATCGATAAAAGGCTATATTTACGATGATCGTTTGGTTTATGTGTGAAAAATATTTGTATTAATTTTAAGTGTATATCGGCATATATTTAAGGACTAAAAGAAAGGTTTTGATGGAATATTTATTAGAAAAGGATTGATATCTGTTTAGTTTAGTTAGACCAACCAACATTAACTTTTAACTTGATTGAGTTAATTAGTTGAAGTTAGGGGAGTTTTAGGTTGAAAGTTAGTTTAGGTTAGTGCATCACCTTCGCAGTTGGTTCTTTACAAAACTTTATAATTAAAACAAAATTAATTATACAACATAATGGTTTGATAATTTTTACTAACTTAAAAATAAAAAATGTAAACTTTTAGTTTTAGACAGAGCATTGCAAAGGTAATAGCGGAAACATACCTTTTATCACATATACACCCCTGGAATGTTTTATATTTGCTATTTGCTAATATATATCACACTAAAATAAAGATTTTTGTAAATAGAGGCATGTAGGTGTACATATTCACATGAAAAACATTGCAGAGGTATATCTGTAATTGTAAGGTTTTGCATATATTTTCATATTTATTTATCATAAAAATTACAATTTAAATGACATTGATCTAGAGAGGAAAAAAAAAGAAATTTTGACACAAAATACATGATAAAAATGGCTTTATTCCCATAACCTACCTGTTAACATTTTCATCATAAAAATGCACATATACATTTATAAAACAAACTTTTTATCACCATGATAATTTAAGCACTTCAATATAATGAAATGTTTCATCTCAATCACAAACGTAGTGCAATAAAAGAGCCTGAAATATAAATTCAGACTTGTGACTTGGTTCACAGAGACTATCACTAATAGTTGGCCCAAGTCAGACTTCCTAATATCATCATTCATCATTAACATATGGATATTATTGCTGTATTTTGAAGTTCTAGTAGCATTGATCAAGGCCCAGAATACTAGAACACAGACCAAATTAGTGTTATTTAACTCACATTTGAATCGATAGTTTGTAGGTTTTATAGCCGGGATTTCGCTTGATTTGCAGCAGCACTCTGTAAAAATTTCTAAGGGTTAGCTTTGCGTACAATCATTAATCTATATGACCTTCATACAATACAGAGGCAACAGGGTGTGGGTACATTAAACCTTTAGTATCTTACATAGTATAATGTACACAGAATACGGTTAAAGTTTCCTTGAAATCACGCAACATAATCATCGCAAAATAATTTGAATGGTTATTACTCATTTCAGAAGTCGATTTGGTAAGCTCATTTTGACGAAGCAGATGTACTGCAGTAGAAGGCATTAATTGCAGAGAAAATGAAAAGAATAGTTCTCACCAGAGGAATGCCTTCGGCAGCTCTTTGTGACAAGTAGGAACAAGGCCTGAAAGAATCACCATATGTCTTCGACCACTTATCTAGCCTCGAGTATATGTATTTTGCTCCAAGTGTATCAGCCCAGAACAATAAGCCACCCCTGGCATTAAAGACGGGTCCAGTGCTTTAAACAAAAGATCTGACTTAAAAAAGAAAAGGTAACTCATTTTCATCAGAAAAAATTTAAGAAGACCTGTAAGGTGGGAAACCCATCCCCATTACAGAGGCAATATCAAGATCTGAGGCTTTAACAGCAATCTTCTCGTCTAAAATGCGGCAGGCTTCATTCACACAGGGGAGGAATACCATCTCTATTATATCCTTATCTGCTAACTTCATTAGCTGCATTCAGCTCAACAGAAATGCATGCATTAGTGTCTGGGTTAATGTCAAGCAGTGGGTATATCATCAAGTTGGCACCTTTATACTAGTTCAAAAGGTACAACCAACAGAAGGAATTCATACTGCATTTGTGCTAATGGACCAAAAGAAAAGCATTCTACTACCAGAACTGAGAATCACTCACCATAAAATCAGAAAGAAAATGCAACTAATGGGATCTTTCAAACAGCAGTCAAGGATATCTGTCAAATCATGCTTGTAAACAAAGACCCATATTGTGCAACGGTTATTCTACCAAACTTTTTTTAAATAAAAAATATATTCAGTTATTAATTAAAGTAGCTTAAAACCTATATATCTTTGTTTTAAAAATATTTGTTTTTGATTGATATTAATTAAAGTCAGATAAAAATTTGTCCTCTGCAAATCCAAAGGCACCTTACAAGTACTGGATGACAGATGTAAGTTGGAAATGTGACCCAGGAATAAAAAGTTTCAAGAAAGGGCTGAACCTTGGGGTCAGGAGTTACGCCAGCTATGCTCCTTGATTTTTCAATGTATTTTTTAATTTCAGGATCAGGACTAGCTTTACGCTTCTCGTTGTATAGATAGAAACCCTTGCGGACAGCTTCACCTAAAAGTTGAAAGAGATGCATGGATAATCCTTTAGTCTGCCAAACTATAAAAATTATCTGGAGTGTATTTAAAGTTGAATTACTCAAATATGGTCTATAGAATATTTACCAGTCCTCTTATCCTCCATCATGATTGGAAGTAACATTGATCTGTAGCATCTTTCGGGGTAATTCTCCAGATATGAGATACCAGAAGCTATGGCAACTCCAAAGCCAACCAGGTCAACCAACCTGTTCAGTGAGAAAGAGAAAAAGATCATTCAAATCTCATGAACAGCAATGTGATAGACCCATCACCTTGGGTTATCATGCAGAACTAGATGTGAAAAACATATGAAAACCAACGCTGCAGGTTTTTCAAGTAGAGATTTTCTGATACCTAAAAGGACCCATCGGCATTCCAAACTTGGTAACTACACGATCAATTTGGTAAGGATCTACACCATGATCAACAAGTAACATTGCTGATTGTGTGTAAGGGAAAAACATTCTATTGACAGCGAAGCCGGTACAATTTCCAACCACGATGGGGGTCTTCCGAATCTTCTTCCCAACATCCAGCAAGTTCCGAATTACTTGTGCGGATGTCTTATGAGTGCGAACAATTTCCAGTAGTGGCATGATATGAGCAGGACTGACAAAGAAGTATGCATCAATAAGTGACACAAAAGTAGAACAACCTATTATTGTTGAATGCATTACCTAAAGAAATGTGCACCAACAATGCGATCTTGAGACTTGGTCTTTTCTCCAATTAGATTTAAATTGATTGTTGAAGTATTGCTAGCAAGGATACAATGTGGAGGGCAGTGTTTTTCCAAATCAGAAAATATTTGCTGTTTAAGGGACAGATTCTCAATAACAGCCTGCCATGGGAGTGATTTTGAAGTCATTTAAGTAAAATCAACGAGGTCTTGTAGGTAATTTGAAGAAAAGCTTTTAAAGAGTTTGATGACAAAGATTAAAGTTGCACTTACCTCAATGACCATGTCTACATCTTTGAATTGCTCATAGTCAAGAACACCTTTAAGGAGAAAAATTGTTCTCTCAAACTTTTCTTGACTCATTTTTCCTTTGTTAACACGACTCTGTAAATTGGCTGGAAAGAGATTTTGCATGAAACACACATGCTTTCAGAAAACAAAACAGCGGACAGAAAGTCCAATTCAGCATTTATAATTATTTAACACGGCATTCACCTTTCACTCTGTCAATCCCTGCATTAAGAAATTTCTCGTTAACCTCTTTGAGTATGACTTGGTAGTTGCTCAGTATTAATGTTGTTGCAATGCCAGATCCCATAAGACCTCCTCCAACAATAGCAACTTTATTTACTTTTCTGGGCACTATACCGAGGTCAGTAATTCCGGGAACCTACACATAGAAGTGATAATATGAGGATGTAGGTATGAAACAGAAAACACCATGAATAACACTGCAATAGTAAAAATAATTATAAAAAAAAACAGGTAATGCTTAGAACTTCAGTTTTTAATGTAAGAAATGGATGATATGAAAAATTCCAAACTAGAGCTTGTTTGACCTTTGATGTTGCACGTTGAGAAAAGAAGACATGGATCAAGCTCTTGCTTGTCTCAGAGGATTGCAATTCTCGAGAAACTATTGCTTCCTATCGAGATAATATATCAAAAATCCTCAGTAAATGAATTCCACTAGTTGTCAGAGGGAACAAAATAATAGGCAATAGCTAAGAATTACCTTCATAAGTCCAACATTAGGCCCAGATACTATACCTTCTTCAATGACATCAATACAAATTAATGGGTGTTGCAGGTTGGGAGCTTGTTTCAGTGATTGAACCCTGGCAAAGTTCAATATCTCCCTTGCCTCACCAAGGGGTTCCAACTTGTCGGTTTTGTAAAGACTCTTAATCCATGGTTTTCTAAATTCAGCAATTTCAAGAGCCAAAAGACGAGCAGTATTCACTAGTGTATCTGCTGGAGCTATGGCATCAACAAGACCCAAATCAAGAGCTTCCTCTCCTTTAATTGGCTTGGACAGCTATCAATAATGCAAATGTATGAAGGAAATTTCCAGAAAGAGGTTTTGACACTGTCAATGTGTAACTTTACAATCAGAGCATTTCAAAATAAGTAAAAATAGTACCACCTTACCAAGATCATTTCAAGAGCTTTTGAAAGGCCAACAAGGCGTGGGAGCCTTTGTGTTCCTATAATAACAAAAGAAGGTCAACATCCCTAACAGAAAGATTATAAACAAAAAAAAAAAAAAAGGAACTTAAGATGACATATATATTGCACACCATTTTATCACCATTTTATTTATTATTCTTATTCTTACACAAAAATGGTAATTTTCTATCATACCAACCTACAAATCATCGTTATTTGCTTATATATCTCATTGATGTTTGGTTATATATCGCAATGAATGAAAGAAAGAAAGAAAAACAAACGACACCTCATTCTGTATTCTTCATCCATCCTAGGAGATAGAATAGAGAAGGCAAGGATCAAGGACAAATCCCTTTGATGAAAATGCAAAATAGATATATAACTCTAGGTTTTTCTTAGAAAATAAAAAAAAACTATAGATTGGTGGTGATCCTAGAATAGTCACCAGCATGTTTTGATCTAATATTTTAAAGCAAACAGTTTGGCCAAATTCATACAACTTTTTTGTGAACATGATAATATAAAATGGCTGTCAACATATCCAAAGATGATGTTGCTACAAGAACCAGCAAACCATAGTTAATGACAAATATCCTTTAGATGTTCTTTTAAATGCTTGAAGCAAAAAAGACATTAAACAACCCTTGGAGTGCAAATCCAAATATAAACGAAGCAGAGAATTAAAGAGAGTTCATACCTAAGGCATAGCATCTTATTCGCATATGTTATGTACACCAAAAATGAACATATGAAGCACTTAACCAGCCTTAAACCTTAAACTACAAATGAATATGAAGAAACCTAACAAAACTAGATACCAAACTAAAATTGGCTCTAGTTCTAATCGTAATAATCTATGTATTATTGTCAATACCTCCAAGTCCAGGGATTATCCCAAGTTGAAGTTCAGGTAATCCTAGTTGAGCAGCAGGAGTAGATACACGAGCATGGCAAGCCTGTCTAGGCAAAATAGTCATGTCAGGTATCACAGCATTAGTACAACACCTAAGTACTTAAGGATACAGTTCAGAGTTCTGACAAATACCATGGCGAGCTCTAAACCGCCACCAAGGGCGAGACCATCAATAGCGGCTACAGAAGGCTTTCTAGCACCTGATGCATAAAAGGTATATGGAAATATTCACTCAAGATCAAAAGATATTTAAAAAGATAAAAGCTCAAGAATTACTTTCTAGAGTGTCAGACAGAAAAATTTTTGATAAATAGCCAACTTCTGGCTCCTTCCCTGCTGAGATGATAAAACTGAATTAGCAGCTGAAGGCATATTGATGATGTCAAGGAGATAAGTTGCTATTTCTTACAGTTGTCCTTTTGACCAAAGGCATTAATATCAAACCCTCCTGAAAATTTTCCTCCGGCTCCTGTATAATTCAAAGCATCAAACATCTATTGTATCACAAGAGATGATCTCCCAGAACCAAATAGCGAGTTCCTTTATTACCTGTAAAAACAATGGCTTTCACATCATCTCTTCTCAAAGCTTGCCCAAAATTTTCTCCCATGCTTCGAAGTACTGCAAAAAAGAGATAAAGAACAACTTCAAGTAAAATAAATAAATAAAGATCAATATCCCGAGACCATCCATGTAAATTTTCATTAAGGGTTAGGATAATCCAGATGCAGGTGGGTAGGCCGTCAGTTGCCACAGTTAAGTCTCAAAACTTAATCAACAGTGTTTAGCACAGCAAGCGAGATGGACACAACTCAGCCTACTAATATCTAATCACTTGAATGTTGAAACAACTACATTTATATATGATTATTCAACTGATCTAATCAGATAACTACATTGGTATATATCACAGGCCATTAATGGATGTTACACTACATGAATCACTTTGCAAAAACTCCTATCATAATTTTTATTATATAATTTGCTCGCACTCATTAAACTTTTTTTTTAAGTTACATCTCTCTTAAATAAGTCCCCTTTTAAAACCCTAATGCCAAAGGCTACTTTTCCTATAACCTAAAAGAAACAAGATTGCTCCTGTTATGCATTGAACTTTAAATCCAGCCATAATTTGATCTCTCTTCATTCAAAATCCCAATTTAAACACTCTAAACCAAAAAAATCACTCCGATCATCTCTAAACTAAAACAAACCATCAAAACATCCATCAACCCATCAAAATCATCACATTCTAGACTAAAACAAGCATGAACCCCAAGTAAAAACAGCAGAAGAAGAACCAAACAATCAAGCTTAAATTACTCAGGAAAAGGACTGAAGATGAGGTAGGATTGAACGGGAAAGGGTGGTACCATCTACAGAGAGCGGATTGACGGGCGGGTTGATGATGGTTATCACCGCCACCCCATCGGCACCGACCTCCATCTCCGTTCTCCCCTTCGCCATTGCTCCCTATCTCTCGCTCTCTCTCTCTCTCTCTCTCTCTCTCTTCGATCGGAGAGCTAAAAAGAGTCAACAGTTGGCGGGATGTAAATTGCGGCTTAATTAAAGGAGGTGGGTGATGGTTATGTCGGCGAGTGACACGTGGAATAAGTACGCTTGATTACGTGGACGGTTATGATTGGTTGAATAGTTTAATTATACTGACACGTGGATGTTTTCCATTAGGGTAATATTTTTAATTTAGCAAATGTGAGCACGTGGATCCTTGTCATTGGTCAAGATTCTGGTGGTGTTTTGCCGCATCAGCTGATTATTTATAAAAACAAATTTAAAAAAAAAAAAGATAAAATTTTGGTGGCTTTAATCATTTATTTAGTTTTCTCCGCTGGCGTTATCCATGCATTCCAAATATTTTTATTTATTTATTGATTAAAATAACTATGATCAGATCTATTAATTTAAAATTGATAAAAATATTTATGTAACTCATGGAGGTGGGTATTTTTTGGGTATATACCCATGAATGGTGGAAATTACAAACTATTAGTTTGGAAAAAAAAATTTAATGCAAACAATAACAGCATATTCGAGGAGCATTTTCGCAAAGCTTACAAGATAACTCACTCTTAATGTATGTAAAATTTAAAGATTCACAGGTATATATGCAAATCTATTACTTACAGTATATGTATATATAATTCTAGACCTTTTCGGGGTTATATATGAAAAATGCAAAGTCAAAAAGTGCATATGTATATATTTAAAGGCTAAATATGATCTATATTATAAAAACTCATTGTTGATATTTTGAATTCATAAAATTTAGTTATATTTAATTGGGACATTTCACAAACCCATTTGATTGGTAAGGACGTTCTATCAATTCTGAAAAACTTCAGAGATGATTTATAGAGGTTGAAAGTATTCAGGGACTTATTGTTACTTTCCTCCCCGCATAAAGGCTATATATGTAATCTTCACAATTTCAAAACCCCAAACTCGCGAAGCTTTGAGCGGAGACGAAGAGGGCGGCAATGGAGGACAAGGGCGAAGAGCGTCGAAGGGAAGGAGTATGAAGGGGAGGCCTTTGGCTGCGCCATTGTGGTGTCTCTGAAGGCATACGATGGAGAGGGGCCTCGCCGATCACGTGAAGACGGAGTTTGACGATTGATTATGGCACCGTCTGCTTGATCGGTAACCTAACCCCATGGCTTTGGGATTTTCATTGATTATTTTTTATCTACGGTTCTGGTATATGGTCCGATCTGGATTAGAAATAGTAGAGTAATAGCATTCATCCTGTTGATTAACAATGGATACGGGAGTGATGAGATTTTCGTCGGGGTTCGGATTTGGATCAATGCATAGTGTTGATTTGTTTGATTGATGGGAGTGAGTGATGAGAGAGATGACATTTTCGTTGCTTTGTTTGATCTACGGTTCTATGATATGGTCCAACCTTTAGTTGAAGTGGTAGAGTACTGGCGTTCATCCTGCTAATCAACAATGGAAATGGGAGTGATGAGATATTCGTATGGGTCCCTATTTGGATCAATGCGTAGTGTTGATTGATGGATTTGAGGAGTTTTTTTATTAAATTTTGGTTGATGATTAGAAGAGATGTCATAATCCTTGATATATCTTTTAATTGAGTCGAAATTGAGGAATTTCTGCAGATTAAACTTTAATGGTGATCAATGTTTAGATATTGAATATTTGTCTATGTTTTGGGCATTAAATTTTTGTATATTATCTTGTGTTCTTGCACAACATGTTCTCAATAAACAGCATTCTGGACAGTTGATTGTATTACATAGATCTCCATAGAGTCATGCCTCTACCTTGATATCAGTGTTGAAATTCAAATTCATTTTAACCGAATTTAACCATGCTATTTAATTGGATACTTGTAGGGCTTATTTGAGCTTTGGGACAAATACTTGCACATTGAAATGAAGAGTGTGTTTTGAACTGTGTCATGAACAATACAGTACATTTTATGCCTTAAAATATTTGTGTGTGAGCTTGATAGTTACCTTGCAAATGTCCTTCTGTATGATAAATTGTCATACAGGCAAATATTAGCTGAACCTTTAGGATCAAGAGTGATTTTTGAAAGCTTTGATGGTCATTTGTGTTATTTAGTTTTTGTTTAATGACAACTAAACCTATGAACTTGATAATTACCTTGTCATTGCTCACTTATATGATAAATTGTCATAGAACTAAATACTAACAGACCCCTTAAGGCGAAGAAAAAGTTTTTAAGAGCTATGAAATTTGCTTTGGCGGCCATTTGCATTATGTAATTTTTTATTAATGTAACATGGGCTTCTCTATATATGAAATTTCTACTAAAGTAATAGTCTATAAACAATGATCTGCAAGTTAGACTCTAGGACTATGGCCCATATAACCAACTTTGGCAATGTAGACATAAAAATTCGCCCTTACACCCTAACATTGTTTATATTTATATTTAGTATAAAATACATGTTTGTACCAACTTGTTTGATGTGTGACTTATTGAAAATCTGGTAGTCCTTGTATTTGGATATTTACAAGTTGGATATCCTTCATTATATTTATTATGATGTGTCACTAAAATCTTGAGTTTCCAACATGCCAATAAGCTTGCGCATAGGGTGTTCAGCTGGATTTTCTCCTTGCCACATATTGAGTTTTACCCTTTTGTCATGTTAAAACTTAAAGGTCACTGACATTCCTTAACTTGTTCAGAGGTCTGTGTTGAATAAGAAATTTCCTCACCGTATTCTGAATTATAAACAGGATAGGTTAATAATGTGTTTTATTTTTTTTTATTGGTTATATTTACAGCTAAAATTTAAAATTTCGGATCATTACTTTCTTGTGCTATTTGTACAAGTGCTTCACAGTTGTTTTGGCACACTACCTCAAATTCAAATAAAACTAACTTATGATATGCGATGCATAACTATCATATGTCCACATCTATATATAGGTCAACTTTTATTCACTACACTTTACTGTAAATTTCTTTGATTTATTCTGTACTGTTTATCAGATTTAGTTTGTTTGATTTCATGCAACTCCCTTGTTTGATGTCAAATAGTACTGTACCCAACTTAACATAATGGTCTTTTGACCGCTATGAATGGGAGTAGGTAACAGTATGTGGATGTATGCGCTTTTTTTCAACCCTTGTCTTGAACTTAAATGCCTCTTTCAATGTCATGGTGACAACACCAGGGCACAACTTAAATGAGCATCTAGTATATCATTTGTCATACATGAGGCCCACCACTTGATTTAATTTTATCTGGATTCAAAGTCAATCTTGTAATCTTCATATGACACGCACAGAATGGCCATGCCCTTCAAGCAACCCTTATTTATAGAAGTTTAGGTTGCAGAGTCCTTACAGGTCGCAACTATTCAGTTGCTGATTAGAGCATTCTTTCTCATCTAGACTGAGCCACTATCAGTAAGGCCCGGAAGCTTTCCTTATTGTTAGCTGAAGAAACCTTCCAGTTATCAGTAACATAGAAGTCAATTTATTGCTTGTGTGGGCATTTTAGTCTAGTATCAGTGTCAAAGTTAAAAATGTCAGATCAAAAATGAAATCGAAAGTCTAAAGCATCTGTCATGTTGTGCTGGCGTGACAGCTACATGTATTATCGAATATGTTGTATCTCTGACCTTTGATCTGCTTCTGACATGAATATAGACTCTAGCATTATTTCTTTGATTTTTATGGTTTTGTATTTTCTGCTGAAAACTTGCCTTGGTTTCTTAACATCCTCGTTCAAAATGTGCACAAATTGGCTCACATTGCTTGGCCTTGGATATTGAATTGTTATTTACAAAACAAACCGCCTTTTTTGTGTTTACTGATGACTCTTAGATAGCTGCTTGAACCTAATTGTGGCTTCAAAAGAATGGGCACTATATGGTAGCATTTGGAAGTCATGTTTTCTTAGTTGTTCATATGGATTATAACTTAAATTAGTTTCTGAAAATCTTAGGATCTCTGTATCACATCCTATCATGGTTTATACTTTAGATTATTGGCACCAGTCAGTAAGCCTCTTATATATCCTTGACCGGAGTGTATAGACCAGGCACATGAATGATCCATGTTGTCTACCAATTAGTTTCTTAGTCTGTTTCATAAAAGATAAGTTTAAAAACAAAAATCCTAAGGTATTGGAAAAACCCCTGAATAATTATTACAAAAAACAAAGGTAGCATGTAGAAGGTACAATTAATAATTTTGTCATTCTTGAGATATATTTCGCTTGTGACAAAGGCTGCATCATGCATAGATGTGACCTGTAATTCTGAATTTTCGCACCCAACTAGAAAAGAAGCTTTAATAAAATTGCCCTTATGAAGAAAAAGTAAAATACTCCTCAATCAACATTTTCATTTGGCCTTTTCTGTGTGCTGGACTCCAAAGAAGGAACTTAATCATCTAGTCCAGCCACAATCACTGTAGTCTTTATCAATGATAGTGTATAGACCAACAACCTTCAATTCTTCATTCTGAATGCTATTAAAGCTCTCATTTTTACATATGATGACTCCACCCCCTTTTTGTGCTTGGTGTGCGTACTTTTCATTTTTCTTCTCCCTATTTGATAAGATTTTGTTTTTGTATTTTTGAATTTTAGATGTAGCTTTTATTCTTTAATTCAAATAATTGGGAGCTAGGAGCCTAGGGTTAGCTATATGTCAGATGTTGCCTTAGTTCCATCCTTCCCAATCTACTGGCAAATTTAAGGGTACAAAATCAATATTGCAATTTTGTGAATCCTAGATAAAATTAAAGATGAGAGAAAAATCCAAAAAATCAAGCAGATGTATCTATTAATCTATGTATCCCTACTCTATCCTGTTGAATCATAGCAACACAAGAAGACAAGAGCATGAAAAGAACCTCTCATATTACCCAACCCCATTGAATTGCAAAACCACAGCCTAGCTGAAGTCCAAGATTCCTATTTCTATATCAGCTCTGACAAAGAATGTATGCATTCACCTTTGAAGTTGGAATTATTAAGTCTTGGGTTGAGAATCATTGCTCAATCCATTGGTCATTTCCTCTTACAGTACATTTACTTTAAAATTCTTCTCAACAGTATTACATTTTCTTTTATCAATAGACTTATTGGTCTATTGGCACATCATTGGCTCTGACTAATAATGCAAGCATTCACATTCAAAGTTGAAGTTATTGAGTTTTGCATGAAGGATCATTGTCCATCCATAAACCATGTTTTCTTATAATAATTACTTTAGACTGCATCTTAGCTCTGAATTTTCTTTTCTTTGAATAAATGGATTGGGTTGAGAGTTATATTAGTCTAGCAAGCAATACAGGTATGAAGTTTGTATTTATAACTGTTAGTACACATTTAATTTAAAATGCATCTTAATGGCTTAGTGACAATTTATTAATTATGGTTGTTGGTGATTGTTGGATTATTATTTTGTTCTGTAAATAAATACATCAGGTGCAAGGTATTATTAGTTCTAACAAGCAGGCTTTCACTTTCAAAAGTTGAAGAAGGTATGGAATTTTTCATTTTGTATTGAAAATTGTAGTTCAGTCCATACATCATTTGTTCTCTTATAATACATTTACTCTAAAATGCATTTTTACAGCTGTCACATTCGCTTAAAATTTCATGCCTCCTATAAACCATGCATAATTTCTTCAATCCATAAATCAGTTGGTATTATGATATATTGACATTAAATTGCATCTTTACATTGATGAGAATAATATCTACACTAGAATTTAGGTCCTTTGGGAGTAGAGATTATTCTTGCTCTTAATACCATAATGGAGTGAGATAAGTTTAGAGTTTCTAGACAATCACACCTTGGAATAAAGCATGAGCTACAGGAACCGAAAATAATTCATTCATTGGTTAACTTTCTAAAACTACTCGTCTCTCTTTTTATAGAGATTTGAGAATTTATTAAAGTTTGCCACACTTAATGCAGAGAGAAAACTGAAATTGCTGAATTACTTCTAAGATCTAAACACATCATCTTTATTTCAAAGCAATTTTAAATCTTAAATTATGTCAAATAATAATAATGGCCTATGTCATACATTATATGTAAAGTAGAATTTATTTACATTGGATCTGCATAGAGTTTCTTTACCCATGATTTATTAATTATGGTTAAGATCATGATTTTTAAAATTTGATTCGTTTACAAGATGGAGATGATGTGTTGTTTTAGTTGTTTGATAGAGACCATTCGAAATGCCAACTTCTATATGTTATTTAATCACCAAACCTATTAATTAATTCGGTTCCTTAGTATGGTTATCATTCCCATATAAATCATAATATATATATATATATCCTCATAACAATATCGACAATTTTTTTTACCAACTTAGTCGGAGAATAAATATAGAATTTTAAGTATATTGAGATGTATGTGTAGATAAAATTTTTTTATAGAGATATATTAATAATTATGATTTTGAGGTTACAATAGCAATTGTTCACTTTTAAAGGGCTCATACGCATTTTCTTAAGAAAAGGATGATATAAGTCATCTAATTTTCCATTTTTACAGCTTGTTATTTTCTTTTTAGTGATTTTATTGAAAAAGAAAAATAAAATTAGAGTAGCACTTAATTAGCCAACCTAGAGATCTATGCGCTTAGAGAGCATTGCACATGAAAGTGGATATAAAAATAACATCAGTATAGCGAAAACACACATCACTGTCCAAAATATATATATATATATATATATATATATATATTTGATCAACTCTCTTTCAATACAAAAATACTCTTCTCAAAACTCAAATATATAAACCCTACCACAATAATTAAACAAAATATCAAAACAAAAGGGCAGAGACAGTCTTGATGCAGGAAGGGCTGAGTAAAGATCACAAGAGGCGTATTTTGTTCAAGAGTAGTGATTATACTAGCCGCTAACTAGTAAACGAAACCACCAGGCCTGGCGGGCTTCTTGGCTCGCCGGCCGGAAGTCGGCGCCGCCGCAAGGGAGCAACGGTCCTCCCGCAGAAGCATCTCTTCATCTATGTATATCTGTTTCAATCTGCAATCCTCGCTGCAAAAGGCTCTATCACCCCTTTATATATATATATATATTTTTTTTTTATTATTGTTTAGAGAGAGAGAGAGAGAGAGAGAGAGAGAGAGAGAGATGAAAAGTCTACCATTAGATATTTCTTTATGATCAAGAAGATAAGTATCAGTTGAAATTGGTAAGTAAACATGGTGAAAATAAACATGATCAGAAAGGTTGTTATTATTGTGTGTGTATATGGTGTGTGTAGAGATAGCTAGAGAAACACTACTAGATATCACAAAATAAGTTGATGACTGTTCTTAGCATGTGTATGTGTGTGTATAGTTTTTTGTCTTGCAAAAGGATAAAAGCACATATTATAACACTAATCTATAGAACAGAAGTAAACATATTGATGAGTGTTGTTGGTGTGTGTAGACATAGAATGATGACATATAAAAACACTAGTACATAGAACAAACCTTAGATACATAGATAGAGAAGTAAAGAGACAGACAGACAGTGAGACGAGAGAGAGAGAGAGAGGTGAGTAATCCTGGTGATGTGTGTTGTTAGTGAAGGGCATAGGAAAACACTAGTAGATGCCAGATAGAAAAAACAAGGCATAAAAACATCAAAAGACAGAGAGAGAAAGATGTCTTACCTGTACATATAGATGTCTTTAGTATGAGAGAGAGGTTGATGGCAAAGGAAGCAGGCTTGAAGGAAAGGGGGGGTGATGGGGGTGGTGATGGATGGTACTGAGAGAAGAGAAGAAGAAGAAGAAGAAGAAGAAGAAGAAGAAGAAGAAGAAGGGTTTGCACTAAGGGTTCTCACCTTCACCTTGTTCAACACTTGGGTGCCCTCCTTTCCCTCCAGTATTACCCCTAATCCTACCATCTCTCCCCCCTCTCTCACACTCTCTCCAGTTTTTGAGAGTTGGAGTTTGGCTTGTGTTCATCTTGAGGGTATTTTAAGGTTGAAGGAGAGAGTGTGTGTCTGTTGTTCCTTTGGATCATGTTTGCTCGTTTGTTATTTACTGTATAGATTTGCGTTTGCCTCCCTGCCATCTTTCTATAATTATTCTCTCAGCCTTCTTTGTTTTTATTTGCCCATTAGTTCGGCGGTGAGGTTTATATGTGTTATATATATATATATATATGTTTTAAGTATCACTTGGATCAACCCATTAGTACGTATTTTGAACTTTTGATATGTTGAAAGTTATGTATAAAATTTTAACAAAGGTTTAAATTCACTGTCTTAACCATAATATTTATTTTGTTGTTCTTATTTTCAAAATATACAATATAATGTTTGGTTCTGGATTATCATGCCGTATAACTGTTGCATTGAATTTTTTTAATTAATTCGTAAATATGTAATTCTGGGATATAGTGCAAGCAATACAATATATATGTATATATATTAATTAATTACTTTAAAAATATGCACTGAAGTTAATTTTTTATGACACCTATGTTTTTATTTGCGTAAATCAAAGTTCGAATTCTTCTCCGATATGAATATCATTAACTATTGTATTTATAATAAAAAAAATACATATAATGCTCTTTATTTATTTATCCAAGAATAACCAAAAATTGGTTAAAAGGACTTTAAAACATGACTTAGATAAAATCCAGATGACTATGAAGGGTGTAAATGCAAAAATAAGAAACAAGAAAAAGGGCGGTAACCTGACCATGCAAATGTACAAGATGCAAACAAAGCCTCATTTTGGACGGAAGCGTGGGAACAGGATAAGCGGTAAGTTGTTCTGGTGGGAGTTGGCGGGGTGGGCCCGGGGAGGAAAGGGGCAAAAGGGCCAAGGACGCTGGGCACTATAACTTGTAGCTGTGCTTTGGCGCCACGTGTCCATGCTTAGCTGTGAGCCCCTTTTGTTAGCTTGCTTTGCGTTGCGACTTTCGATGTCTCCCAACCCACAGTGCTACGTGGCTCTCTCTCGTGGCCCTGTACCCTGTTCACGCTGTCCTTGTCCTTGTACGAGATTCCCCTGTTTCCCCCTCTGTCGTACTACGGCCTGTTGGGCCTTTCTATCTTGGGCTTCAAGCCCACTCTTGAAAACTGGATCGCCCTTTTCGTTTTGCTTACTTTTGGGCCTCGGCTTTTGTGAAAAATAAATATTTATTATATATTTTTAGTTATTTTATGGTTCCCATAATTATTTAAATATATATATATATATAGGCACTGTAACCCCTCAAATCGCTTATTCACATTTATAGAAAAATTTTTTTTTTTATTATGACCTATTAAGAATTTATATGTTTTGATCTTTTATTATTTTAGAATTATGGACCAACAAAACTGAATTCGAATATTTTATAGTTGAAATTTTAAAAAAATAAATTAAATTTATTTTTATGAACAATGCCAATATATTTGGAATTTTTATTTGTAAATATATATTTCTTATATTGTCTTATTGGAAAAGAAAAAGATGGGCAAATAAGCATGAAAATGATTGAAATTAGTGTTAGTGGACTTATGAGTTTAAGTAAAAGTTTTACGAAATTTTATGTTTAAAATATCTCTCTCTCTCTCTCTCTCTCTCTCTCTTTTCACTTTGAAATTAATTTTTGCATGGGCTTAGTTTTAACATTGCATGAAATATTAATCTTTAATTTTTTTATTATATAACCAAATATAAATCAATTTGCATTTTTTAAATTATCATATGATATAAAAAAAGAGTTATATTCAAAGTAATTGATCTCAATAAACTATCATTTCTTTGAACACATCTTGCTTTTTTCCAAAATACACTTTGCCAAAGTTATGCTTGCCAAATTTTCCCCAACCAAATGCTATTTAGAAAATTCAAATATATATGAAAAATATTATTTTAATTAATTAAAGGTAAGTGATTCTTTGGAGAAATCAATGATCAATAAATAAATCAATAAATAACTATGAAATAATACCTTAAAGCATATATTCAATAAGGATTAAATCTTAAAGCATGGCATAAAGTGTTAATTGTCACCCAAAGTGAAGAGATATTATTAAGACAAGCACAAAGGGCACCAATTATTTATGAAATATAATAAATAATTATCAATTCATGCACTTTTTTTAAAGCTAATTTGCCTCTGTCTAATCAATACCTAAACTATCATGAAACATCACTAACCCTATTTTCTGAAATATCTAATCAATACCTTTTTTTTTAATTACGAAAATATAATTAAAAACTTATATATAAATTGTCTATTTTCTGAAATACTTCTGTGACATGAAGAAGGTGAAGTAATACTTGTAATATAAAATATATAAGAAGCAGTGCAATCAAATCATAATTTATATTGAATCCAAATTATTATGAAAAAATAACTCTGAGTAATTGAAGTGCAACATAAACTTGTGCATTATTTATTTATTTATTTATTTATTTATTTTGTCTTTTATGAACTGTTTTTGATCAATGGAGTAATGTTTTCATATAAACATTTGGACATCCTTGTCCTTCGCATCTTATCCAAATTATACGGAGATGTCACATTCAATTGAAAATCAAGTTCATTAAAATCTTAAGTTAATCACAAGATCTTATCAATAACTTTCAAATTACGTAAAGAAAACCACTTCATTGCATGTGATACAACTAGTAATATAAATGATCACCTAACTCTATCTATATGGGCAATTATTTATATATATATATATATATATATATAGTCTTGTAGAGAAGAATTTGAAATATGATAACTTTTTTACACATATGTAAATTTTAAAATTTTATAAGTAAAAAAAAATAACTCGGATTATTTGTCTTAAATATGTGTGTGTGTTTATTTTTATTTTATTTTTTTTAAATAAATTTAAATATCAAATGTTTGACGGAAATATATGAAATCGAGAAGTAATTTCTTTTAAAAGATATCAAATTTATTTTTTATAATAATATTAATCACGTATATGAGATAAAATTTTTGAAAAATAAAGAAAACTCATTAATTAATAACATATACATCATGGAATATGTTTTTCATATACCAGAGTTCATTATTGGTGGACTTCTAAAAAAATGAATTCTACGACCATTCCCCGATATCCATTGGATCAACATCTAGCGGTGCCACATCAGTCTCCTACTTCTAACCCTTTGCGTTTGGTGCTTTATTATAAGAATGTTGTGATGGAATTTAATTGATAGGAAAATAATTCATGAGAAAGTAACATTTTTTTGTTTAGTATGTATTGGAAAATTTGATTAAATTGATGGGAAAGTAATATATTTGTGTGTGGCATTAAAATATATTCTTTAGAATCTTTTAGCAAAATGACTGAAATACCTTTATATTATTATATTTTATCACCAACTTGTCAATCATTTATAACATTAAAGTAATAATAATAAAATATTTTTAAATGTATAAAATATTTTTTAAAAAAACCAATTAAATAAATTTTTTTTTTTTTAATTTAATAAAATAATTTTTTAACTTAATCAATTGTTTTAGTTGGTAAAACGACAGTGATGGAGATGTCGAGAGAAGTGATGGAAGCTCAGGCAATGGAAGTGTTGTTGAGTTTCTGGAGAAGCGATGAAGGCCCGACCAATAAAAGCATTTGTCTTTAAAAAATAGCGGAAAAGTAATTTTTGAAAATGATTAAGGGAATTTTGGTCTAAAAATATGGCCACTTTACTATTCCATAGGAATCCAACTTCCCCACCTTGTAGTGAGGGAATCATTTTCCCTTATTTGAGTGTAATTACTTTCCCATGGTAATGATACTTTCCAACAAAGCTCTATAAAACATTGTAAAAAGATTCTTTGTGTTACTCAAGTTAAATACTTTCCCATGTAACAAACGCAACATTTCCATCTCTAAATAAATGTGAACTCCATATGTGGGTTTCTCTTATAATATATATATATATATATATATATATCTTTTATTTTATTTTTTAAAACACATTATTTATTTAATATTAATAATAATGATAAATTTATGAAAAAAAGGGCTTTATTTAATAAATAAAAGATAACCACAATCAAAGACTTGCAAACACTTCTCTCTCTCTCTCTCTTTCTCTCTCTCTGTGTCAGAGTTCCGAGGTTTTGTCTCATCGCCGACGACGGCGACCTCGCATGGCATTGCGACGCCTCTGCCGCACTTGCACGCTGGCGCGCAGCGCGATCGTGATCCAGACCGCGCCCATGACCTCTCCCTCGCAGCCTTCCAAGTTCCTCCACTCGTCACCGCTGCCTCTCTCCCGGAGTCCTGGCGGATTAGGGCTGGCTCCTGTTCGATTGTGTACGCGAGTCAGTGAGATTTTTAGTGTTTTCAATATGATGAGAGAGTTAGTGTCTTTGATTATGTGGGTTTGATTGATGGTTGTTTGTTCTGTTTCGGTTGTAGGTTGGGGGCTTCTCGAGCCAGGCATGGGTGGATGTCCCCACTGGCCGCGTGGTGGAGGTGCCGCTGGCTCAGACTGGGGAGGGCATCGCTGAGTGCGAGCTTCTTAAGTGGTTTGTTCAGGAGGTGAGGGCTTCTGTGTTTCTTTCTATTGATTCTTTTTCATCTTTGTTTTTGATGGGAGCGTGTATGAATTTGCTAGTAATGCGTGTTGGTGTGTTTTTTTGGTAATGATTGTTTTCATTTATCGTCAAATTAAATGAACTTAGGAAGTTTAGGGGGTGTTTGGCATGCATGTTTGCCGTTTTTTTAGTTAAAATGAAAAGTTTTATTAGAAAGCATGTCTCCTTTTTTCCATTTTGAGGGAATGCTAAACTGATAATGGTTAGCTATATCGAATATTATTTTTATCCTTCTTTCCATTTTCAGAGAATGCCAAACTCATAACCAAACCAATAGATTTTATTTTTTTTAATGAGAGCTTATCATATAACGAAGATCATATACCTTAATTATATGTTGATTAGACTAAAATGCAATGACTGAAATTGTTGGTTCTTATCTTAAAAAATCTTTCAAATATTGGACAATAAAGACATAGTAGAAGGCATCCAGTTTTTTGTTGTCTTTAGGTGTTTGTGCTTCTCGGAACTTCAAGACCATTGTTTGGAAGGGGCAAAGAAAAAAAAAACTTTGGTATGATATGGGATAGGGAATTGTGATTTGGTTATGTTCCAACTGTTCTTTGGTTTGGTTGGGGTTAACATTGGTCGTTTCCATTAAATAATATGAAACAAGAAGTTTGAAATAGCATGAAATTGCACTTCTACTAGTATTTGGTTGTCTTATTGTTTATTTACCCCAATAGCTAGTTAGCACCTTTTATTAATTTGTTTGCTGATAACTGTGTCTGTTTGTGTCATGCTTGTATAGACGGAAAGTTTAATCATAACACCAGATGTTATTGTTGAATTACATGTACTGACAATCTGTTCTTGGCAGGGGGAGGAGGTCGAAGAATTTCAACGTCTTTGTGAAGTACAGAGTGACAAAGCTACTATTGAGATTACAAGCCGGTTTAAAGGAAAGATCATACAGATTCTCTTTAATCCTGGTGATATAGTGAAGGTAAAGTGGTATCTAATTTGATGTGCTTCTTGTTTCTGAAACTGTAATCAGCTCAATCATCATTCTTCTTCGTGTCCAACATTCTGCTATGTTGGTTGTATTCTTTGGTTCCCTTTGGATGTTTCTTGTCGGTTCAGAAATTGTCGTTGGCCGGACTTTAATTTTATAGCACTGATGCCAGGAAGAAGCAGTTAAAAATTATGGGTTTGCCATGCAACTGTTGATACTATTTGATTTTCAGTTATCACTGTTAAGATGCTATAAGCTGTTGTTTTTAAGCAGAATCTGTTTATCAGTGGGTTGGCTGTAGGGTACTTGTGATTCTGAAGATAGCCTACAGATTTTGACTGTAGTTTGAAGGACTGGTTTAAGAACTACGTGATCATGGTATTGTTCTGTAACAATGTATCACCTCTAATTAGCTTTTTGAATTTTTTTTAAAGATTGATGTTGATATGATTATTAGAGACAATGAGTGTTAAACAAACTTGCTTTAGAAAAAATTTTCGGTTGTTGAAGATGTGAGATATTGTGTCTTCCCTCTGTTGGATACCATGATATGAAGATCAACGCACTGGATCTTCCTCCTTTGAGTGAAATGATATAGATCAAGATCATAAACAATTCTTTTTAGCTGCAAGAGTGAATTCAGCAATATTTTTGTCCTTTCAATTACTTTATCATCGTATTTCTTGTAGAGAAGTGCGCACTTAGATGCAATTAGTGACACCTTTGACGTTGTTAGGATCTTTGCTCTAGGATATGCTTATGGAGATCCATCATTATCAGACTGTTTGTAAAATGTTATTTTTCAAAGAATCTGGCATTTGTTTCAGTTTCAAATGTTTTACTCTGTTGTGCATGTGATTTACAAGTTCACTAACTGCCAATATCTTTTTAGAATCACATACATGTATGTACTTGGTTTCCTTGGAAGATGGATTGTAAGATGGCATGGTTGTTCTTTTTTCCCTGTAAATTTGTAGATTAATATTTGAAAATCAGCTTTACCTGGTGTTAAGGTGTTAATGTATCTGAGTTGGATGTGTGTGTGTATATATATATATATATATATCAATGGCATGCGACTCTTCTAATAATGCATGCATAATGTATCATGTCTGAGCTCGTCTTGTTTTTATGAAATTGTAGGTTGGTGAAACCTTATTAAAGATCCTTGTTGAAGAAGATCAGGCCGCGTTTGCTTCAGAATGTCTTGATGGTGGAACAACACTAAATTTTGAGCCCTCTGTGCCTGAGGAAAAGGGCTCACTCTTCCATGAAGCATCTGTTGATGGAGTTCTATCGACACCTGCAGTAAGGAATTTGGCAAAGCAACGTGGTGTTGATATAAATGTCATTTCTGGCACTGGCAAAGATGGAAGAGTTTTGAAAGAAGATGTTCTCAAGTACGTTGGCAACCAAGGAATTGGAATAACAACTGTTTCACGCGGCAATGCTGAAGAGGAAGTGCTGTTGACAGGACACAAATTGCCCATTGATGCTGTACATATTAAGGATTATGAAGATAAGATAATGCCCCTCAGGTAACAATAGATCATAGGTTCCCCTGTGTTCTATTTACGATTTGTCGTAATTCTTTGCTTTCAAGTAATTGTTGGTGAAATCCAGGACCTTTAAATGCTCTCAACAGCCATGAATATTTTGTAAATTTCCAATTTTTAATATGATGTTTCTCTGCCAGATAATTTGATCAGAGATTTTAATTGACTGTTCTAGGGCTACTTTGCACAGGGCACTAATTTAGAGATCGAACCTCCAGCCCCTGCAATATATAGACTATGGAAAGTAGTTAACAAAGATTTAAGATTGCTTCCCAACCAAAGTAGTTATTATAGTTTGTTATATTTGTTCCAGTTGTGTGGTTTCTTCTGCATTTGTTTTACCTTAAATGTGTTAACCTTCTATTTTTTTTAAGTAATTGATAAATTTAAAGTAATGATTTAATTTCTCCATTACTCTGACAAACAAGACTATGTTTATCAACATTCATCTGAGAACTTTTTTCCTTCCAGGGGATTCAACCGTGCAATGGTTAAATCAATGACCTTGGCAGCAAAAGTACCACATTTTTATTATCTGGAAGAGCTACATTGTGATGCTCTTGTCGAACTGAAAGCAGCTTTCCAAAATGACAATAGTGATCCTAATGTGAAACATACATTTCTTCCATTTTTAATAAAGTCACTTTCAATGGCACTAAGTAAATATCCAATACTAAATAGCTCTTTCATCGAGGAATCGAATGAAGTCATCCTCAAAGGTAAGAATGCATTTCTGTACGCATGATTTATTTATTTATTTATTTTTTTGCCAATGATGTTCTCCAAACAAATTAATCTCCATGATTATTGCCAGTGATAGTTTTCTAGTGCATTGCCATTTCTGAAACTAATTTACCTTTACCTTGTGTAGGATCTCATAATATCGGTGTTGCCATGGCTACTGACTACGGTTTAGTTGTGCCAAACATAAAAAGGACCCAATCACTTTCAGTTATGGAGGTTAGTTTTCAATACCTTTTAACCATCCTGCATATCATCTTTCTACCAGTTCGTTTTATGATCCAATGCCCTTGTTTTTTCTTTTACTCTCTCTATTTTTTTCGGTTGCTGATTTTTTGAAACACGTCAAGAAGGACATGTGTTATGGAAATTTCCTGATTGTGTCTTTCAATACGCTTTTGGGGTGAATTGACCCAAGTGATACTTAATTCATGAGTTGACCAATTTCACTTTTTTTTATTTGTTGAACAAAACACTGTATTACCAATTGTTTAACCTTTTTTGTTAATCAGATAACAAAAGAATTATCCAGATTGCATCAAATGGCATCGAGCAACAAACTGACTTCAGAGGATGTTGCTGGCGGAACAATAACCCTGAGCAACATTGGCTCAATCGGTGGCAAGTTTGGTTCTCCACTTCTCAACTTACCTGAGGTTGCCATTATTGCAATTGGCCGCATTCAAAAGCTTCCTCGTTTTGCTGCCGATGAAACTGTATATCCCGCATCCATAACCAATGTAAGTTCTATTTACAATGTTTTGCAACTTCCTTTTCAAATTTATCATATCAAGCCCTTACATTGACAACATCTTTCTTTAGTAATTTTTCTAGCAAAATGACCAAGACACAGCAAATCCATTGCACTTGTGGTTAGAATCACTGGTGACCTCCCAAATTTAGAACTTTGTTGATTTTGGGTTTCATTTTTTAAGATTGAACCACATGAATTTGTTCATTTTGACTATTTTGTCCAATGTGAACTCATGCAACCACATGTGGAGGGGTTAAAATGAACAAATTCTTGTGGTTCAAGTGACAAAACCAACAGTGATCCAATCTTTAACGCCGCTCGCTGACTTTAATCCTCACATTTGCAAGATTACGAGAAGTAGCAACCCTAAAAACTTACAGAGTTTCTTATCATACTCTAGTCATAATGAACCATTTAAAAATTGTGAATGGTATTTACTCGGTGTGCTTATGGATTTACAGAAACCGAGCAATTGTGAGCTAATTTCCATTCGACATTATCTGATTTGATTTTTAACTTATTCTACAGGTTACGATAGGTGCCGATCACCGGGTGGTGGATGGAGCTACTGTTGCTAAATTTTGTAATGAGTGGAAGCGATTAGTTGAAAACCCAGAGCTATTGTTATTGCACCTGAAATGATCTCACCCTACAAGATATGAATTGGCACTCAATAAAACCTGTGTCAATATGTATCATGCATGCTCTTTCTTTAAAATAAAGAGGGATTAAATGTTTTAATTCAGACTTTTGTTCTTACATTTTTACATTTGGCTCTTACCATGCACATAAAGTTAGGGTTTGAGCCATTGCCTTGGAGAGTTTGCATTCATATATATATATATATATATATATATATATATATATATATATATAACATTATTGTCATAGGTTGATTGTTCTATTTTTATTTATACTTAAACAACCTAGAGGAGTAATCTACAAAAGTATTACAAACATTTTTACAATATTCATTCATATCATGCATTTGAAAATAAAAATAAAAATAAATTAATTAAATTTAACAATAATGTAAAGTTAATAAAACTAAATTTTACATAAATGAAAAATATGTAGGGGCGTATTTATGATGAAAGAAATACAAACAATTTCAGGGATGTATACGAAAATATGTTCGGCTCACTCGAACCCGGTTCGAACCGTTCGGCTCCCGCACTAAACCGGAGGTTCACTAGACCGCGTCTCCCAAACCCTAACTATAAATACACCCAAATGGCCCGCATTCATAGAGCTTGCTAGCCGGAGCCGCCGCTCTCTCGCCTCCCACTCCGATCTCCATAGCCCAGCACCACCGCCACCACCCGAAATGGTATCATCGGAACCCTAACCCTAGTCCAAGCGAAGTTTCATACTCTTTCTGTGGCTTTATCTTCGTTTTCATTGCTTTCAGGGTATTGATCTCGTCGCCGGCGGTCGCAGCAAGAGAACCAAGCGCACGGCCCCCAGGTCCGATGACGTTTACCTCAAGCTCCTTGTCAAGGTCTGATTTGATCTCCGATTTCGTTTTGATTCGAGGTTTTTTGTGGCTTGGGCTTGATTTGATGGACTTCTTCTTCTTCTTGGGTTTTGATCAGCTGTATAGGTTTCTCGTGCGCAGAACGGGAAGTAAGTTCAATGCCGTGGTGTTGAAGCGGCTTTTCATGAGCAAGACCAACCGCCCTCCGATCTCTCTCCGGCGGCTTATCAAGTTTATGGAGGGAAAGGTGAGGAACCCTCTCATTCTATGATGTTATAATGAGGGTTGTTTGAACTTTTTGATTGTTTTGGTGATTTAGGATGATAAGATTGCGGTGATTGTTGGGACGGTGACGGATGACAAGAGGGTTTATGAGGTGCCGGCCATGAAGGTTACAGCGCTGAGGTTCACTGAGACAGCCAGGGCCAGGATCCTGAATGCCGGTGGGGAGTGTTTGACCTTTGATCAGCTCGCTCTCCGGGCACCTCTTGGCCAGAACACGGTAAGTGTTGAGTGGTTTTTCTAGCGATTTATTTCTTCTGTGAGCTTAATGAATGCATAGTAATTTCTTGATTTGGCATGTAATTTATGGCTGTATTTTGTGCATTTACTTTCCAGTTTGATGTAACAATCTTAATTCTTAGTTATCGGTGATACAATTAATTCTAAGATTGGAAAATTTAGGGTTGGGATTTTTACTAGATCCTGATCTAATACATGAGGATGTAGTTCTTTTTATCATTTGCTCATGTTAGGTTGGTGGGATAGTCAATCTAGGTTCTTGATGATTGGAATGGTTCTTTGATTACTTTTGTGATATTTTAAATATTTTTTCTTTCTTCTTTCTTCGTTTACTATTGCTTTGAGTTGTATTATTTACTAGACTGGCATTTGGTGGCTGAGATGTACTTCCACTCTTGTCGGGCAATGTTTAGGTGGTTTAATTGCGCCCAATCATCTCTTCTATTGGAAGCTCATAGTTTGGTCCATAGTTCCCTTTGCATTGCTGTAGCTGAACCCTTTAACTGTAGCTTGGAAACATCATATGTTGGGGTGCATGCTAGGCTTGAACCACACAGTGTTCTGTCTGAATCATCTTCTAAATGCACCTTCCATGACACTGTCAAGTGAACTCATCAGTGCATTGTGAAAAATGTCATCTTTTGTGGCGTTGTTTGGTTGTGAGATAGCTGGTAATAAGTAATAACCCTCCAATCAAACATTGCCCTATTAATAATAATTTGGCATATGAATAACTTTGTGTTTTCAAATTTTAAATAAGCAAAATCATTAGTTAATATTAAAAGTACTAATAAATATCAGTCATTGTTATCATCATCATTTGTTACCCTATTTTATTGTTCCTTGACTGCTCCTGATTCATGTGTGTATTTTAGCATACTTGAAATAGAAATATGTTTTTATATCTGTGCAAGTTGAAGCTGTTGAAGCTATGATGATATTGTTTTTATTCCAGCTCACTGTGAGGTCTTCCATTGAATACTAAGGAGCAAATTATCAAAACATTATCTGAGCTTTAACACTATTATCATCATCTGTCATTCTAGTCTATTGATCCTTTGTTGCTCCCATTTTGTGTTTTAAGCGTATGTGTTAGCTTATATGAAATTTGAGATGTTTTTACATCTGAGTGGTTTGAAGTTGTTAAAGCTATGATGATATTGTTTTCATCCTAGCTCACTGTGAGGTCTTCCATTGAATACCAAGGAGCAAATTATCAAAACATTGTTTGTGCTTGATCATGTTTTTGTTATCCTCATCTCTAGTGCCTTTGTTCCTCTTGGTTGCCTGTACATGTTACCTTATTTGAAATATAAGATGCTTCTATTACCGATATAACCGAATGTCATCTCTCTTTGTTCCTCATTGTCAGCAACAAACTTAGTTCATAGAGTTAGCCTTGATGGTCTACATTTTTCTAGGATCCTTTTTCTCTTGTTATTGCTCTCATTAATTGTTTTTCTGCGAGCAATCATGTGAAACAATCACAGTTCACACTGCTGTTACATTCATCATCTCTTTTTATTTACCTTATGTTGTTAAATCTTTTGTTTAATTGTGGTTTTTTCTTCTCTCTTTTGATGATTGTTGTGCTTCTATTTTTCTTGGTTTGAGGCACTATCCCAATATCCCTGTCTGCTTTGTTGTCATAAGATCTTTGATGGTGATTGCCTATGATATGTTGGACGTAAGGAATTGACCCAGACATTATATGAGTTGAATATTTACTGATGACTTAGTACAAGAATCTGCTCATTAATTAGTTTGTCCTTTGGAAGCAATCCTTAGTGTTTCTTGGGTTCATGTTGTTTCTTGTAACCATGAAGGGAGAGAAGCTTATGTCTTAAAATGGTACTGGAAAGCATGGGCTAACAAATAGTAAAGATTGGAGGGCTATGTATTTACTGAACAATTCTGGGCAATGCTTTTGTGGTCAGGTGTTTTTCCTTAGAACATTGTAGGCTAATTTTTGCGGAAATGCATATATTTCAGGTTCTCCTGAGAGGTCCGAAGAACGCAAGGGAAGCTGTGAAGCACTTCGGCCCAGCACCTGGTGTCCCGCACAGCAATACCAAGCCCTACGTTCGTTCAAAGGGAAGGAAATTTGAAAAGGCTAGAGGCAGGAGGAACAGCAGGGGATTTAGGGTTTGATTCCATCTCTCTTAAACCCGACAAACTTTATTTCAGGGTATGGATTTTTCTAGCCGTCAGTAGATGTACTTGTGTTTCAGTATCTTTCAGCACTATGGTTTTGGCTTTAAATTGGCAGGGGATGTTTTTATAATTTTGTTTCGTTTTTCACCGGGGATTGAATCTTTTGAGCTCATCCACATCCGCTTGGCATTAAATTCTTTTTCTGTTAATTGTGGTTCTACCTCAAAATTAGGTACCAATCCTTTTATTGTAGTTTTGAGACTAATGATTAGAATGGTTCAGTAATGTCTGATATCAAAGTTTCCATCCTTTATAACCGGTATTTTTTTTTCCTACCCTAATTTCTGTTTTTGAAATATATGACGTTACATATTTAGGGGCTGAAGTGGCCACTTTCAGTCCACTTCAGTGTGTTTGTTTCACAACTTTGGAGTTCGCCCACTTCGGTGTCTGACTTCAGCTGGAAAAGTCCCGAAGTCACCACTTCAGCCTTCCACTTCACAATATTTTTCAATGATAAATAGAATAATTATTACCATGGTAATAAAATAATTAAATAACTAATCTCACTAATTAATAATTAAGCATAATATATTAACCGATTTAATTTAATTTAATAATATGGTATTAAATTAATTATTTGATGTCCAAAGTTTTTAATTTAATAAAATAAATGTAAAAAACATGAAAGGGCAACTTTATCTCTCACCGAAGTGGTGATCATATCTCCACTTCAACTGGTATCCGAAATTCAGTTTTCAGCTTGAATCAAACACACTGAAGTGGATAGTTCCAGCTTGAACTGTTCACTTCCACCGAAGTGCCACTTTCAAACTTCCATCATTTTGATAATTCACTTCTGAACAAACGGTCCTTAAAGCAGCTTTGTGAAAAAGTAGAGCATGTCTATTTATATATGTTCTCAAGTTTGAGAATGATGGGAAGTGGTCTTTAATCCATTGTATTAGTGCATCTTTTTTTTTTTCTGTAGTCTGAAAATATATTTTAAATTTTGAAAATAGAATTGCTACCTTTTGATTTGTGGGAGTCACTCTCATCATTAGGCCCAAGGTACACGGGCCAGCCCAAGCCTAATTCAGATCCAATTTAAAGGCAATGGTTGATGGACAGGTCTAAGTTTGGCCCAAATAAATCTTGGTTTGGATATGGAAATTATTTTTAAGTGATGGGCTGACCCATGGGCCGCTCTTTTGGGTTGATTCAACGGGGCAGCCTATGAGCCGGTCTATTGAATTTATTAAGTATGTTTTATTTTTAATCTAAAAATTAAAATATTAAATATTAAACATTAATAATAAATTAAACATGTTTGGTTTAGCTTACTTCGGTGGAACTGTTGTATTTTTGGCTCCTAGTCTTTTTTTTTAATTTAATGTCTTTAATAATGAAAATTATGAAATAGTTAGGTAAAATTCCCAGAAGAGTCCTTCTATTGTTCTAGGTGTGCTTTTTTAGTTCCTATATTATAAAGTGAGCCTTTTAAGTCCCTCTATTATTTTGATTGAGAAATTTCAGTCCACCCGCTAACAGCCGTTACCAGTGCCGTCAATGGGTGCTGACGTGAAATCACGTGGCACGCGACTGGGCTTACGTGGCCATCTCCATCTTTGGTAAAATTTCCGAAACAGTCCTTCTATTGTCCTAGGTGTGCTTTTTTAGTCCCTATATTATAAAGTGAGTCTTTTAAGTCCCTATATTATTTTGATAAAGTTGTGTATTTTCTTTACTCTGAACATTGTTTGCTCTATATGTTTTCTTTCAATAAATCACAAATGAATTTTTTTTTCTTGAGCATTTTATAATGGCAAACATACAGAACTCAACCAACATAAAATGCTCAAGAAAAAAAAATTCATTTGTGATTTATTGAAAGAAAACATATAAAGCAAACGATGTTCAAAGAAAAGAAAATATACAACTGAATTTTCAATAAATCACAAATGAATTTTTTTTTCTTGAGCATTTTATAATTGCAAACATACAGAACTCAACCAACATAAAATGCTCAAGAAAAAAAAATTCATTTGTGATTTATTGAAAGAAAACATATAAAGCAAACGATGTTCAAAGAAAAGAAAATATACAACTTTATCAAAATAATATAGGGACTTAAAAGGCTCACTTTATAATATAGGGACTAAAAGAGCACAACTAGGACAATAGAAAGACTGTTTCGGGAATTTTACGGAAGATGGAGATGGCCACGTAAGCCCAGTCGCGTGCCACGTGGCTCCACGTCAGCACCCATAGACGGCACTGGTAACGGCTGTTAGTGGGTGGACTGAAATTTCTCAATCAAAATAATAGAGGGACTTAAAAGGATCACTTTATAATATAGGGATTAAAAAGGCACACCTAGGACAATAGAGGGACTGTTCCGGGAATTTTACCAAATAGTTATTTTAATCGTTAGAATAGGAACATGGGCATTTGAGTTTGGGAGGAGATTAAATTTATGTAAATTGGAAGGTAAGAATTATAGTTTTCCTAAATTTTTTTTTTTATATATATAATTTTTATTTATTATATTATTTTAATTTGAGAAAAATACATCTGATTGGTAAATGAGTTAGTGCCAACCTGGAATGTACTCATATTGTAAAACTAATATTTTTTATTTTAATTATAGTGTTTCAATTTTTAAATCCTCACAATGTTTGTTAAATAAAGTTAGAAGAATGAAATAACATTGGGCTGATCCAAGTCCTATCATGGGCTTTATTTTTTAGGGTTTAGGCTGCCCGAGCCAGGTCTAAATTATACATTAAGCCCGTCGAATATGGGCCCAATGATGAGCGTGATCGTGGAGGGCTAAATTATTCTTTTTATTATTTTAAGACCTAAAATGAATTTACTTCGAGTTCAGTATGAGACTATATATAAGACAAACACAAACTTCATCAGTGCAGCAGATAACAAATCGTTAAAAGTTTGTTTTTAATAGATCGTAAGAGATGTTTTTAATATATAACCAAAAAAAAAAGGTTAAAACTACTTGAGCGTCGTGTATACACATATAAAGAGGCTGACATGGGTGTTCGAGTAAAATCCATTGAGCTTCTTAACACGTCTTGAAAAATTATTAAAATATATGTTTTTTTGGAATTTTTTTTTTTTACTTGTTCATTTTAACTAGTTTTGTATAGAGTAAAAAATTAACTAAAATTAGTTAGTAATATAAAACTTATACAAAATTGTACAGATTTTTCAATATTACTCTTATTTAAAATGTAGTTGAATATAATTTAATAGATGTTGTAATATGATAAATATAAATAAATAATATTTTAAAAATTATTTAGTATTTTATAAATTATTTTAAATGGACATTAAAAAAAAAACAATTGTAGAATGAGACTAGTAAAAAAAGCCAAAGAGAATAACAGCTTTTCCATAATATTTTTATTACTTTTTATTAAATTCCATGTTACCATTCGTTATCTAAGTTTTCTCTCCCGGAGTGTGTTTATTTGGACATAAACGGGGAGAAATGGAAAGAACTGGACTGACTTTTTTTATTTCTGATGTTCTTTTCTTTTAAAGTGGAAAAATGGTCACTTTACTCACTTCAGACTGAAGTCTGTATTTTTTATACCGAAATGGGGGAAGTGAGTTTTTTATAAATATCATTTTCCCTCACTTCCAAAAACCCTTTAGAAGTGACACCAATAACACCAAAATGAACACCAGAAGTGAAAAAATAAACACTTCATGAAAAATACACTTTCTGAAAAATTAACACAAAAAGTGATAAAAGTCATATCACTTTTACCACTTCAGGGTAAAGAAGTGCCACTTCCTGACTTCTTCCCACTTACACTCAGGGTGTGTTCATTTGGGCTGAAGTGGGGGGAAGTGAGTTGACTTCCCCCACTTCATGTGTTCTTTTATCATGAAGTGGAGGAAGTCCCACTTCCCCCACTTCCCAATGAAGTCAAAATACACTAGACCCACTTAAAAGGTTTTGCGGCTGAAGTAGCTGAAGTGAGGCCCATATAAAATCTTGACTTCCTCCCACTTCCCTCACCCTAATGAAGTCTTGGAAGTAGAGTTTCTTCATCCATTTTCTCCCCCCGATTCACCACTCCCTCTTTCTCTCTCCACAAGTAGCAGCAACCTCTCCAACAGTGCAGATCCTTCCCTTTTCCAGATCCGGCAGCAGTAGCACATCCCCCGTCCAGATCCGAGCAGCAGCAGATCCTTCCCTCTTTCAGATCAATCTCCCTGTTTTTGGTTTTTAAATCAAAGGTTTGATTATGTTTTGAAGCTCTCTGATTTCAGTTTTTATTTTATTTTTTTAATTTTTATTTCAGTTTGAATTGTTTGGTGTTCCTTTGCAAACATGATTCAAAGAGTTGTCTTTTTGTACTGCAGACATAAGGCAGCTATCACAACCATCTATATAACATAGGAATAAATGTTGTACCATTGCTTAATCAAATAAAAAAAATAGTTCTTAGCCAGCTTTAGCATGGTATATTTCATTTTCATAGTTGATTTTAATCAAGAGATTTGTTGTGTCTTGTTGTAGTGGATCTTCTTATGATTTGAATGACATGAAGTTTGTTGATTGCTACCTTCATATTTATGGCAGAGTTTCTTTTCTTCTAATATTATAATAAGACAAGTATAAATTTAAATCAAACTAATATATAACTTTTTTTTTTTGTAGTAATTTTCTTGAAATTGCAGGGTTCCTTGAAGCCATAAAATACCTTCTAATGAAATATAATTTTTGGAACAAGACCATTAACAAGTTTTTAGTTTACTTCCTTGTAAATTTTGGTGTTTTTACTTCTTTGTAAATTTTATTCAAACTTATAAGTGGCTTTAAACCAAAGATAATATTTAGTGGTCTTAAAAAAACTTCCACCGAAATAAACACCGAAATGAACACCGGAAGTGAGAAACTAAACACTTCATAAAAGTGACACTTTCTGCAAAATGAACACAGGAAGTGATGGAAGTCATATCACTTTCACCCACTTCAGGGAAGTGGCATTTCCCCCACTTCCTGACTTCCTCTCACTTCAGCCCAAATGAACACACCCTCAAATACTCAAATCAACACGCCTTTACATAATAATTTCCTTATGAAATCACCATCTCGCATGACTGTTTTATTAATCTGGCCTGTAATATATCACTCTCCACCCAGTAATAATAATAGTACATGTAATTATGTTAGTTTTAAGTTGATAATATATCCAACCCAAAAACCTTAGGAGATCAAAATCAAAATTTGCGGATAAACTGGTATATGTGGTTTGTGATTTCGTTTGGCTTTACCTGGTTGATGAAATGGCCTACTCCTTCCATGATGACTAAATCTTGAAGGAATGGTACATCTCTTTTGCAACGACCTTTGTGAATGTAGTCTCGGACGCCTGGGATGTGGTATGTCAGGTCGAGATCGCCGACGATGAACTTCACCGGTACTTTTATTGGAAATCTTGTCCAAGGTGCCATCAGCTCCCAGTTTCTGTACATCCCGTAGAAAACCATAAAAAAGAAGGATTAAAAAAAAAAAAAAGAGTTGAATTGATTTTCATCAGAATGAAATAGGCATATAATGGCAGAGCGACAATTGCTAGAAATATCAATCACACAAATAATTGTGCAAAAACTCTCTCAATTGTTGAAAGTTAACATCACTTTATAAATAAGCCTTTATATAAACTCATTTCAACGGAAAAAATACTGAAGTAGATTTAATTCAAACTAAAATAAGTGATGAACAGAATAAGTTCAATTCACTTCCGTGATTTTCTAACACTTTAAAATGTATGTACAATTTTCTATTGAATTTTATTAGCATAATAAATTCTCATGGCATAAAATAATTCTTTTTGTGAATAAGCTATTTTGGCTTTTGGCCAGATATATTATAATATTGTAAATTAAAGCTATAATGAAGTTTTGGTCCATAACCATGGAATTATTTTGGTGTAATTCCCTAAATAATTCATCTACTTTTAATTGTAATTTTTTTAGTTTTTATACTATTTTGGTTTAGCAGTGTTAATCTCTCTAAACCCTAAATTTTTAAGAAGAAGAAGAGAACTAACGTGACTCACTTTAAATTGTGGAAGAGGCTAAAGAATTATAATTTAAAATAGAAAGATTGTTTGGGGTGTTATACCAATTATTTTCGCATGCAATTGAAGCTGGAATGCATGCATTTACAAATATAAGGTCAGGGCAAGTAAGATATCAGCAGTTGATGCATTTAAACTTACCAAACATCCATTCGGTCTTTTAGAGAAAGAACCAAAATTCAGAAAAGCTTCTCATCATTATGAGGCTACTACCATATGTGCACCATATATGAAATAATGGCTATATTTGCCTCTCATTAGATTTTCATGATCTACGATTATTAATTTTCTTGTTTACGCTTATATTAAACATGGAAGATTCATACATACCCCTATAAAATCCTAAAATCACAATTAAACTTGAATCAAGAACCATTCCTTCAACAGTCAGAAAAGAGATTAAATTTCTTTATCAACTATAGATAATCATGCATTTGTAAATAGCAGAGCAAATGAAATTCCAAAAGGATGTAAATAAAGATGAAAAAGACTTACAGGTTCATGCATCGATAATAGTTCAAGGCACCTGTGAAGCCTGATTTCTCAAATTTGCTAGCATAATATTGGATGTCTTCTTCAGATAACCATGGGGGGAGCTCAAAATCCTTATGAGGAGAACCTCCCAATGCTTTTCCCATGGGAAAAACATGGGGTGAAGGTTGATGATAAGCAAACAATTTCTTGAGTAGCAATCTAGTACCGACACGAGCAAATTCGGCTTCTGCCACTCCATGTTCCTAAAATATTACCATGTAAAAAATGTAAGTCTGGCTTGAAATCTAAGACATATAAGAACAGGAAAACAAGTTAATGCATGGTAACTCGCAACAAACCTGTCAAATTTCAATTTTACCGATTGTACTCTATATTGTATGATATGAATTATTTTTATCCTATTTTCTAACCGAACAACAATCACCTACTTATTTATCTTTCAGGGCGGCCCCATGGGCTCTCATCTCAATAGATGAACTATTTGGTCACGAAATTATGCAAATTGCAACAAATATATAACCAACTTCATGGCTTGAGAAATAAAATTTAAAACTTCTGGGTGATGAATTATTTGATAAAAAAATGAAAGAAAAGGTGCAAATAAATAGCAACAAATCTACGACAAACAGCATCGTTCATAAAAAAAAAAAAATGTTTTTTAAAAAGTCAGGAAAATTAAATTCAATAATATTTTGTATAAAAAAAAGCATTTTTCAATAAAAAAAGAAGTTAAATTAATTCCTCAAGCTTGACAAGTCATGCGATTTGATTCAAAAACATTTCATCACAAAGTCATTCTACAATTTAATAAAAACATCTGCATCAAACAACAAGTTATTCTTAGGAAATAAGCACAACTATCGCTATCAATGAACACGTGTCAACAAAGAAATCCCAAAAAATATGGGAGTACGCCAAAAGGTCAATGACCTATTATATAGAGAGAGAACAAATCTTCGGACTTTTCAATCCACGTTTTTCCATTAAACCACAAGAAAAAATATAACAACAAAACAAGAAATCTATAACGGTTAATTTTTGAGTGTGTACTGAGCTACGAGTAATTCTCATTAGCATCAAACTTTATCAGTCATCTAAATTTAATTTATATTATTTAAAAACTATTAAAAAATTCTAAAAAAAATGTGATGACATGTGCATTTAATTTGTCATGTTAACATTCATTTATCACGTCATTTGAAAAAAAAAAAAAAAAATGAAGAACCAAGGTGAGATGTGTGTCGATAACAACGATCACATGACTCTCTACCATGATGTGTCATATCTATGTTAAAATTGGATGTGGTTTAAAAAAAACAAACGAGGCAAATCCACCGTACATAACATCAAATTTTTTTTGGAAATCCTTTTGGTATTTTTTTTAAACACATATTAAAATTGAGTGACCAAAATGTTAAAATGAAAATATTTACCCTAACCTTAAATTACTTGTATATCCCCATAAAAATGAATAATTATTAACACACCTTGTTAAAATCAAATTAATTAACCTACTCCTTATGCTAAAAATCAACTAAGAAGCTTTGTGATCCTCATCTTTGTATTCAAATGGATGAAAGTAAGAGAGTGCTAGGGAGGGCTAATTCGATCCCTTTGGAAAAAATCAATACGAAAAACAAACAAATTGAGCAAAGGATGACGATGAACCTGGAAGCGGCAAATGTAATGGTCCTCGCCGAAAACATCCATGTAGAAATCCAAGGGTTTCTGATTAGGGTTTCGAGGGCTATACATTACGCTGAGATTCACCAGCGCCTTCACCCTGTCCGGCCGCAGCTTGCACAGATCCCACGCCACCATCGCCCCCCAATCATGCCCCACAACAAAAACCTAGCAATCGATGCAAAAACCCATAAGCGAAGACCTAGATTGTTAGATCGTTAGATCGATAAAAAGATGGGATTCGAGGAATGGATTACTTTGTCTTGGGAAAGGGAATCGATCAGGGCGATGAGGTCGCCGACGATGTGGATGATGGAGTACGATGAGGGGTTGGGAGGGGCTTCGGTGTCGCCGTAGCCGCGGAGGTCGGGGGCCACGGCACGGTAGCCGAGGGCGGCGAGGCCGTGGATCTGGTGCCGCCATGAGTACCAGAGCTCGGGGAAACCATGGAGAAGGAGAACCACCGGACCTTGGCCCTTCTCAGCGACGTGCATCCTTATCCCGTTCGCCATTACCGTCCGGTGTTCGATCTCTCCTTCCATCTCACCCAACACTCTCTGACTTTGCCTTGGAGAAGGGTTTATATAGGTGGCTGTTTTACCTTTTAGCCCCTATACCGAATTGAAATTTTGAAAACATTCTTCCATTATTAGAGAATATTTTAAATTGTAGCCCCTATAAATGACTAAAATTGGAAACCTCCATCATTTACAAAAGAGTGTTTTAGTTTTTAAACCTCCAGAAATTCCTTCATACAATAGTTTTTTTTTTTACTTTTTAGCCTCTCTGAATAATTTAAATTTCTAAGAGCAGCTCGTAGTCATATTTATGTATGAGAATTTTTACAACTCATTCCCCTTTTGCACAAATTGAAATTTCTTGCTAAATAGACCATTGCGAAAGATTCTGAGATGTTTATTATCTCAAGTTCAAAATATACTGAAAGCAGTGATTTCAACAGTTTCAACATGTGTTCTAGTTCAAAAATCTCAAGTTATGTATAGAGTTTGCAGCCTGATTTCTGTGTTGACCAGATAAGACAAACCATCATTGCCTCTTGTATGCATGACTGCACTTCTCATATTGGTTAAAAAAAAATTCTTTGAGATAATCCTTTTCTTTGTATCTACATGTAATTCAGTGAATCACAAAAGCTACATCTCTGTGTTACAAAGACGACATAGCCTCTCAGTTACGAGAGTTTTATAAACATAATGAAAATTAGAGGGAGTTAATGTAAGTATAAAGAATAGCATAACCTCATCCCCAATTAAGTTGGGTAACAAGGACATATTTGAATAATGCCACACTTGATACAAAGCCAAACCTTACAATCACTGCCATTTAATTACAAGTGAATAACAAACCACAATATTCACAGAAGAAAACACACAAGGGTTTTACAGAATACACAACACACATTGAGCTTTCAAATGGATCAGAACTTTGAGATGAAGTTACAGATGTGATCGGTGATTTCATCAGGTTTTTCCTCGATTAAAAAGTGCCCGACGTCTTTCATGACAACCACTTCATCAAGAAAGGGAACATCGTTCTTGAAACCACCCTTGTGTATGTAGTCTTGGACTCCACGATAGTTGTAAGTCAGGTCCAGTTCACCCACAATAAACTTCACTGGAACTTTGATTTTGGATCCAGTCCATGGAGATGTAAGTTCCCAGTTCCTGCACACAAAATTCCAATTATAATCCGACTTAATTTGCCAATGAATATCAAGTCAGAACATGCAGTAATATTGGTAATAGATCTCTAAAGAGCAGAAGTTCATGTCATATTGATTGAAGAAAAGCTGCATTCTTAACTGATTGTAGCGTGCCAGATTGACGGAGAAAGCAAGTCATCAAATGCTTCTTCAAGAATTAGTAACTACAATTTTTCCTCTAGTTTATTCGCATTTGATAATTTGAGGATCTAGAACATGATATTAATTTTTCCAAATGCCAAGCAAAATGATGCTCCGGGAAGTTCTCGAAACAATCAAACTAAATCTTAGCATGAAATTCTGTGGACTAATTGTCGCATATGTAACACTCAGACAAGCATGGAGTATATATTGTAGAGCTGGCAGGTGGTCAGATCAAATGCTTCTCTACTCTAGCATATATTTCTATTTGCTCCTTTGAATATATGATTAAATCAACAATTGCAGGGAACTTACAAGTTCATAGCTCGGTAATAGTTTAATCCTCCCGTGAAGCTAGCTTTGTCAAATTTGCTGGTAAAATAGTTGATGTCTTCTTCCGAGAGCCAAGGGGGCAGTGAGATGTTTGAATCATCAAACCATCGATCCTTTGGTAAAAGCAGCGGTTTAGGACTGCGATATGCGAAGATGTTCTTTAGAACCAATGCAGTACCAAGGCGCGCAAATTGTGCTTCAGCTTCTCCAGGTTTCTACCACATGTCAGTGGCATTACTAGAAAGGGCAAAAAACAAGATATAACAAAAAAATAATGAAGAAAACCCCATTTCCTATAAGCCAAGAAGATGACTACCATGCAGAGCTTGAAAGTAAGATGAGTTCAAACAAAATACCAAGAAAGCACAATACTGAACCTATGCAAGAAATTTCCTGCACAGGAAACCAAATGATTGTTAACCCTGTAAGCTTCATGTATTCCAAATATGTAATGAACTTTTCAAGGGCCCCATGCAACTTAAAAATACTTGTCTTATTAGGGCATTTAGAAAACAAAATCAAAACAAGCAAATTAAGTTTGAAGTGGTATAAAATAGTTCCAAGATTCTTAAATCGAAGTTATCCTCAGTTTGATCAAAATTTCAACTGAAAATTAGACGGATGAAATAATGAAGATGGCATATGGCCAAAAGACAAGAAGCAAAGGCACAACTCTAGATTTACCAGCAGAGTTAACTTCTGGCAACATCTCAAGAAAGCACAGTACATCATACATGATATGCAAAATGTGTTACAGCTAAATAGAGTTACCTGCTCACTGGTCAAGTAACATAAGCAAAATTACTGAATCACTTCTGAAACTCACTAAAATCCATCATAAAACACTTAAATTATAGATCTCTCAAAGAGCAGGGATCCTAACATTGTGTAAAGAAGTTAAACCATGTAAACTAGTGATGCTTAATGCATGGTATACAATTGTACTGGGAATGCAACAATTGGTGATGCTTTATTAATGATATAGCTTGTAGTTAGAACAAAGACGCTAGTGATGCCTAATGAATGACTTGCAGTTGCCTGTAAAACTAGAACCACCAATGCTTTAGGAATTAAATACAAAGTAGTTAGAACAAAGGAAGTGGAGACAACTAAAAAAATGGCATACAATTGCGACAACAAGAAGAATGTGCTGATGCCTAATGAATGCATACAATTGTAGTTAGAACTAGAAACTAATGATCCTTGATGAATGGCATACAAATTTAGCCAGAAAACAGAAACAAAGCGATGCTTGATGGATAGCAGTAGTTTTCGAACAAAGACAGTAACTATGCTCAATGAATGCTTAGAATATAGAAACTAGTGAGACTTAGTATACAACTGTAATTCGACCAAAAAACCTATTGATGCATTATGAACGCCATACAATTGTAGTTTAACATTAAAATTGTACAATGAATGAACAACCAGAATGATTCAAGAATGAAATTGGGCACTAAAACGAGATAAGTGACCAGATTCGAGCATACCTGAAACCTGCAAATATAGAATTCGTCTCCAAAGATGAACCTCATAGCCTCCAATGGCTTCCTCTCCGGATTCCTCGGCGAGAACTGAACGCTAGTGTTCACAAGCGCTTTCACCTTGTCCGGCCGAAACAAGCACAGGTACCAAGCCACCGATGCCCCCCAGTCATGCCCAACCACAAACACCTTCCAATCATTCAACCAATCACAAACAAATTCCACAATAGAAACGAAAGAAATTCCCTTTCCTTCAAAATTCTCACTACCTGATCCTGGCCGAGTGCGTCAATAAGCGCGACGAGGTCTCCAACGATGTGAAGCATCGTGTAGGATGAAACCGAAGGAGGAGCTTCAGTATCGCCGAAGCCACGGAGATCAGGTGCGACGGCGCGGTAGCCACGAGCGGCGAGGGCTACAATCTGGTGTCTCCACGTGTACCAGAGCTCAGGGAAGCCATGGACGAGCAACACCACCGGCCCTTCGCCCTTCTCCGCGACGTGCATCGTGATTCCATTCACTTGCAGCATCCGATGTTCGATCTCTTTCCACTGGTCAGGACCTTCCATCCTTTGCTTCTCTCGAGGCGACGATGGGCGTGAGCGGAAGCAGTTGCGGAGCTTGGAGAGGATGCTCATGTGAAGGGGATGCGATGCTTCGCCATTGGACGTGGAGATGGAGGTCTTCGAAGAGCTCGGACATTCGGCAATGGCGGAAGTGCGAAGCTTCGTATCTTGCTTTTAGTGGCCGGCATTTTTAGTGGCTGGCATTTTCGCATCTTGCTTTATATATATATTGTTATGTTTATTTATTTATTATTTGAATATATATATATATATATATATATATATATATATATATATATATATATATATATTCATTAATAATATATAATAATTATAAAAAATATATATATGTAAAAAAAGATATATAATATATCCTAAACACTTTTGTTTCTATTTTTTTATTTTTTTATTTTTTATTTTGATGTGATAATTAAAAATAAATAAAGAGATAAAATAGTTAAAATATTACGTCTACTATAGTATCACGTGAGTATCTACAACAGTACTAATTGCTATAGTAATATTTTTCTATATTAGATGATTTATGTGTTTTACCGCAACAAACGTATATTAACAATTATTCATTTTTAATAAAAATATACTAAAAAATATTTTTAAGTATATATACTGCATAACATAATCATGGGTAATATAAGTGATATTTGCTACAAAAGCCCATGAAGATAAGCAAGTACTCACACCAAAATAAAAAAAAATAAATAAATATTTCACTAATTTATTGTATTTATTTATTTAAAAAACATAATTAGATTCACAATTTTTGCAAAAAAAAAAAAAAGCACAAACACAGAACAGAAGTTTCGCTAACAAACTAATTTTCTACAACATACAAATATAAACACAAATTAATAAAAACCAAATTACATGCTTAGAAAATATAGTTGAAATTCCAAAACAAATCTTCGGCAATCTCATTCGTGTCAAACTCCTTGGTCTCCATTTGCATCCCAACATTGCCGTTAACCGTACTCGTATTCTCCAAACCATATTGGTAATTTCCGACATTTGGATTCATACTCGACGCCTTTACCTCCGTATCCATTAGCTTATTAACACGCAAACTATTATCTTGATTCACAATACCATTATATATACCCGTATTATTATTATTATTATTATAATAGTTCGTGCTTGCACTCATGTCAAACTCCTTAATCTTAGACACCGTATTTTTTTTCTCATGCATTATTGAAGCATCACCATTGCACAAAATACGAGAAGTCGATGGAAGCTCTTGGTTGGGGAAATTCAGTTTAGCTTTCGAGCCCCGAATACGAAGAGCTTCGCGGTCATAAGCTCGTGCAGCATCTTCAGGAGTAGCGAAAGTACCGAGCCAAACACGGACACCTTTGGATGGGTCACGGATCTCGGCCGCCCATTTTCCCCAAGGCCTTCGCCGTATTCCTCTATATTCATTTTTCCTTTCTCTTTTCCGCTTGCCTTCTAAAATACATCGAACATAAACATGTATTTTATATGAGTAACATTATTTTAGGAAAAGAAAAAAAAAGAAAATACCTGTTTTAGGTATTGACACTGATTGAGAGGAAGGGGAAAGATCAGACATGCATCTATGGGAGCGATCTCTGGGAGGGATTAAATGGGAAATAACAGAACCACCGCACATTCTTCTTCAAAGTATAAGATCTAATTAACTCTTAATTTGTGGCTAATAATTTTGGGTTGTGAGACTTTGGGAGATATAGAAAAGGACAAGTAAAAGTTTAGAGACACTTAAGTATATATATAGAGAGAAAAAAAGAAAAAAAGAAAGATTGGTTTTTTTTTTGAAATTGGAATGAAGCTTCATTGATGTTCAGTGTTAAGTTGACCAAAAACTTAGTTCATGCCTCAATTCAGGGGGGGTTTTTTTTTTAAGCACATTGTATGTGTTAGCCGTTGTTTTGAAATGGGGTGGTTTAGTAGTACTATTTCAAAAATTATGGTTGTTTTTTTTTTTAATATTTAATTTATATATTTTTTTAATTTAAAGGGAAATAACCGTGCAAGTGTGTTTGAAGAAAGAACCCTTTCGGTGCGCAAATTAAGTTCCGCGTAATCATATTAAATATTATGTAAATTTGTGGTAATTTGATTTACTTAAAATTAATTATTTTTTAAACAGTATTTTTTTTTAATCGGGTATTGAGCTGCCCAATTCATTAGATGTGTTTCACATAAATTTTCATAAAAACATTTTTTATACTATATATATATATATATATATATATATATTAACTTAAAAAAAAAGCTAAATAATATTTTTTTTAAAGAAAATTACTACATAAATCAATTTGCAAAATAGGAAAGAACTAAATATATATAAATTCTCACAAATATTTTTTTTTACTAAAGTATAATTTTATTAGATTATTTATATTAATTTGTAAAAAAATAATAATTACATGTCCCTAGGGGTAAAATAGTAAATTTTCATAAATTAGGGATGATGGAGATTTTTTTTAAATAAAAATAAAAAAAAAATTTATTCCATACGGAAAATTTTGTAAGGATTTAGAAGTCTTTTTCAAATACATCAAAGACTTCGGTGTCATTTTCCCACAAAGTTATCCATTGAGTCAATTTATAAATATTTATTAGAAGAAATAAAATAATAACAATAAAAAAAAAAATTATATGAGAAAAGGGACTGCATGATGCGTGTGGCCGACCAACAAGTGTGAAGAGTTGCAATCTAGACATGATACATGCATGAACCTCTTTTTTTTTATTTTACTAATTTCAATGAGAATAATATAAAAATAAAATTAAAGAATAATAAATATTAATATAAAAGATTTATGATATTTGTGATATTTGTGATATTTCCATATATATGTTTTGGCATCATATAAGATTAAGAACTAAGGTAGATTCTCCATTGGTTGAAAAATATAATAAAATTTTTTTAAATTATTTGTTTAATTTGTATTTCATTTGAAGATAGATGAATTATTTCACTTCGAAAGCATCATAAGTTAAAGTAATGGTTTATTAAAATAAATAATGGAACGATGAATGAAGAATGAATCAGTAGCTTTCAATCGCTTTAATGCTCTGATGTAGATATTCTTTAAACAACAAAGTCAAAAATTTGAGATTTTTTTTTTTTTGCTTTCGAGAAAGACAAATTTTATGTGTTTTTATGCAATATATTCATTGTGCGAGAAAAAAAAATAGTGTTTTTATTTAATTATTTATTTATTTTTATTTGCATATGTAGTAAAAATTAAAAGAATTTTTTTTTTTGTATAACCCTCCAGTTATTTATTTACTATACACAATTTTATAAAAATATTAATTGTTATTTTTCTTTTTTCTATTCGTCCATTTTCAAAAATAAAAAGGGTCAAAAATATAAAAACTTCATCCATATATATATATATATATAATTTATAAATTGTTTTCCAAATATAAGACCATAAAGTATATAAACAGATTCCCAATTGCTTATTTTATATAAAATAATAAGTATATTTAATAAACAATTTTATTTTTTTATAAATTTAAAAAGTTTAAGGATGAATAAGATCGGCGTGCATGTAATAAAGTTATGAAAATAATTAATTAATTAATTAGAAGAAAAATAAAAATTTTCTCATTTGCCAATGACTAGTTGGAAAGCTAGGTTAAAACCCTAATTTATGCAAGTAAAAGACACCAGTGTTGTAAAACTCAAACTCGTTAAATATTATTCATCTACATTTGTTATAATAATAATAATAATAATAATAATAATAATAATAATAATAATAATAATAATAATAATAATTTCTTAGTTATAAATCATTAAGTGAATCATATATAATTGAGTTTAATTAATGTTTTAATAATATGTTAGGTAAACAGCCCATGGGATTATTAGGGACATGGCCTATACCATGTAACCTTGGAGCCTTCAATGGATTGGGTCCTGCCCCACTAAAATATAACATAATTCTTTAAATTTCAAGAATTTTAATAATATCTTACTCCCAACAAAAACTTACTCATTTAAATCCTATAATATAGTCCAATTAATTATTTATTATAACTTAATAATTATTAAAAATGGATAGAAGTTTCTTTTCCGCGCTAATGTCTATATATATCTTGAAACAATTTTATTAAAATAAATAAACTGTTTTCACTGATATAATAAAAAATATTGTTATAATAAACCCTGAAATTAGATATATGGATAATTTAAAATATGAAGAAATTTTAAAATGAAAACTTGTAATGCCACCAAAAGAATACTAAAAATTAAAAAAATATGATAATTTTTTATCGGAGGGTTCATAACCCAGCTGTATTTCAGTTTTCTTCACATATATCTTTGACTACACATCTAGTCTTCACAAGAAAACACATGATAAATTGAGTTTGTTCGTTATTAGTAAAAAAAAAATTTAAAAGCTAAATCTTGTGTAAATAATTTTGACTAAAGGGAGGAAAACATTTGACCAATGTCCCCCTACTATAGCTATGGCTTCATAGGGTTGGTGATGGAATAAAAAAAAATATATTAAAAAAAGTTATAGCAACGATCAAAGCCTGAACATTAGAATTTTCAAATGTGGCCCATCATGTACTAAAAATGGAAAAATTTCCACATGAATCTTCTATTTCTAGACTTCTTGTTGAGTAGTTAGAAAATTAAAGAAGGGGGCCCCATTTTCTTTTTATAAATAATTTTTATTGTTTATTATTGTGATTTATTATAAAAGATTATAAAGACTCATAAACCCAATGGCTCTAGCTGTATTTCAGTTTTTTTCACATATATTTTTAACTACAGATCTAGTCTTCACAAGAAGGCAAATAGTAAATTGAGTTTGTTCGTTATTAATAGAAAACAAATTTAAAAGCTAAATCTTGAGTAAATAATTTTGACTAAAGGGAGGAAACCATTTGACCAATGTCCCCCTACTATAGCTATAGCTTCATAGGGTTGGTGATGGAATAAAAAAAATCTTTGACTAGGCAACGGATCAAAGCCTTGACCAATGTGGTAATTTTCAAATGTGGCCTTTCCATCTGTACTAAAAATCCAAAAATTTCTCACATGAATCTTCTATTTCTAGACTTCTTGTTGAGTAGTTAGCCAAACATTAGAGAAGGGAGGTGAGTTCTCCCTAATTTTCTTTTTATAAATAATTTTTATTGTTTATTATTGTGATTTATTTATCATAGCAAAAGTCATTTAAATAAAAGATTATAAAGGTACATAGCTTGTTTGTGTGAACATAATCAGACAAAATTTACTACAATCTTTTTTATCTCTCTAGTTATTAGACATTTGATAAATGTTTTTATTTATTATATTTTATAATTTATAAAATATATAAAAAATACGAAGTTTAGTCAAAAATAAAAATAAAAAATTTTCAAATGGGATATTTTATCTTAGATATTTCTTTCACGCACTTTTACAAAATGCTCACAAGTTATTTTTATGTGAATTTTATAGCTTTTTGATGAAAAATTAAGTAAAACATTATGATGAAAGGATTAAATCGTATTTTTGTTAGTGAATAAAAAAGAGGTAAAATAATATAAATCCTAATAAGTTAAACTTCATTAGAAATTAGAATAATAAACAGAGCCTTCTAATCAGAGAGATTAGATACTAATCCTACCACTAATTAGTACACTGATGTTTTTCAGTTTTATTTTTTTTTCAGCATAAGTACACACATCTCGATGCATATTCAGATTCGATCTCAGCCGTACATCTATCACTGAAGGGAAGCCCAGCAACCCTTCTCGGCATTCCAAGCCCCGAGATCGAACCCCGGCGTCTCGTGCTCCAAGCCCAGCAACTCCTCCAGCCCAGCGATCCTCTCCCTCAACGCCTCCTCCGGGGTCGCCGTTGCCGTCGTAGCCACCACTTCCGACGATGATGTTGCCGCGCGGGGCTTCTTCTCGATCGGGGCTTCATCGGCGGGGAAGTTCAGCTTGGCTTTAGATCCACGGATCTCGCGAGCAGCGGCGTCGTAAGCACGCGCGGCTTCCTCGGCGGTGGCATAGGTTCCGAGCCAGACCCTCGACCCTTTCCGTGGATCTCTGATCTCCGCCGCCCACTTCCCCCACGGCCGCCGGCGGATCCCCCGGTACGCGTTTTTCCTTCTCTTGCCCTCGTTTTCTTTGATCTCCTCCTCCTCTTCCAAGGGCTTTTCCGTCTTTTCACCCTCACATCCTGCATTCCGATCATCGTTAGCTTGCACCGCCAGCGTGGATTAAACTAAGACGAGAGAGAGAGAGAGAGAGAGAGAGGACCGGGGGTTTGACTGGTATTACCTTGAGGTTTGGGATCCGGCGGAGCAACGTACAGGCGCCGGTCGGCGTCGAAGTCTTGGGGCTCGGAGATGATAGAACCGCCGCACATCTCTAGAGAGAGAAAGAGAGATTTTAACGAGAGAAAGACCTTTCTCTTTCTTGAGACCGCTTGCCATCTTCCTCGTTTTATAGCGATTTGGGTGCCTTTTTCTTCTTTTTTTTTTTATATCTGAAAATAAAAAAATAGGAAAAGGACGAAAACTCAGCAAATTTTATTAAATTTTCTGTTTTTATTGGTTTTAATTATTATTTTTCCTTTTCTAATTTCGGGAAATTAAAAAAAAAAGGTAAAGGACGAGTATTCAGTGAATCAATTTATTATTAATTTTTCCTTTCTTCGGTGGTCTTAATTCGCCTTTTCTTCTTTTTTTTAAAAATTTTAGGAAAAGCGAATTTATAATTAATTAATAATTTATATTGGTTTTAATGTGTGGGGGGAAAAAGAGGGACGTAGTTGTGAAGCCGAGGAGAGACATGAACCGTCGGATGGAGAGGGAGGAGGATAAGGGTCGGGTGTGCATTTTAGTCGTGTCACGTGTCAACCTGTGACTGGGATGGAGATGATGACGTAGCTGTCTGTCAGTAAGTCGGCAGTGAGTGATGGTGTTAATTTGTAAAGTTAGCGCTTTCAGGTCCGTCCAAAACGTAACGGAAGCACTAGAGGTCGTGGTACACCTGCGTTCCATCTTACCAAAGTAGGCTTGATTTTGCACCTTAATTACCTTGATGCCATCGATTCAATTATTTATTTATTTATTTATTTATTCTGATTTATTAGACTAATTTTATTAATTGCTAATATTTATAATTATTATTCTTCTTGTTTAGGTTGTAGAATATTTATAAATTTAAATAGTTAGGGAATTAATTGATTTTATAAATAGTTTTTTTAATGAAAAATCTTATAAATAATGTATAAAATGAATACTATAACATTAGGATGTTTAGTTGTCCAAATGACATGGCTCCAAAGCTTTGTTATATCACAATCATCTTGAACATTTGGGTCATGTTCGCCAAGAGTTAGTACTATTTCTTCTGATAAACATCCAGTAGTATTTTTTTTCTGACAGATGTTTAATTATTTAAATAGATGCATTTAAACTGATTTTCAAAATTATTAATATTCCTAAAATTTATCTAGAAAATATTTTTCAATTTAAAATATTTAACTTTTAATGTCAATTAAATCAAGTTTTGATAACAACGGTTTCCATTCTCTTCTAGAAAACTAATGGATCTTACTTCAATATTTGAAAAAAAAAAATATTATTATTATTTTTTAAAAAATATTTTTTTAATTTAAAGTATTTAGAATTTTGTCTCTTAATTAAATCAAATTAAGGTTAAATATATTATTTCAAATTTAATATTTTTAACGTAGATTAATAACATCAAAGTTTTTTACGTAAAGTATTAATGTTTGAATTTCAACCGTGAAAAATAAGAACATAAGTTGTTTTTGACCCCCAAAATCTCTTTAAATTATAAAAGATATATTCAAACAATCAAAAACTTATTTAGAAAACTTGTAAAACAACTCATAAAACAATTATATAAATGAATACAACTAATATAAATTTAGTTAATATTATTTATCTAAATTAGTCAAGTTTATATTAATTTGATGAGATCTGCATGCTTTAATTTTTATCATGCATTGTTCTGTCATAATCAAAAGACCTCTTTTCTTTTTAACAATCTTATTATACCTGTGATCAAAAATCCAAGATCCTCAGCAGAAAACCACAAGTTTTGTCATAATCAAAAGTCTCATTTTAAATTTTAAATTTAAATTTAAGTTATATATATATATATATATAAAGAAAACATAAAACAAATGGATGGGGGTTTGGGCAATCCCAGCATTACAAGCAGCGGCCGCTAGAAGTGGTTTCAGAGTAAGAGTGGCATGGTTGTAATTATAAGGCTGTTTCGTGGCCAATTACACCAAGGAAAACGACGGTTTCTGTTTCGTGTGTGATTGATTTTTGGGTGGGCCCCCACTGTGTGGAAAAAGACAAAAAAAAGAAAAAGAGACAGGGGTATGTCATGAAGTAATATGGAAGTCATGGATGTGTGGATTTTGTGGAGGCGATTAGCGTGAAGTGATTAAGGAGTAATAATCCTAATTAGAGTTTAATGATGAGAGATTGATAGTAATAGTGAAGACAAGCGAAGTGTGATTATTTTGATAGAATAAATTAGTATTAAGAGTGCTTAAGAAGCCTCTTCATTAATTATTTCTAAGCACATGGGCGGCTTAAGGTAATTAAAGATTTAAAAAAGTTAAATTCCAAAATGAACTCGAAAAATATTTTGTTGGTCTCATTTTTCACGGTTGAAATTAATTAAAATAAATAATTATTATAAGGCCTGTAAAATTTATAAAATTTAACATTATTATTTAAAAAATTATGGCTTTAAAATTAATACAAAAGTTTTTACATCGAAAAGTCCAAACAGCTGTTTTATTAGTTTTATTTTTTTTAGCCGCCCTCTATTTAAGAATTACGGTTTAGTGATAATGAAAAATGAGAGAAGTGTGATTAATGGATGAGAATTAGTGTTGCGTGATTAAAAATAATTTTGATTTGTTTTTTAAGAATTAGAATGTAAGAACAACCAGTAACCCGTGAGTGTGATTGAATAATGAGAATTAGAATTAAGTAAATAATTAAGAAGCGTTTTAATTAGTTTTCTAAGGATCGGTGATTATTGATAATGACGATAATAAAAATGTGATTAATGGATAGGAATTAGGGGTGACTAATTAAGTAGCATTAACTAATCAAATGTGATTAATGGATGAGAATTCATATTAAATAAATAAATAAATAAATAAAATTCAGTACAAATACTCGGCATGGAATTTATGCTTCTTTATTATTATTATTATTATTTTCTTTATGTTTAAGGTACATCTCATAAACTCTTCTTTTGTATCTTATAACTCTATTATTTATCAAAGAGTATGCAAGCAAGACACAAAGATAAAATTTTGGCACCCTAGTGTTGTAATAATACTATTCATACATTAGTTGAGACCCAAAATTATTTATTGATAGTGCATTTTTCCTCTTTAAACTTACGTGATGGAAGATCTATAAGTTTTATATGAGATATATCATGAAATCAATAAACCACTATAATTTGTACACCTTCATGCCTACTTATATCTTGACAACAAATCACTTTAATAAAAAAAAATTTTTGGTTTAAAAAATACCATATAGAAAAATGATTATTATGACTGTAACTTTAGATCATTCAATTGGACACATTATAGTACAAGTGTTTTGGCTGTATTGTACTACTATAATAATAATAATAATTATAATTATTATTATCATTTAATTATTATTATTATTATCATTTAATTATTATTATTATAGCTAAGGATGTCGAGCTACTTGTCCGTAATGGATAAGGATGTCGAGCTTTATATTATTTAAAATTTAAAATTTAAAAGAAAACTTTAAAATTGATACGTTATGTAATAATAATAATAATAATAATAATAATAAGGAAAAGCAGTAAGCTACGGAGTTTAAAATTTCGGTTGATAACCAGGGAGAATCTCTAAAATCATGGTTAAAAGAACATTATTTCTCAAAAATTACTAAATATTAATCATTAAAGAAAACTTAGGCGCGTAATTCTCTCATAAAATTTTTGACACTCATGCCCAATGCTGATCATTTCAAGTAAAAATAAAATAATTATTGTAATAAAATGTAATATTTTTTTTTTAATTTTTTTAGGACAAAGTGTCAAATTTTTATTGAAAAATACACGAACCACAGATGCAACTGCATATACGCCGACCACATAATCAAAGGATAGCTTTTGTAATTCCACCACAATATTTTATCCATATCTGCTGCTAGTGGGTCCAGCTCTCATAAGCAATAATATTCTCAGAATCAAATCAAATAATTTCTCAATATTTGTTAAATTATGCTATTTATTTATACCAAACAATTCCTCCAGAATAACTGTGCAAATCATGAAAATATCACTATAAAAGAAATAAAGAAACTTTTCTTTTAAATTCCCAATACCAAGCAAAATACATTAAGAATTTTTTATTTTACTTTTTAACAACGATATCAGTTACATAATTAACTGGCTTTAGGCAAAGGCAGGACCCATATAAAGAAACCTCACAACTCAGAGATTATAAAAAAAAAAATCTTAAAAAGAAAAAACAAATGGAGCGATAGAAACAATATAAAAAAAAAAAAAAAAAAAAAAAAGGTAATAAACACAGAATTTGAATGACACTTTTACATTCTAGCACTACCCTGCTCCAATTTTGACAAAATGGAAACCTTTACAAATGGAATTCATGCCAAATGATAAAAGGCTTTGTTTGTTTTACTCTCTCTCTCTTAAAACTATGTGCATTCCCCTCATTTCACAAGCAAGCTTAATTAGCTGCTGTTCGTTTATTTTATATTAATTTTCTTCAATGAATAAACTTGGAAACTCACTTTTTCACTAGTAAAACTATTGCTTTCTGAATCACAAAATCACACTACTTACAGTGATGTTGTCTCCGAATCATTAGCATTCAAGAAAGGAGTGATCATCCAATGGGCTTGACCAGCTGCAACCCATGGACCAACCAAGGACACCGAGGATCACATCCAAACTCGAGCACGCATCCACCTGAAAACCAATTCCGTTAAACTAAAGTGATCCTGTCGGAGGGGTTTGATCAAAAACTTGATGATCGAAAGTTACCAGATTGCCATCAGTTCCCTCGACTTGAAATAACAGCACACCCATTCCTTTTCTTCGGTCAATCTCTGCCTGTTAAATACAAATCAATAGGAACTATGATTGAGAAAAAGGAAAGAAGGCTGCAAAATAAGTTCAAAAATTCTATAATCACTCACCACACAGGAACATATCATGATCCCCACTGCTGTCAATGCTGATGTTACTTCAGCCATGATGCCTGCGAATGCAAACAGAATAGAGCATTTAGTTTAGTTGCGATGACAGAGGCTTGCAAAATTAACAGAATGAAAAAAGCTCCAAGTTCATATGTGCCAAATGTTTATCCTGCTGGTTATAGATTTCACGATTAACATTTTACATTAGAAGGCTTACATGAATTTTAATGATGATACTTTCAAAAGTCTGTAATTAACAATGAAGGCTCACCTTTTCGATCTATACATAAAACGCAGAGCCACTGAACCGAGCACCCTTCCATATTATGCCACATTGCAACTTTCCCAGCTTTCCAGCTTTCTAAACTGGGCACAACTTCCTTATACAGAGGAGCATTGGCATGAATAAACTCAACAATACCATCAGAAACCACTGGATTGCCGTTAACCTTCAGGCTAATTTTCTGAATGTTTTTGTTGTGTTTACCATTAACCTTTGGGGTGGCAATAGGGTTTTGGACATGCACAAGATCTCCCTGACCTTTCTTTGCAGAAGACAACTCCTCGATGTTAATAAGTATTCTTTCCCATAAAGATTTGCTCTTCTGAGGAGGACTAGTGGATATTTCTTCATACTCAGCATCGTCTTCTAGATCTGCGACAAAGTTATTTACTGTGTCTGCGGTAATTTCAGAGGCAGAAAGTGCAGCTTGCTCTCTCAAGAACTGGACTTCCAAGGCATTTGGTTAGTAACAGAATCAAACACCACCCAAGGGAGAATATAAAGATGCTTACTTTCATGATCTTGTGTCGAGCACTGCGGGTCTTTGCGTGCTGCAACCATTGCTGGTGCCGCTGAAAAGCAGATTTGCTTGACAATGCCTGCGGGGGATAACTTCAACACATAAGCAATAGAAAGATAATAAATCGTTTCCAAGACAATCAATGTCAGCATTTCACATGGGCCTTTGAAAGACAAAACAAGGAGATAAATCAGATTTTTTTAATCCGATGCAGCTTTGTACAAATCCTTTCTCTATCCATGATTATTGCTCTTGGCATGTTCATGGCACCAGCCACCAGACAATCTCCCCCTAACCATCTGGCAAAAAAGTTTACATCTAAACCTCTAGCAATTTAGTTTGCAAGGGTTTACTAGAGGTGATGGTATAAAGTAACTTAGGCATCTTCAGTGCATCATCTTCCAAGGGAAAAGAAAGACACTAACCTAGCCTCCTAGGACCAGCATTAGGTCCATATGAGAAATTACTAGTTTAGGTCAGCAAGGTCAGCATGCGCTGTACACGAATGAATTGATACCTAGTAAAGTCCCAGATGTTTTATTCAACATCCCCCTTTCTCTCTGCTCTTTTTTTTCTGAAGAAGACTATTCAACACTCAAATGGTAATTACATGTGCACTCATGACAAAACACACAATAAAATACACAGTAAACTTACATTGTACGTGATGATCTCCACAACTTCAGCATTTGCAAGCACATGCATAGGTGAAACAAGATTGCCATTGACCTGTCAAGAAAAAAAAAAAGATTAAGTCAGGACACTGAAAAGTTTTAATTTGAATTCTAGAAGCAAAGGATTGGAAAAACAGAAACCTTTGCGGCAACCATTTTGTTGCCAATCTCAGTATGTATAAGATAAGCATAATCAATAACAGTAGCACCCTTAGGAAGATTTTTTATCTGCATCCAATAATATGTATCAGATTAAATAAGATGTTTTATTCTCTGCAACAAACATATCATTGAGACACATTATACCTCTCCTTTTGGTGTAAAAACAAAAACACGGCTTCCCAAAAGGTCTCTCATTATTGTATCCACAAATTCCCTAGAACTCATGTTCCCAACAAACTCCTCTTGCCATTCTCTGATAGCATTGAGCCAACCAATCTATAAAAACAGAGAATTTTAATTATCATTGGTTTAAAATGAAAAAGATTGATATAACACCATGCAACTAGCGAATTTCACCAGGCATCAAAGCAAGATAGGTACCCTAAGAGCAATATCAGCATTGTTCAAGCAGACAGTTTTGCCTTTTGGATTTCTACCATTATGCACTCCATGTCCAACCACACCAGAAAAGTTTCCTTTTCCACTGTAATGGGCAGCAATACCTCTCTCGGCTATTAGGTCCATTTCTTCAGTTCTGACCTGCCAAAGCCCATGAGCATACTTAACATAGGATCAGCAGAGACTGGAATAAGAACAAAGGAACCAAAACAAGGCTGAAATCGCTGCAAATACTGGTGCTGGTTAGGAGAATGGACTTTCAAAAATCATTGGATGCATAACGAAATTACCTGAACTTCTATACGAAACATGCTTTCGTATAAAAATGGTATCACCGTGGTGTGCAAACTTTGATAACCATTAGGTTTTGGAGTTGCTATGTAATCTTTCACCTATTAATTATGAACCAGAGTTGATCAAATTCAGGAATCTAATCAAAAGTAGTTAACATGAAGGCACATAGGTAGAAACTCACAGCTCGAGGAATGGGCGTCCAGATTCCATGAACAAGGCCAAGAACATGGTAGCAAATCTACACCAGGAAAACACTGGCAGAGCATAAATCAAAATTCAAGTAAATAAAGTATGCAGAGGGTGAGGTTCAATGCTTCACCTGTTGAGCACTACATAGAGGCCCAACCCCAATGCATGTTTTTGGATTTATGATGATACGGAGCTGGTAAAGCAAATTAAAAGATAGCATTATAATAAATTTTATTTGAAATAAATGTGTCTTGTTCTGAGAGTTTCAAATTAAACAAACCTGAGCAATTTGGTTGACCTCCTTAATAGACCCTTTAGATTTCAACACAGCTTTATATATGCTGCAATAACACAGAAGTATAATTGCCCAATCTAATGAAGAGAATAACATTAGAACAAGGTTGTAAACAATTTTGGCAGCAAGGAATTTGCTAAACCATAAACATGTACCATGTTGCTCTATCCACTAAGGGGAACAGTATGCACATAAATTATATGTGGTCATACACCCTTGCGTATGGTACAAACTTATATATTGTTTTCAGTTCAGATGTACCCAAAATTATGCTAATATGTTTATTCAATATAGCCACATATCATGTGCTATCAACATTGCAAATACCAAGCACTACAAGAATAATAAGTGACAACATGACACAATTTACCAATCAAACTCATTAAATGGCAACAAACTCCACAATTTTTTCAGGACTCCCAAAAGTCATAGAAATTGAACTCCAGAAGTATCTCACACATTCTTCAGTTCCTTTGAGATCTTCAAGCAATCAAATAGCAAAGGGATCTTCTCAAAACTCAAAAACACTAACACAAGAATAGGTATGTATTCATCACGCAGATTGTATCCACTTGTGCCAAAATTAATCATATTATGCAAGTAGCCACATGAATAAGACATGAAATATCTCTTTTGTAAACTTGAATTGTTGAAGGATTATATGTTCTTCTCAGTTAAGAATGGAATCAAGAACAAATAAAACTTTATACAACAACCTCTAAACCTTGATATTTTTTCTGTAATGCTGCTGAAAATTATAACCATACAGGGTGGGTAACTTCATGCCATTTCAAAGGTTGCATATCCTGCTTGGTTCGACAAAACAGAAATGTATTATGACACATAAATCCCCTGGTTTACGTTTTCTTAAGTTCAAAAATAATAAAAGTATAACAAGGAACACCCCAACACTGCCCCCTCCTTTTCTTTTTCCCCAGGCCCAAAACACACACACACACACAAAAGGGTCCTGTGAGTACTATAAGCTTTTCATTAATGGTCAAACCTGACCACAAAGATGCAAGAAAGCAGAGGGTCATGACTCAACCTGTATAGTTCTTTGCGCACGGAACGGACTTCTGTTTTCACAGCCACAAGATCCAAAAACTGATCTTCCTTGATTTTTTGCCTCAGTATTTTCTCAGCCTGAACAGAAGATGTATGAGACGAAAAGGTAAAAATGCTCATGGCATAAAAAGCATGATGAGAGATATCAACCATTACCAAAATACAATTTATTGTGAATTACCTCCATGAGTTCTTTCTCATGCTCTTTATAAAGATCTTCAACTCTTTTCTTCAATTCAGTGAACTCCTGAGGATTGGTATACATGAAAGAGAGGTATTCCAATTCTGCCTGCACAGTGCATGCATATCAAGAAGATGTGAGACTAGAAACAAAAAGAACAATAATGCTACTAAACAGATTAGATGACCTAGCAGTTTTCAGAATTACCAGGAGCTGATAATTATAATACTAATCATAAGCAAAGCAGGACACAGCTTCATGGTTAAATTATACAAAAAAAAAAATGTAGCATCATAGCATTTCCTTCTTTCAACTTGTCAACACTCGTGTAAGTATCACAAAAATTTTGAACTGTCATCCAAAAATTCATGCCAAATCCTCTTAGAGGTTTAGTGTACACATTAATTGCCCAAAATTGCCTTACCAAAATTTATTACTGGTTTTAAGTTGAGAATTTATAGTATTTTCATGAATTCCGTAAATTTTGAACAAGACCCATATGCACTTCTAAAAATGACAGTATTACAAAAGGAGTTGCTATACACATGCCTTAATCTGGTACATCCCAAGAAGCTTTGCTAAAGGAGCAAACACCTGTAGTGTTTCCAGTGAAATGCTGGACTGCATATGGCACAAAACTTGTGAATAAATGCCAGTAAATAGCCAGCCATAAAACAAATGAAAGAAAGTAAATACCTGCTTGTGTTGTGGCATATGTGCAAGAGTACGCATGTTATGCAATCTGTCAGCTAACTTGACAATAATAACTCGGACCTAAAAGAGACATTGGTTCAATAAGCTCCAATGCTAATGATTAATGTTAGTTCAGGTCCAGATAGCAAATAGTTAAGAAACCTCTTCTGTCATCGCAAGAAACATCTGCCTCAAGTCTTCAGCCTTCACATCTTGCACCGAGCTTTCTTTGTCTTTACACTGAAGCTTTCCAAGCTTGGAGACCTTTGTTGAGAATCAAATGAACTTACATACATACAAAATTGGCATCCATTATATTGAACAAGATACTATAGCATTAGTTTACCTTGGTCTCTCCCTCAACAATGTGCCGTACAGTAGCACCGAACTCTTTTTCTATCCTCTCAAATGTAACGACATTTGTGTCTTCAACTGTATCATGCAGTAAGCCAGCGGCCACAGATTCCCAGTCCAATTCCTAGGTGAGTAAAATTGTTTTGAACCTCATATACGAAGCAACCATCAACGAAATAAACTTCAGATGGCAAGGAATGTAGCTTCTAACATGCATTTACTTCTCGAGATTAAAACTCACATGTTCTCCAAGAATACGAGCAACTTCAACTGGATGAATGATAAAGGGTTCACCACTTCGCCTCCTCTGACCATTGTGTGCTTCAAATGCGAGCTGCACAAATGCCCATGTTTAGGTTTACTCATTACCTCCAATCAGGCATAAAGCATAGCATCACTGGATATCAAAGTATTTAATGGAGAGCTCAACCGCATGATCAAAGTACAAACCATGTGAATCTCAAGAATATGCCTACCTTCAAGGCATTACGCACTAACTTCAACTCATCTGGTGCAAGATATGAAATAGTTGGCTTCAGATCCTGTTGCATCAATAAAGAACAACACATGGAGAGGAAAAAAAGATACTCATAAGAAAAGCCAAGGAAAGTCTCTTGAAGATAGATGATAAATAAACAAGGAAGCATAAACTCTGAGAAGATAAGTGGAATAATGCCATGAGATAGCATTCTATCACAAAGACATCAAGGTTCACAAGCTTATGATGAAGAAGCTTGACTTCATCATCACCAAATATTGGATATTAATCATTATGATCACAAGTTTAACCAGAATAATATAAACTTGAACAAAGGAAAAGATAAAACAGATGCAATCTGAAGGGGAAACTTAAGAGACCAAACTAGCAGTGGATTAACAACCATTTATCTCACAACAAAATCATCTAAGCAATAAAGAATCATGTGACATTTGTCCTTTTTTGCCTGTTCCCCCATGAAAATATGAAACAAAGAGGAAATGACAATACAAGGATATCATATTAGTGTCAATGACCAGCAAGAATAAATCTTAATGAATAAATCTCAATTGTCAACCAAAAACTAAACGGTAATAATTATATTATACATTCTTTTAACTTACTGGGAAGGCCAACACAGCACAAAAACAGCAAGAGTTACTCATCTATAAAAGAAACATGTTGACAACTTAGTAAGGATTCATCGTAGAGATTTTCTTGATACCTCCCACAGAGATTCTGGAGAAATTGCATCAAATGATTCTGAAGATGAAGAATTACAACACAGCTTCCATGGTTTCCCAGAAAGAAGGGTCCTGCATGGGTGTATATATGTCACCGTGAACAGCCTCTCAGCATCTTCTCTACAGTTGTGGTTCCTGAAATTAAAAGCTTCATTCCTATAGCTAGCCTGTGAAAGAAGCAAAGTAGGTAGAGCACCATTTAGACTTGAAGACTATTATTTGCCAAATAAATCAACAACATAATGCTAAGAATATTATCAAATATTATAAAAAATTAACCATAAAAATGCAAGACAACTAGCATTGTGAATGAAGATAGTCGTGATGAGTTCATAAATCACCCTCCACAAGTTGGTACAATGCCAAGATTTTCTCCTGCTACACCCACTACATGGGTACGTTTTTAATCTTTTGTCAAAAAAAAACCCTATTTAGCTGAGAATATGTTGTTAAGAAAACATTTCTACCAATATTTTGTTGTTCTTCATACGTTGCATATCACTGTAACTTTTGACAATCATGCTTCAGTAATTCTAAAACATTCTCATCAGATAATGCTCAGATTCAACGAACAGATATTCTCCATAAAAGACACGCCAAAACAATCCATCTTCTCATCATAATCCTATTCAAACCAATCATGTGGGCAACTAACTAAAGCAAACAGACACAGCGAGAGAAAGAGAACACACAGTGCTTGGGCAGTGAGACTGCCGCCGCCACTGTCTCCTAGAACGCCAATTACAGCTACTCGACGAGCTCTGAGGCAACGTAGTGCTAGCCAGCGATCCGGTGAGTACCCTCGGTGCCTTCCAAGCGCACGACAACACACTACACTCGTACCGCCCAGCGCCCTCCCCCTTCGAAACCTTGCACAAATTCACGCACTCCACCGGCGCTACAAAACCCAACCAAATTCAAAACCCTAATAAAGTTATAAAAAAACACCAAAAAACCAAAACCACGACAAATCAAAACACAGCAAACCCGAGCAAGAAACCTACCAGACATCGACGGCACCGAAGCCATCGAAATTCACGAGATATCATGGACTCCCAAAGATTAGTGCATCTCCAGTCACCGGAGAAAAAAAGGCAACTAAATTACCTCCGCGACGGCATCGATGGCGATGCAGACCCTTCGATTGGAGCTGAAGAATCTCCACAAACCCTCGAGAGGAGAAATCCAAACCTGAATCGGAGAATTCAAGCGAGAAAACGAGAAAAAATGGGGAGTTTTGGAGGGAGGAGCGAAGGAGATAACGAGGGAGAACAGGCCACACAAAGCCCACACGGCCATCAAGATTTTTATTAAATTTTTCTTGATTTTTTTGCCCTTTCTCGCAAAGAGCCCCCTGAATTTATAATATTTTAGATTAAAAAAATAGAAGAATTTATATCTACGAAGATTTTGTCATACTTTTTACACCGATTTAAAAAAATAAAAAATAATTGAAATAAAACCATCTAAATTCATCTCATTTCTCAATGATTTTTATATTTTTATTTGTTTTATTCATGTGTTCAAACCATTGGCAGATGAGAAAAAAAGACTATTTGACAAAAAAAATATTTTATTTTTTTGACGGACCAAAAAAAAAAAAATTATTCCCGTCTGATATCTTTTTCTTTAAATAACTCATTAATAATATTGACAATATAGGAAACTTGAGATGTAAATAATAATATTGACAAGATAGGGTGTTAAATGTAAAACGTTTTACTATTTTCTCAGTATGGAAATTGAAATTTTAGGGACCATTGATAACTTTAATCTTAGACCAATCCAGGGCCTCTACTTGTTATATTGAAATGACATTAACGCCCTTCGACATACGTGCAATTACACGAGGAGTTAAATTCATTTTTAACTGGAGAGTGGCTTGGTAGCCGTCCGATCAAGATCGGACTGCCCCGCAAGTCGAATTTATACTGTATTATCAGCGGTGGTCGGTGGATCAAGTACATGGGTAAATTTGGTATTTCAACTCGATAAGCACCTTGCCAAAGTAATTTAAAATCAAATTTATGAAATTTCATCTTATTAAAAATGAATAATTTTGCTTGTTAAAATGATAAAATTATAATGCTTTATATATATTTTTTTTTTGTAGAGATAAATAGAAACAATGGACTTTTTTTTTATAGTTGTAGAATCATCAGCCTTTCTGCCACAAATAGATGCTCATATAAATGAATAAATACATATGTTTTATCCATTCACCGAATAATGAATCAAGAGAATAAAACCAAAAGGCTTGTAGCCCAGTGGTACCTTGGGTCCCCTCGTGGGAGGAGACGCGAGTTCAATCCCCCCGAACCGCGCTCCCCGTTCCAAGAGGGTAAGGACGTTGTAGGCAATCTTCCTGCCACACGTACGCCTCTGAGAGTTGGCGCTTGTCGCCCTATCTCAAAAAAAAAAAATCAAGAGAACAAACTCAAGAAGGCAAGCAAATGGAAGGCATGAAAAACCTTGCCATTATTTTTATTTATTTTTTTTACAAAGACAACATTATTATCAATATTGCCTCAAATGCGCTCTAACTTTATTGATGCACATGTGTGAGGGATGCAATTTCACCCATGAGTTATTTCCTCCAATAAAGATTCAGATCTTCACTACGCCACGTATGAAAGCCCCATGTTAATACCTTTAGCATCTTGAACCTGATGGTTTTGACCCTTGCCATTAACTTAGATGATGCAAAGAAAATCCAATATATATATATATCATTTAACTAAGTACGCAGAGTGCTATTTATTAAGAATGTTGATTGATAGTCATTGGATCATAATCAAATAATTATTGTTTATATGAATATTGTATATATGTTTTTACCTTTTTGCACTGTTCAATATTGTTTATCATTGTGTCTGAATAAATTATAACAATTTGATATAAATCTACTGGTTATCGTAAGCATTCCTATATTCAATTGCTAATAATTTTTTTAAAAATTAATACCTTTTTCAACTGGTCTTATGACATTTGTTTTCTTTCATACTTTTCATCCTCTCTTTTTTAATTTTTTTTAAACCTTTATCTTGGTAATTTTTCATAATATCAAAATCACCTTTACCTCACTAAATTTGGACCTTGGTTTTGCTGGTTTAAGTGTAGGCACACTAATATATGGAGGGGAGCTGTTGGATCAGATTTTATGTCAAGACCTAAGTTCCTGTTTTTGCCATGTATTTTTTTTTTTTTTTGAGATAGGTCGACAAGCGCCAACTCTCAGGGACGTACGCGTGGCGGGGGGATTGTCTACAACTTCCTCACCCTCTTGGAACGGGGGAGCGCGGTTCGGGGGGATTGAACTCACGTCTCCTCCCACGAGGGGACCCGAGGTATTTTTGCCATGTATATATATGATAAAATTTAGGTAATTTGAAAATTTATAACTTTTCCAAGCAATCATCGTGATATATTAAAACATGTTTGAGTACTACTAAATTCTATAAAAATAGTGATAATTTCTATAAAATTTAATATTACGTAGAAATTTATAATAAAGATTGTTTGGACATTCTTTTTACAATATAAAATTACTATAAGATCATATGATTCCATAGTAATTTTTATAGAGGAAGAAACCAATTTTTATTTTTCTTTGTTTCTCGGACTGGTGGGCAAAGGGGCACTTCTCAACAAACCATGAGGAAAGGGAGTCTGGTTCCCTTCCCGTTACGCCGAGATTCTCGCCGCCGGCAATCTCTTGTTTTTTATTTTTTTTTAATATTTATCATTATGGTAATGTTTTTATTAATAATGGGTGAGCTAACACCTTGCTACAAATGTGCCATAATGGGTGAGCTCACACACCTTGCCCACGCGGAACCCACCTCCTGTGCTAGTTCCGGCGAGCAAGGTTAGAAGTAATTTGATAATTTCAAGTATTTTGCTTTTAAAATAAATAATTTAAAAAAAAAATGCAAGAAATGTTAAAAAGTGTACCAACTAGGAAGAATTTGAGAGGTGTAAATTTATGTTTTTTGTATATTGCCGATGGTATTCGGGTCAATTGGTGCTTGAGTCCTCTATGAGAATACTTTACAACTGATGAGAGTTCTAATCCATGGGATGAGGGTGCATATTTAAAAACTGTGAGCACGAATCGTGGGTGATTGCAGCCTTTATATGCACAGACCCCACATTACGCAGCAGAGACGTGCAGGCTCATGTCTTAATTTAGCGAATCCATCTGAGAATTCGCTCATCTGAAAAAAAAAACTTACTTTTGTCGTATATTATCTATGTTCTCTTATTATAATTTATTGAATATAATAATAATAATAATACCAAGAAATATCATTTTAAGTAGTTAAAAAAAAATCAAGTGATTAATAAATAGTAATAGATAACACACAAACGAGGCTAAGCGATAAACCTACTTTAAATGGTCACATTTATTGATATAAAAGAACAAAGTAGACCATATTGTCTTATCAGAAGTCATGGAAATTTGATCAACATATATGTCACGCTAGTCTCAATGCAGGGCAAATGTGTAATTGTCATTGGCACACCTGATTTAGTAAATATTTTAATAAAAAAAAGTTTATTAGTTTGATTTTCTTTATTTTATTTTAATATTTTTTAATTAGAAAATAAAAAGGCAAATTAGGCAAGTTCTCATAATGATAAAGTGTTACAGCTCCAAACCCTTACAATAAATAAGAATGATGACAAAATTAAGAAAGAAGATAACAGGAGAAAAATATCATGAAGTTATTTTATTCCATTAGATTAAATAATTGGCATTCAGGCATAAACTAGTGGGTTATGTTTAGATAATAAATAAAACTTTCATTTATAAAATATTTCAAATAAAATTATTCATTTTAATTACTATAATTAATTATTCAAATTAAATAATTCATGGGAATTGCATCTTTATAAATTATTTTGAAAACCATTTTTTTTAATTAATAAAATTGATTAAAGTAATTTTGTTTTGTTGAAATGTTTTTTTAACAAGTAAAAACATGAATATAAAAATAAAAAAATGAGATTCCTTTATAAAAATAAAATCTGACTGCTAAACTAAAAAATGATAAAAAAAATTTTTTTAATCGAGTGGTAGTGGTATTATTTTCACTGGTCATGGAATGTTTTATTGCTAATACTTTAAAATGTGCCGATGCAATGGTGTCAAAAAAATCTCTGACTAGGGGGCCGTTTGTTTCATCGAAGTGGGCACCGAAGTGACCACTACTTCCAAGTCACTTCCAGCCCATTTCAGTGTGTTTGTTTCACTAATTTGAACCCGGAAGTGATGATGTGACAACTTTTGAGTTCGGCCACTTTGGTGTCTGACTTCGGTTGGAAAAGTCCCGAAGTCACCACTTCAGCCGACTTTGCAATATTTTTCAATGATAAATAGAATAATTATTATCATGGTAATAAAATAATTAAATAACTACTCTCACTAATTAATAATTAAGCATAATATATTAACCGATTTAATTTAATTTAATAACATGATATTAAATTAATTATGTGATGTGCAAAGTTTTTAATTTAATAAATAAATTATTCATTACCGTCGTAATAAAGTAATTAAATCATTTAATTAAATCATATGATTTAATTAAATAAATGTAAAAAACATGAAATGACAACTTTATCCCCTCACCGAAGTGGTGATCATATCCCCACTTCAACCATCCAAACACAGGAAGTGGTATCTGAAGTCCAGTTTTTAGCTTGAACCAAACACACTGAAGTGGATAGTTCCAGTTAAACTGTTCACTTCCACCGAAGTGCCACTTCCAGACTTCCACCACTTCGACAATTCATTTCCGAACCAAACCGCCTATGTGGGAGTGGGCTTAATATCTGTGTATGTGTATGATCAATTTCTGATAAAACAAATGTTATTAATATATAACTTATTAATTTTGTTAAAATAAAAAAATAATAAAATAAAGTAAAAAGTGTTTCTCAAAATAGAAAATCAGTCCTAACAACAAAACCCACCCATCAAAAGCAAAAATGTTACATCATATCATCTAAAAAAAAGATAGATTCTCAAGTAAAAATTATATTAACAATCATTGATGGTGATAGATGAATTCTAGTGAAATATATGTAAAAATAAAAATAAAAAAAAATCAAAAAACAACAAGTGGAGTGGCTTTATCAGTTAGGCAAAGATTTCATAATTGCAAAAAAAAACTGTTCATTTCTTTATCTTTGAGCATAGATGGACCAAAGGTGACATCTTTTATCTTTATTATTATTATTATTATTATTATTATTTGTATTTTAAAATCAAACTTTATCCAACTGAACAATGTCTTATGATTGAAGTAAAACTCTATGGATTTCAAGATAAGGAAATGTTGACATATTTGTCTGGTTTTGTATTAAAAGAATTGATATTTGGCAATTCAAATTCATTAAACCATTAAATAATAAGTCTTCCTTCTTTATTTAATTTTTCTAAAAATCCTTCAGATTTATTGTATTCTCAAAAAAATTCATAATTTTGAGAATTTTATATTAAATTAAAATTATAAAATTATCCATAGACTAACATCAATTCTTTGGTTCTGTAGATTTGCACTAGACATGAAAAAAGAATGGGAATTGTAATTTTTTTTTTTTTTTTTTGTAACTACAGGGAGTGAGTGGAGCAATATAGCTCACCAAAAATACGTAAAGGAGATAAATTTAACGCTGGTTGGCAAACTAACATTATGTATGAAGAGAGTAAACTCACTTTTTGCCGATATGCTCACTTCTTATATATAAAGTGTGTTTAGTTTAAAAATAAACAACTGAAGCGATAGTAGTTTGGAAGTATCATTTATATTGAAGTAAAATTTTTATTTGGAAGTATTTAGTTCCATATGTTTTGTTGTGGAAGTATCAAATCATTAATCATTTTTTTTGTTTGATTAAAAAAATTGAAAATTTTTAAAAAAAATGGAATGGGATTTAATTATAAATTATTTTAAAATTTATTGTATTTGATGTGATGTAATATTTTGGTATGGTAATAAAAGATAATAAAATAAAATTAATAAATAAAAGATAAAATATAAAAGATAAAAAGAATAAAAAATAAAAAATAAAAGTATTAAATATTTATAAACAAATAAAAAATATGTGAGAGAGTCATTCATTTACTATCCATAGCAAAAAATGGACGTTGAAATTTTACTTTAATCATAATTTTTTTGAAGTCAAAAAATAAAATAAAAAGTTTTGAAAGTAGTCAATTTTTCACTTCAGCTTTACGTCAACTTTTATAAGAACAAAAATATGATATAGTTTTGTGCTTTTTTACAAGCTGTTGTAAAAATGCTAAGAAGAAAGATATTTGGAGAGAAGAAAATTTAAAACTAAAAACAAACAAAGAAATGGAGAATGAAAAAAAATAAAAAGGAGGCTTTTTAATAATTTTCTCTTAAACTTATCATGATTCATGATAGTGTAATCTTGTGGCTGGAGTTAATTAACATTTGAATCTTAAAAAAAAAAAAATTATCATGCTCTTATCTCACTAAATCGTATCAAATGATTACGCCAGTGAACGTGCCAAATTTAAAACGAATTTAATTATTTACATTTCTTTTTAATTCCCTGTCAAATAACATTGTCCCACGTGTACCACAGCCCATATTTCGTTTCCTGTTCGATGCCTCGCACCTGATCCCGCCCACAGACACCCATCGTCTCTCCCGCCACTGCTCGCGCGCTTTCTCGATGCTTTTTTGTTTTGTTTCTTTCGCCGCCCCTTGCTTTGATCCGCTACATTCCCCTTCGTATCGAATCCTCCCTATAAATATTCTTTGTTCGCCACCTCATCATCATCATCATCATCCCTAAACTCACTCTTGTGTTCTCGATCTCGCGAAGCTCGAAGAGGTTCTCATCCATGGCGTCGGCGAAGCTAGGGCGGGTGCCGAGCATCCGGGAGAGGGTGGAGGACACCCTCTCAGCTCACCGCAACGACCTCGTCTCTCTCCTCTCCAAGTACCACCAGTGTCTTCTACTCCCTCGAATCGATAGATCCGGGTCTCCAAAACCCTAATCTAGCTCACTCTCGTTGGTTTATGCAGGTATATGGGTGAAGGGAAGGGGATTCTCCAGCCTCATCATCTTCTTGATGGCCTTGCCACCGTCATTGGCACCGACGATGATCGTAAACTCGCTGATGATCCTTTCTTCGACGTTCTCAAGTCCGCGCAGGTTTCCATTCTGTCTTGGATTTGTTTTGATCTTTTTTTTTTGTTTGGTTTTTCTTTTGATTTTGTTGGGTTTTTAGGAAGCTATAGTTTTGCCGCCGTTTGTGGCGATCGCTGTCCGGCCGAGGCCTGGGGTTTGGGAGTATGTGCGTGTGAATGTCCATGAGCTCAACGTGGAGCAGCTCAGCGTGGCGGAGTACTTGCGTTTCAAAGAAGAGCTCGTCGGGCAGTAATTCATTGATGAAACCTTGCTAACTAGCCTAACTTTGATCTTTTGATTTGTTTATTTCTTGTTTTGATCGTTGGCGTGGTGAACAATTCGCAGCTTTAATGATAACTATCCGTTGGAGCTTGATTTTGAGCCTTTCAATGCCAACTTCCCAAGGCCAAATCGTTCTTCTTCGATTGGGAATGGGGTTCAGTTCCTAAACAGGCATCTTTCATCCATAATGTTTCGGAACAAGGAGTCTTTGGAGCCCCTTCTCAACTTCCTACGAGCACACAAGTACAAGGGGCATGTAAGTGTGGATTTTTGTGCAACTTCTACGTTATTCTTCACTTTGGACGTGGTTGCTCTGAGGTGCCTATTGTTGAATTTTGTTCTGGTGTCATCTTTGTCAGGTGATGATGCTGAATGATCGCATACAAAGCATCTCACGACTTCAGTCTGCTCTGGCCAAGGCTGAGGAGTATTTGTCTAAGCTCCCTGCTGATACACCTTTCTCAGAATTTGCTTACAAGTAAGAGCTGTGATTTCTTGTGCAGTAGAATTGCACACTAATTATAATTTTCACTGCATTCTGTGACATTCTGTTTAGATGCCTCATAATCTAATTTTTGCTGTGCTTCACACAATCGATCTATGTTTGTTATCAACCTCCGTGAGGGTTCTTATCTTAGTTCCTAGATTTGTGTACTTGTTTATTTTTAATACACGCTTTTGGAGCAAAGGAACTTCAAGTTGTAATTTGGGGGATTAAAGCAGCCTTTGGTCGGTGAGTTACCTTCTCGATAAACATCATGTAGGTTCCAAGAGATGGGATTGGAGAAAGGCTGGGGTGACACTGCTGAACGTGTGTTGGAGATGATTCATCTTCTCCTTGACATTCTTCAAGCTCCTGATCCATCTACTTTGGAGACATTCCTAGGCAGGATTCCTATGGTCTTCAATGTCGTGATTGTTTCTCCACATGGGTACTTTGGCCAAGCTAATGTATTGGGGCTACCGGACACTGGAGGGCAGGTACTTCCTCTTTAGTTTCCCACAAGTCATATATATACTGTTAGAATTATCTATTCCCTACCTTTGTTTTGGAGGTAACAAACATGGATCACACTTTGTTTTCTTTTCTATCATTTACCACTTGATTCTTCAGCATGTCATGTATATGCAAATGTGTTTGTAATGTCTGAAAGGTAGACTTTGAATTTCCTGAATGACAATGCTTATTTTTATATTGTTAATGCAGATAGTCTACATTTTGGATCAAGTACGTGCTCTCGAGAGTGAGATGCTTTTGAGAATTAAGAAACAAGGCCTAAATGTTGATCCTAGAATTCTCATTGTAAGTATGGTTTGCCAGTCTATTATATATGGCTACTTCTGTTTTTTCTCCGTTGTGAATCCTGTTATGAACATGATCTTTCCTTTGCTTTTCAAAGAATATAATGGGCATCTACCTTGAACTGCATATGCTTGTTATTTTTCTCCATGCCTATGCTGATGTTCCGCCTTTCAAAGGTTACTAGGTTGATACCAGATGCAAAAGGGACAACTTGCAACCAGCGGCTGGAAAGAGTAAGCGGCACAGAGCACACCCATATCCTGAGGGTGCCTTTTAGAACTGAAAATGGCATTCTTCGAAAATGGATTTCAAGGTTTGATGTATGGCCTTACTTGGAGACCTTTGCAGTGGTAAGCCATTATTATAAATGAGGTAGAGAGTTGACTTTATATTGTTATACCTAGAATAACAATAAACTTAATTATCTATTATACCAAGAACAACACCGAACTTAGTTATCCTTATTTTCCTCAAAGATTGTATTTAGGCTACATGTTCAAAATACTATATTGAACTTGTTTCAAATTAGCGGATCAATTGACACTAAATATGAGACCATGAAAACAGGGAAACATGAGTCAAAAATATATAAAAATGAATAATTTTTATTGCATGGAATGGGGAGCTACAACTGTTGTAAATAAACTTTACTTCATAAGAAGTATTTGGTAAACCCACAAAAACAATTGCTGCAGAAAGCCCTCTCTGTGGGCTGGTTTATATTATGCTCATAGTGAGACTTTATAGAGTGGTCAGGGATAGCAAATATAGGAACAGTGGGATGGGTAATTTTTCACTATTATAAAGAAGTCAATGAAGAGCTTCGTTTGCAGATTGGGCCATATATTCAAAATTTCATTTCCTCGATCCTTTGGAGCATTGTGTTGTGGTTTCCAGCCAGCCAGCCATTAACCTTATTATTGGATTATGGCAACCTCAATCAGGTTGAAATGCTGGCGTGAACCTGAACTGATATCCTTTGGGATCTGTTTTTGTGGTTTTGTTGCAAATGTATCAATTGGGAATTGGGAAAAGATTGTGTTGTAGGGTGTCCGTGTATAATTGCATCACTTTATATTGTTTGTTAGAATTCCAATTTGACCATGTTAATTTACATATTGAAAACGTTTGTGTATTTTTTTTTAATTTTTCCTTTTCTTCCTTTTCATTATTTGAAGTCGGCTCATTATTTTGGAGGATTTAAAGTGATTTGTCATTAGGATGTTGGAAATGAGATCGCAGCAGAATTACACGGCATCCCAGACCTAATAATTGGCAACTATAGTGATGGAAATCTTGTTGCATCTCTGTTATCTTACAAACTGGGAATTACTCAGGTTTGTACCCAACTGTTCTAATTGTTGTGTGTTAAGATAAAATCTATCAGTTGAAATGCTTGAGATTTATCCTTTTCCTTTACAGTGTAATATTGCACATGCACTGGAGAAAACGAAGTATCCAGATTCAGACATATATTGGAAGAACTATGAGGACAAGTACCATTTTTCGTGCCAGTTCACTGCTGATCTAATTGCTATGAACCATGCAGATTTTATAATTACTAGTACCTACCAGGAGATTGCTGGAAGGTATATCACTATATCCCTTGAAAATGGAACTTACTAAATCAACTTTTCTTTTTCTGTCCATCCATTTTTCTTCTAGTGTTAAAACAATTTTTGATATTCCACAAGCATAGCACTCTTGGCTACAATAGGAGAATTGGTATTTCATTTCTCTCCTAACTGAAAGCATTGAGTGTACAAACCTGTGGCATGTCGACAACTATCAAAAAAAAAAAAAACCATAAGCATGGATCTTTTTGATTAGTTAAGGAGAGATGCTGGAAACACCTGCTCTTAAGTGTTTATGTTCTCAATTCATGGGCATAAATTTTTTGAAAAAGGAACTTTTAGTTTAAATATTGTGTCACCTGAATACTTGGTCACAATTTCAACTGCCATCAGCTGAACAATTATCGTGTTCTATATTTCCTCAGATGAATTGTACTCAAGTATAAATAGCGTTATGAAGTCAATATCTCAGGTGAGGGCATGACTGAAATCTCATTCAATACAATGGTTCGTTGAAGTGTGAATAAACTTAGTGTGAAAATACTAGATGTGAGATATGTACTTCCAAATCTGATTACACCAGAATTCTGGCTCAAGAGGTACATTTAGATCCCGCGGTTCTTTTTCCACTCTTGCTTTACCTCAATTTCTAGCCTTGTCATGGTTTGTGCATCGTCTTGTTCTTATACTGTACTTTAGGGATTTTACTTGAATATTTTTTGTGATGTGTTTAATAAATGTTTTTGGCCTTCATTGCAGCAAAAATACAGTCGGACAGTATGAGAGCCATGCTGCTTTCACTCTTCCTGGTTTGTACAGGGTAGTACATGGTATTGATGTTTTTGATCCCAAGTTCAATATAGTCTCCCCTGGAGCAGATATGTGTATATACTTCCCTTATTCAGAAAAGGAGAAAAGGCTTACCTCCTTCCATGGTTCAATTGAAAAGCTATTGTATGATCCAGAGCAAAATGAGGAGCATGTGTGAGTATTTCACAATATTCATTTATTCTGAGCTATTTAACATTCCTTGATCATTCTTGAAGTTCAAACTTATATACTTCTTCTTTTATCATTCTTGAGGTTCTAAACTTATTGGCCATGCATACTCATGGGTTACCTCTATCTAAATCTGATCGTAACATCTTAGTAGAAGGACAATACATAAAGGAGTCTTGCTCTAATACTTTTTGAAGGAATGTAGAATAGTATTTTATTACAACAGTTTGGTATTTTATACCAACCTATTATTGCATCCATTTGGAGGAGTGGGCAACAATGCACCATTTGAGAAGTATATATTCTCTCATTCACGAAAGAAATATTTTCCTCTTTTGTGAAACATTTCTAGCATAGCACCTGATGCCAATAGGCAACGACTGAATTATTCTGCTTTCTTTAAGCAATGAAGTGGCCCTTTTTGTGCAATTTTTTCAAGTGGGGCGTATTGTTTGCTAGATCACTTTGTTCCTTCTAAGTCTTCATTTCTGGATGAGAAAAGTGAGGATCTTATGGAAGAATCATGTGGAATCACAATGTTAGGCAAAATCCCTTGTGATTGTGCATGTGAGTATTCCTTCCTATGTATTTTCATCTTCTACCCTTCTACAGTGGGTGGCTGGATGATCGTTCAAAACCCATCATTTTCTCCATGGCAAGACTGGACCGAGTGAAGAACATCACAGGATTGGTTGAATCATTTGGGAAAAACACTCAGCTGAGGGAGTTGGCCAACCTGGTAGTGGTTGCTGGTTACAATGATGTGAAGAAGTCTAACGATAGGGAGGAAATTCAAGAGATTGATAAGATGCACACACTTATAAAGACTTACAATTTGTTTGGGCAATTCCGCTGGATTTCTGCTCAAACGAACAGAGCCCGCAATGGTGAGCTTTATCGCTACATAGCTGATACTAAAGGCATTTTTGTGCAGGTACATTGTTAGCCCTTAAAAATCTTGCTAACTCAAACCTCATGCATTCTTCTCGAACTTATTAATATTCTCTGCTTCCCAGCCTGCCTTTTATGAAGCATTTGGGCTCACAGTCGTGGAGGCCATGAACTGTGGCCTTCCAACATTTGCGACATGCCATGGAGGTCCTGCAGAAATCATTGAGCATGGAGTTTCTGGCTTTCATATCGACCCGTATCATCCTGATCAAGCAGCAGGAATAATGGTTGGGTTCTTTGAACAATGCAAAAAAGACTCAAGCTATTGGAATAAAATATCTGATGGTGGACTCTGCCGAATCTTTGAGAGGTATCTCTTTTTCCTTTAAACTCAGCTATTGTTCTCTCCTCTTTTCTTAAATGTGTTTTCTTTTATTTTCTTAATCATAGGTATACATGGAAGATCTATTCTGAAAGGCTCATGACTCTTGCTGGGGTCTATCGCTTTTGGAAGTATGTTTCAAAGCTTGAAAGGCGTGAGACTCGCCGATATCTGGAGATGTTTTACATCTTAAAGTTTCGGAATCTGGTAAGCAATGTCCCCCAAGTTTCCGATAGTAGCCACGCCACATTCATATGACAATTCTCAGTCTATTAGTGTTTTACATCACTGCATCCTCAGGTGCAGTCTGTTCCACTGGCAGTGGATGATCACTAATGCCATACATAACTTGCAAAAGAAAATGCAAGGTATTACCGGGTAGACCGATGATGGTTTGTTTGACGAATAAAACCCGGGAGTCCCAGACAGGTATGCTTATAACTTCTTTGTGGGATAATTGTATAAATGATCCTTCAAGTAAAGTTGACTGGATATCGTCGATGCTCGAGCAAACTCTTCTGCTCCTAATAGCAATAGGCCCTTTCTTGTGTGTTTCTGAAACCATGTTTGGGGTTTCTGGTGAGAGGGCCTTTGCTTTACTACCTTGATGCATGTGGTGCCTGGTTTGACTGCATGCTTTATGTGAATAATATGTTTTTATAAAATAATGTTTGGATTATTGTTTTTATGAAATATATTGAGCAGTTTTAGCTCAATGTTGTTTTCACATTTTGAATAGAATTAAACGTGTTTCTGTTGGTCATAGGTCAAAAGTTGTGTGGTGTTGGGAAATAAATACAGAAAAAAAAAAATATATATTTTAAATAAAAGAAATATTCAAATGGGTTTTATTTATTTATTTAATTCCTGTAAAACACCGATTTTTAAGTCTCCGGTTGATTCCTTGATGAAACAGAAGCAAGAAGCTGGGCATCGATATTTTTTTGTTACTAGTTATCACACTAAATAGATGCATTATTTCTAAAAGTTATGGATTTTAAAATTTTAACATCTGTACTAATTGTAATTCATATTAATTAAAAGACACTTCTTACAAAAACTTTTTATTTTGATTATTATTATTTTCTCAAACCCAATCAAATCCATCTGATTTTATCGTCAACGAGAATATGAACATAACACTGATCCCTTTTTTATATATAAAAAAAAAAAAAAAAAACCTCTAAAAAACCACACTTCCACACCCCCACAATCAAATCCCATATAATCCAACTACTAAAATAAATAAATAAAAAATATATATATATATATATAATATAGCAATGACATTAAAATAAATAGATAAAAAAAAAAAAAAAAAAATAAAAATAAAAAAAAAAGCCAGAGGGAGTACTAGTGCAGTTAACTAGCAGTGGCATCAGGCTTGTGTTGTTGCAATCCAAGGGTAAGAGCAAGAGAAAGATTGCACATATCCCTTACCTTATTATTCCTCTCTTCAATCAAATCCCTCTTCTCCTTCTCCTCCTCCTCCCCAGCATTCACACTCTGACACGCTTCCTCACAATTCTTCACATCACTCAGCGCCGCCTCCACGAACATCACAACCTCATGATACTCCTTCTCATCCATCGAAACCCTACATTGCTCCAACTGCTGCACCGCATCCTCGTACTCCTCCTCGCAGTCCACCAAGCACTGGATCAGCTCCTCCTCGTGCCCCTTCATTTGCTCCGCCAGCCTCGTGATCTGGTCTCCCGCCACCGCCGCCTCCTTCGCCGTCAGCCCTATTGCCACGCTCGTCAGCCCGTGCGCGTCGCTGCTTGTCTTGCTCTTTGGATCCGATGCCAGGCTTTCCACGCAGAGGTCTTTCAGATCTGGGACTTGTTTGCAGGTTTCTTGGATTAGATCGGCGTTGATGGAGGGAATGAGGTTGAGGAGGAGGAGGTGGATGGAGATGTAGAGAGTGATGCTTGGGATTGAATGAAGGGAAAGCGTCGCCATTAATGAAGCTCTTCTTCTTCTTCTTGGCGTTCTTCTAGGGTTTTGATAGAGAGATTTGGGAATGAGTAGTTATATATATCTATATATAGAGGGCGAGAGACGAGAGTGGAGGGGTTCTTGAGGTGCTTGTTTTGGTTTTGGATTTCGTTTGAGAGGGTGGGGCCATCCGTTTTATTTGCTATTTGACTTGGTCAACGTTTTCTTTTTTTAAAGGAGGGAATGTTTCTGTTATATATATATATACCGAAAAAAAATTATATTCAAGGGAAATATTTAAAAAAAAATGAAAAATAACCAAAAGTCTGGTACGTATTTGGCCGGCATGAAAAAAGAGACTTAAAATATTTTAAATTTAAAACTTATTAAAAATAATAGTGTTAAAGGATCACTAGTTATAGGTGTGGATGGAGAGTTCAAATTTCTCATCCCTAACTGAGAGCATGTGGCATGGTCTGATATATATAGTCATGTTGAAGTTAATTTAATACGGTCAAAATTGATCTATTAGTTTTTACTGTTTTTTCTACTAATAATAACAATCAAATTATATATATATATATATATATATATATATATATATATATATATATATATTTTCTCTACAAACTAAATTTATGTAAAATCACATACCTCATAAAAATAAAAGTAAGTTAATATTTGGTGTGAAGTGGAGATGGATGAGGTAGTGGTTGGCGGTCTTGGTTGTTGGTGATGCAGCAGCTGCGGAGAGGGATGGAGTTGCAGTGGTAGAGATAGCTGATGATTTCAATTTCATTGGCGACGGGACATCGGCGACGGTGCTAGTGGTATCAGGCAAGACAGCAAAGATAGTATGAAAGATGCGATGGTGGTAGTGAGATGATGAAAAAAACTTTAAAGTTATTTGTTTATTTCTAATTTTTAAAATGGGGTGAGAGAAAGTATGATGATGTCTATGTTCTATTTGACTCATTGTTGGGATGAATATTTCGTACCAAAATAACATTTCTCATATATATATATATATATATATAAAACACTGTTTTGTGAAATATTAATAGCACATTTATTTTATTTTTTTACATGCATAGATATATATAATACTACCAACAATAACTATAACAAGAACAGTAATAATAATAATGAGAAGCCACCAAAGAACTCAGCTGATGCTTCTAGTGTTTCCACGAACCAACACAGGTGCGCGCTTCTTGCCTCTCCAACCACTCTCTAGAACCCCCATTGTAAAACTCTTTTTATAAAAGCCCCTCAAAACGCTCATTTTTGTTCCAAAAAGACCCTCAACCAAATTAACTGGAAATTATGAACACCATATCAACACTTCGTTCTCTTCGCGCCGCCAACTCCCACCGCACGTGCCTGCCACCCCTCGCACGTGCCCTCTCCACCTCTCCTTCCGGCACCGACGACCTCTCCAAGGTATTTAACTACATATATGAAACCTTGCTAATTGCTATCTTACTATTTCTGGTAAACTTATTTTGTTTTTATCGATATTAATAATTCTCTCTTCATTTCACATATTTTTTGTCTCTTGGACTTTTGTAAATCTAGATTTTTAAAATTTTAATTAATTATGTTTATTAAATAACAAATTTTTTTTATGTGTGTGTGTGTTTTTTTTAAATCTCATAAATTCATAGAGAAAGCACGCAGCCATTTAATAATATACTAAAATTTAATAATAAAATATTTAATTCAAATTAATATTAATTATATCAAAAATATTGGGATACAACCCTGAACTTCACTCATATTTACACTCCGTGCCACTCATTCAGAAAACCCAAAACGAAGCCGAGAAAAAACCCAAAGGCAATAACACATCAAAGACCTCACCGCCATTCTCAACGCCACCAAATCTCAAGACCAGCAAGCTTCCTCCGCCGCCTGAGCCATCGCCAGCAGTGACTGGAAAGAGGACTTTAAGGAGTACTACAAGGATCACAAGCCATCGCCATTATCGGAGATCGATATCGTCGACACAAGGAAGCCGATCACGAAGGCGATCGATGGGCGGTGGGACGAGGGAGTGGCGGCGGCGGCGGCGATGGTGGAGGACACGGTCGATGCGGCGCTGGAGCGGGCGGAGAGGATGTTCAGAGAGGCGGTGGAGAGAGGCGATCCCGAGGCGCCGCACTCGAAGGCGCTCGCGAGATTGCTAGCGATGCGCGCGAGAAATGACTCCATTGCTCCGTCGATCTAGGGCTTGTAAAAGTGGATTGTGTTTTAAATATTGATTTATAAGAGGGTGTTTTTGTACAGTTTGAAAAGTAAACTGGTCATTTGTTACCATATATATATATATATATATTTGAAATGTTATTTTGTAAATATTCATGTATATATCTTAAATTATTTTTTTATTTTTATTTAATGTAATTTTTAATAAACAAATAATATAAAACTTCTCTCCTTACAGCGAAACAAAACACGTGTACTTAATAGTAGTACTCTCCCTCCTCTAAAAGTAAAACCACCACGTTTCCTTCCAAAACTTATTGCATGCCTTAAAACACCAACACGTGTAACATGTGTGTATGTATATAAATACACATGAGGATAAAAGCTATTTCATGGGACGTAGTTTAACTTTGAAAGTGCACAGCAAATCAGCAATCAAAGAAAGAAAGCGAAAGGATGGAAGTAGGGATAGGAGCAGCAATAGGACGTTGCCTTCGTCGCACGTGCTACAAAACACTAGCCGCACGTGCGCTCTCCACGACTTCTTTCAGGACCGCTGACCCTGCTATTCACGCCGAGCCCCTTCAGGTCTTATTATTTTGTTGTTATTTTTTCTTTTTTTAATAACAAAATGCCCCCTCTAAAACTCCTTATTTAGAGTTACTACCTCAATTTATCATTCCATCTTTCCACCATGTTATCAAAACCGGAAGAAATGCTTTTTTCCCGTTTTACCTTTTATAATAATCTGAAATTATAAGGTAAAACTAAAGGGCTTGTAGCCTAGCGGTACCTCGGGTCCCCTCGTGAGAGGAGACGCGAGTTCAATCCCCCGAACTGTCCTCCTCCATTCCAAGAGGGTGAGGACATTGCATACGTCCTGAGAGTTGGCGCTTGTCGCCCTATCTCAAAAAAAAAAAAATTATAAAGTTGAAAAATTACTTGTATATCCTTCAAAAAATAAAAAAATATTACTTGTATATATATATATATGTATCTTTGGAAGCCATATTCTCTCTTTTATTTATCTCTTGTAAACATTTATATTTGCATATACAGTTGAACGTCAACTTTAAAAATTTCATATGAAAAATACTTATTTTTAGTATTTTCTTCTCCCGGAGTTTTTCATTAAACAAAAATTTTTGTTTATTTTTTTCAAATAAAGGGTAGTATTTTTTTTTTTAAAAAAATAATAATGAATAAAACTTTTTAATGTGTATATTTGTGAGTAATGGAAAGTTTTTTTAAATAATAATAATAATAAATAAATTTTTTAATTTGTATATTTGTGAATATTGATTTTTTTTTTGGGGTATAATAGCAATTACCCAATTTATTTCAAAGGCTATAGCATGTTTAAAAAAAGTTTAGATCCCTGAAACCCCAAATCTTTTGATTCAGCTCCTACACAAGGACTATAAAAAAATAATAATAAGTGAAAACTACTTTTAAGGACTTGGAGATAATTTCCTAACTCATTCATCGTCTCAGGGAGAGGACGCCGAGGAAGCGGCAAAGTCCGCCGCAGCCGCCGCCGAACAACAAGAAGACGACGAAAAGGAGAAAAAGACGGAACCACCCCTGAAGATCGATGAAATGACCATCAAATCCCCACCCATAGCTTCATCCCCAAAACTCCAACACCCCGACATCTCTCCACCCAACCCCACCTCCATCCACCAAAAGCGCCGCATCTTCAGCGAAGCTCCACCGTGCATCGGCTTCACCGGCGGCGGCGAAGAAGAGAGCAAGGAGCAGCAAGAGAAGGAGTACAAAGAATACTACAAAGATCACAAGGCGTCGCCATTATCGGAGATCGAGATCGCGGAAACGAGGAAGCCGATCACGAGGGCGACGGATGGGAGTGTCGAGGATGTGTTCGAGGACGCGGAGGCGAAGATGGAGGAGGACACGGTGGATGCGGCGCTGGAGCGGGCGGAGAGGATGTTCAGAGAGGCGGCGGAGCGCGGTGATCCCGATCTCCCTCACTCCAGAGCTCTCGCTAGGTTAAGAGCTCTCAGAAATTAAGTTGGATGATTTCCCTTTTGAATACTAATTTCTTTTGGGCTTTTCTGCATATATATATAAATAATTTGTTTTTTTAAATCCTGGGAAGTAGGGATGAGTGTTTTATTTTATCATATGTTTATTTTTAAAGAATTGTTTTTTAAGTTATTTTTTTATTGTTTTCTTTATGTACGCATGAGTTTTGATGATAACTTATTCACTTTTTTAATGGTTTTGAAAATAAGTTAAATAATTCTTTTTATGAAATGAAAGTACTTATAATTAGGGGGCGTTTGGATGGAGTTTTGACTCCCAAGGAATGGTAATGTGACTCCTTACACAACTTTTATCCCATGTTTGTTTGAGGGGAATGAATAGGACCAAGTAATGGTAAGCCCAATAGTAGAGGAGTCCCATTGATCCCAAATTTGGGGGTAATGTGATTCATGTGGGGTAAAATTACCTTTTTGCCCATCTATGGTTATTTATACAATAATTATCTATGGTTACTTATTAATTCATTATATATACAATAATTATTAAAGTTAATTGTTTCTTTAACTTAATAGTTATAATAATTTAAATTAATAATTATTATTATTTAAAATTATTTAAAATTTCATTTTTTAAAATTATAACGAATAATAATTATTCGTGTTTTAATTATACTTATACAATAATTAACTCATACAATAATTATTAAAGTTAATTTTATAATTTAACTTAATAGTTATAATAATTTAAATTAATAATTATTATTATTTAAAATTATTTCTAATTCAATTATTTAAATTATAATAAATTAATAATTATTCATATTTTTAATTATGCTTATACGATATTTATTTGTAGTTTTTTATTAATTCATTATCTTATATGATACTTACAACCATTAATTAACTAAAGGGCATATAAGTAATTTACACAGTTTCTCTCTCATACTTTTCCCCATTTCCAATACACATTCCTTCAAATCAAACATTGTTTTCTCATTCACCCTACTTCCATTCACCACATTTCCATTCCCCCATTCCCATTCCGTGATCCAAACGCCCCCTTAAAGTTTTTTATGAAAGTGGATAATTTATAAGTTAATATAAAAACAAAGAATAATTACTAAATGTTTTTCTTAAATAAATAATTACTAAATATTTGCTGGGAGGCAATTAAAGGTGTCTAAATTTCTTTAGATTTGATTGGTTTTGGTGTATGTTTTTTTAATTTTGAGTATATATTCACATGCATATGCAATGGATTTTATACTTTTTTTGTATATACTAAGTTTATCCAGTAAAATTATTTTTTTAAAAGGCCATTTATTAAATAAATTCATATAATTTGGAAAACGAAATAAATATTTAAAAATAATAAAAAAATCATTCGTATAATTAAATTTTTATAACATTTTTCATAATATTTCCTGAAACACATTATAAAATTCACAAAAAGCAAGGTATGAACTCCCCGTGGGTTTAAAATCAAACGAATATAAAAAAAAAGGAATTTTATTGAATTTTTCGCCAAGAAAATAAGAATTAATATAAATGCCTACATTCTCTAATTATCTTCTCTTGAACTCAATAAGAAAATTCCCTTTTTTTTATATTAATAAGAAAAATTAGACGATCATGGAATGCAAATGCAACCATATATTATTACACTATGAACACCAAAAATCAAAATTCATACAATATCAAAGAATCAGAGTTTTATTTCATTGAAATGATATAGAATGCTTCTTTTTAGGACTAATACTACTGCTCCTACTGATCCTAAACCCTTCCAAAGCTTTCTGTATCTCCATTGTCATGGCACTGTCAACACTCCCTGAAGATATCTTCTTGTGTGACTTCTGTAGATGAAGCTTCAAAGAACTCGTACTCAACCCGGCATTCTTCCCGCATATCGGGCACACCTTCATCGCTGGCTTCCGGTGTTGCCATTCCATCGATACCTTTCCAAAAAGCCGCTTGTCGAGCTGCAACAGAGCCTTCGCAAACCCGTCATTCGGTTGTGCTCTCCGGTGAGATTTCTTTAACATATTCCATGCATCTGCTAATGTCAGTTCTCTGCAACAGAAAATAAGAACATTTTAGACACTTGCGAAATGTTCGAGGGATGCGGTTGTTCGTGTTATCCGATTATTGCATACTTCCTAAGCATCAAGTACGCGAGCACAACAGTTGCACTTCGGCTTTTCCCTTCAAAGCAATGAACCAGAACTTTTCCACGGTGCTGTTCGACATAATCAATGTAATCAGACACCTCGTCGAAGAGATTGCTGATTTCCGCATCCTCATTATCACTTATCTGCAAAGAAATGGGTATCAAAATTGTACATTTTGCGACCCTAGCTCATGAAATAAAAGACAAAGCTCTTACGGAAAAGTTCTTGTACTCAAAATAATCAGGATACTGTGAATCAGATTGTCCGATTTCATGTGAACATAAGCAGAGTATGTGTGTGATGCCCAAGTGTTGAAGAGTGTGCATGGACCTTGCAGCAAGGGCTCCTCCGATGAAAACATTACCTGTAACAAGAGATGGCCGCTCCGTGTTTGCCGCATCTGAGATCAAAGCTATCCTCTCAAGAATATGTTCAAGTCGAACCTGAAAAAGGCAAGGATCTACGGTTCAGTTATCAGCATTAATATAAGATATTGCAGGAAGTACCTTTAGTTCATAAGCATCAATAACAGTATTGTTATCGGTCCCCTCAAAAAACCCTGAATTAAAGTTGTTCTCCTGGCATAACTTGACAACATCGGACCTAAGCATTTCATTCCATTGCTCGAGTTCCTTGTTCATCTCAGCATCAATCTACAACCAGTAGTATAGAACACAGATAAAAGAGTGTAGCATAGCAATGAAAAATGTGTGTGTAGATATATAGATATTATGCCCATTTCATATTTTATAATAACAACTTTTAAGCATCCAACCTTGGCAAACTTGTTGAAATCACGAAGCTTCATAGTTAACCGGAGACTATGGGATTGCTCCCCTTTTCCTTTTGAACACTTAGCACTCCAATTCTCCCGGGAGACTGGAGATGTAGATTCAGGACTGTCTCGAGAAGCAGGAGACGAAAATTTTGAAGTGTTTCTCTGTAATTCAGAATCATTTAAATCTGCTTGCACTTCACTTGTAACCCCTTCCTTATTTGCAGGACATGGAGTGCTGAAACCAATCCCAAGTGAATGCCAAGGAGAATCGGTATCATCCTTCTCTACTTCACCAGAGCTTTTGTTGATTATCGATAGAAATACTCTAAAAAGACCATCGAGTTTCTGGTAAAGTGTGAGAAGAAATATATGAAAGCCTTGCAGGTCCCTCAGTGCCACACGGAATCCCCCTCGGAACTCATGAACAATGGTCGCCATGTCGGCATTAGAAATTTCAGACATTGCAGGAGTACCCAACTTACCACTGGAAATTTCACTCAATATGTTAGCAGCGAATTCTGAACTGTTCAGTATGAGCTCGACCACCTTGGGATAAACTTCATGATCTTTCGCACGCTTTCCAGCAGGCGGTCGGCGAGGAACCCCGGAATCAATAGCCACAATATAAAAATCGTCAGAGGTCTTCACATCAGAAGATTGAGAGGAGAGTTTGGGATTTGGAAAATCTAATCTGCCATTAACAGAGTTCACCCTTCTTTCTTTCTGAAGAATTTTGATTATATGTGGTCTGTATCTTCTGGCTACAGATTTATAGGTTTCGTCCAACACCTCCGCCATATCTACCAACATGATTTCATCCACATACAGAAGATTTGCATTGTTACCACGCCAGCCAAGTTGTCGGCAGGGGAGTCTATCCTCATTTCTAAGTATTAGGTCCAACATCAAGACTCTCCCAAGGGCTGCAGCAGTGACTCGAGCTGCTTCAAATGAATCAAATGCAGCCGAACTCTCTAGGAGAGGTGAGCCATGAACATAACTGCAAGAACATGAAGACATTCAATATTGGATTAGATTTCGCATTGTTTCTGTACCAAGTACGGGATCAGCCAATCAAGGCTGTTCATACTTCATCAAGAAAAGGCATCGGCTTAATTCAAGAGCCTCTAACAACTCGGTGCATGTTAGTTCTCCGACTTCATCTCCTGTTGTAACAGCAGCATCACGTGCTTTTTCAGTAGCTTCCTTGATTTGTTGCCACTCCGGGCTGGAATTGTGAATAACTCTGCCCTGCAAGATGCATAGATTGATCAAGAAGATATTTTTGTTAGGTGGCGTGGAGAATATGATCCATAATAGAATCAGTGCACCACCTGTGGTGTTTGAACTCCGAGAAGTTTTGCAAATTCATAACCCAATCGTTCAGATTGTGTTGCCATCCGAGATGATGAGATCTTTATGACTGCAGCGGCTTCCCTCAGCAAAAGATCATTGCTCTCAGGAGCAATAAACAGTGCAAAGAAAACAACACCCCCAGAGTTCACGGTCACCTGCATCATTAAAAGGCTTTACTTTTTTAGCTGAAACATAATGCAGTAACTAGCCAATCCCAAAATTTGTATCAAGTTATGCGACACCATTCCACAGTCAGTACCTTATCTAGTCATTAATACCAGAAACAACTTGAAAAGCAAGTTGGTTTTTAACTATTGGAGGCAAAACACAAACAGGAACACACCTCTAGAGCTTTATTCATTTCGTCCTCTGCATGCTCGTTGCTACTATTATGCTCTGTATGATGCAGTGATGAGAGTGCATCCCAGGAAAAGTCACTCGAATCAATGTCCAGTGTTGCAGCACTTCCCAGCCTTTCCCACAAACTCATGTCTGCAGTTTGGCCAGTGGATGGGACAGTGAATGAATCATCGTCTCCTTTTCCAGAATCCAGTCCGCCACTGTCAATGAAACGGTTCACAAAGAAACATTAAGACTTCTCTAGCGAGTCTGCCATTGAGATGATCAAAAAAGAAAATTAGTGGATTGACTGTCTCTTGTGGCACATCATTTCAGTGAAGGTTGCCAATGTGACGAATAAAACTTGAACAATAATTGTTTATGTTTGACAATAATGTAAATTTCAGGGATTAAAGCATGGAAAACCCATTCAAGTATTGTTCTAATATACATAAACTGTTAGCATTGGATGGTTACTTCTCTTCGCCCCAAAACTCCACATTAAGGACTTACCAGAAGAAACAGTTGATGAGTGTGTAATGAATTCATGCATAAAATCAACCAATCCACATAAACCATAAGTTACAATCTATGCTACAGATATTGAAAGACAGGCTCAGTGAATTCCAAATGCAGGTACAGCTCATTTTCCAAGGAAGAGAGAACTTGCATCAAAATACACTCTATGTCAAACTGGCCAAGAGAATTTTAAGAAATCAAAGGCACTTAACCAAAACTCTGGCACAAAGCATTATAGAATTAACACAAGCAGTTTTCGACCCACAAACCCAACTACATCCCGAAAATCACATCCAAATCCAGTTCAAGGATTTGCGACACAAACACTACAAGTCTTCTTTCACTCTTTGATAAATGTGAAAACATTCAAAAAATCTTAAGTCCATTAATGCATTATCGACTTACAATAAATCTATCAACTCATACTAAATTCAAAAAAGTTCACATACTTCAATCCAATGCAAAGCTCATACAGAAATGATAAGGAACACTAGAAATTTTTCATTCCTCAATAAAAGTCAAAACATTGACACTTTAGAATCAATGAACACTGAACCATTATGCTCTATGGAAAAACACCATCGTAACAATCAAATCACCCTAGTTTCATACTAAGTTCACATTATTAAAGGTTCATACAGAAATAGTATGCAAAAAAGGAGAAAAAAAGGGTAAATTTTTTCCCTTCATAACATTCGCATACCTTTCTCGCTCTAACGAAGGTGATGGTGAGAGATCGAAGATAATGGCGCCGTTCTTTGGCGTCCGATGAGGGAATCCAGAGTCCCGGAGCTGGCCGCAGCGCCTACGCACCAGCGCCACCCATCTCTCGAACGCCTGCCCCGGCGACGTCGCATCCCCCAACAACAACCACGGCACCTTCATAACCAAACTCTAAAATTCAATCAAAATCCAAAAGAAAACCACACCAAATTGATGATAAAAAACACTCACCCTTGAAGACACACCGGCCTCCTTATCTCCCTCCCTCCCCTACAAAAAGGCGCGACTTTTAGGGTTGTTTTCTTCTCGAAAACCAAAATCTGAAAGGAAAAAAAAAAAAAAAGGTACCTGAGGCGGTGTGATGGAGGGGGGCGAGTAGAACTTCTCCCTTCGCTCCTCCACTTCCATGAAAAGAGGAGTGATCCAATGTGAGAGCTTTCCAACTCCAAACAGTACCCTATCTTCACCTCTCTCTCTCTCTCTCTGTGTGGTTTTCAGAGATGAGATCTCGCAGAGCCGACGCCGAGGAGTCCCCTCTTCTCTTCTCTTCTTTCTCACTCTCTCACCGGTACTCGGAGAAGAGATCTCGCGGCGGCGAGGACGGGAGTTCTCCAAGAAGGCATACGATAACTCGCGGAGATGCGCAATGGCCGTTTTTCAACGGGAGTTGGGAATCTACGGTATTCCTCGTTTCACCATGCATGAATGCAGTAATAGTTTAAGGATGGAGTTCTGTGAGTTAGTATACCTGCTCTATGGATTATGGATGTGTGAAATGGTAAGCTTGTATTAATGAGCATAAATTATGTCTCTTGCTTTAATTATTAACATGTTGATTTATAAAACTTAACAAACACTTATATTTTTACTTTATATAAATTTAGAGTTCGATTTTGAGTTTTTTTTTTTTTTTTCAAAAATAAACACTTTGAGAGCATTTGATGTTTTATTTTTAAAATATTGTAATAGACTTTTAATGGAAAATAATAAAAAAGTAATATTGAAAATTTATATTGAACATTTTGATTAAATTAATAAAAAAAAAGTAATATTTTTATATTTATAATTTAATGTGAGAACACATTTTTCAGAATTTTTCAATAATAACAAAATTACCTTTTATCATCAAATTTATTAGTAACATATTAAATTTTTTTTGAAATTAAATAATAGTTTATTAACGTTCCATATATATTACAAGTATATGCACAGTAATTATATACGTTAATCTAAAATTCTCTAAATACGAGATTGCAAGTTTTATACACATTAATTTTGAATATACAATAATATTTAATTAAATTTCATACATATTAAAATATATACATTAAGTTAAAAAATAAATATGATAAAAGCAATGTTCAAAAAAACGGTAGGCGTTAGTCGGGCGGTCAGTCATTTTCTAGCACCCAGATAGCCTAGACGGTGGCCTAAACGGTTTTACCTTTTTAGAAAATATATATATTTATAATATAATTTTAATTCTATATAATACCCAAATAGACATTTACCAACAAAGCAACAACCAAATTAATACGTAACAATCAAATAAGAATACAAGAGCTTCCATAATCCAAACAACTCTAAAACAAAAACTTATCATAAAAACATAGGCACCTATATCTTCTTGAAAACTTAGGCATATATATATTATTATAGTTTATACAAAATAATATAATTTTTTGATTCCTAAAAATCCAATTAATTAAGCATATATACTAAATAAAATTAATGCTTCTATGTTCCGCATACACTATTAAAATATATTAAATAACTAAAAAAAATTTAGTTACTAAGTTAATATATATATATATCAAAAACTTAAACCGTAACGTAATGACTTAACCGCCTAAGAAAGGTAATGATTATAAACCTAAGAAAGTTAAACTTAAAAACATATAATTTAAAAAATTTTTATTAAAGCCGCCCAGCCCGACTTAGCCCTCCTAGGCCGCCGCCTAGCCCGCCCAGACGGTGACTGGACGTCTGTTTTTTAGTTAGAAAACCAACGCCGATTTTTCACCGTTTTTCGCAAAAATGGGTCGGCCAACCACCTTCCAACGGCCAGGCGCTGCCTAGGCTGATTTTTCGAACACTGGATAAAAAATTAAATATATTTTGGGCAAAACAAATCGCTTCACATTCATTTTTTTGGGATATATTAAAGAAATTATTTTTCCTCAGTTTGAGGGAATATATCTCAGATGGAAGCGTCATTTTACCTGAAAAAAATACTTAACTAAATATAAATAAGTGATTTTTATACATTATATTTTAAGGATGGTGGAAAAATTTTCCACCCATCAATCCTTTTACAGAAGAGATTTGGTATGAATAGTTGGGAGATTAATGACAACGAAATATATAAAATCTGAAAAGAATTCCAGAGACAGGCCCGGCCCAAGTTGGGCCCGCCACTGGAGGCCCATCTCGTTGGGCACGTGCAAGGGTGTGCCTTATTAAATGGCCAACCAATTATAAACCGCCACGTATTTAAGGGGCCCACGACCCACTGAAACGCGTTCACACCTGCACGCCTGAACGACGAAGTACAACCCAAGTGCGCCCGCGTGAAGACGCGCCGAACCCGATGACCATTAATAAATGCGCTTCATCTCTAGCTTTTTGTGTATGACGTGTCATGCTCGGATTGGTGAGATAACTGAAACCCGCTGTGAAAAGACAAACTTTGCTGTTTGGAGGCAGACAGATGATCCAGTGGGCGGTGAGAATAGACAGAAAGAAACAAATGCGTGAGAAGCCGTGACCTTGTTCCACGTTCTCTGCATCGGCAACGGACTTAACGACATAATAATAATAATAATAATAAATTTAACAATAAATTTACACGGACCTTAAAACGTGACCCGAAAAAGATACCCACTGCCATGCTGGCGTCCCCCGTGACTTTCTTCCCGAAATGCACTTGTTCATAAAATTAATTTGTATAATTCAAGTGGAAATACTTTGAATAAACACCTTGAGTTGCGTCTCTAAATTAGCAAAATATAATTTAACCAATAACTTATTGATTTATTAGTACCGGATCTTTTGTGAAGGTATTTGTTTATGAGAAGACGTCAGATAGAATTTTCATAGTTCTCACAGGATGAGAACATAAGTGTTATTAAGTTTAAGGTTGCACTCCATACCTGTGCACGTTCTTAACATGTGTTTATCAAATTTCGTCAAACAGAAAAATTTTAAGTCAATTCTCAAAATACATAAATTTCTACAATTCAAACAAAAATATTTTTATAAAAAAAATTAAATTAATTAATTAATTCACACACACATATATATATATATATATATCCTCTCATAATGTCTTTACGTTGTCCCCCCTCCTATACTATAAAATTCGTAATTATTCATATATTTACATGCCTATTAAATTACTCTGTTTATCAAGGTTCTCAATGTAAAAACATCGATCTAACAAGACTAATGCACGTGCAAACCATGCACACGCACGTGAAACATTTAAGTAAGGAAAGGAGAAATTTATTTTTTTATTTATTTATAATTATGATCGACAACTACTTCTTCTTTAGTTCTTTACTTGCAAATAAAAAAGGGAAAATATAAAACTTTTTGCTATTTCGGTACATTAAAATGAACCACACTGTGGTTAGATAAATATATAATTCGAGACTGAAATGGAGTAATATTTGAAGAAAAATGATTAATTAAGACGTCAAGTAAGAAATGTCGTTTTATTTTTAGGGAAAAAAAATTTAGGAAATTATTAAATGTCGTTATCGGATCCGGATCCAAGGCCGTGATGTTACTGACTGTTATCGGATCGGGTCATGTTGAACATAATCCAAAAACTTTAAATCTTACCCGTCCATCACATCATCAAGGGGCCCACTTGATTTAGAAAGATCCGCGGTGACCACCGGCGCGCCAACGGTCCATTTCTCGAGAGCCGTGGCATTTCCGTAAATATGTATGAAAAACAAGCTTGACTTTTACCAATGACCCCCTTGCAAAACTTAAAAATTATTAATTTAAAAAATCACTCTAATTTCCCTTCATTTGATAGAAAAGTTACGGAAATGAAAGGGTATTTGTAGAATTATATATTTTTCCTTATATTTGTTTTTCAGATGATAAGGAATTATTTTCACACTGATATTTTTTAATATTAAAAATGTCATATTTTCAAATATATAACAATAATTAGTTTTTTTATAAATAGACAATAGATGATCTCATTTCTTTTTTAAAACAAATACGTTGGAATAATTAGCAAGTTATTCACAGTATTAGTGGTGCAGGTTTTTGTTTTTTTTGGAAAAGGGTAGAAATGCAAAATATACTCCATTGTTTACTTTTTTAGGTTATTTATACAAAAGTTCCACCCAAAAAGTAATTTATGTTTTTTGAAAGGGGTTGCACGTGAAAAACAACTTCTTTTTATGAGTTCTCTCGTCTCCCAGTGAAGTCCTCAGTTTCGCCAGAGTCTCATTTTCGTTTGAAAACAAGAGAAAAGAGTGAAATCATCGATTTCGGAGAGAATGGGAAGCAAGACGAGGCCAATATTTTCAATGCCCGGATCGCAGCACTACAGCGACTACGGCTTCGATTCTCAGTTCGATTATTTCCAGGTTTTTCATTTTTCATTTTTCATTTTCCGTTTTTCTCTTCAACTCACATTCTTTGAGAACTGTTCTCTCGTTTTTGTTTTCCGTTCTCTAAATTTTCTCTCTTTCTCTTCACTTCGTTTTGTAAAAGCTTTTCAAGCAGAGTTGATGAAAGGTCTGTTTCGAAAGTTGTCTCCTTTTTATTTATTTATTTATTTATAGTGTGGGAATATATATGTCCATTTTTGTTTTTGAAAATTGTTTACTGGTTCTCCGTTTTCTAAATGCTTCGTTTTTTTTTTAAAAAATCCTTTTTATTTATTTATTTATTTATTTATTTATTTAGTTAATGGGGTGAAGGTAAGGGAGGAGCCGAGGAGACATGGGAAACGGTGGGAACCGAGGGGATCAATAGAAGGGCATCATTTCAAGCTTCAAAAGCCCATCTCGAAAGACGATTCCCGAGCGAGGTCGAAGAAACGCAAGCAGTGGTGGAAAACTGCGTTTCTCTTCTGGAAGCGAAACGCTAGGGGAAACGAGAACAGGATGGAGTCGGGTCACTGTGAGCCCATTCACCGGGCGGTGTCGGGACCGTTGTATTTGACCGAGAGTCTTGGTTCGAGGACGCCGTGTCGTTCCAACCGGTCCGGTTCGGGCCCGCTCCGGTTCAGCTCGGCCGAACGGGCCGGAATCCCTTATCTGAATCTCAGGGAGTTCAATGTGATGGAGAGTCACCGGGTTTCTGCCACGTCAGCTCATCCGCACGTGCCGGTTTACCTGGTCACGTGATTCGTTCTTGTCGTCACTAGCGTGTTACTTCGCTTTACTATGTTACTCTTTTTTTTATTACTAATAATTTGTTTTTTTTTTTGGAGGGTAATGTGGTGGTGTGATCTGGCTCACCGCGAGTGAGCAGATGCATATGAGTATTACGGATATCATATAAATTTTACTGGTACATGTTCAATTGTCAAGTAGCTAAGAACAAACAATTGGTGAGTGTGAGACTCATCTGGTGCTTCACATCAATATTTAACTAAAATTAACTGAAAACAGTAACGAATATTTCTGTGGAGTAAAATTTAAATATGCATCATTCTAAAATAAAAATTAAAATATGTAATTAAATAGAGGCCTCCAATTCTCCAAACATTATATCATACAAGAGACTAGGAACATGCTTCCAGCCCAAGGCTTCGGCCACCTCTTTTTTATGACTGCATTTTGCAGGCACATATCGAGACAAATATAGAAATAAGATGGTAAAATGGTAAATGAAAACACTATTGACAGAGCACAACACAACGCAGCACAAGATAAAAGATCAGCCTACAATTGGGAAACATTGATGCATAAAATTATTGTCATCTTTGAAGCTGGTCAGCAGCCGAATTGCTTGTGGCTGATGATGCAGTTGCCCTGCCATTCGATACTCCATTGTCGACAGGCGATGAAATTCCCCACCTACCTTCCAACTCGAATGGCTCTACAACTTTAACTGATCCGTCAGTTAATCCTATTGCGAATTGATGTGGCTCCTGTGGGTGTGTTGCAATTACCAGCGGATACACCGGGGGGTTACTGCAATGAAAATTGTACGCATTATTACATGTCATGAAGGTGTAAGTGGTTTGTTCTATGTATTATGAGTTTCCAAATGTTAATTATAGGATCCCAGGTTCAGTATAATAAACTAGGTACCTGTTTGCAACTGGAGAAGATAAATAAGCAGACGGAGCAATACGACATCTTAATCTCAAGTTGTCAGCATCGAACACGCCGATGTTTCCATCATAGAAGGCTGCATAAACCAGCTGGCTGTTGCATGAATATGCGGCATGGGATATTGGTGCAGAAAGACTACCTTGGGGAACCCACTGAAATCGAAAACAATTATCATTAAGAACTATTTTAGTCAAAACAGTAGTTCATGAGTCTCAAAAGGCAGTTACCTGACGGATCCTTTCTGCTTTGGATGTGTCGTATATTGCTATTTGTGTTTCATGGGATACTAACAAGCGAATTTGATCAGAATGGAACTGGACTCGAGTATCACCAACAGGCGGTTTCCCTGCAGGTAATTGAATTGGAATGGATTTCTTTTTCTCCCAGCTGTCAGTGTTCCATATACATAGCTGCAGCAATGACCATTATGAATATAATCATTACACAAACCATCTCAAGATTCAGAGACAGCTTTTCCACTTTCAAAAGAATAAGAGAGGCAAAATCACCAGTCAACTAGTTTAAGTAGGGGAAGTAGCAATTCGATTCCTACCTGAGCATCAGCACCAGAAGAAACCAAGATGCCAAGATTGTTAGAAAAGGCAAGTCCGGTTATGCGCTTCTGATGACCACTCAGTTTTGTTTTAACCTGAATGAAATCCGTAAAAACTAGTAAACACTAAAGGAGACTAGTGGTGAGAACTTAAAAACTGATTAGCAGAACAAGACTACCTCATCCACCCGAACATTATAAATGTGTATGGTAGCGTCTTCCATTCCAATAGCAATAATGTTATTGTCCAGTAGATGGAAGGCTAAATAAGTCGAAGCAGGTGGCGGCGGCATGAATGTAGTCATTACCTACAAAAGATAATATAAATGCATTGACACTGAAGAACAATAACAGAATCAAGACCATGGGCATAACTATTTAATTAGCAGTGCTGCAATAGCTCACCTTGAATGTCATCATGTTGAACAAAGACACCTTCCCTCCACATGCAGACATAACATACGAATCATTCTTTGAGAGTGCTATGCAAGGAACCGCTTCTTCAGGGTTGGTATCTGATACATCATTGGTCATAAGAAGACCACTGTTTGGTTGCCAATGCTGTGGAGCAATACTGGCACTGGCCTTTAACCCTCAACCAAGTTAGAAATTAAGACATTTTCCACACATGAAGATCCATCAATAAACAAGCACAAAAACGTTAGCCATTACCTTGCCACTAGGATTCTGCTCATTACGGCTCCATTTCCACAATCTCTGGATAGCATTTGATCCTAGGGCTAGCAAACCTCCCCCAGAATTTGTGTAAAGAAGTCTTGCAACCTGAACAGTAATAAAATTTTACAACTGTCACACAAGGAAGTAAAGACCATCTAAGCACAAACTAACTATAAGGGTAACAGCATTCACCTTGCTGGCAGGCTCTGTGCCTTCTGGCATTGAAACAGCACGGCATTGAAGTGGGTCCAGAATTTCAGATAATTCCCATGGTTTGGTCTTATCAGATAGATCCTCCAAAATTCTGGGTTTCTCCATCCCCCTTGAAGGTGATCCCCCGTTCTGAAAAAGTAATCCATAGAAGCAAGAAAAACTCGATTACCAATAACATTATTAAAAAAAAAAATCAAAGCATGATGCATAAATGATATTAAGAACAAAATTTAAATCAAAGAGAAAATATTCCATCTTTCGTGATTGAAGTCAACATCGATGTTCAAGATAAAAGTAGGTTTTATTAGATGGATCTTTTCTAAACCTGATCTCTTCACAATTAATCATACTTACAAGAATAGGAGGTGGCTTTGCAGGAGAGCTTCTGTCTAAGCGATCCACCCTAGCTATGCTTGGGGAGATGCTTGCAACCACATGAGCGCCCGAAACCTAATTGAAAACATATTATTCAGGAGAGTGCCCTTGGGAAATTATATTGTATGTTTAGGTTATCAGTACCACCTTGACAGGAGAACTTTCATATTGAGCTCTGAATGCTTCAAAAGATCGACTTCCAAAAGCTCGCAGAGATCTATGTCCCTCTGCATTGGCAAGTATTTTGAAACCATGGTCCACTGTTGCAACAGCAAGAAGGTTTCCTTCCTTATTGAATCTCAATCGTGGGAGAGACTGTTGTGATTAATACTAACAAGTTAAAGATCTTGCAATATTTGTATAATTCAATGGCAAAAATTATGGAAACCGACCTGAAGTCCACCGTCTGCATCTGTGCTTGTAAGCATGTTCACATTGTCCACGTCCCAAAACTTTATTTGATTTTCTTCACCAGCAGCCAAAAAGTGGTTTTGGGTAGTGTCAAACTGAATAACACCAGCTGATTTTTTCCGGAAGCCAACATATGTTCTCTTTATTGCCCCTTCACTTTCATTCCACTCAACAAGAGATGAGTCTCCCTCTTTGCTAGTCCCACAGGAAAACAATCTACACAGCAAAAAGAACATATATGAGTGCTGTGCTATAACTTGAGAATTCCTTAAAAGACTGAATTCAAGCTTTCTACACAGCAAAGAGAACATATATATAAGTGCTGTCCTATAACATGAGTATTCCGCAAAAGGATTGAAATCAAGCTTTCTACATAGCAAAGAGAACATAAGTGCAGTGCTATGACATAAGAATTCCATAAAAAGGATTGAATTCAAGCTTGCTAATCTCAATTTAGAATCTCGAGCTTGCCTGCTTCCATCAGAGCTATATAACATTGTTGTACACCAGCGCCCAGGAGCATCATAGTCCACTCTAGATCCTACGTTATCATACAGCCATGCCTTGATTTTCCCGTCAGTAGCAGTTGAGAAAACAAACTGCATTAAGGAATAGGATCAACATGTTATTATATGAACTGAAATAAAGGAGGGTTCACTAACAAAACCATCACAGGAGAACTTCTGGCATCCTAAATAAAAACATTCGCATATCATTCCCTCTTTACTAACAAAGGGAAGAATTATTAAAGAAGTGTTTTTAACAAATTCTTTCTAAAAAAAAAATGAAGTACTATACTACTAAAATTCAGATTCAGAGTATATACAGAAAGCTCATGTTCAAGAGAAAAGTAATAAATGAACATAGTGAACATGGCACTGCTCAATCACCTCCACAAGAACAGCTGCCAGAAAACATAATTACATAAGCTGATTTCATTCATACAATGAAAGTGGAGGATGATGTTGGACATTGGTTGGTGCCTCTTTTTTTGAGTCAAATAACAATTTCAGCTAATACATAGCTTCCCAAAATAACAATGAATAAAATGATTTCTCATGCAGATTTCTGCCCTTCATATGGTACCTTGTCCTTCCAATCATATGTATCAAAACTAATTTTAATTTTTTTTCTTGAGAGTATAAATCATCACTTAAAGGTGAGAGTCACAATAAATGATTAATCTGCCTGAAAATGCCATTTACAGAATAAAGAGAATGATCTGAATTATACATTATAGATCCATCAAAAGAAAACATAAGTTGGAACTTCTTCCATGGCAAACCATTTCAGTAGCAATGGAGTTTGAGCACACACATGAGGGGGAAACTAAGTTTCCCTAGAAGGAGATGACAAAAACAACAAATATACCTGTATATTCTCCTTATGATGAGGGCAAATGGAATAAACAGGAGCCTCATGACCTTCAAAAGTGTAAAGCTTTTGACCAGTCAAATCCCAAACCTATAATGAGGCAATAAGCATTATTAAAGGAATAAAAACAATACAAACAAAAGCACAAGATACTATTACTCATGCCTTTATAAGCTTATCATCACCACAAGTCACAACAGATAATTGTTTGTTTGGATGAGCGAATGCTATGTCATTAACTCCTCCCATGTGAGCTTCAATCTGCTTAAAAATGAGAATCATTAGTGCATAACATCTTCCTTCAGTAGCGTGAAATAAGATGTTGCACTTTGAAAATCTACCTCTATATGTTGATGTAGCTCATTAGGTGCTTGATAGGCATGTAGGTGAATCAAGTGCTTTGAAAATGCAACCCCTGCAGTGGTAAGATTAGAATTTAGCATATGGAGAGAATAGGATCATCCAAATTACCTAAACAAGGAGACTCACCAATCAAATTCCCATCTGGACTCCATGAAACTTTAGTGACTGATATGGAAGAATCTTTAACCATTGCAGCCTGTCCGAATCAGTATAGAGATCAAGAGATACAAAATAAAAATGGTACTTCACAGTACTACACACGTAAAAAAAGATAATACAAACACCAAGCCAACAAAGAAATTTTAGTTATCTATCAACTTTAAGTCACCCAGTTGAAATCACTCTCCCAATCATCTCAATTGGCCTCCATTCACAATGACTAGAAAACATGAAATGTCAACTTAGTGAGGTAAATATCAAGGTTCCACTCAAAGGCCAACATGCGATTATTCATAAATCGCGTCACAAATGCAGAAAAGAAAACACAATAAGATCATGAACTACAACATATCACCTGTTTTTTACTTATGTATGATGATGAGCCAATGGGCTAAACTCATAATCCTTGAATTGAAATGGCACGGAAACAGATTTAGCAAGTACCGTTTATAAAACAAGTAAGCAGATTTACAACTCCTCATAACTGAATAAATTTCCATGCAAAGCTTAAGATTGTTTTTCTCAAAAAATAGAACATTTAACAAGAAGAAGAAGAAGAAGCAATTAGTGCCTTTTTTTCGTTAAATGAACAAAAAATATTGAAATAAGTAAAAAATGTGCCTACCAAAGATGACCTTCCCACATCACAAACATAAGATAGACAGATTATCAAATGTATTTCCACACAAAAATAATATAGAGAAATGAGTTTGTTAACCACGACAACAAAAATTTAAAATGTTTGGAGGGATTTTCAATAATAGGCAAGAACTTTTTCAGAAAATCACACTGAACGATAAGTACCTGAAATTGAGGTGAACAAGATGCTATGTCTCGCAGTTTGAATTGCTTTGACACCAGTCTCTCCCGTAAACCAACTTCCCATAGTGTGATTTCACCAGTCCCAGTGCCCACTATAAAAGAGGAAATGTAAGTAATGAAAAACCAAATAAACAGAAGTGGTAAGTACTCCAAAATCAAAAGCATTTTATACCTAATAGTAGTGTGTGATGAGAAGGATGGAAGTCCATGCTTGTCACATTTGATCCCTGATTCATGGCACAAGCTACAGTTCTTGGCAGGTCATCCAATGACCACGCAATTTGTGGAATAGGAAAAGGATATGCAACCTGTGTATAAGAAGTAGGAAGTAAACTTCAACGTATTGCTGATAGGTTGTAATCAGTTAAATTTATAGAGGACAATAGTTAAGCCAAGCATGCATGTGAAACCACATTACCTCATCAGCTTGATGCGTACTAGACCGCATACGCTTCATTAATTGCTCAGAGTCGGCATTTTGATAGTCTGTCATACTGAGAGTATTTGGAGTTCTTGGGTGTTTCAAGACAGAAACTGTTGCATGGAGCAACTATAATTATTTCTCTTGGAAACATGCACATACATGACAGGACTTTGTAATTATAGTGCTACTTTTAACACTTATTTAAACCAACGTAGCATCAATTCTAACTAGACTGCTTAAAGAATTAATACTGAAATAAACATTGTCTCCTTCAAAATTTCACTATAATATGAAAATGATATAGATAAAACGAATGACTACGGCAAATCAAAATCACTCTGCTTCAGAGACAGGCCAGGATGTTCAAAACAGAGAAAAGCAGATTACAAAGAGAAATCTTGTTCTTGGAGTAATGAAAATCAAATTTGCAGGACATAATAATGCAAAACCAAAGAATGATGTTTACGCAGTTCTGTTAAGTTCATGAGTAGGTGCTAGGTATATGAAGCCGAGAAGTCCACAGCATGCACATACAATACTAAACATCAACCTTCCTAGGATTTGCTAGATTAATCCACCACTAACGTCAGTTATTGAATCCGCACCCATTGAGCTATAAGGAAATAGGAAGAACATTTAGCCTGCTAGAGTGTGCGTAATTTCCAAAAGAGTGAAGCAAAGAACAGTGGAAGTCAATATTTGGAGCTCCAAATTTGATAAGAAACTCAATTCTACCATAATGAAAAGTGAGGCATAAGAAATTGAATCACATACATTATAAAAACATTTGAAACTTTTGCTTTGGTGATATCAATGGAAATTTCCTTCTGAATAAGAAAACATTCAAATTAGAAGTGAATGTATAAAATAATATAAGCTGCTTTCAGGGAAATGCTCTTCCATTGGTACAAGCAGATGGACACTTTTGAAAACCATCAACAGATCCAAGAAGCATAGGAAAAAAAGGAACATCATTAGTTTTGCAGTTTTCTTTTTTCTGTAAAATATATGAAGTTTCATTTAAAACTAAAGCACAAAAACTATCATTCAATATGTAATCAGTGGTTGAATCATGAAACAAAGGTTCAAAGTCTCAAACCTTGATTTGGTGGAATAGATATGGTAGGTGCAGCAACAACAGCAGATTGAACTGATGACAAACCAGCAGCATTGGCCATCCAGCCAGCTAAAGCACTGGCATTTGCTGCTGCTGCAGGTGGGAATGGCTGGATAAAGTAAGGGTAAGAGTTAAATAAAAGAAACACATTGAAGTGCACAAGCCCTGCATATTAGACATTACTTTTTCTTTCTGTGCATAAGTCATTTGTTATGGGATATAAATTTACCGCATGTGGCCCAAGTGGTGTATATGTAGCAGGCTTGGGAACAGCCGCTAGAGGAACAGAAACCGAAGGTGCACGAGCACCATTTGGAGGTGCACAAGTATGGTCCGTGAACAATGTCTTAATATCAGGATTTGGCCTTGGGTTCTTGCAAAGTTGATGCTGCCAATTAAGGCTGTCAAAACCATAATATCACGATCATTGGTCAATACCAGTTGTACTATATAATCCTAATAAATTCTACCAACACATCTCATAAACAAATTAACATAAATTCCATGTCCTGATTCTCAAAACCCACAAGGAAATTGGTTAAGCAATGGAAATATAAGTAGCATTCCCACATTTCACAAAGTTAGCCAAAAGGCATGGGTGACGAAGTAGGAATCACTATTGAGTCAGAAAGGAAAATCCAAGTAGATAAGACATCGCTGTAAGATATATATTTACCTTTGATTGATCAAAGTTCTCAATCGTGATGCCTTAAGAGTGGGGAAAACTAGCTTCTCTCGAAACAAAGGATTGGCTTCTATAAGTTTTTTAAGCTCAATAAGCATGATGCTTCGAGCTGACTTTGTGTCACCATATTTTGATAATTGCTCATTTTCCCTGCGGTTCAAAGCACCAAAGGAAAAAACAACTAGAGTGAATAATGGATCAACTTTTAGTTTACAGTGCTCGCAAAACACATCATTTCAAACTAATAAACATAGGTATTAAAAGAAAGGACTTCGATATAAGCAATAAACAATTGCAGAGCTTCAAAAATATTCACATATTATGAATCAACTTAACTCTGATTCCAAATAGTAAAAGGAGAAAATACAAGAAAGCAAGATTAGAAAAAAATAGACCAGTAAGGATTCATTATGAAGAAGAACAATTATTCAATAAAGGCTGGTTCTTTGTCGTTTGTCACAAAAAAAAAGTACGAAATTCTGAATTTCTACTCCACAGTGATGTGACTCCTCAATTGAAAGAACAGTAAGCACAAAACCTCTTAAATGATGAAAACAACCCCAAAAAAAAAAAAACAAATGGGCAAATGAGCATCTCAGTCCACATGACAGACCAATCACTTATGAATCATCCAATAAAACCCTTATGTCTCATCCAATAACATTGAGTTCTTAAAATTTGATAGATGAAACCTCCTTTTACAAACAAAGGTGACACATTTTAAAGTGGATATTTTTATTTTTGGTGTACAAAAAAAGTCAAATTACCAATTGAAATTTATCAATAAAAGCATTGAATTTAGTATTCAGCAATCCACGTGTTCAATTCCAAGGGTTGACGTCAGTTCTAATGCTGGATAACTCCGCAATACTCAAATTGTGGGCTCACTCATATGCATCAACAAGCATTCTCTAGTGGTTTAGAATTTTTTGTTCGTCAACACTGCATTTTGAAGGGGTAGTTCTTCTTGTCTTATTTTTGGAAGAGAGCTACACGACAAAAGTGAGCTGACCATGGTATAGATATAGCAATTGTGTACATTACTCTATTCGAAAGCATTAGAGTTGACCATGCAAACAATATCTGTGGGTAATGAATTTCACTAAAATTGCTCTGTGGCAAGAATGACTTTTTTCTTTCTAGAAATACAGTCATGGAAAATTAGTTCAATTGCATTTGCAAGGGACAAAACCAAAACAGAACGTCAAGTAATGATATAAATGTAGGCAGAAAACACAGCACACAACTGACCTAAAGTTTTCAAGTGTGAGAAGCTGAGTAATCTCTTTAAACAACTCCTCATTAAACGTTGAGAAAACCTTGAGATCTTTCACTAAGATCTCCACCGCTTTTGCTCTGTCATGCCTACATACACCACAAGGAACAAATTCAATTTGAATGGAAAAATTCAAAGTTTCAAATAAAACAGAACAATTAACAACAAATAAAAAAAAAGAAAAATTACAAACCTGTCAAGCGCTTCAAGATACTTCTGCTTCCTTATCTCAAAGAAGATCTTCATTGAATATCTATTATCATCAACCTTGGTGAACCCGGAGAGATACTTCTCCACCTCGTCCCACTCCCCTGCCTGCACCTTCTCCTCAAAGTACTTCATATTGAAGAAAAAACCAGATTCCTGCTCCAACCTGAACCAAAACCCATGAAATCCAATCAAACCATTAAAAATCCCATTCAAATAAGAGAGAGAACCGGGAAAATCATTCAAAAACAAGAAAAGGCCTTACTTGTGGACAGACTCCTTGAACTTCTCCTCCTCCAGGAACTGGAGGATAAGGAAAACCAGCTCCCGGCTCAGCGACGACATTGTCGCGAGAATCCAAACAAAAACAACCTCAAAATCACGAGAAAAATCGAGGCGAAGGTCGAATTGGAGCTCGAAATGGCGGAGATGCCTCAAGGGAGACGGATCTGACGGTTGAATTCCGAGATTTCACTGCGAGGCAACGATAATTCAAGGGATTCGAGAGCAAGCTAGGGTTTCGGCTCCCATTGAAGACAAAAGCAAGAAGAGGAAGAGCGTGAGAAGAGATGAGGACTTTGTCTCGCTTTCTTCGATGAGGTTCGGCACTCCTTTTCACCGGCTTATTGATACGATCACGTACTTATCAATGATAAGTGGTGTGATAGCTTATGATGGCGTAGATAAGTCCAGTTGTCTTCGGTTTGCGCGGACGCGAGAAGGTGATTAAAACGGGTGGATATTCGTCGTGGCGTCCACATTGAGCTGGGCTTGTCGGGAGATGACGTGACGTTTCGCGATATGAGAATTTGAGTCCCGTTTTCTCGCGATATTTTTGTTGGCGGTGGATCCGGTGTCAAACAAATTAAATTAACTATTATTTTTTATTTTTACCAAAAAATGGTGCTATATTTATATATTAGATTCATCCGATAATTTCAAATTCAAACCTTATAAATTCTAAATTCAAAAATTGTAAAATATTACAAAACTTTATTTAAAATTTTGAAATTTTAAACCCAAATACTACAAAATTCAATATATATATGAAATTCGAAAAACCTTGATCTTAAATCCTAAATGGTAATTTATAATTTAAGATTTAGAGAAAGGGTTTATAATTTATTATTATTAAGTAAAAATTTATATTTATGTTTCAGATAATAAATAATTTTTTTTAATAAAAAATAATAATATGGATGCTGATATAGATCCTTAACATTCATCCAGTAACAGTTTATTTATATAAACTATTTTTAGAAACTTATTTTCATAAAAATATTATTATTATTCTTCTTAAAAAAATCAGTTAATTTTATTTTAAAAATAAAAAAAATTATGTAATAAATATTTTTAAAAAAATGCCCTACCCAATTCAACAATGAAAATTTAAAAATAGGCTAATATACACGTGGCAAGCAAGCATTGGCGGAGGAGGCTGTTTGCTGTGTTTTGTCAGTGCATGGAAACCCAGCCTTGGATTCCATCTCTTCAGAGTAATAATAGAAAACCCGGTTTCGTTTAACCGCGAGAAATTGAGAAAGAGACAGAATCTCCAACGCGTCGGGTTCCAAGCAAAGGTGAGAAACCTGGCTAGGGTCAGTCAATTTAGAAGATAAAATAAGAAAAAGAGATGTGGGTCCCATTAAGGGAAGGGTCCAGTGAATTCAACTAATAAAATAATAATAATAATAATAATAATAATAATAATTAGTTTGAACGTGTTTTTTCTCGTGCACGCAGCAAGGCCGACCAGAATCCCGACAAAAGCATGAAGCACATTCATGCTTCACTATTGATTTATTTATTTAAAATTTATATATAGAATTTAGAAAATTCATTTTTTATTTAAATTTTTTTTAATATATATCACTTATTTATTTTTACAAAAACAAAGGTTATTTTTTGTAATTATAAATAAATAGTGAATTTTGCAACATGAAAATATTATGATAATAAATTTGATTTGGTGTTTTTGAAGATTGTTTATTATTATTATTATTATTTAAGGTGATGTTGGCGTTGAATTTTATTACATCCATTATTAGAAAAAGTTTTGGAGCATGGAATGGATTGAATTTTCCTCATTCTTTTTGTGGATAATTTTAATTTATTGTGGAAAAGATAAGGACTAATTAATGTGGAAAATAATAAAATTTATTATAAGGATTATTTTTTGGTTGGCCAATATAATAATTGGATTGGTCATGGACCATATAGGAATGTGAGCACAAAAAAAATTAAAGAAGAAGATGGTGCCAAGTCATCATGTCTCTCATATATGGATAATATTAATAAATAAATAAATAATATAGCTATAAATAAGGTAATAATATTTCTAGAATCAACTTATTCCAAGCATCATTTCTTAATTTGAATATTATATTTTTTTTTTTAAAAAATAATCTAAAAAGGAAAGAAACATATTGGGAGTTAAAAATACAATTTGGTTGTGGGGAAATTTTTTTAATTTCTAAAATAAATTACTAACAAGATTTAATTGGTATGAATTAGTAGCCTCAAACTTAGTTCATAATTAGTCATTTCTATGTTACTGGTTTTTTTTATTTTTTTATTTACCCAAAAAAATAAGTATTTAAAGAAAACTAACAAGTTAATATTTGTTGTAAAACATCCTACTATCATTCTAAAAAAATGTTTCATAATTTCTTTTTATTAATAAATAAAAAATAAAAAATAAAAATACATATTTATTATAAATTCACACATAATTAGATTTAGCTTGACAAAGTCTAAATTCTGGATCAAGTCATAGTTCTCCCTTAAATAAATAAATAAATAAACTCAAAAAAGTTGGAAACATGATAATTTGCTTAATCAAAATTTTAAATATAGATTTTTTTTATTTGTTAATATTTTGAATTTGCTCATTGATTTCTTTAAAAAAAAATTTAAAATAAGAGCGTTTTAAAGAGATATTTTGGAATTACGCTAAAGAAATGGATCATAAAAATTAGTGGCTAGGGATGTTGCCTTGGCCAATAATACATATGCATAACAAGGGTAAAATAAATAAGATATATTTTTTTTCTTAAATTGGAAATTTATTCAATGTTGAATATTTTAAAGGTTGACTTTCTGTGTTTAGTTTAGAAACGTGTGAAAATAAATTAATGATATTTAAGTTGAATTGATAGTGCTAATAACGTGGATGCTAAATTGGTATTTATGTCAGGATTCACATTATTTTTTATCTTTGTCATCTAAACCTTTATATATTGTAATTTTTAAAGTTAAGGTTTGGGTTAGGTGCTATAAAGAGGAGGAGTTGTGGGTTTAGGAAATTAGGAGACGGGTACTGAGACAACAATTGGGTTTAGATTTCGAATTCGGTTGCTCAGTTAAAAGCGGATTAGATGTAGTAGAAAGTGATTCCATGGGAGAATAATTTGACCACAATGAGGGAAAGTGATTCCCTCACAACAAATTGAGAAAGTTGGATTCCCATGGGATAGTAAAATAAGTCTATTTTTTGGATCAAAACACCATTAATATTTTTCTAGAATTACTTTTCCACTCTCTAAGGTTTTCTCAGAGACAAATGTTTTTATCGCCCAGGCTTTCATCGTTTCTCTAGGAAACCAGACAACACGTCCATCTCCCCGAGCCTCCATTACTTCTCTCCACATCTCCATTACTGTCGTTTGACCAACTAAAACAATTGATTAAGTTAATAAATTATTTTATTAAATTAAAAAAAATTATTTAATTGAATTTTTAAAAAATATTTTACTATTATACTATTATTACTTTAATGTTAAAAATGATTGACAAGTTATTAATAAACTATACTAACACAAGGGTATTTATGTCATTTTGGCAAAAGATTCTCAAGAATATATTCTAATATAACACACATATCAAACAAAAGAATGTTATTTTCTTATGAATTATTTTCTTATCAATCATTTTCCCATCAATTAAATTTCATCATCAACATTTCTATAATAAAGTAAACGCAACCTAGGCAAAGACGCTTGAGAACTTCATTTGGGTTATGGAGTAATATTTCAAGGTTTCCAAGATTCTTTGGAATCATTCAGTGGGGGATATACCTGACTATTGATGCCATTATAGTCTAGTGGAGGACCTGTGACAATGATGATGCTTGGATTGATTGAATCACTTTTAACTCCTGCACAAACAATTTCTCTGTTGTGACACTTTTATAGGTGAAAAGCTGAGACAAATAGAAACTTTTATGGCACTTTGTGAAGGAGTTCACTTCTATGCTACTCGATTTCAAAGACATGTTAAATCAATAAAAAATTGTTTAATTTTCTTTCAATACCATAGAATTTGGCCTAAATTAGAGTGAGGAGGTAGAGAGTGAAGGGCTTGCCATCCGCTGTAGCCATTGAAGATGCCACTGTGGACTTGTGGCTAACTTCTACACAGGAGTTTGACAAGTCTAAGCTTCGATCCAAAGAGAAGAAGTTTGAAAAAAAGAGGATTCTGAAAAAGGAAATTAACCGAAAGTCCTATGTTGGCTAAAACAAGTACTAATTCCACAGAGTGCTACATTTTGTGGTGGCTCGTGAGTGCCCAAAATAGGAGAAGTTTGTCGCACTTGTTATTAAGGGGGGATAGTGACGGATCAGTTCCTTCATCCCGAATCAATTTTCTATGATTGTTGGGAGCTTTTAGGACCGTGAAATGCAATGCTCCTTTGCCGGTTCTCTATGTTCATATGGTTGTGACCGGCAAGGGGACCGATGCTATGAGTGACACGAGTGCTACACATAACTTTGTCAGTGAGATGATGGTGGCAATCACACTAATCGTGTCAAGGTGATCAACTTCGGTAGTGTTTGGATAGTAGGATATTGTATTCCATGGATGTGGGATATCTATATGGATGAAATATCCATGTTTAAGTGTTTGGTTAGAGGGATTTAAGTAAAGATAATATTTAATAAATAAATTTTAAAATATTTTTTAAATTTTTTAATTAAATTCAATTATAGTGGATGATTACCGAAATTTATTTTTTTAAATATTTTTACTAAGTGTTTGATTTAAATAAAGGATATTAAATCACGGGATGAGACCGATTTGGTGGGACGCCGCTCATCCAATTTTCAGGGATGGGGGTCATCCTTATCCAGACCCATCAAGGCAACCAAACAGCGTGCCTCTAGATATCCCATCCCCATCCCAGGATATCCAGGCTTTCAAATACTACCTTCAAGGCAAAGCCGGTTGTTGGGGGTTAGTGCAAGTAGCGACCATTAGTTTGGGCAACTAAAATGAGTAAGATTGATCTCCTGCCCATGTCTCTGGATGATTTTGAACTCACATGCTCTTTGTTTTCGGAATCCGAAAGGAGAAATAGGGCAAGGAAATACTACTATTAGGCATACATTTAGAGCAAGGATTGAAGAGAGAAAATCTACACGTGGGCGTTGGGAGGACCACCCACAGTTCGTACTCACAGACATGCACCATCACCTCAAAGATTCGAACTCTCGCCACTTGCGAGGTGTCCTCATGGAGGACCCAAGTGCCAATTGACCTAAAGGCCGTTGACGAGAAAATCTACATACTTGGTGGGCATGGAGCTGAGGCTTGCTAAGGTGGTGGATGGCTAATTAACCCAAACAAAGAGTGAGGAGCCTCTTGAAATAATATTAATCAATGACATTAAACTATCCCTTCAAATTTAAAAAGCGAGATTTATAATTCAAGATTTAAAATTTTCTTTAAGAAAAATTGTTGACGATCATTTTTATTTATTTATTTATTTATTTTTCTAAGCTTTCCCATGCATACTGATAATTACAATAAAACCCAAAAAATATAAAAAAAATTAAAAAATAATCTTATTTTCATAAATGCCTTAATTCACTTGATAATATATCTCCTCTTTATATATAGATAAAAGTTTTTGAACAAACACCCTATATAGTATATGGTAGAGGCAGTGACAATAAATCTAGAAGTAGTTGCTATATATATATATTAAAAACTTTGACAATTTTATTTTTAAGAATATATCAATGCAAATTTTTTTATTTTTTTTATTTTTTTTATTTTTTTATGAAGAGATGTAGACCAACATTTTTTTTTCCCGGTTTTCGCTTGCACATGGACAATTACAATAAATTCCAAAAATAAAAAAAAAAATCTTATTTTCATAAATTCCTCAATCCCTTGCTAATATATCCGTTACAAACACACGCACACAGCTGCATAAAAAACTTTGAGCAATATTAATTTACTTTTGATAATATATAATGCGAATTATATGTATATATATTTTATGAAGAGGTGTACACCATCAATTTTTATTTTTTTAAGAAGCTTTTACATGCCTGCAGATAATTGCTACAAAACTCAAAAAATATAAAAAATTAAAAATAATATCATTATCATAAAACCCTTTATTTATTTATATGTATTATTAGTATACACACACAGTGGCATCCAATAGAAGAATAGAAAAGAAGGGGTTTTTAAAATTTTATTAACGATAATGTATGATTGGGTGATCAGTTCGTGAAATATAATTGTAGCCAAATGATTATTTTAATTTAAATTTAAATTAAAATTTTAAAATAAAAAATAAGGCTGTATTTGATTGGCAATATGAAAATGGATGGAAAAGAAAATTTTTCCATGAAAAAATTTGTCATAGAAAATAAAAAATAGTTGTTTGATTGGTATTATTTTATAGCTAGAAAATCAAAAATTTTCTATGGAAAATTCTTATTTTGTTGTTTGATTGTTTTTTTTTCACATAGCCCTTTATATTTTTTATGGAAAACTTTTCCCATGGTGGAGGTAAGAAAATTTTTTTACTAATTTGAAGAAAAATTTTGGCAAACAAACAGTAGCTGAAAAATGACCCATAAAAAATTTTTTCAGAGAAAAAAAAGTAATTAAACACAACCTAAGTTATAGTTTGGTGCAGTATTAAAAAATTTATCACACATTCAATTGAAAAAAAAAGTTGTTAGGAAATAAAAAATTTAATTTTTATAATTAATAACATATATCTCAAAAGAAGAAAAGCAGCTCTTTTCTCCCTAACCTTTCCCCGCCTCCACCTCTCTCTCTCTCTCTCTCTCTCTCGGCCTGCGAACCATGGCCATGATCAGCGCCCTCCGACGAGCATCCTGCCAATCGGCGGCGTATCGGAAGCAGGCAGCACCGCTTCTTCTTGGTCTTTTCTTCGCCCGCCACATCTCCACTGGTTTCCGCGAGGAGCGCGACACTTTTGGTCCCATTCTCGTCCCCTCGGATAAGTTTGGATCTCGAAACCCTAAGTTCTTCTTTGTATTAGTTTTTTGATTTTGTTTTGAGCTTGGATCTGTTTGGATGGTGGTTCTTTTAGGTTGTGGGGTGCTCAGACGCAGAGATCGTTGCAGAATTTTGAGATTGGCGGCGAGCGTGAGCGGATGCCTGAGCAGATCATCCGCGCTTTTGGTATCCTTAAGAAGTGTGCGGCTAAGGTTTGGTGTCTTCTTAACACCATAAGTGCCATTTTTGTTTGATTTCAGCTTTCTATCGTTCATGAAAATGTTGGTCTTTGGTTTTTGTGGAGGGAAACGTGATGATTCTGTGGGATATGTAAATTTTTACTTTTTAATATCCAAATGTGCAATAAAATTGAAGTTTTTCATGTTTTTGTAGTTCTTTTTATTGATTTTTCTGTTGTCAATTTCAGTTCGATGTCAGCTTTCGTTTGTCCAGGAAAATGTGTGTGTGTGTGTGTTGGAGTGGAATGTGCTGATTTGGTGGCATATATAAATTTTTACTGTTAGAATCTCCAAGCCTGCAATATAGTTGAAGGTTCCGGTGTTGTGTGGCTTTTATTATTATTTTTTATGCTGTCATTTTTCTGTTTGATTTCAGCTTTTTTTCATCGGTGAAAATGCTTATTTTTTTATTTTTGTTTTTTTTTTGAAGGGAAACATGTTAATCCTCTGGCATATAGAAAATTTACTCTTTGAATTTCCAAGGCTGCAATAAAGTTGATGGTTTTTTGTATTTTTGTGGTTCTTGTTACTAATTTCTGTGTGCGGTTAGACAGTGTGATTTTACTGGAAAGTTTTACTTTTGCAACCGTTTTCTTTTGTTAATGTTTGAAGTCATAAAATATGTAGCTTTTTTGTTTTGTTTTTTGTTTTTTAACTTTTGGGAGTATGATACTGTCAGTCAAGAGTAGATCTTCTTGAAACAGGGTTCAGTCAATTTCCTGGAATTTACCTCCTGGCTTCAATCTGTTTCTTTTGTGTCTTGTTAATCCTATGAATATCTTATGTGGTCTGCATTTTGCTTGATACGCATCTTCTTTATTTTTTTAAATTGTCCTACTACTGGGAGATCTACTGGTTGGTTGTTGACCATGAAGGAATCCTTACCAGTAAGCAGTTCTGGCTTAAGGATAGTAATTGGCATAGATTCACATCTTATTCTATATTCATTGCTCTTTCATATTGTCCTAATAATTTGATGTAATCATGTAAGCTGATGGCGGGTTTTGTTTTGCGTGGAGTCATATTTTCCTAATCTTGATGATTGGTTCATATCGCAATCCACTAATGGTCTATGGTTACTTGTTCTGTTCCTTTGAAGTATGTCTACTTTTTGTGATTTGTATTAATTATTAAAAATTGGATGCATGTATAGTAACTCTTTTGTACAGGTGAACATGGAGTTTGGTCTTGACCCAACTATTGGGAATGCAATAATGCAAGCTGCACAAGAGGTGGCTGAGGGAAAATTGGATGATCATTTTCCTCTTGTGATTTGGCAAACTGGAAGTGGAACCCAGAGCAACATGAATGCCAATGAGGTCAATAAAAAAAGTTTTGTATTGATTAAGATGCACTTTTCTAGAGTGAGTAATTTTGATATTCTATTGCCATTGCTTTTCTATTGTCACAGGTGATAGCCAATAGAGCAGCCGAGATACTTGGTCATAAACGTGGTGAAAAGTTTGTACATCCCAATGACCATGTCAACAGGGCACAATCTTCAAATGATACATTCCCAACTGTGAGTTTGCTTTTTCTTCAGGGAGTTTCTTGTACATTGACTGCAGATAATATTGACCATTGTAGATTTTATTTTTAATGATCACTGGTATACTGGACTTTGGATGAGATTGCGGAGGTGAACTTTCTAGTGTTGATGTTATTTGTGCACTATAAGTGATCAAGCTATGCCCTTAGCTACAACAGCATCTTGTGGCTGTTCACAATAAAGAGATCAATGTAGCTTGTGGCCTTATTATGCAGTTATTATTATTTTTGTTTATTTTTATCATTCCCGGAGATTAAGGACTTATTGAAGAGATGCATCTAAGTCTTTAGATGGCCATTAGCACAATACACAAAAACTGTTAGCCTGTCATGGTACTTCTTGCCATGTGTTTGTCTTGATTATGGACCTTGCCAAACAAGTTATGCCATTGTATTGGCAACTTTTATCAACTACTGATTTTATATTGTTTTAATAGAATGCAATACCTCTGCCATGTATGTGGGAGTCAATACATTCATGTAAGTATGAGTAATATGGGTAAATTTTGTCAGGTTATGCACATTGCTGCAGCTGTAGAAGTTAATTCAAGGTTTGTCCCAAGCTTAAAGCAATTACATACTGCTCTACATTCTAAGGTGAGGCACATTTTTCCTTTTTTAATTTAAATAAGTATAGATCTGTTCTTGAGTATAGCTTGATTTTAAATTATGCACTTGGAAAGGTCCCTTGTTTATGGTAAAATTACTCGTCATAGGTTCAGAAAAAGGAACATATAACCAGATTTATGGTTTATCTTAGAATCATTTGATTACAAGACCAACTAATACCATCTCTGTTCTGCACCACTTTTGTTTCCAGTATTCTTACTGTTATGCTTTTTTTTTTTCTAGTTGATGAGATGCATCTCAGCATTCTTATTGAACTTTCTTAGGCCCTATGTTTATGCATGAATCATTGGATTAGTATTAAAATGCAGCCACAGTATTTTACCTTTTCTAGATCATCTATTTTGCCAGTGAAGAATTAGGCTTTTATAGTAGATAATATAGTTGATATTCTGATATTTTGTATTTTTACATAGTCATTGTTTAATTGGTGTGTTTATTTCTCGGCTATATCTTTCTTGTTGCTCTAGAGTGTTGAGTTCAAAGATATAGTCAAGATTGGGCGTACACATACTCAGGATGCTACTCCTCTAACTCTTGGACAAGAGTTCAGTGGGTATACTACTCAGGTACTCATTTTTAAGTTACAGCAGTGCTGATTGCTGGCCTCTTGCTTCTTCGTGTATTTCTTGTATCACAAAGATATCTCACTGAACCTTGGCTTGTTGAAACATTTCTTTTGCAGGTGAAATACGGGATTGATAGAGTGTTGGATACACTTCCTCGCATGTATCAAGTAAGACAACTACTTTATGTATCTTTCCACAGTAGTATATCAGACTGTCCCTTATTAACATTGAACTTTGAGTAGCTTGCACAAGGTGGTACTGCTGTTGGAACTGGACTGAACACAAAGAAGGGGTATGGTCTTTCTTCGGAGGACTTATTTTTATTTTATGGCTTCTGTAAATGTATATGTTCTTCAGTAGTACACTTCATATGCCCACATCATATTGGCACACATGTTTTCTTCTATTGGATTTTGCTTTGGTATGTCAAGCCTCTCATAATTTCTAATATATCACATTTTTTTTATATATTTTCTTTTGTTTTCTATTTTTCATCTAGCACCTTCATTCAATTGTTATAGTTTGGGTTGAAAGCATTTCCAATCCAAGTGGATCAATATTTTAATAAAAACATAACCATGCAAAAGTGAAAGTAATTGTTTGGTTCACTTTGTTTGTTTCATTAGGTTGCCTGCATGCTATATCATGTATGATATGTCTTTTTATTTACTCTGGATAGAAGTTCCTACTTTGTTGATTTTTGAAGGGCATGCCCATCAACTGTGCGAATTCTACCAATCAGCCAGTCACTTTACTAGCAGTCATATCATTATTTTCTTTATTTTTGAAAAAAAATATTCCAGTACTGTACTATTGTACATTAACTTTTCCTTGTTTTTCATGCATACAATATTCAGGTTTGATGTTAAAGTTGCTGCTGCAGTGGCTGAGGAGACAAAGCTGCCATTTGTTACTGCAGAGAACAAATTTGAAGCCCTAGTTAGTATCTATACCCTTCAATACCTGTCTTCGATTTGCTTGCAACTAAATCTGACTTTTCATTTTCATCTTCTTCCTTCAATTTATTGGTAATATATATGTATATATGGTTGTCTGAGTCTTGAGTGCTATTGTTCTACTTGTCGAACTAAGAAAGCAGTTTTTAGTTGTGAGACATAAAATGCCCTGATGTATGAAAAGAGAACAATGCATACTGGATGGCTGCTTCTCCTTGACAAACTCATATTCTTGTCCATTTGTTGAGATAAAATGACCACTACGCTGTCCAGTTTGCAAGATTACATTTGACCTATTATGAAGAAATTTATGTGATAGTTACAACGTAAAGCATTCTTAAAATAGTATTATGTAAAATACATGTTATTTATATGTTTATTAAATAACCAAGAATATTTAACAATGCTGCTTTAATGAGCATATCAGCTGGGTTACCTGCTTAAGTTATATTTTTTTTTTATTATTAGGTTTACAATTACAGGAGCCGGATAATCTTATCAGTTTGCCAAATAGAAGGAAATAATGAGGTTAAATGCTATAAATAGGGAAAGATGAAAATTTAAGTTAATATAATTTTCCTCGGGTGAAAGAGTTGATAAATTCTAATTGTTTGGGGTATATTCCTTTAACTTAGAAACATTTTAGAATATATTGTTCATAAATGCCAAATTGCATTTGACAGAGTATGATATGGTTGATGGCCATTGCCAGCTGTTCAATCGGGAACTTGCAGAAATTCTCTCATGGCCTGATTTGCATGTTAAACTAAAACTTATTTTCTTTGAACCCTGCGTAAGTTATGACATCAACCATATCATGCTCTCAAATTTCAACCATTTTCTGGGAATATATATTTTCAATATAAGCTATTACCCATAACACATACTGGGTTGCAAATTACAGCCATTTTCTGTGAACAATCAATATATTCATGAATTGCTTTTTAATATATTCTCACTGGAGATATTAAGAGGGCATTCACTCTACATGTTTAACAACAAAGGCTACCTTTTGTCAATATATTTTTGCAGTATAAGCTGTTACCCATAATGCAAAATCACTTTGAAGTTTATTTCTAATCCTTTTTTTATTGTAGTGTGTGGGTTTTAGTGCTTGCTATTGTTCATTTTAGCTTCCTTTGGGACATTTTTGTGTTGTTTTTTTTTTCCGGATATGAAAAAATTGAACTTATGGAGTCAAAAGAGTGACATAGGCATTTGCTGTATTAGTCCTGTATTCAATATCTCATCAGATCATCTTCTGAACAGGCAGCACATGATGCTTTTGTTGAGACTAGTGGAGCCTTGAATACAATTTCTGTTTCTCTTCATAAGATTGCAAATGATATCCGACTTCTTGGGAGGTACCTGGTGACCATTTTGGTTTTACTTGTGTATAACAGATAATCTGTTTTGTTGACTTCAAAATCTCTCCTTTTCAGCGGTCCACGTTGTGGGCTAGGCGAATTAATTCTTCCCGAAAATGAGCCAGGCAGCAGTATCATGCCTGTAAATGCCTTGCTTGAACTATTTGCTGTGTTTCATTTTAGTTTTTATAGTTTTATCATAATTGTTATCATTTATCAATTAATTTCTTTAAGGTTCATTTAAATGTCATGCTTTCTGTATTTACTCATTGTTCTTACGGGGTGATATCAATGCCTTTTTTGCTCAGGGTAAGGTTAATCCTACACAGTGCGAGGCTCTTACCATGGTTTGTGCTCAGGTACTGTTTTTATCTATTCAAATGCCATTTAACATTTCTGTCCTGGCAGTATATGTTAGTTTACAATCTACGCTGATAAGCATGTCTGGAATATAGTCTATGCACAATTATTCCCTAGGATCATCATAACGATAATGCATACATTTGGTAATTTTTGGGTTAAACATCATTGCATGAAGAGATGCACAAGCTAATTTGCTGCGGATGTAAACCTATGCATGCTAATTTCTTATATGATATAGTTATGCAGTAGAAGTATATTGATGATTGCCGTTTGAATATAAATGGTGTGAATTTGATGTATAGTGAGACTGGAGTACTTATTGTGCAGAAGTAAATGTTACCTTTGCTGAAAAGTTTGATTTTAGATGTATCCAAATTTCTCCGAAATATAGGTTCTCATGATGCTGCTATATAGGATCTTTCCTCATTCCCACTGAAACTGTGATTTCTTAATACGTTTCTAACCGATGTATCTTTCTTTGTTTAATACCATTCTCTAACAGTAATAGAACTGATCCTGTGCGCCTTTTTTCTAGGTAATGGGAAATCACACAGCCATTACTGTTGGTGGATTGAACGGTCATTTTGAACTCAATGTGTACAAGCCTGTAATTGCCAGTAATCTTCTTCGAGTATGCCCTCTTTTACTTCATCGTCATTGTTCGACTAATTCTAAAATTTAAGAATCAATCCAGATAGCTTTCTCAAGCTATATTAATATTTACTTTTGATTTATTTTCCAGTCTTTGAGGTTGCTTGGGGATGCTTCCAGTTCTTTCGAGAAGAACTGTGTGAGAGGAATTCAAGCAAACCGAGAGAGGATTTCAAAATTACTCCATGAGGTAAACCTTGGCTCATGTGAATTGCATATCCTAGTTTATTATATTCACTAACATGTTATTGTGTGTTGAAACACTCCTGCAGTCCCTGATGCTTGTTACATCATTGAACCCTGTAAGTTCATGGGATTCTTTATTTTTCATGTTTCATTGAGTTGTATTGTATTTAGATAAATTTCATGATATTCACATCAATATTATTCATCAGAAAATTGGCTATGACAATGCCGCTGCTGTTGCGAAGAAAGCTCACAAAGAGGGGACAACTTTGAAGGTAAAGCTCACTCACAGCAGTCTCTTAATATTTATCTTTGTTCGAGGGAATTATATTCCGTAGCTAATACTCGACGGTAAATACTCTTGAGGTGGTTCTAATCTGTATTTTTGTTTCGCCTAAAGAGAATGAGTCATTCCGGGTTAAAAATTGCACGGCTGAATGATTTCGGGAAGTTCTATATGTATATCTAACTTGAAATTTGTTGTTCAGAATGCGGCATTAGACCTTGGAGTCCTAACCAGTGAAGAATTTGACGAGCTCGTGGTACCGCATAAAATGATCGGCCCGTCTGACTGAATGTCTGCAGATTGCAGCATTCGAACATAAGTTTTAATTTTTCCGAAATCGTTCCAAATCAAAGTTTTACACTCAATTGACCTTTTGCCAGGGCATAGCAAAGGTGGATATTTCAAGGGAAAAATAAGTGTTCCCAATGAATGTTGAGGAAAAATTTTCTAATGCCCTGCATTTTTGAAGTGATTATTCCAATTATATTGAGAGCTTTTGTTCTCTTTGTACCACAAATAAAAGACCAGACATTGCAATGAAGTTAGCCATTGAAACTCTGCATCTTTTTGTTCCCATTTTCTTTCCTCCTTTTTTTTTTTTCTTTTTTCTTTTTGGCAGTGGAAGTCTTTGTATGATTTTAAAGTAATATTAATTTATGTAAATATTATTTGGTGATAACTATATCTTGAGTATTTTCTCACCATGTTACATTATTTTCATAGATATAATCCCACATTTTATTTTATGCATATATATATATATCTTATACATACCCACAAATAATAAATAAATAAAAATATCACATACTCAAGCAGCAGCGGCAACCTTGCAAGTACCGGTAACCGGGTCCCACATCGCCGGAACCAAGAACTTCCGGCCACCGGCGCCATAAGCATTGAAGCTCGCCCCACTCAGGCGATCCACTGCCAACTCTCCGGGATACCCCGGATAAGCCCCAGCCCCAAACACTCCCCTGCACGCCGTCACGGCTTCTAATGGCGCCAACCTATCCCCCTGATACCACCCATCACCGTCTGGATTCGTCGCCGCTCCGGCCATCACCGTCGCCAAGTTCATCACCATCCCATCAACCCCAACTCCATTCGGTGACACAAGCGCCGGCCCCGGCGGTCCGTAAGCAGGAACGGCGTACGGCCATGCGCACGTGCCAGGGCACTGTTGGCTGGGGTCTCCCACGTGCGCTACGACCAACTTTTCTCTTCCTTTAATGACCTCTACGTAGCCTGCATGGAACCCGCATGAACCCATGCAGAACCTCTCAACGGCGACGTCGGCGGCGGTGAGGATGAAGTAAATGCCGGCGGGGTCTAGAGGGAGGGAGCCTTTGGAAATGGCTTGGTTGAGGATGGCGATGAGGTTGGAGCGGGTGAGGGATTTTCCGGGAGTCGAAGAAAGGTGGGTGGTTCCGGCGAGGGTGATGGAGGTGGAGGGTGGTTTTCCGGCTAGGTTTTTGTAGGATTGGGTGGTGGACCACCAGTGAGGAATGGAGGAGGAAGAGGAGGAGAAGGAGGAGAAGAAGGAGGAGATGGTGGAGAAGTGGGTGGGAGAGAAGGAGCCATACCAAGTGAGGTAGATGTTAATGGGGGAGGTGAGGAGAGGGCCTTTGTGGTAGATGAGTTGGGAGGTGGAGGTGGAGACGGTGGTGGTGGTGGTGATAAGGAATGTGGAAAGGAATAAGAGAAGAAGAAGAGTGAGAGAGTTTGGATTCTTTGGAACTTTAGACATTCTTTTGAGTGTAGTTTTGGTTTTGGTGTGTTTTGTGAGAAAAGAATGAAGTTGTGTTTGGATATTTATAGGCAATTTTTTTGTTTGATGTTGTGGTGGAGAAATTACATATATACCCCTCTAGGAATGGTAGTGGTTTTCTTAGGTTGAGAGAGATTGTTCTATAAATGTTTGATTTTCGCAATATATATCCTTATGAGGAATATTATTCTTCTTCAAAATTAATAGTTTGTTTGATACGTGAAAAATTTGAAGTATAATACAATATAATTTTTTTTATTCAGTATTCGCTTTATATATAAAATAAGAGTGTATTACAAAAAAAAAAAAAAAAAAAAAATCAAGTGTAGCATAACTTTATAAATTTTTTATGCTTCAAAAATCATGGTATAAAATTTTACCAAATTATAGCACAGTTGAAAAACAAAACTATTTTTTTTTTATTAAAGTAAAAATCTTGTGTTGTTTAATATATATTAAACATAAAATAGTACTATTAATAGAAAACATTAGTGCTACAAAGATGTCTTGAACGGTGATAAAGGGTAGATATGTAATTTGGCAATAAGTGGAAAAAATGAGAAGCAGGCATGTACTTGTTTGGTAGAGACTAAGATTGTGATAAGAATTATGTTTTTGGCTTTGCATCAATGATTCATGATTGGTTTGGTAGTACATAAAGCTCAACAAGACACTGATTCTTACTATTGAGTTCATATGTGATTTAAGGGTTTCTTGTACTACTTTTGAAGAACTTAAATAGTGATTTATGTACCCATTAATGTGAGTGGATTAGATTCTTTTATTAAATTTAAAATATTATTTTTATGTTTATTAATTCTCAAAACCTACAACATCTAGTATTCATCGACTATGATTGCCGGTGACTGTTGTCTCTCAGTGTTGCTGTTTCTTTTTATCTGTATGGATTTCACCACTCTAATGAAAGTTCTCTGTTATATTGTTTTTTTTTTAAATATTTATTTTAAAATATTATATTATATTGAATTTTAAATATTATATTGGAGAGAATTATAGAATTATAAAAAATAAATACTCTCTTATCAAAATATTTGTATATCATTAATTGAAGTATTTGTTGGAATTGGTTGAGCATGCACAATGGATGGCCAAACATCAAATTTAAGGGGGAGTTTTGTCAAATGGGGTTGCTTATGGGTGGGTTTCAATAAGATTTTCATTTTTTTTTTTTCTATGATATGATTCTCATTAGTCATAATCAACTTAGTAATCACCATTAATTCACTTGATTTGATGTTTTTGAAGTAAGAAGTAATTAACAATAAACTAAAATATTTTTTTTTAATTTGAGTTAATATTTAGAGAATGAATGTTGAAGTGTTTTTTTGGGGGTCTTTAATTGTAGTAGTTAAAATTTTATGAAGGGAAGATGTTGCCCTAATTCCAATTTATTGCTTTGTTCGGTTAACAAAAATTATCCCAAATTATTTCTCAATAAAACATACTCCCAAATTTTTAATATAAAAAAATATATTTAATAGCGGTTTTTTACCTCATATAACATTTGAACTTTTGATTATATCCACTTATTACTAAATACAATATATTAATTTAATAATAATATTATATAATGAGAGTGGAGAGATATCTTACAATAGCCATTATATTTACATGTAACGGTTACTTTTAATTTATGCAAAATACTAAACAATATTAAACAGTGCTGAACAGTAGTCACGTACAGTATATAACAATAACTTTACATAGTTTTTCATAAAAATAATAATCGTTAGATGCTGATCTAATGGTTATCATCAAACACTCTTAAATGACAACAACTCTAAAGATGCCCCCAAATGACATTTTACCTCATGCAATATACAAAATATTTTTAATAATAATATGTTGAACATATATTCACTACATATATAACAAAAAAAAATAGTAAAATGAAAATCAAGGGAGTATGTTTGTTTTAATCAAGCTAATGCATGTTGATAGATTGACAACACACAAACACATGCACATCAAATAGTCTATGGATTGCACCATCAATTAATGGCTTTCACTCAACCATTTATTATTATATATATTATTTTATATATATATATATATAAAATAGTGTAGATAAAAAGATTGGTCATTTAATTGGATAGAAAGACATGCAACCTACTCCTCTCATCCATATCCATCCACAACCATTTTGCTTGGTTCTCAACCCATTTACATGGTTGCTAATAATATATTATAGATAATTAATCTAAACTCATATTATTCTTTTTTAAAATGATATTTATATTTATATTTATATTCTTTAATGTACTAGATAAAAGAAATAAATTACTAAATTAAGGACTATTAGAATTTATATGCTATATAGATGGCAAAATTAATTATATGTTGTTTGATTTAGAACCCGGCTTATGTATAGTCTTAGTTGAGAATTAATTAATTATAAATAAAACGTATAGAGTTTAATTAGGATTTTGATACACTTATGCAATTAGGATTAGAAAGTCGATTTTTTTTTATTTCACTATATATGATTGAATTTAATTAGAAAATTATGTTTATAACTTGATTTATCTATGATTTTTAGTTTTTAGTTTAATAAGCTATAAAGAGTGGAAAAAATTACTTAATTAAGAAGGTGAAAACAAGATTAAAATTTAATTAGAATTGAAATTAAGTAATAAGATGTTTGGTTTAATTATGATGTGATTTGCTTATAAACCTTAAGTTTAGAGTTTAATAAGGTTATTAGATAGATGCAAAGAATTTGGCTAATTTGGTGATAGAATGAGTGGTGGTTAAGGTTGCAATTTTGGACAATGATTGATGCGTTTGAGGATCATGAACCCAATTAAAGACTTTAATGAATGATCCATGAACCTAGACTTATTGAATGGTGACTAAAGTTTCTAAAATTGTATGACCTTATCATCACATAATTATTAATGGATTCTTGTGATTAAATTATGAAAGTGATACCTTTATTGGACTTTCACAAGGAGAATTAGACCTTAAAAGTTATTATTTATTAAATGAGGGAAAATAATGTTAGAGCTAACAAATTTTTTTTTTTAATTAAAAAACCCTTTATATTTCAAATTCCATCATTTTAAGTCATCTATTTTTAAATATAAATTCATATAAAATGATCAAATTATCTCTAATCTTACTCATTTGCTCTCATGATTGCATGATAAACATGAAAATGAAAAAAAAAATTAAAAATAACAAACTAAAGAGTATAAAACAGGGAATGGTAATTTTACCTTGCTGAGATGTTACAAGGAAAGCCATATACCCTTGTATTTATACTCAATAAAAATTACATTTATTTATGTACCTCGAAATCATAAGTGGATAAAAACTTTGTTTGTTTATATACATTCCTAATTGTTTAATAAATGATAATCTGGTTTGAGTTTTTTTATTGGTTTTTTTTTTGTTATTTAGAAGAGTGGACAAACCGCGGATTTATTTGAAAGATAAAAACAAGGACATCAAAACAAACACATAAAAAAAAACAAATAAATAATGAAACAAAGAAAATGAAATAAATAAACAAACAACAAAACAAACAGAGAGCAGATAAAACAAAAAAGTGGAGGTAATCACCAGAAGTAATGCATTTCTACAATCCGTATATAACAAAGGAGCTAAGAAAAGAAAGAAAGTTACAACATTGAGTCGGTGAAGTCCACCGTATGGTAACAAGGTGCCTGCTCAAGCTGTCTGGGTTTGGAGCGAATCATTGGGAAAAGATTGATGTGGGTCTTTAGCTGCAGAGATCTAGGAGAGAAGCATATGTGAAATTTTAAAAATGATTGAAGATGAAGGAATATTGGATTTGAAACTTCTATAATTTCTTTTAAGCTAAATATTCCAAAATATGGATCTTAAAAGAAGTTCCCAAAGATAAAGTTGTCAAGCCTCCAAGGCAGAAAGCCAAAAGTCCAAACCTTACTGAGAGTTTGTGGGTGTGAATGTAAACCCAGGATTTTTTTTTTTTAAAGAAGAGCATTATTAGCTCGGTAAAACTACACTAGATGTGGTTTGCCATTTCAGAAGCGTGATGATAGGGAATATGTGTTTGTGGTATTGTAAATGTTGCATCCTCTATTGGTTAGATTGTTTAGAGTGAATAGTTTGTCGTCCCAAGCCAACCGAAAATAAGGTTATCTTACTTGGATAGCCAATTTTCCAAAATTGAGCGCTCAGGGGATTATGTAGCCATCCGTCGAAGAGAAATTGATAGAATGATTGCAAAAAAAAAAGTCTAGTTGCTTTCTAGAGTCCATGTCTCCTCTATTGCTAAAGCGGTCTGGAATGAAGGACAAAAGAGGCGAGATGTCCAAAAGGGATGCTGTTTGAAAAAAACTTTCTAAGGATGTGAATCCCAGTGAGAATCATCTAATCGAAATCCAAGGGATGATATAATCATTAAAAAGACCCAGCCAGATGTCCTTTGGGGCTTTCCCTTTGAACCAGTTATCATGCGATTGTAGCGGAGATGCACTATTTTTGACAATCTGTGAGGAACATACCCTGAATGCCAGAAGTAAGGGTGTGATACGTGCCTAAAAAATTTTTTTTTTTTCTAGGGTGGTTTGTGAACTAGGGCATTCCAAATAGTTCAAATAGTTGAAATGGACAATTTTGGACCAGTAGCTTTTTAGTCTAGAACGAATTTTCCACCACCATTTACTTAGTAGCACTTTGTTTAAATCATGGAGTTTAAGAATACCCCAACTGCTCACCTTATGAAGTTTGCAAATCCTATTCCACGCCACTAGATGCAAACCTTTGGGACCTATCTTAGGATCTCTCCAAAGAAAGTCTCTTCAAATTTAGTTTATCTCCATGATTACTCAGTCAGGTAGGTAGGAATCAAGGATAAAACAGAGTTAAGAAGAGTGAGACGACCCACAGAGGAGAGGTAATTTGCTTTCCAAGATGTGAGCTTGTTATGAAACATCAAAATCAGCTTCTTCTAATCTTGGTGCCTAGGGCATCACCCAGAGATCAAGGACCCCAAGATAGGCGAGGGGAACACAATCTCTAGTACAATTGAGGGTAACTGTAGAGGTTGAGCTCTGATGGAAGCCATACTTTATAGAGAATAAGCAACTTTGATTAAGATTAGTAGCTAGCTCTAAGGAATCTTCAAAAAGATATAAAATCAACTTGATAATATGCAGGTCTTCCTAACCCCCACAGTAAAAATGATCAAGTCATCAACATATTGAAGGTGACAGATGCTCCTGAAAGGACCAATGGGGATACCAACGAGAACTCTTGGGCTAAGCTCGAGGGTGAATATTGCACTAAAAGTATCCACCCCCAAGGTGAACAGGCAAGGGTGACATATGGTCACCTTGGCGAAGTCCTCGTTTAAAGCGAACATATTCAAGCAAGAAGCTGTTGATTAGGATGCTAGCTTTGGCTAAGCTAAGAATGCCCTCGACCCAAGAAATTCAAAGAGGTTCAAAACCCCTGACAGCTAGATGTTTAGGAGGAAATCTTAGTCCAAGGAATCAAAGGCTTTGGCAAAGTGAACTTTAAAAACAAAGCATGGAAGTTTGTGTTTTGAAGACTAAAAATCAGCTCTTTTGCTGCAACTATATTATTTGCAATACATACATAAATAGAGACAAATATGCATGTATACGTTCTTAAATTATAAATCAACGAATTGCTTGTGCAAAATGATTATTTTAGAAAAAATTTAAAATCAAATTTTAAAATCAACATATAAACTGAGAACACAAGTGTTTTGAGATATTAACTTTATATCTGTATGTGTTTTTTTTTTACCTTCTTTTCAATGGCGTTGTTTGTCATCAATTTATCAAATAAAAATCCCTGAATTATAAGAAAAGTTTGGTGCGCCATGAGTAATACCCCACATGCACTTCTAGTGCTAAATGATTCATCCATGCAGGACAAAGATATTGAAGCAGTGAACATCACTTTCAATGAGGGTAAGATTAGGAATATGTGAAATCCATTTGGCCAAGGGCGTGTTGGTCTTTTCCTAAAGGAATTCCATTTTAATTCAACCATTTCTTAATTTAGACTTCTTTCCCACCAATATTCACAATTAATTCTTTTTATATATATATATATATATTCATTATTTTTTTTTGTTTTTCTTTAAACCAAAATTCTTATATAATTTTATCATTAGTCATACAATCATGTGTTCATGGTTGTCAAGTCCTTTAAATTTGTTATTTTGAAAGTAAAAGCCACGTTTGCTCAAAATACCAAGGAAGTACTAAAATTTTTAATTATTTTAAAAAATAAGTAAAAATGAGAATATATAGAATTCCATTTTTTATTATTTTTATTTATCAAAAGTGGAAGGAATATTCCAATCTTCTTTAGACTAAAGGAAACCTTTTTCAGAAGAAACCTGAAAATTTAAGCAAATTGCAGAAAATGAACTTCGCTATTTATCATGACGAGACAAACTTTATCTACCTAAATATTATTATTAAAATTTTTAAAGACTATTTTATTTGGAATCTTAGGAAATAATGTAATTTAATAAAATAAAGGGTTTAATTTACAAAAAATAGATTATCTTCATCTTTATGAATATTAAAAAATGATGAGGGTCTTGTTACAAACTTTATATCTTTCTTCTCCAACTCCAAGTTACGAATTCTAAAACTAAAAAAATCCCAAATTTTCTCGAACTCAATGGGAAGTTCATCCATTCTCTGATTCTAGGGTGTCGATCTCAATCAGAGGCCATGGCGACGGCGACGATGGCGACGGCGGCGGGGGTGGCGATGTTGCTTTACTTTGTCTTGAGCCGGCGGTTATCCGCGCGGGACGTGGAGGATGTCTCGAAGCCGGGGAAGGCGGGAAGACGGCGGGTTGCCCTTCGGAGGCCAGCCCAGGCTCCGGCGACCTGGAGGGAGGCTGCGTCCACTCTGGCGGAGACGCTGCGGTTTGCGTACTCGGAGACGCTTGGGAAGTGGCCGATTGGAGATCTGGCGTTTGGGATCAAGTACCTCATGAGGCGCCAGGTCAGTGGTTTTTTCCCATTTTGATCTGTGTTCTTTTTTGGTGCAATTAGTTATCTATATCTGATTGATTGTTGTGACAAAGTTGCGCTTTTGATTGATTTTGTTCAGAAAGTTCGGTATTTTAGTTTCCGGTAGATTTCACCAAAGAAAAAAAAAGGTTTGTTTTGTGTCTGAATTATCTCTTAGTATGAACTTTCTGTTGCTTTGAGTTCAGCCAATCCCTCCATATAATTTATTATTTTCTTACTGAGTCAAGTACTAGTGATTTCTCTCCACGAATTGGCTGATCGCTGGGGCTCTCCCAGACATCAATTTTGTCAAGAGTTTTGATTATTTCCGGTGAATGATTTTCTTGTGTAAACCATGAAGATCTTTGTTTCACATTGTGGAATGGTGTATGGTTTTGCAGGGAAACCTACATGTTGCTAGAGTGTATGCTGGAAGTGATTGTGTGCAGCTTAAAGGCCCGGGGATTATGTTGGAGTTGATTCATCTCTTGAGACTGTTGAACCTTTGTTTGCTTTTCTCAAAGAAACCATTTTATATGTTTTTGGAAACTGCTGGCTATTCTCAAGCGGATGTTCTTCTTCAAGAGGCTAAGGCAGGGGTGCGTAAGTACTATATTTTCTTTATCTTGTTCTTGATTTATGGTTGATAGAGGTGGTGCTCTCTGTTTAGAAGAGCATTGTGATTTTCGTTTTTTCGGCATCTATTACTGTATTATAGTCCTTGTAGTGACATGGAGTTTTTGTTCTATTATTATTACTCTTTTTTGTGTTATTGATTCTTTGACATACTCGTGAACCCTTTGCAGCTTCTGAAACCAGCATTCACAATCATACGTGATGAAAGATCAAAATGTTTTCTTCTTATAATTCGAGGGACTCATAGTATTAAGGACACATTGACTGCTGCAACTGGTGCTGTGGTGCCTTTTCACCATTCAGTTTTAGATGAAGGGGGAGTAAGCAATTTAGTCTTAGGATATGCACATTGTGGGATGGTTGCTGCAGCACATTGGATTGCCAAGTGTACTACACCTGTCCTCCGTAAAGCACTTAGTCAACATCCAGACTATAGTATTAAGGTATGACCTCACTTTTGTCTATATTCTTGATAAGTTCATGCTTGGGTTCCTATTTCTCCTTGGTTTCCATTTGTACATTTATAAATTTGAGTGCCCATTGTTCTTCTTCTTATTGATTTACCCATATATCATGGATTTGGTCTTCTGCATGGTTTTGGCATTTATCAGAGCAATAAGAATGTTTTACTATTCAGAGTCTGAAGTAATATTTCTGTTATTGTGAATGTTTAGATTGTTGGGCATTCTCTTGGTGGTGGAACTGCTGCCCTGTTGGCATATATTCTCAGGGAACATAAAGAATTCTGTTCTAGTACTTGTGTTGCATTTGCTCCAGGTATGTATCTTCTTGTTTGCAATCTTTGGATTTTAGTTTAATCATCTCATTCACTTTTCTTTTGTAATTAAAAAAAAAAAAGGTTCCTTTGTAACTACTCTTAGTTAACCATCTGGTCAGGTTACTAGTGGCATTGCTGCATTATAATATATTTTTTTTTATTGAAATCTATTACTTAAACATCTTTTCTAACTGAACCTAATTGCATCATTCGCTTTTCTTAAACAGTGATAGTTTAAATAGCTACTTAAGTTTCTTCTTGTGAGTAGCAGAATCCTGTTGTGAACTTGTCCAATGGGTTATTTGTTTTTCTACACCATCAAGTGGCATTATATTGGTTTCTAACTACAATAAAAGCTTGCAAAGTGCAATTAGTTGGCAACTGATAAGTGTTGTATGCGAAACCAATATGTGGCCTTGATTGCTAATAGTAAATCTTTTTTCCCTTAGCTGCTTGTATGACATGGGATCTTGCGGAGTCGGGAAAACAATTCATTACTACTGTCATCAATGGTTCTGACCTAGTTCCCACCTTCTCAACTGCATCAATCGATGAGCTTCGATCAGAGGTACTAACATGAATTTGAATTTTCAATTAGTGCACATGTGGTCAGATCTTTTATACTGTCATTAATATTTAGGTATATTATGAGTTAAGAACATATATATATATATATATATATATAATGAAGAATTACTCTGCACATGTTTTGAGCTTGCACATTATTTACATTAATTGTTGTAAGGTTACACCTCTTTGCCAGCGTGATAATATCTCACAAAGTTTATCCTTTATGTTTCTATACTCTATTTGTGAGTTTCTTACAGCTTAGGTATTTGTTCATTTAGTGTTTCATTTGTCTGTCATGTGTTGAATTTCACAATTGTCCTGAAGATTGTATTTTTTTCCATCATGTCATACCAAGCAAAGTGAAAATTGGTGTTAATGCCATTTTCAGGTCACTGCATCATCATGGCTAAATGATTTGCGAGATCAAGTCCAGCACACTAGATTCTTGAATGTCGTGTACCGCTCTGCATCGGCTTTAGGATCCCGTCTGCCATCTATATCCAGTGCAAGAGCGAGGGTTGCTGGTGCTGGAGCACTTCTACAACCTGTTTCAAGCAAAACTCAGGTATAGAAGCAAAGATTTTTTTTAAGACAACCACTTGATATTCAAAAGGTCATGAATGAAACTTATTGTTTTGTTTGTTCAAACGCCACTTATTATTTCTTTTCTTGAGTTTCTTTTGTTCTAAATTTACTCTTTGTTGGTTCTTTTCTGTGATGGCAATCTTATAGGTTGTGATGAAGCAAGCACAGAATGTCGCACAGGCCGTCGTCCGAACTCGGTCTTCTCTTTCTTCATGGTCTTGCATGGGTGCTCGAAGGCGTGTGATCGCTCCATCCGCAAACTCCAAAGAGGATGATGTAGGTGATTCCTGCCCTTCGTCACAGACAAACTCAGATGCTCTTTTGATCAAACGGGTCAACTCCGACACCGATGTTGATGCGCTGGATTTCAGTTCCTCTCGTGACTCTGACCACGAGGAATCAGAAGAAGAGGAACCTGTAAAAGCCGAGGAAACTACTCATATTTCCATTGCTGAAGAGATGACTGACGGTGAATTATGGTTTGAACTGGAAAAGGAACTTCACAGGAGGGAACGAGCCGATAAACAAGCTCGAGATGAGGAAGCGGCTGCCGCAAAAGAGATAACCGAGGAAGAGAACGTCGTTCTCATGGAAGCAGTTGAGAACAAGCAGCCGATGTCCTCAGACGACTTGGAGCGGCACCAGTTCTTTCCTCCAGGTAAAATTATGCATATGGTTGCTATGCCGTCCACCGATCATAACACTGGTGAGGAAGTGTCGGCCGATGACAATGTCGGTATTTACGAGACCCCTAGAAACCTGTACAGTAAGATACGGCTTTCGCGAACAATGATAAATGATCATTACATGCCTATGTACAAGAAGATGATGGAGTTACTGATTGAGAAGCTGGAAAATGATGAATGTGAAGATGTTGATCATGACTGTGCGAGAGAGTTATAGGAAGCTGTTAGTAATGTATCCTTTGTCTGATTTTATACTTTATGATTAAATCTTTGTTTATACTGGGAGTTATGTGCATAATTCCTTTTTTTTCCTTTTTGAAAGAATATGTGATATCATCTCTTAAGACCTTAAAATTACATACACGCGTCTATCAAGTCTCGCCTAAATAAAAATGAGCCTTTGGTAAACAATAGTAACATTACTAACATATATTGAGTTTATGAATAAAAATTCATTTTACAAAAAAATTATTGATTCTTTGGAAAAAAAATTATATATATAAATCTTAAGAACAATTATTATTAAACTTCACAAGTCATTTTTTCGAGTACGTGCAACTAACTAAGCAAACATATTCAACACTAATTATTTTATTTAGTAATGTAGTGACGGTGGGACCCATCAGAAGAGTGGGCCCTTCCAAAAATTGGCGGGTGGGACCACCTGAAAGTAGGGTGGGGACCCACTCGCCTTTAAAATGCGTGTTCGATAAACAGGGTGTCGGCACGACCCGTCGTCTCTAAACGATCATTGACGTGTCGCCTCTCACCCTGACAGGACGGGCTAAGTGTCCACGAATCGCACCCACTCCCTATTTATAGCCACCGCTTGAGTCGCCAACTACTTCCTCTTTCGATGTGGGACTAAATTGAATTCCCATAAAATTTGGCAATTTGCTATTCTTAATATATTTTTATATAATGGTTATATATTTTTTCTATATTGTATTTTTTGGGGACAAAAGTGGCACATAAGCAAATATATAAGGAATTACTGGTGTTTTTACCTTATAGCATGTTTTACATATGTGAATATTATTTTATAAAAAAAATATACAACTATGAAAGAAAATTCAGGAAGCCTTTAATTACGTGACCAGAATAATAATGATGAATATAGATCATATATTTATGATGAATATTCAATCACAGGAGATGTTCCAACTTCATGAACCAAATTTTGAATAAGTTCAAGAATTAGCCAAGTCATTTTGGCATTCAAATCAATCATCCTCCGTATCGACTCTTGAGTTCTTCTGGAGGTTCTTCTTCCATGATTCCTGATCCTGCTGAAGCCAAATACTCTCGAATGGTTGTTTTCCGGTCGCTGATGAATGTGTGATCTAAGAAATTATCGTCCGCAATTTGCCCAAGATTTTTCGCTGCCAAGACGCTGCAGAGATGGTTTGGTTTTTCGGATCATGAGTGTGTAAACTATACGTGATGACGATGAAGAGAAAAGATGAATGCAGGAATTACTACCAATGTCTAAGATAAACACGGCAAGGTAAGATATCATCTCGCCAAATTTTATCTATGTTATGCCTTCCGTATCTCTCGAAGAAAATTTCTCTGCTAGCTGCCAATTTAAGAGAAATATGATCCTGAGTCAAGAACGATAAAGAAAAGATTTAGTGGAATGGAATGAGTTCCAAGAGACGCATAAAATCACCCAAATAAGTTCAAGTTTCTGAGTTCACTGACAAATTATTGATATGGAATGGAAAATAAACAAAAAACCGACATGCATCTTCAGGTGAAGATGAATTTCAATGCTCATCTACCGTCTTAAGCAAGTGTCTTGAGCCCAATATCATAAATGCTGTTACTATCATGAGCACTGAAGGGAAATGAGTTTTAACAGCAATATAAGATCATCAGAACCTCAGCAAAATTTACTCATCATATGGGATGATGTTCTATGGATAGTAAGGCATAAACCTTTCATCTCTATTTACTAATCAACAAAATAAGACCATTACCAAAGAGGCAGTATGACTTTCAGGCAACTCCACTAGACATTCTGAATAGATAATGCATTAGATAGGATATCGGACTTTAGGAGCTAAGCTACTAACTTGCTATAATGATCTCAGTTAGCAGTATATAATGGCAATCAGCCTTTGATATTCTTGAAAATTTTAAAATGTGATAATCAAACTCTTTATATCAATCTTGGTGAACAAAATACAGAAATAGTTTGCCTAAGAAAGCCATGTCCCTTGCACTAAGTACAAATTCTCAACTAGAGCTTCCATTGTATTACTCATGCTGGACTAGCACACAAATTTATGCACCAATACAAACTTCACAAATCTTATTAAAATAAGTGAAATGTTTAGTTAGGAACGAAATTTAAACAAGAATACAAATAAGCATGCCACTGATAAACATATCAACGGCTTAAAAATCATCAAGAAACCATTGGGGAGAAGAGTGTATTTCTATCTATTTTCTAGAGTTAATGTTAACAACTACAATATTTTTTTTTTTTTTTTGCATCGTTCCCTGCTTGATAAACATAAAGAAAAATCCTTGAATTGTTCAATACTGTGAGATAGCATGATTCTCTTAAACAAAGAAAACAGCTCAATTACCTTTGCATCTGATGTGAAAATACTCATCATCACTATAACGAGCACAAACCACCTGAAAAATAATTCCCAATCACAATGTGCATCAAGATATGAGAACCAATGGACATAGATATAAAAAAGAAACATGAAATTAGCTTACAAGCACTTACTGCTGGTCTGGTAAAAGGTCTCCCTTCCAAGTCTTCAGGAAATGCCTAGAAACACAAATTCGAACAGAAGCAAGAAGCTCAGTAAGATCAACGAAGAACATAACACTTTCAATGAACAAACAAGCTTCTTTCAGAACAACTAAGAAGACACTCACAGCTAGAAACCTGAACTCATGTTCCCTCTCCATGAAAGCCGAAACCTACAATGTACAATTTTGCCAACAATTTATCCTAAAAATTAATACTTTAGCACTAGAACCATGCCCTAATCTTACAAACATTCAACCATAAAAATCCAATTTTTATCAGTAAATAAATCCAATTTACACACCAAATGAAAAAATTCAAGCAAAACAACAACTTCACCTCTTCTTTCTTAATCTCAAACACAGTAACAACAAGCCATTCCCCCTCACAAGGCTCCACGCTCAAGCTTGAAATCTCCTAAACAAGCAACACATTATCAACCAACAAAAAAAAATCAAAATTAAAATTAAAAAAAAAAAAAACCAAATTTCTCCACCGAAAGCACAAGAACTCGATCCTAACCGCGGTTTCCGGACGAGCGATTCCTCGGTCATAGAAAATCGGTGCCACATGAGCGAAAACCCTCCGGAATCCCCTCAAGATCCCAACCCTGAAATCCCTGAGTTCCGGGAACGTACTCCGCGCGCTCTTCTCTGCCAATTCTAGCATTCAATCAACAGGAGACGGAGAGAGAGGAGCGAGAGAGAAGATCAAACCAGAGAGAAGAGAGCCAAAGCCGCAGATAGAGAGGAAGCCATCAGGAGAGCAAAGAGAGTGGAAATCGGCTTCAGTGACTAGCTCGGCAAGATTACAAATGGATGGATCGAAGGGGATCTCGGGGGCCATGGCTTTGGCTCCGTGAATCGATGAGGACTTGGAAAAGGGCAGCAAGCTGATGCGCCAGTGAGTGGACGGAGCTCCAGCGAAGGAAAGAAGAAGAGAAGTGGGGTTCGATCGAGAAGGACGGCCGTTGGACCTCGATCGAACGGTGTGGATCGACGAGATGTGGAGGGATTCGAGGAGGGAGTTTGAGAGCATGCCCTTCCTCTCCGGCGATGCTTGTGATCAGAGACGAAGTGGATTTTTCATTTTCAACCTTCAAATTTGAACTTTTATAACAATACCCTTGCAATTTTTTTGTTAGTATTTTCAGACTATATTATTAAATCATAATTGGTTTTATTGTGTAAATTAAGAATTTTAGAAGAGAAAAATTACATGGAATTGGATGGTGAAAAATAACTATTTTATTAAGTAGAAGAGGAAAATTACCTCATCTATGTTCACAACTATGATTTCATCTTTTAAACTCTAAATTTATCATAATAAAAATCATCAAAAAATAGAGAAAAATATAAAATAGTTTTAATATCACTAGTAATTGAGTGATTAAAGCATTTGACTCTCAGAAGTTAAAAGTTCAACTTCCTTCTAATGCAAAATAAATAGGCTCTCACCTAGTATATGATTAAGGCTATATATATATATATATATATATTTGTGTGTGTGTTTATCATTATAAAAAGTATATATATCATAATAAGATTGTTATCTTCAAAAGGATTTATATTTGCAATCAACCAAAAAGACCTGAAAGATCTTTGAATTTCCGGAATTTCGCTCAATGCTTGTGCTTGATACAATGAGATTATGAATGATAGAAGACGTGAAGTTACAATGCACAATTTCAGATCAAGAAGAATGGAAGAAGAGACACATAGCTGAGCAGTCATCAACCGCAATGCCTCTTCTTTTCTTTTTCCAAGCTCGGACCGCGCATTCGACTAACCGTTTCGCTGCTTTGCCTCTTTCTTTGGTCGAGGCGACTATTTGAATCGCCTCTTGGTTTGAGACGACATCCCAAACCTGCGAGACGATATAAATCAATGGGCATTAAGTTGTTGAAACTTTTTATGATGCTCGATCTTTCGACAGTAAAAAAATAATATAGTTTCAAACATATAGACTCACGCCATCGGTTGCGAGCACAATGAACTGGTCTCTGTCATTAATGTTCTTTTGAGTTACTTCGGGCACGGATATAAGGCCGTAGTCCTTGATGCAGTAGTCACCGAATGCTCTTGACATTGCCAAGCCCGGTGTTTCTCCGTTTGGCAACCATACACGATAAACGCCAGGCTCGTCTCTCAAACAGAACACCCGGCCCTTGCACTGGTTTATGCGCTCGGCTTCCTCTGCAGTAATTAGATGAGTTATAAGTGGATGATTATAAATCCAAACATTTGGTCTTACACACAATTTGAAGATGCAGAAACCTACGAGGCAAATTCGGCTTAAAATCGATGGTGAGCTGGACGGGCACCAAGTCACCTTCATCCGAAGTTGTCGCCAACACAGCCCGTGAGTCGCCAACATTTGCTATAAACATTTGTTCACCCTAGAAAAAGATTAACAGCAAATGAAATCAGTTGCTGGTGCTTTCACTATGATTTCCATACATTAGTCATGGCATTTTTTAGCACTCAAGAATGCTTTGGAACAGAGATTGTTCAAATGCATATACTTCTTAAAGAGTGAGCAAGAGAATCGAGATTATTTGATTGTTATTTTCCATTACAGAGTTATGTATTTATTACATTAAAAAAAGATGAGAGAAATAAAGGGTGAAAACAAATGTTTTACTTGTTAATTGTCATAAAAGAGGTCTCAGAACAGAGACTTTTACCAAGTCCACATGCTATTTAAACTAAATGAGCTTACTGAACCAACCACTTAATCTACTGAATTTCTTAACAACTCCATCTCTAGAAATTAAGCACCAATTGGAGAAAGTTGACATAAATCAAATCGAACAAAATATAATAATCTAAAACAATGGTAGAACATATACCGGTCCCAAAGTGACTTCATTTGGATGGCAATTAGTTTTCTAGCTTAATCTAAAACCAAGGTGGCCTCATATGGATGGCGATCGGTTCTCAGCTATAACAACGTTCGTCACCTGAGAGCATTCTTAATGTATATTTCCGATAACTACTAAAGCAACTCATCATTGATAAGGTATTAATAAATTCAACTAAGCGATCATATTACGCAGATACAACAGGAAGACGGTGTCCAAAGCATTAGAATAATACAGGAATGTTAAACAAACTTATCAAAGCTTATAAGATAAAATTAAGAAATAAGCAATGGAACAGGAAAGTTCATACTTGTTTAATTATAGTTAAAGCAGTGGTGCCACTATGGAAAGCATCGAGACTGCGGTTCTCCGAGAGCTCCCTGTCGACGGTCGCACAAGTTCGGATGTATGATTGGTTCCAAATGTCAAATTGGCAAAGTTTTTTATCAGGCAGTAGGGAAGCAAGAGCAAGAGCCTCCTGCCAGTTGCAAAGAAGAGATGGAGGAAAAGAATTCCTCACCCTCTTTGATACAAAGTGTCCCCATTGACCATGACCGTCGAAGATCCCGCAAAAGATCATATCTTCTTGGCATCCAAATTCCTGTCATTTTAACATCACTGAAGAGTCATGAATATAGAACCTGAGACACATTGAGTTTTCCTCAATTTGCAAGGGAATTATTAATTAGAGCGTAAATCAAACACATAAAGCTTCAATTTGACAATAAGCACTGTAGTTCAGCTACTACTTTGGATCACCATGGATGATAAAAACCAAAGCTGTATCTCTCATCTCACAGCAAAGGAAATGAGAAGGAAAAAACACTCCCACATGGGATTCTATTTCCAATAAAAAGTACAGTAGACAAAAACAGTGCCTTTATTGCTTGAAAAAAAAGATGTCTTCAAAAACGCAATCATCATCCGCTCGGAACCAACTGTGGAAACTTACAAACAACTCAAAAATCAATTTCTTTTTTAAAAAATAAAAAATAACAACAATCTAATCCGACCATGGATTATCAAAAGCGAAGCTTTATCTCTCTATACTGAAATGAAAGAAAAGAAACAAAAAAATAAAAAAAAAAAGTTCCACAAAATCTGGAAACTAAATATTAAAGTGATAAAAAGTCTGGAAGACAAACAAATACCAAAATACAAGATTTCTACCAAGACTTAACTGTGAAAACTTACAAACAACTCAAAAATCAATTTCTTTTCCAATAAATCCAATCGTAGCACCCAAAAAAAAAAAGCCTAGAATGATTGGAAACAAACTAAAAGGCAACTCCTATCACTTCAAATCCAACAAAAAAATATATATTTAGAACCAAAAAGAAGAAGAAACAAAGGGAGAAACATGGAACCCATTCCACGAAAGCAAATCAGTAAAACTTTGTTTCAAAAAAAGAGGCACTACCTCCCAAACAATGAAGCAATCCTGATTAACCCCCTTCTCCCCTCTCTGCGAGAACATCGACACAAAGCTCTTAGACCCCGAAGCCCTAAGCATCCCGGACGTCTTCAAGATCATCCCATTCCTCTTCGCCTCCTTCGTCATGGCATCAGCAGCCTCCCTCCCCCCTTCCTCCGGCGACGCCACCCTCCCTTTCCCAGCATACAACGACTTCGCCAATCCATTCAACAGCGAAGAAAAATGCCTCATTTTCAACCCAACTCCCAAACGAAATACCCAACCCAACTAACCTAGCGTCTTTCCAGGGATTCGCAATCCCTCAGAGCTCGCCGGGGTTCATGGCGGAGCTCGTCGGAGTTCCGGAGAGCTTCAAAGGCTTCGTTGAATGGCTTCCACTCCATTCTCTATTAAAAGTCCTTTCTTTGCTTTCTATCTCGTTCTCTTCTCCTCTGATTTATACTCGCCAGGGACTCTGAAGAAAACTTAGAATATTACGAGGACCTTTTCGTAAAACGGATTCAAACGGTGCTAAATGACTATTGTACCCCAGAACCTAACTTAAGAGGATCGAGGGTAGTTTAGGCAATTCAATGGTCGTTCAGTCCAATCATCATGTGGTCTAGGATCACTGTAGTGGGCCCCAGGAGAACTTTTATCATAAATACTCAAAAGGACACGTGTCGCATGCGGCGGGTGCTTTCTAGCAACTCGCTGGCCATACGTGCCAGGAAATTTATTTATTATAATTCTTGCTATTTCTTAAATAATATAAATCAAGTGATTTCCAAAATTAAATAAATAAAGAGATTTAAGATTGATGAATTATACATTGTAATTTGTCACGTTTAATTTATTTATGACATTTTTCAATTTTTTTATTTTAAATTTTGGTCAGAGAGAAGTTTTTTTCCTCAAGGAGAAAGGAAATAAAATTTTTTTAAGTAAATTAATAAAAAACCACATAATTGATGAACAGGCGGTGGAAATTTTTGCCCCAAAATATAATTTAATTAGGCCACCAAACCTTCTTAATTAAATTAATTACACTAATTAAATTAATCGACCTAAATAACATTGGAGTTAACTTTAACATTCAAATCAAGTGCTCTAGTCACCTACTTATGAAATAAATAGAAAATTTTCCTAATTCTTTTTCATCCATACATTTACAAATTCATAAATAATAAAATATTTAAATAATCAGCTAATTATTCTGATATTCCTATTTGAGTCACTAAGGCTGTGTTTGATTGCCCTTTTTTCCCTGAAAATTTTTTCCACAGGTCATTTTTCAGCTAAATAGGCTGTTTGTTTGCCAAAATTTTCCGTAGAAAATTTTTTTACAAACTCTATCACGTAACCCTATTTAGTTGGGTGAGTAAATTAGAATTTTTTTTTTGTTATTCAGTCGAAAATTTTTTTACAAACTCTATCACGTAACCCTATTTAGTTGGGTGAGTAAATTAGAATTTGTTTTTTGTTATTCAGTCAATAGAAATATCTGAATAATCGGGGGACTATTTAGGTATTTGACCCATCAATAAATTATCATGGAACAAGAATATTAAAAAGAATGCATAATTATTTTTATTTTTTTTTTTGCATTTAAAATATGCTAAAATGGATTGAAAGCAACTAAAAACTAAATTTAATTTTTAATTTAGTCAAACTTGTTTAACATAATAATCGCAGACACCAACCATTTGGTTTGATCACATGGTCCAATTACAACCTCATCTATAAATATGAAAAATAAACTTTTATATGCATATATATATATACCACTGCTTTATCATATTAATAAATAATATCAGGTGATATATATAAAAAAAGTATATAAACGGAAAAAAAAAAACTATGAAATAGTTTATTTCTGAATTTTCTTTTATAAATGATTCAAATGAAAATGAATACAAAAATATAATTGAGGACCAAAATGCACTTTCACCTTGTCATTATTTATATAAAATTTTTAATTTTGTAGGTGTATATATTGAAGAAAATTGCTTGCATAACCATAATAGAAGTGCTTACATACTAGTATACCCTCATAAAACCCATATTTTAGATTTACTTATATATATCCTTGTATGAAATTTCTATTTAAAATTCAAGGTAAAAATCTTTTTATTTTCATAAATTTAATAAAGGGTCAATTGGTCCCCAGCTTGTCAAAAGGACCTCTGAGTCCCCAAAGGTGTGATATGCCGTTTTTGTCCCTGTGCTGAATTATTTTTTTAGACATCTATTGAAACCTTTTTTTTTTTTTTTTCCATGAGGACTAATTTGTCATTTTATCTCAATTTCAACTCTCCCAAAAACTTAGGCTGTGTTTGATTGGCAATATGAAAAATGAGTGAAAAAATCCATGGAAAATGAAAAAATAGTCGTTTGATTAGTATTATTTTCTAGCTAAAAAATAAAAAAAAAAATTTATGAAAAATTTTAATTTTGTTGTTTGATTGTTTTTTTTTCACATAGCCCCTTACGTTTTTTCAGGAAAAATTTTCCACTGATTTGAGGGAAAATAAGGTCACGTGATAGAGTTTGTGAAAAAATTTCCACGGAAAATTTTACCAAACAAACAATCTATTTAGCTGAAAAATGACTTGGAAAAAATTTTTCCAGAGAAAAAAAGAGCAATCAAACACAGCCTTAGGGACCTATTAGTTCTTACTCTTTATTAAAAAAAAAAAAAAACTAACTTCTAAGTAAATTTGTTTTAATAAAGTATGGATAAATTACATCCGGGAACATGCACAGCTACAGAATTAATACTTCAATACACTTAAACCCTCTTCTTTCATGAGACTTATTTCAGCATTAAATATCATGAATAGGCGGAGAATCTAACTACAAGTCTACAACTTAAATATATTAATATATATAACCAAAAGATTAATTTTAGTGGTAAAAATTTGGATTAATTAATTAAATTAAAGTGGATTCGAAAAAAACATCCGCTAACATAATAAGTTTATCATTTATAAGATTTTTAGTATCTTGATAAGGACTAATTTAAAACTAGTGGCTCTTAAAAAACCAAAGAATCAAAAAAATCAAAAAATATATATATATATAATTTAATTAATTAATATATAAATTATATATATATATATATATAATTAATCAAATTATATATAATTAATATATAAATTAATATAAGAAAAATGAGAAGAATATAGTTGAGAAACAGACACCAACATTCCAACAAAGTAAGCAGAGATCTGAAAAAGATGACGCACCGACACAATTTAAGTGATCCAGCGCACCGACCTTCACACTTAAAAAATAATAAAAATAATAAAAATAAACATTAAAAACATAAAAATCAAAATGTTGTATTTTTCACACTGTCCCAACTTAGACCAAGTTTCCAACCCATTTGTTTGAAAAAATAAAAAAATAAAGAAAAGGACAACCGGTGTGAAGACTCTCATTAATGCATGGTTTAATTTTTTTTTAAGATATATGTATATATGCGGTATATTAGTAAGAAAATGATATATATACCCTCGCTAGGAAGATCGAGTTTGAAGGGTAGGGGCTGTATATGTAAAATGGTCAAGTTCTCATTAATGCATGGTATAATGATTTTAAAGATATATGTATATATATAGGCGGTATATTAGTAAGAAAATTACATATATACCCTCACTAGGAAGATCAAGTTTGAAGGGTAGGGATGTACATGTAAAATGGTCAAGTTCTCATTAATGCATGGTATATATATATATATGCGGTATATTAGTAAGAAAATTACATATATACCCTCGCTAGAGAGATCAAGTTTTAAGGGTAGGACTCTATATGTAAAATGGTCAAGTTTTCATTTTTTTTTTTTTTTGGAGGGGGAAAAAAAAGGGGAAAAGACTCATTTATGTAAGGTTTAATTTGTAAAACTATATATTTTCTTTTTTAGGTACTAACACACACTATTATTGGTGGAAGATCACAAGTATGCCCTTTTAAGAGCACATATAAGTGAATCCATACTTTTCAAGGGAATATATATTTGTATAAAAAAATTAATACATTATTGTTTTTGACAAAAACAATAAACACACCCCCAAACAAAAGATTGCCAAAAATATAAATAGGTACGGTAGTGCACTAATTACAGTGACTTAACGACCTACTAAAAATTTACCATACGAGACAAACTACAAACATGGTAATAACAACTTATTACGTACACCCAAATTAATTTATCAGGAATCACAACCCCACAATAATAAAACTCCCGGTTTTGGGGCCTAGATAAGTGGAGTTATAAGATACCCAATGAACAATATTTTTATAGTATTGCACAATATTGTAAAATACTACGCAATACAGGGATTCTCAATGCATTAATTTGTCATTTTTTTAATTTCAGTAAATAACCAAAAAGAGAGAAAAAAAAAAAGGCAAAGTAGTAAGGCGGTGGTTTGTAGCCCTTACTAAGGGCTATGATATTTTTCTAATGCAAGTTGCATATGAAAATCATGGAATTGGTACAAAACTTAGACAAAAAAATCAACCTAATCTAACAAGTAGGATGCAAATTGCTGAAATAGATCAAAGATTGAGACCATTCATTCATTCACCAACCTCCACCACTAATCTTTTATTAAAGTAATTTACAAGTCTAGCAACCCTAATTTACAAACCACAACTTTTTTTAAGACCAATCCTTATCCATACAAATTGTCAATTGATCACAAGTAACTGTGAATTCCATACATCAAGCATCATTTTTTTTAAAATTTAATGGCAATTAGGGTTTGTTTGACCCCAGTAATTCTGCTAAATTTGATGTGATGCAGTTGAAATTCTAGTGATTTGATGAAATTCAAGTTTATGGTGCTACAAATTTTGATATGGTGCAGCAAAAAATGCAAATAATTTGATGACATTCATGTTTACCGTATTCCAAATTAAGAGACAAAAAAATAACCCTACAAATGGGGAGAAATCAAAACTAGAGAATGTACCATTAGGGTTTGGTTTCACCCATTAATTCGGCTAAATGTGATGTGCTGCAGTAAAAACTCTAGGAGTTTGATGAAATTCTAGTTCATGGTGCAATTAATTTTGATATGATGCAGTAAAAATGCAAATGATACGATGAAATTCACATATACAGTATTTTAAATTTAAGAGGAAATAAAAAAACCCTAGAAACGACAGAATGTACCACTAGGGTTTGCTTGATCCACACACTTCATAGAGTGCTACAAACACATGTGAGAATGAATCAGGAAAGGACTGAACATAATCTTTGAGTTCATGAGCAGAGCTTTCAAAATAATTTGGAATTCTCATGCCATGTACGGTGCATCAGAAAAAGTTCCAAAAAAAGTGGGCATCCACCAGCACCAGCAGCACCACCACCACAATCACCCACCATTTCAAATTGATAGATATATCCATCCAATTGAACAATGCTGATGATCTAAGGTCAACAAACTTTGTGGCATTACTGCTATATCCCTTCGACAAAGGTTTCATAAGATTCTCCACCCAATAAAAGCATGCAAGCAAGGAGAAGACCAAGGATTCTTTCAAGTCTTCATGACCAAATCTTTTTGATATAATTTTCAAAGTAAAGAAATCTACTAACATGTATTCACTGTTAATTAAATCTAACTTTGTTGTAGTGATCAAACCTAGGAACTTTGTTTAATGCTCAGGAGCCAATTCATCGATGAAAAATGAGCAGGAAAGCGACAGTTAATAAATTACCGGTGACTTTTGGAGCATGGCAGCAAACCAGGTGGTTGAGTTTTGATTATCATTCATGACTTAGTGAAACGTTTGTGGACCACATGAACTCTGAATTCCCCAAAACCAAAGGAAAAGATGGTGTCCAAAGGAATCAGTTTTCATCAATGTGCAAGTTGATTGAAAACCATAATTTATGGAGACTAAGTTGCTCTGGAATTCATAAGTTCAGTTTCAAATTTTCTCAGGAACTGCAGGGACTGGTGATAGAGATTAAGGTCAATACCGTCTACGTTCCTTCCAACACGTGCCTCCAAGATTACCTGAGAGACGGGAAACAGAATTTACGAAACCAGTCAGAAAGTTGGCAAGGATTATGAGATATTGATAGAATTAAATCGGTCATGGATGGCTTTACATCATTATCTGATTGAATGAGGAGTTCCCCGATGAACTGGTAGACGGAGCCAATACGAAAGCCGATGCCTCTCAAGTATTGGGTATGAATTTTTAGGCTGGTCCCCCCATCAGCAATGATAGCAATAGCAGTTTCTGCATTGTAATGTTGTAGTCTTTTGGCACAAAATTGCAAGAATCATTATGGTATCACAGAATGTGAATAAAGATTAAATTCATTTAAACGTGCAAGCACTAAACAAAATAGCAGGAATTCATTTGAGAGTGCATAAAATCATACGGTACTTTTTGAAGTCAAACACGATCATGTTATTACAGAATGTAAATAAACATTAAATAACATGCCACTTGTGGTACAATAATGGAAAGTGTTTCAATAATACAGAGAAACTATACATGAATATGAAAATATCGCTGGCAAAGAGAGTCCGGCACATTCTGACAAAAATATCAGAGAACTCAAGAACGATCTAAAATATTCAATGAATGATTTAGATCCTGTCACTTTTTTTATTTTTTACTTTTGTTTTTCTGTTCTTCAGCACAACAATCATGGCTATTATTGAACTGGATATTATATATAGTTATGAATGGCTGTTATCCCATCATTCTGATTAAAAAGATGCAACAAAATCAAACATAATCTTCACAATGTTTTGATATGTTTGATTTAGCAAAACACACACACACACAGTTACTGAAAATATTAAAATTTATGCCTAGTCCTTACTTTCCGGTAACTCGAAGAGATGCCCCTTGCTTAAACAATGGGGACGAAGGTTCAAGCTCTTGGAGGGTTGCAGGTATGCCGTGTTTTATTGCTGAAGATGAACCCATAACTGTCAAGCTTCTAATCGGCTTGTCTTTTTCTCGAAAAGGCAAAGCACAATGTGAAACTGGATCAGCTACAAAAAGTAAGGGTCTCATTAGATATTCCTAGAAAAAGTAGCAAGTGTTCCATATTTCTCCTTGAATACTACAGGAAGTTTTTAAAAACTTTAGAAAGGACACACTTGACTTAAATCTTGGCAGTTAAAGATTACATCTCAGCTATTTCAATTCCTGAACATGAACACTAGCTTTTAAAAACGCCTCCATACAATCAAAAGCCATAACTGATCTAAACTTAACTTGCCTAAAATTATGCTTTTCATTCAAAGTTTGCTCTAACATGAAACAATGTGTATTATTTCTTCAGAAACAATTGAACTTTCTATACTGATAATGATTGATCTCCATTTTGGTTTGGTATACTACGATTTCAAAAGGTTGTTCTACCATGTGTTTTTGCTTTCCTGAAATGTCTGTGCTTTCTGAAAAACATCTTATTCTGAAGCATATGCCCACAGTCATTCTCTAAAAAGGCTTGGTAAAAGACAAGCCCAAACATAAAACACCTTGCTAAAATAGTACAAAATGACATCTGAAAGGACAATATGATAGTTATGCCTGATCCGATTTTAGATTGAAAAGCAGAAGTCACTCCAATAAGATGCGTCACGTTTCATCTACCGTTTTCTCGGCAATTCACACACACCATTCCACAATCAAGAAAAAGCTCCTCTGGAATTCACAACTCACTTAAAATTTCATCCCAATTTTCCATCTTTCCTTATCCCACAAACAAGAATTCATTCCATATTCATTTCCTACACTGTATTGTTCTCACACCCTTCCAGCTCAACATTCTCAAGTACCAGTTCAGCATTCAAAAGACTCATCAATTCATCGTCACAAAAGGAGAGACAACATGATAGACAAAGAAACTCGCCAAAGTCCTCTCTATTCCAAAGAATAGATAAAGATTCCTTCTTCGACATATCCTCCAGAAAAATTCTCATCTTGTTCATTTCTCAAACTCACATTACTCACGCAACACTCAACCATGGCATTCAAAAAGAAACAAACAAATAAAAGGAAAAGACATCACATTCAAAGTAAGTACATGCAGTAACAAGCTTAAATCAATGACGAAACCCAGAGAAAACAACAAATAAAGTCTGTGAGGCAAAACATCAAACACATCATGGGCAATGGCTCCAAACACCAGAAATCATTCAAGAAACAACAAAAGTGACAACTTTTATAAAATAAACACTATGTATTCACATGCCAAGCAATGAAGCATGGATCAAGAAGAAGACAAAGACTTCAATTCCAACCAAATATAATACATATGAATCACCTCAGCATCTCAACCAACACTTAAACATAATAATAGAAATGAATCCAGAAGATCGGAAATTTTTATCAATAATTCAACGTTGAACTCAGAGAGATGCTCACCAGAGAAGACGCAGCAGTGAAGAGTGAAAACTATTCAGTCGTTTACTGCTCTCTTGGAGTTTTTCCTCTCATGAGAAAAAAAGGGATGAATTTGCAGATTTTGAAAAGTTATCTTGTAAATATGCACTTTAATCCCTCTGAAAAAGTATTATTAATTAAAAGTACAACTGTAAAAAAATATATATATAATAGTAACTTTTCATATGGTTCAAGTGCTGCAATGAAGCCGGAGGTCATACTTGGCTCGATACTATTTGAACTGAGTTTGAGCTCCGGCCCAGTTTATTTTGAGTTTCCTTTCTCAAACTTGAGCTTGAGTTATTAAAAAAATATCAAGCTCAAACTTAAGCTTGAGCTCAATAATTACTATATTAATGCTATAGTAGACATAAAACAAAAAAACAAAATTAACTAAACATAACAAAAAAAAAATAAATCAGTTTAAAGAAAGTTAGACGAGTTAGGCGCATCCTCCGCCAAAAGCAAACCAAGCTATTTTTTAAAAATGCGTTAAGAACTGATCCATTTGCACCCGTTATTTTAAATTTTGAGTTATAATAATTTCTAATAAATTTGCATTAAAAGTATATTATATTATGTAATCTTTATATTCAGACACTTTAACTTTCGTTAGAATTAAAATTTTAAAATATTCAAAACTAGGGGAAAAAAGATTTTTTATAAGACAATCCAGTAATCTGGCACAATAAAAATAATATCCACCTTTGAATATACACCTATAAAAATTTCAATTAGCACAACATAGAGATTAGTTAAAAATAAAGATATAGACAAATAAAAAAGATGCTACAATAGTTCATATTTGATATTTCCAATAATTATTACATTCTTTACAATGTGAGATGAGCACCACCATCCCAGACACTGAACTCAACATATGAACAGGAAAACAAGATCTTCAAATACCCAAAAGACAAGTTACAAGCAAACGACAAGAAAAAAAAAAAAAAAAAAAAAAAAAAAGAAAAAAAAGTTTTGTTGGTGTAAACAAGAACAACAACAATATTGTGCAATTTCAAGCCATTTTTCTAGTTATCACAGAGCCACAGCAGCCGTTCATTCCATCGGGGCCTGTGTGACAGAGAAAACCAGTATGAAATTAGCAGAGTGTATAAAGTTCAAACAAAGTTTAGTAGAAGTTCTTTACAACTTTTTTTTTTTTTTTTTTTTTTTTTTTCAATTAAAAAAGAGTTATTACTTCTCTAAATTCATAAGAATCCATACTCATATTGATATCTAGTTATAATTTTAATTTTAATCATATTGAGATATAATGTGTAACACGGTGACACATGAAGATAAGAGTTTCAGATTATCAGAAATCGATGAACCTCCACGAAAATGTAACTAAATGGCATTGTTTCTACTCAAATGGGAACAAAAATCTCAAATCTCCATATTTGGTTTAGCAATTTTTATCCATCTGTAGTAATAATAGTAGCGATGTGAAAATCTAGAGAATTCCAATATAACCTCATGTTTTAACTCTTAATTCATGTAACAATCTCAATCAGACTTGCAATAATGCACAACTATGTTGGTTTGTCACTCAGCTACAAATGAAATTAGAAAATAAATATCCACTCCACCAATAACGCAAAACCATAAGCAAATTGTGGAGTGTGTTTTCACAGCATGTGATTAAAGTAAAAGATTTGATCAAATTTTCAATCTTGCCCTAACTTGATATCAGGCAAACTTCTTGTCAGTGAAACATGTACAAAGAAGCCGATGACATAGCATCCAATGCTAAAGATGTTCAAGGTTGCAACAAATAGCATGAGACTAATAAAACGTTTTAAACTTATATATTAAATCATAACATGAATCAGAAGCAAGAGGCAGTCGAAAAAATCAAGTAGAAGAAAATCCATCATGCATATACAAAATATGTTCAGGGCTCATATTTTGTGTCATGTTATTTAATATCATTTTTTCCCCAAGATTGTACTTTAAAAAGTAATGTAATCGGTGTTGCATCTCAAGTTATCAAATATACTCTAATTTCTCTAAATGGTGAATTGCATTTCTTCTACTTGGTTGTTTTAATTATAATTAGGCGGCGACTTCTTGAAGAAAAAAAAGCAGTTCTATTTCTATATGCAACATAATTCGTAAGCATAACACAATTGAATCAATGTCTGAGCAATCAAAAATTAACAACTGCATAAAAATTCAATTCACCTGAGCCAGACGTTCCTCTCTTCTCGAAATCGTTCTTTCCCTGCTCGCTTTGCTCTTAGCCCGCTTGGCTTCAAACTGATCAGATAAAGTCTTCTCTCTCACCTTCTCAACTTTGGACTTGTGAATGCTTTCCATCAACACCCTCTTATTCTTAAAAACATTACCTTTAACCTTCATATACATGTTGTGATGCAAATGTTTGTCAATTTTATTGAAGTCCCGGTATTTCCGAAGTAAGCGCCTCAGAACTCGCATCCTCCTCAACCAAAGAACCCTTGTTGGAAGCCTAGCCTCTCTGGTGCCCTTGCGCCTTCCTGCAGAATTATGATGGATTATCAAACAAACAAAAATATAGTCGGTAAAAGATGGACATTTAAGTGTCAAAATACCATAGCCAGAATGGCGGCCCTCCCTCTTAGCCTCTAATGCTCGACGAGCATGAGATCTCGAGTGGATCTTCATGGGCTTCCTGATAATATACCCATCCTTGACAAGCTTCCTGATGTTTTGCCCTTTGTAAAACAAAGACAATTCCAAAGTTCCAAACACAAATAAATAAGTTCCAATGTAGATCTTTCACTAATAATCATATTTTGATAGAGTACTCATCAAGGATATCAAGTATCATATAGTTCAGACTACCTTCTAAAAAGAATTTTTTCTTTTCATCGAAAATATACAGAATTTAAGTATCTTCTTGCAAATTAATGAATAAAAACTAAAAACATGGATTGGTGTTCTATCAAACTAAGATCCATTTCTTGTTTACAATCAATGGCAACCAATTTAAATCCAGTATGCCCAAGCAACCTGCTTTTTATAAAATTAAAGAAGAAAACAAGCAAGGAAGCAAAACCAAAACAAAATTATTCTTTTTTTTTTGTCAAAGTGGAACTTAGTAAGAAAATAGCAACCACAACACAACCTAAAAAACATTCATCAAATTTCAATCTAAGCCATTCATATCACACTAAAAAGAACGCCAGAAAAGAGAACGAAAAAGACATCAAATTCAGATTTCAAAGGTCTAAAATAAAGAAGACAATCTGATAAATATGAATTTACTTCGAGCCCACTGACCAGAGATCAAGGAATCCAATCCGAAAAACAAAGAACAAGTAAAGCAATTGAAAAAGCGAAGAAATAGGCAAGAAGACATACGGGAGTTGGCCATAGAGATCTCATTGCCCTCGTTGGGGTCAAGCCAGACCTTGCCACGGCCGCAAGCGAGCACACTCGCTGCCAGCCTCTTCTGTAGCTTCAGCGACACCATCGTCGCTCTCTCTCTCTCTCTCTCTCTCGCTTCTCTTTCTCGATATTTATAGTAGTTGAAAACTTACTAAACGATCCCCCTATAATTTCATTATTATCAAATAGTCCCTACGATTATTTATTTATTTTTGAATATTTGTGTTTTTAATTTTTTCTATTATTTTTCTCCTCTAATTATTTTTATAAAATATCAAAAATACTCTAGGCACCGGCACTAAAGATGGTGGAAGTATAAGTGAAATTATGCATGAAGTGCTAGTACAAATGTAAAGAAGTTGAGCTGACTCTCTCGCACTTTGATGCTAGTATGATAGTGCAGACATGCACACCAATGGGAAGTTAAGTTTATAATTTTTAATTTAATTTGAATTTAAAATAAATATTTTGAAAGTATAAGATGTTTTGATGATATACAAAATTTAAAGGACTTCTTAAACAATTGAAAGAGATGGAGGGACCGATTGTGATTTTCATCTTTATAGTTTTTTAACTTTCGGAGATTTCTTGGGGCCCAAGTTTGAAAAGGCACACAAGGACCCCTTTTCTGGGCTTGGGTTTCGTGGAGGCCAAGACACAATAGCCTAGTTCAACAAGTTTTATAAAGAAAAATAATAATTCTTTAATTTGACCTTTTTTACAGCGTTAAAGCATTTTTTTTAAATTTTGAAAAATAAAGATGAAATAATAATAATGGGGCTTTGTGAAAACATTAGTTTGACTCTATCAGAAAAATAAATAAGATGAATTTGGATTTAGATTGTAAGCTCCATGAGTTAAACAAGTGTTAGTTTCAGTTAAACTTAATTAGATTTGGCTTAAGTTAGACTTTATAAAATGGTTTGGGTCTATTGGTAATTTTCTCTCATACAAGCATATAAATCATGAAAAAAATTTATTTAGATTCTAGTATAACTTGTTCATAAATAAAATTCATTCCTTCACAAATGAGAGCTTAAGAAGATTAAAATATTTGTGTTTATTTATTTATTTATGTTCAAATTATTAGATGATGAAGCATATGATCAAACCCAAATAGTTTGCAAATATGCTTCCTCAAAACTTTATCCTAAACATTATCATAAGAATTATATATATATATATATATATATATATATATATATATATAATCCACACTTTCTTTCAAAATTGTTCAAAAATTTAAATTAAAATCGGTGCGTGTATCTCGCCAGCAGAATCATCTCAACCATTAAATATTTAAAAACAAGAGTTATCTCCAGAATGGGGCAGCACTTCAAAACTGTTTCTTTCTTCCTCCCCAGTGAAATAACTACAAAATGTCATCAGGCCAACAACTCATGCAGAGGCAAGAGGAAGCAAAAGGGCAATAATCAGGTATGTGTACATAACTTTTTATTTCATCAGGTTTTCCAAGAGTGTGTGATGAATCCAAAAGGGTCTGAGAGGTTTTCACTGTAAGCAATCATGAGAGAAAATAACATTCTAGTTTGCGCAGAGAAAGAGATCACATGATATGGAAGAGCATGAAAAAGGTTCAGGTCCACAAAATTCAGAAGGTAACAAAAAAAGTTAGTAGCTAGGTTTCTAACAAGTAATCATCAGGAAACTTAATACTGTTATGAAGAATACCTGGAGATTTTATAACTATATGATTCAAGGTTTCACACAAGCAATATATGATAACAAGATAGAAAATGAATAGTTTCATGCAGTATATGATTGTCTGTTTGCTATTTCTCAAAAACAAGTAATCAATAGTTAAGAGTAACACTAGTTTACGCATCGGAACATATAACATAAATGGAAGAGCAAAAGACTTGAATGATGGTACTTGACTGGTTTTATAAAGAGTACATTGAAATTTCGTAGTGTATGTGAATCCAGGTATGGACAAGCATAGCATAGATTAACCCAGAGGGTCTGACACTAGATCTCAGGAAGTTCTTCAAATGGGGAAAGTAACATTAAAATATATGGCAAAACAGATGGCATAAAATGGAACAGTATGAAAAAGATCAAGAATGAAGAATGAATAGCTAGGGATGAATACCTGTCACAGTGCATATGAGTCCAGGTATATCTGGAAACAGATAGGTCAGACAGTAGATTTCAGTAAGCAAGCAATAATCAGGGGAAGTAACGACTAACGACTGAATCAGCATCGTAAAAATTACCACATGAAAAGGAAGAGCGTGGAAATTGAAACAGACAACTAAGGCAAGTGAATAGTTCATGAAGAAAACCTGGAGACTAAATAGTTTATGTGATGGCAGGTAAATCTGCAAACAAATAGGCAGGCACAGCATATGTGAAGCCAAAAGGATCCTACACTAAATCCAACTAAGTTCTTTGCTTATCTACCAGGAAAAGAAACAACCAGTTTATGTAGTGAAAGCATGTAATGGAAGAGCATGGAAAAGATCCAGGAGGTAGAGTAATGTTATTTGTACAAAATAGACCTCCTAAATGAACAATTACCATTGGTTTTTCTTTAAACACAGAAGACTACACCTCATGGTTTTCACAACTCACAAAGAAGTTCACTGTGTACAAACTTGTGCTAGTTCCAAATTTCCAAACAAGCAATCATGTGAGAAGATAGATCCAGTTTAACCAGCAGAACAGATCAAATGAAATATACAGAAGACTCAGAAGGTAAGTGAATAATTTCAAACCGAACACTGTAAGGATATTCTTTAGCAAGCCCGCAAAGAAATTAAGATTATCTTTCCAAGCATCGTGACAAAATATTGTTAGCAAAAGGCCTACATCTTCCTTCAATAGGATACCTATCTTCACAGCTAGCATGCATTCATGTTATTCAGTAGCTGCACTTGAGAAATATATATATGCCATTTTACAAATTTGAATTTCTCTGTGGTGGCAATTACAACATGCAACCTATTTGCTCCATCAAAATATCAACAATAATAAGATAAAAAAAAAAGGGAGAGAGAGAAGTCAGTAGGAAAGTTGGAGTTACTTTTCATGTAATAAAATGCATAGGCATTTGAGGGTACTCATATCAGACACACTTTGTTGTATATTTACAAATTGATTGATTTCATTCAAACGTATGAGCTACTTAATAAGGAAAAGAGTGCATAATCCTGTCAACAAACCACAAGGACAATACAGCCAAATGGAGCAATTACAATTTGACTTTGTAAAGAAATGTAACATCAAATAAGCAAAAGACCACATGCCAGATAACAAGATTGCTTGCAGTTCAGCAATGTGCTATGATTTCAATCAAGATAATTCCTCAAATTAGTTTAAAGTAATCCAAATGTAGAATCAAAGAACAAGTCTACGTAATAAATTTGCAGCTTGCCTAATGTAGTTTGAAGCAATAAACACAATCATAAATAAAGTTGCTATCTTGAGCTTTAAATAAACATAGAAGTACATTGAAGGGAAAACAAACCTTAAAAAGGTTAATTGATTTCTACTAAATTTTCTACACAGTGACAACACAAAATTATCTGAGAAACAGATATAAATACCAACATAACATAATATAAACTTATATTGCCTAAGCACAAAAAAAAAAAGCAAAAACCATGATGAACTTAACTACACCAAAGAAAAGAAACAGTATGAGATATAGAATGAATTCATCAAGAAGCAATTGAATTCCCAACCTTTGTTTCCTTGAAGAAAGGATGAAGCAAACCAAGATCATCCTTGATGTCAAGCGGATTACTGGTCTCATTCCGGATCCTCTTCACCCTCCTGCTCGCCAGTGTCTTATGCTCAAAACCATACATTTGCAAGATCTGATTGTCCCCAAAGTTAAACGCACGGTCCATTTGCTTCAAGCATCGCTCAACAGGATAATCCCCAAATTTCCCGCAAGGCTTGCAACCGACAAAGTGAGTGACGAGAGGCCAGCGATGGTCGCCCAACCCTGGATGATAGTTCTCAATCATCTCCTCGTACCGATCAACCAAAATGCCCCAGTAGCCATGGAGGTAGTAAGCGCTCTCTAGGTAGACCTTGTCGCCCCACTTGTCGCGTTGGGTGGCAAGAATGTAAACCATGGCGGACTGGTCGTCAGCCTCAAACACCGGCCGGTCCTTCAGGAATGAGGTGAGGACCTTGCCGGCCTCGATTCGTGTAGGGCCCTTAGGCCCCATCGGAGCCCAAACGTCGAGGAGATCTAGCGACCACTGGCAATTGCGAAGTAAGAAGCTGCCAGTGTTGAGCCCGATCCAGTTCTTATCATCGTACACCATCTCATTCCATCCATGCATGACGAGATTGTAGTCCGCGTAGCGCTCCCAGGGGAGCTCGAAGGCCATGTCGGTGAACATAGCGTCGGAGTCCATCCACCAGAGGAACTCGACTTCAGGGTGGGAGAGAAGTAGGGTGCGGATCAATGGGAGCTTGGCCCAAAACCCGGCCATCTCAGCGTCGAGGAGGGCCATGTTGTAGAAGATCTCAATGCCATGAACGCGGCAGTAGTCGATCTTATTCTTGATCGATTTCAAAAGATAGTGATCGCCGACGGGGTTCTCGCATGGCTTGGGGGAGGATCCAGTGACGAGAAGGACGCGAGGCTTGGAAGCGGTCAAGAAGTTGGGGCGATCAGGGTGGTGGCTGAGCCAGGAGGCACGCTGGGAGTCCCAATCAGAGATCTTAGGGCCAAGAGAGTAGGGATCGGAAGGGTCACGGAGAGGGGGGTCGTCGTCCTTCTCGGTGGCGTGGTGGTCGACGAGGGGCTTGGATTCCTCGACGAGGGAGCGGTGGGGGAGACGGGGGCGGGATTGGAGAACATGGCGGAGTTCTTCGAGGTCCTGGTTGGGGGTGCCGAACTTTCCGGCGCCGATGGTGCCTCGGAGAACCAGAAGAGTAAGGAAAAGGCAGATGAGGGTTAGCTTGCCATTGCGCACTGCTCGATGGATCTGGCGAGCTCGACGCTCCCCCACCCACCGGGCGAGATCCAGCCCCGCCATTGTTGGAGCTCTCTCTGTCTCTCTATGGGCTTCGTTCGTTGATGATAGTTAGGGATGTAGGAGAAGAGGAGTTGAGAGGAGGAATGACACGTGAGAGGCGCGTGAGGAATGACCACGTGATATGCACGTGGGTAGCTGGAGACAGCTAGGCGGCTGGGGTCCACCGCTTCTTGCCTCTCTGCTTCAAATCAAACCCTCCGTTCTGAAAACCCATGATGACGCCCTTGCTTATATAAAAATGAGATTTTAATTATTAATAAAAATTGGTTTGCTTGCATACTTTTGGCAAGGACACTTACTGATGAGCTTTGATTTTGAATATGCATAGTGATAAGTTAAACTTAAATATTTATTTTTTTAGTACTTAACCTCAACCCCTAACATTAATAAAATAACCAAAAGTATATAAAATCATTAATATTACATTTGCCAACTATCAACAGATTATCTGAATATTTAAATCTAACTTTATTCAGGTAAGCAATGCAAGACAATTAATAGCTCTGATAATTAAAAGCAAACCCTAATTTACCAGCACACAGAATTCCTCGCTTTCTTGATGGTTGCCAGCAGCACTTCAAACAATAATTTATATAATTAAAGAAGACACCCAAATCAATAGTGTAAAAAAAAAAAAAAAAGGGTAAAAGCTAAGACCAAAATAAACGTGTGGACATGTTCCATGAGACCAAAAATAATTTATATATATATATATATATATATAGAGGGGAAACAACTTAGGTCCACCGCTAATAAAGAATACAGATGGGCCGACAGGCTTGGCTTCACATAATTTATACCAACTTCATTGATAGCCCTTTTACAGATGAAGATATGCCCTGCATGGAAACAAAGAAATAAAGATCATGATCAGGACCCACGGAGTTGTGATATAGTTTATACCCGTTTTGTGGTATAGTCTGCTTGGACCAGTTTAATGGTGATTTATCGGAAAATGAATGAAGCTGTCAGATTCCAGTAGATCTTGAAGAATTCGGTTCAATTATCAATTTTTATTTCTTTGATAAATATGGACAAACCACATATCAGGACAGAACCACGACGTGAACTTTACCACCCCTGTGCCCTCAAACTACATAAATTGGGATTCGATCCCGGCTGCTTAGTGAGACAAATGCCTTACAAAATAGACCAAATGGAATGTTGATTACCAAATTTAGCATCCTTGGACTAGCAGCAAATCGCAAAGACATTTCTCAAGCTTTTCGATATTATAATGATGAAGAAAGTACATGCAACTACCACAAGAACATGCTTGCAAGGAATGTCAATGATACGGACAGATGTCTCTACTCAAGATGCAACAACAAGAACAGAAGCTTAACTTATTTCCTTGATTTCATCGACATTCATGAATACGCACAGACAATTGACTATAAAAGGTTATAAATTCTGCAATACATGGCAAGAAAAAGCTAACCCTATGTAGGAAAATCGACAAATGTCTAGTTTTCTAGTGATCTATTTTCTACTGAAATGAAATTAATATGAGTGATTTAATCAGACAAAAAAGTGCTCATCCCCCCAAGTTCAATGTAGAATTTAACTAACATCACAGAGCAATTAAATTGATAATTTTAAGTAATTAGTGATATATGTAACAGCAATAGATATAATCCTCAAACCTTGTATTTTGCCGCTAGAGGAGCTGTCTGGATTATACTGGAGCAAAATCAGAGTGTTCCTGTTGAAGGATATAGCTGAACCCAAGTGAATTCCTCTTGGTAGGCTAAGCTTGTCTCGCATGAGTCTAGACATGTAAATACAACAATAGTCGCCCAATCGAGGGAGTCTGGTTCATTTTTCACATCGAAGTAATAAAGCAGCTGAGGCATTATCTGCAGAGATAGACTAGAGTTCAGTAAATCAGAGCAATGAATATTTTAGGAAAAATACAAACATTTAATAAAAAAAATTATAAAAGTTAAACATGACTTCAAAGTAAGACCGGGTTTTAGAAACAAGAAAAATGGTGAAACAGAAAGCAAATTCAAGCTACTCAAGATATAGATGAGTAGCATGAGCCCAAACAGAAGATCCGCACCCATGAAGTTCAGTGCACCAAGTCATTGTCTCATTACATTCAAGTGGAACTTAGTTCACAATAGTCATCACAAATGCGACTACTAGACAAGTTGACAGAAAGTAATAGAGAGCTTTCAAAAAGGCACATGTATAAAAATGACAACCACGGTAACAAGTTGAGAAAATTCAAACTACCTGAAACTCATAACATAGAGGACCTCTACAATAGTTGCATTTGGGGATGTCCTCTTTGGATGGACGGCCAATTAGCAATGGCCATAGTGGTTTCGCCGTCAAACCCCGATAATATCTGTTGAAATAGAAAAGAAGATCATGACAACAGGCACCAAATCCTATTGAAATACAAACTGATACCACTGTTGAGATGATAGTATGCAGTTTGAATAATTCTGAAAACAGTGTAATGTTTAAAAAAAATGATTTCCATTTAACATAGTTTTAACTATAAACCAGGGCTTACAATGTGCATTAAAACAAACAAACAAAAGAAAACTATGTTTTGCACAGAAGATGTAGGTAAATGAATAGGAAGAAAAGCAATATCATGATACACAAGCAATTCGTTCTTAAACCTCAGAACTTGGTCAGGGCCCCTAGCAATTCGTTCTTGAAAAGATGCCCATTTCTTTTTATCAGCATTAGCCTGCATAGAGATATGATATCAGCGAGAGACAGGAACCAAAAACAGAATGCCCCTCACACAATGAAGTAGGAATTCAGTATCAAAGATGGAGGCATGCCTCAAACTTATCAAACACTGATTGAACTGTTTCTTCTTTTTTATTATTTGCAGAAACTATTGATGTCCCACAGCCATTATCTTCAGACATATTTGACTCATAGGTAGACTCCTCCTCAATTGCAATCTCATACTCACGCCATAGAGTTCTGCAGGCAACTGAAAAGATCAAAACATATTGAGTTCAGGAAAGTTTCAAAGAGAACCAAAGAAAGGCGAAATAATATTTACCTTTCTCTATTGCTGGCAACTTTTCTCTGCCATTACCATGATCCAGTACTGAAGATTGAGAAGAAATAATTATTTGGCAGCAGTCATTTTTATGTCCAGATCGCCAATGCATCAGCTGAAAGAAAGAATTTTCAGATCAATATACCTAGTGCCATTGTAGAACCTAAATTTAAAAAAAAACGCATACCTGGTGTTTCTCAGAGCAGTAACGTGCTTTCCTGCAACTACTACAAACTTTCTCTCCTTTCCATGTGCCACACCAAGAACACAGAGCGGCTAAACCACAACCAATCAGCTACTCTAAATAGAACTCTAGTACTTAATATCTTTGAACTGAAATTTAAATAACTACTGAAGTAAGAAATATAAAGAAGCGATCACTTCTCAGTTATCACCACATGTGCAAATTAAATACAAGCGCATATGATCCTCAGAATTTGCATGCTTAAAAAAAATCAAAAGTACAGGTCAGAAACATGATAATCACTACTGATTCTTCAATATATGGTGAAAACCATCTCTGCTACAAGACACACAACAGAATCGACACAGAATATCAAGTGAAAACTCTAAAACATTACCTCCAGTGCTCAATGGTTTATCAGTGCCATCATACTTCGGTGGCTCACTTGAATAGAAAGGATTGCTCCGAGGTAATTGGCACCGGAAAACCTTCACACTTCAAAATAAACACATTCCCACAAAATAAAGAAGAGCTCTAATAAACTAAAAGATAAAAAAAACTCAGAACAGAGAGAGACAGAAAGAGAGAAGATGAAACCTTCTCTGAGGCTTCTCCACACCATGCTTCCACTGCTCATGCTGGTCCCTAAGAAGGCACGCCATGGACGGGCACATAAACACAAACAAAGTGCGATGAAACGTTGATTCTTTCTCCGATATCGGTGCATAAATCTATGAAAAATCACAATCCAAAACCAATTAAAACCAATTCAATAAGCGAAACACGACAGATAAAAAGATGAACAAGAACCTGAAGAAGGAATTGGAGGGGATCGCCACAAAATCCGCAAGTTCGGGCACTCTCCGGCGGCAAGTCCACCGGATCCAGCCACGCCTACAAACACAAAATCACCACCAAAAATAAAAAAAATATGCAAAGGAAGATGAAAATCGAAGGGTTTAAAGGGTTTAGAGAAGATTACGGGGACTCCACCAGCCTTGCTGGGGAAGAGATGGCGAAGAAGGGAACGAGGGTTCTTCGGTTTCTCAACGAAGCCAAGGGTGACTCCCTCTTCATCCTCCTCCTCGTCGTCGTCTTCATCGATCTCAATCCCCTGGACCTCATCTTGATCTTCATCTTCATCGTCATCGTCGATAGGCGTGATTCGAAGGGAATTGATAACTTCGAGCTGATGATCCATGGCCGAGCTCGCCATTGATGGAAATCCAAGCAACCAAGGCCAAGCACAGGACTAAAACCCTAAAAAACTGAAACCTATCTCGTTTTCTTTGGTTTCTAGTGGTTTTAATTTTAATTATAATTTTTTTAAGTTTGTTTTCATTCCGTTATTATTTGCAATTTTTCGTCAAAAAACTTATTTTTTATTTAGGTTGTGTTTGATTGCCCAAATTTTTCATAGAAAAATTTTTCATTGGTAATTTTCCAGCCAAATAGACTGTTTATTTACCCAAATTTTTCATAAAAACTTTTTCCAAAAAATTTTTTCAACCTCAAAAAAAAATTTTTTAGAAAAAATAGAATGAGTTATATGAAACTACAAGCAATCAAATAACAAAATTAGAATTTTTCATAGAAAATTTTTGATTTTCTAGCTAAAAAATAATGCTAATCAAACGTCTATTTATTCATTTTCCATAAAAAAATTTTCCATAAAAAATATTTCTATGAAAAATTTTATTTTTCATCCATTTTCTATCTTATCAATCAAAACAGCCTTAATAAAAAATTGTCATTAAATAGCTAACATATCTGGAAAAATGCTTTGGCCGTTAGATGATTTCAATCGGTTGCCTCGTGATAAGTACCAAAACTCAATCATCTACCGGTCATGGGTTCTATCTAGGGTTTAAGAAAATCGAAGTCGAGGCCCCCGGCGAAGCAAACCAAGCGCGCGGGAACGAGAGCATTCGCGCCGCCTTCACCGTCGAGGTACGTAGATCTATAGTCCCGCATCTCTTCCACGATTTGCATTGGATTTTCCAATTGGATGATCTAATCTTTTTGCGATTTTCCAGAGTTGCTGATCATGAGCTCTCCAAACATCAAAGACCTTCTGACGACTTTCAATCCTGCATCCGGGTTGTTTTCCATCGCTTCCGGTGATGGACGAATCAAGGTGATCGTGTACCCTTGAATTTCATAAATCGAGGTATTTTTCATGGTGATTCTAAGTTTTTTTTTTTTTAATTTTTTTATATTTTTGGGTAGATATGGGATACAATGAAGGGCCACTTGCAGACGGAGTTCGCAGACCTAGCGCAATCTGATAATGGATTGGGCATTGGTGCTGAGTCGAAAAGTGGCCATCTTTCGCTGGATTATAAGTGCATGCATTGGGTTCAGCTGGAGGAGAAGGTTTTTTTGATTTATTAGCATGAAAGAGGATTTTTTTTTAGTCTAAATGTTTGTCTCGTCCCATGATTAGGGCTTATAGTTTAGCTTGCTTTTGATTTATTTTTCAGAAGAAAAAGAAGCTTCGAATCTCATTGCTAGTGTTGGGAACGGGTAGTGGTGATGTTCTGGCACTTGATGTGTTGCTTGGCCAGCTGAGATGGAAGGTTTCTGATTGTCATCCTGGGTGAGTTTCTTATTCAGTGATTGAGCACTGATGTTGTGTTAATAAAACAAGGACGATTATTTGAGAATTGATTCACAAGGATCATTATTTGCTATTGATATTCATTGTGATAAGCTTTCCTTTTGGATTGCCTAACTAATACACTAGAAGTACCACTTATTTTGTTGACCTTGTAGGTTCCTTATCTCTAATTTTTTGTGGACTGTTATTCTCTACATGATTACATTGTTTTTCTCAGATAAAATGATCTGCCAGACGAGTATATATATATAAGTTGTGCTTTAATTTTGCTTAAAATATTTAGCCACCATATATTTGATAATATGCAGGGGTGTCAATGCTATATCCTATTCTAGACATCGTTCATGTGTCTACACAGCAGGTGCTGATGGTATGGTTTGCCAGATTGATTTATATAATGGGAGCGTTTTGGGAAAATTCAAGGCATCTACGAAGGCAATTTCCTCTTTATCAATATCTACAGGTATCCTAGTTGAATTTTCACTCTTGTGATTTTAATTTAGGACTTATGCCTCAAGTTTCTGAACCAGGTTAATTGCAATCATACATATAAGATTTGGGCCAGTGCCTCTGGAATTTAGAGCTTTGAATGTATAATTTGGAGTCCAGAGGTTGAGCCTAACTTTATATAAGTCATTGACTCTTTAAGTTTCACTTCTGACTGTATATTTAGGGCTTAATTTCAGAAATTTTGAGGCCAATTAATTTGTCTTGCCCTTTGGACTCTCTGTTGCGGAGCTAATTTTCTGATGCACATGCTAAAATTTAAAATCCTGAAAATGAGCTTATTGGATGTTAGCTTGAGAAACAGCTGATTTTGGTTCTACTTGGAAGAGTTTGTGGTCTTCTTTTTGCAAATGAGGAGTCTTGAATTACGATTTTTAATTGTAAAATCTAGCGGAGAACTGCTGAACTTTTAATGTCTAGAAATTAGCAATGTTCTTGTCCAGTACTAAGCCAAATCTATTGTTTTTAAGATTGTTTTTGGTCTTTTTGAACAATATGCCTGAATAATTTTTCTTCAGAAGATATCCTCTGCATTTTGTGAGTGGATCTTGTCATAATTTTAAGAGCTTCTGCAACTAATGTACTTCCAATTCTACTATAGTTGTGGCAAAATTTTTTATTTTAGATTGCTGATAAAACCATGTACCCCTGCCAGATGGGAAGACAGTGGCAACAGCTGCTGGGCGATTGAAACTTTTCAATTGCTCAGATCATAAGAAGATCCAGAAGTTTTCTGGGCACTTGGTGAGTCAAAATTCAGGGATGAATTTGTTTTTCTCCTTTACTGGTTTTTCAGTTTTCTGTTCAATCTTTTTTTTTTTGTTTCGTGTACAAGTTTTTTGTTTTTAATCTGTTTTTGTGTTTGTATTTTCTATCCATTGAGTTATGCGTAAAGAAGAAAAACCAAATTCATTGTGTAGGTTGCTGTCCGATGCATGACATTCAGTGAAGATGGAAAGTACATTGTATCCTCTGGAGTTGGTGAGAGATATGTTACCTTGTGGAGAGCAGATGCTGGAAAAAAGCAATATGCTAGCTGTGTGCTTTCAATGGAGCATCCAGCTGTCTTTCTGGATAGCAAGGTTTCAGACTCTGAAGGTGGAGGTTTATATGTCTTGGCCATTTCTGAGTTGGGAATATGTTATGTCTGGAATGGAAGTAATATTGAGGATTTGCGGAATAGCAAACCTACAAAAATCTCATTATCAATTGAATCTGCCCCAAAGAATAGTAAGGGTGCTGTATATGCTGCAAAGTTTCAAAGCATTGTGGAAGCTAGCAATTGCCAAATTCTTGTTGCTTATGGTTCCTTGGTAAAGCCATTGTTTCAAAAGGTTCTATTGCAGAATGGTGTTGATGTGAACTTGAGTGCCTCTCAAGATGGGGGTCTCTTGTCAGTGGCTCAATCTCACATCTCCCAGAAAGGGGATAGAATTCAAACAAGAGGTATGGCATAACGCAGTATACTTTTTATTAAAATGACCTCATTGACTTGTTGGAAAGAATAGGAGCCTATGAATGCTAAAAATGATGAGAACCGTGAGATCCAAGACAAGGCCATATATTTAGTTGTACTTCATCATAATTCTCACCTGCCTTCTGCTTGGACTCCTGTTTCTAAGCCAAGTGAAACTTGATTTTGCACCATTCTGAATACTTAGGGATTCCTTTTTTATGTGTTGTGTGTACAGTTACGGCACTTGATCGAGCTAACGCGGAAGATGCTGTACATCCGCTTCCAAAACTCTATCAGAAAGAGAAGAAGAGGAAACATAGCATGCGGCATACAATTGCAGCTGTTGAGAATGCAATGGTTGACTCTGCTGTCAATGACCAAAAGAAGACCTCGTTGTTTGATGCTGGTGTGTGCATTTTTTCTAGTGTGCCTATCCCGGTGGTTATTATGGGCATCATTCTATTTGCTTCATGAAGATATCGCTTGTTGAATGTTATACTGACTTTAGTGTTTGATGCTGAAATTGGTAACTTACAGCAACTTCTAATTGCAGGATTATTTTTTAGCACATTCTGGTGGTTATTTATAAGAAAATAACTTTGATGTGTTAGGGATTCATTAGTGCCATGAAAAATTTGAAAATCAATATCTATGTGTTTTCATTATTTTTAGTGTTTATTTCATTCTTCATTTAAATGCTGATATCCACGGCTTCAGCTAAAGTACATTGGCTGTGTTTTCTTTTGTAACTAAGAGCATTGTATTAGTCAACACATCATCATCAGATTGATTACTTAGGTACTAATGTATAGCATGCGGTAATAATCGTGTTTGATCTTCTGATATATTAAATGCGTCAGGATTTGGTAATATTATCAAAGGCACTTCAGTGAAACTTAGTGAAAGGTCAAGCGTTTAAGCAATATGTGCATGTTTTTTTCCTTATGAAAGGTTGGTGTTTGCAGAAGTGTCAGCTCTGCCAATATATTTGATGATGCTTTGTTGGTATGCTTGAAATTTGTGTTGGACCAGTTCTTCATTTCATATGCAATATGGTGAAAACTTTTGAAAACAAATACAGGAGAATATAATGGCTTCTCCTGTAGTTTTCCGAAAATTGTCATGTTAGATTATTTTACAATTTTGGACACCTAGTTTGTCAATCTATATATAATGAAGAATTGTTGTCTCTTTGCTTCACATTCATTACTTCTGTGACCATACTTAGGATAAGTTTAGAGATGTATTTTTCTTTGTGGCAATGTTATTTTCCTTCTGAAAATCATTGTTAGTAAATGAATATTTTAATTTTTTTTTATGCACCCATCAGTATGTCTTCTTTGATCTGCCTGTTCCACATGTGATATTGGTACTTCTTTAGCTCAGTTGTGTAACTAGTCGTTTTACTCATTGCAGATAAATTGCAAAGCATGGAAGAAGATAATGCTACATGCCTTGAAGATAGGTTAAGAGAACTGGGAATTGTTGGTAAGAAAGATGACATTAGCAGAGAAGGCTACCTATGGAATGGTGGTAAAACTTCTATTGATGGCACAATGTTCAATGGTGCCCACCTATTGGTTGGTGGTGACATCCCAACAAAGAAGGTTCGTTTCTCCTAATAATAGGTAAACTAAAACATTGTTCATGTTCTTTTTTGGTTATTTTCTTTCTACGAAGGATGCCTTTAGATCTTATAAGGAATAATATAATAAATCAACTGATTGTCACTGACAACATGTTAACTTTTTCACCAGATAAGGGGACATATCATATCCATGAGCCCTAATGATGCTTACAAATTCCTGGAATTCTTGGCATCCACGTGGAAAACAAGGTTTGATCTTTTCCTATTGTGCATCTAAATAATTAGCCTACACACACACACACACACACACAGATGTTGTTTACTTCAAGTTCTGAGAATTTGTTCCTGTAGGTTAAATGGGAGCATTCAATTGCACTAATATATTCCTTGCGCCATGACATTTGTTTGATCGAGGGCTATTCAGAACATTGCAACCGATATATTTTTCCATCCCAAATATTAGAACCAAATAATATATCTCTTGTTTTTATGTAACAATTATTAGTTTTTTAAAATTTTTGCTGATTGTTAACCCTCATATAATTACCCAGATTATGATTGATTAGTTTTATTATATTGTCTATATTGTCTTTGTTCAAATTTGCATAGCTTCTTGTTGTGTTTTTCTCCTGGCACAAGTTGATTGAACTGCTAGTCTGAAATTACATATACTGCCTCCAAAAATTTTGGCCCCTCAGTGGAGCATTGCATGACATTGGATTGTTATCTACTTAATGTTCCTACTTTAATTCGAGCAGTATATATATATATATATTATTGTTTTCTGTTTATTTTACAATATTTTTTATACAGTATGTGTTTTGGGAGAATACATTACATGATGTAAATTAATAACTTAATATTTAGTCTGATGATGAGCATTATAATTCTTGTGACAGCCCTGGCTGTTCAAAGGACATACTTCCTTGGATTTATTATATTTTAGTGAACCACCGTCGCTTTATTCTTGCTCAGGAATCTTCTTCCCAACTCCTTGATGTATTACAGAAGGTAAGCTTTGAATCTCATGACTTGTAATCTGACAAGTATCTGATTCGTTCTTGGTTGCATCTTGGTAGTATTGCTAGTTCTTTTTTTTCTTTCTATTTTTTTGCGCCCGGGCTGTCTTCATCATGAGGCTGGCAGGGTTGATTGCTCAATCTTAGTTGAACTTGTGAAGAGGCTGTGTTCACCTTGCAGCACTGTTAATAACACTGCTCTTTTCCATTATTTCCTGTCATATGTGTGTGTATATAGACTATCTTAGGAAACCTCTCCCTTTTTTTGTCACAGATGACCAGTTTGAAATGTTCAGCGGTTCAGCCTTTGCTAAAACTATCAGGTCGTGCTCAGCTCATAATGGCGCAGGTCAGATATCTTTGGAGTGCATTTTTAGTCCCTGAACTAATGTTTTTGATCCTTGAACTCAAAAATTTTATCTTCTGGTCCCACAATTGGGAAGATTGTGTGTCTTTAGTCTCTTGCTGTTAGAACATCACACGCATGATATTAAATATTATTTTCCTTTCATATGTGGAGTAACGGGTCTACTCAGCACATGACATGTCATGTACATGCCGCATCATGGCACTTGGCTTTTTTGTTAATTTAAAAATTTTGAACCTAATTGCCAAGTGACATGGCATGGCATACTTGCAGATGTGTATATGACGGTCATGTGCTTTGTAGGCTCCTCTCCACATCATCAAAGATAATAACATTTAGTTACCATATGTGTGATGCAGTAACCTGAGGGACTATAGTTGCATTACCCATTCATTTCAAAGATCTTAATGACCCACTTTTTTTTTTGTGGAAGGACCAAAATGACCTTGGACCAAGATGACCTTAATTCATGACCAAAAATTCACTTTACCCATACCTTTACTGGACTTTGATTTGATATGACTCACTTGATTTATGTACATATTATCTCCCCTTAGATTAATAAGGCTGGAGAGGATGGCACTCAACCAATGGATAGTGGTCACCAGGATGGTGGAAGTCAGGATGAAGATGAAGATGAAGATGAAGATGAAGATGAAGATGAACTAGTTTATGGAGAAGATGAAGATGAATCCCAAAGAAGCAGCGGCGATGCTGATGATGATTAATCTTATAACGAAAGGTTTCTCTCTACCCCTTTTGCCATCATTTTCCTTAATGTTAATGATATCTCAGAATTCAAATCTAGAGTAGATATATGCTGATATGTTTTAGAATGCAATTTCATGCTATAAATCATAAGATTGGACATCTGAATAACAACCCTTGTTGAGATTTTACTGAAATGGCTGGAAGAGTTCTAGAAAATGGTAAGGTGGCGAATTTGAAATGCATTTCCAATGTGAGCTGTATTCAAGCTGCCTCTTAGATCTATTACTGATACCAACCCAATCAGCAATAATTATTATTACCATATATATTTGTATATATATGGTTGATTGTTATCATACTCTTGTGAAAACCACATTTTCTAATTTATTTCTGAAAATCATTATTCTTTGTTTACATATTTCTATGGCAGGTAGTCTGGTATTTCTTTTGTTTTTTATTAATAAAAAAAGAAACAAACCACTTCACTCATTCCTCTTCTCTGCATTTTCGAAGAGAGAGGGAGTGAGAATGTAAGTGGTAAGAATAAATATTTTACTTTGATCAGGATTTCGAATTGATTTTTCTTGTTTCTTTTTTCTGTTTTTTAAGTATAGCCCATCCAGCCTTCTTTTAATAACTTCTATTTCCTGCAGCTCTACTTGTTCATTCACCGATGTCGGTATTAGATCACAAGACTCAAATCTTCAACTTGAATCATTTGCTCAACTTGTTCAGCATGTCACTCAAGGCAACATGATGAAACAACCAAAGTGAAGAACAAAAGTTAAGGTACTACTTTGCCTTTTTTTACTTGTTAAAACAAACTAATAGGAAATGTTATACTTCCTATGAAAATTTTGGCAATTCATTGTTAGTTTGATTATATCCTTAAAACTTGATGTCAAACTAAGTCTGTTGTGCACCAGACATTAGAAAAGAGCTGTCTTTTACTTCACCAATGTCATTGTCATCATTTTGTCATGTTTCTATTGAGATTGTGGTGGATTTATATCATATTTGTTGTTCATGTCTGGTTGGTGGTTGTGGGGCTAATGTCTTTTTTCTTTTTAACTTTGAGCCAGTTGTGAGGGGGACCAGGACAAAATGGAGTCATTTGTTTTTTAGTACTATAACAAGGAAAGTAGTGCTTTTTTTTTTTTTTTTTGGGTTATTTAGAGAAAGGAGAACCACTCAGGCAACCCTCATGAAGAAGAAATGTGTGGCTAGCCTCTTTATATTCAATGAGATATATTTGGTGTTGTACCCTTTTTATCACATTTGTTTCTTGATTTTTTGACCTATATTTATGTAACCTAAAATTATTATATATATATATATATATATATATATAATCCCATCATCTGGTCATATTTATAATAGTCATTGAATTATATCCAACAGTTATAATTCATTCAAGTACAGTGATAAATAATGTCAAGCTGTACTAAATAGTACAAACAGTAAAAAAATATTATTTTATATATTATTTATATAAATAATAGTTACTAGATCATGATTTAATCATTCTTAATTAATATTTTGTAAAGTTTGTTGTCTCCACCCAAGCCTAAGGGATCTAGCTATTGGTGAATTTGACCCTTCGATCTCTACTCAAACGCAAGGGATTTGGTGCCAGGAGATTAAGGCACTTTTGATTTTATTGTGTTTGTTATAATTTTTTAGTTGGAAGGATAATAAAATATTCTTATATTATAAGTGATATTAATAAGGGTAAAATATCTGTTTTAGTACAAGGGTGATTGTGTAAACTTCTCTTGTTTGGTCATTAGTCAATTTTGTTGAGGTGGCAAGAGCCCTGGAATTTAAAATGGCTTTAAAAGGATAGAAAAGGGAAATGAAAAAAATTTCTAAGTTAAAATGGTATTGTGATCGAATACGTTTTTTTTTTTTTTGAAAATCTTTTACCAACATTGTCAATGAAAATTAAAGGCGTATGAACAACCAATAAAATAAATAAATAAAATTCTTCTAAAAAAACCAATAAATAAAATAAATTTCTATGTGAGAATTTTGAATTATATTTTCCTTGAATATATTAAAAAGTTTTTTTTTTTTAAGCAAATAATGACTCCCTACGTTTTTCTTTTTTTTTTTTTATGAATTTTTTTTGCAACATTTTTAATGACAATTAAAGGGTTATGAACAACCCGTTGTTGAGGAATTCCAATCAGCAGATCTAGAGAAAGAGAGATCACACGATTCTAATCAGACGGTGAGCATTTAGTTTCGGCAAATTGGAATCTCAGATAAATTTTATCAAAATCCAAAAGTGTTAGTTTTATAAGAGAAATATAAAACCAACATTAATATACACTTTCACAGATAAACCACTCGAAAACGAAAAAATTGTAACACAAAGCCCTCATCGCCTCCCTCGTGGACCGACACGTGTCCTCTTCGCCCCATCTGACGGCCCTCGTCGCGCGCCGGAGCTTGTCCCTCCGTCTATTATCTCAGCCAACATCCGCTGCAAATCCTCCATGCTGTCGGGCTTCTGCATTTACAAAAACGCCCCTAAACAACTTCATATTTACATACTGCTTCTCAACTTTAATTTTCCCCTTATTTTCCCTTAAAAATAATCATAAATTCAAATTTACTTATATATAAATCTTTCTTAATTCCTTGCGTTGTATCACCAAATAAACCAGAGATTTATTTATGTACACTTAATAAATTTTCGCTATGTATTTCTATAAAAAATATAACAAATATTATTTTTGAAAGATATATCAGCAATTACCTACTTCGTTAGGGGTATACAAGCAAAATTTACTCTATAAATAAAACATACCTCCGATCGGACGCTGTCCATCATCGAGATCATCTCTTTCATAAAATCAGAGAAATCCTGACCATCCAAAATGCAATATATATATATATATATATATATAAAAAAAGAATTACTTAAAATTTATTTAATTAAATTAAAAAATCACAATGAAAATTACGAACTTGGTCATCGTCTTCAAAGGGATCAAAGACACCGGCGTCGTAAAGTGACCTCTTACCCTCATCCGAGAGAACTGCAGGCACAACATACCCCATCGGTCACCGTCCGGTGACGTCCGTTACCCAACCTAAAAGATAAACTAACGGCCGTCAAGCACTTACCGGAATATGCCTCCTGGATTCTCTGAAACCGCCGTTTAGCTTCCCCCGCAGCGGTAGGATTCTTCGCGAACTTATCCGGGTGCCATTTCTGAAAACCACCCTCGATTAAATAAAAAAAATAAAAAGGGACTATTTTGGGAACCTTTTTTCAGAGATCGGAGAAGCGAGTACCAGTGCGAGCTTCCGATAAGCGGCCCGGATCTCGGAGGAGGAGGCGGAGCGCCGGATCCCCAGGCGGGAGTAGTAACATGTGCCGTCCGACGCGGCTCCAGAGGAATCCATGGAGAACGAGAAGCAGAGATCGAGAGGACGGGAAGACGAATATTGGGAGATGCGAGATATTTAGAGAGAAAGGGGGTGTTATTTGGATTTATAAATATTAAAAGGGGGAAAATGCAAAAAAAAAAAAAAAAGCGTGAGAAAAAATCTCGTGGCGAGCTTTGATTTCAAGGTTCGTTGAAGAAGGTTCGAGATATTCGAATTCCTTTTAAAGAAGATATTTCCTAGTGTTTAAGCTTTCGCCACTGGCTTTGACCTTATTTACGAGATTTGCCATTCTTTCAACTAGTCACGCACGTGAGACCCGAGTGCTGATGGATTTTTTCCCTCTTGATTTAATTTTCTGAAAATTTATAAAATTTTAAATCGGAGAAATATTAGATTTGAGTTAATATCCAGAGGTCACTCTGTTTCGCTATCATTCTTTTAATGCTATTTTTTTTTCAGAAATTATATTCGAAAAATTAAATTTAATTAAATCTAACCAAATTTTATGTTTTATAAAAAAATCTATATTTTTGCATGTAAGTTTTTAAAAATAGCAAGCATAGTTATTTTCTTACAAAAAATATTAAAATATCACAACAGCTCATTTATATTTTTATAAATGAAAAATAAACAAGATATATCTTCATGTAAAATTCAAAGTAATAAAAATTTTCAAAAAAAATTTATGTAAAAAGTTAAAAATAAAATCAGTATTTAAGCCTTTAAAAGAATAAAATTAAGAAAAATAAAAACCAATTATTTCACATTTTAGTTGTTATTCAGTTTTCATTTCTAAGTTACAAGAACTTCAACAGGAATCTTCAAGTTTTTTTATGAAATTATTGTTTGAAAACCAACACTATAAAAACAATTATCATTTAATTCAAATGGTAAAAATTTCATAACAAATAAAACAAACAATTAAATAATTATAAATCTCTTCCATCCTTTTTTTTTTTAATCTAATAATTGCCCTAAATGTGCGACCCGTGACAAGACGGATCTGTTGGTATATTAAATAAATAACGGTTAAAAGTTGGCGTGTGCTATGGCCATATCGAATCCTCTAAATTAACAATTAAAATTTTGCAGAGCTTCTGGGACGTTCAACAATGTTGATGATAAGCTTTGGGATTATATATATATATATAAGCCCATACCTCATTATATATTATGTGATTGCACCGTTTATAATAAAAGATTTGTTTATGAAAAAATAAATAATTTATTCTAAAACTTATTGCTATATAATTAGACAAAACAAGAAAACAGACTCCCAAATGGAAACAATAATTTATATAAATATATGATAATAAATTATATAAATAAATATATAAATTATTATATATTAGAAATCATTGGGAATTATTGAATCATAATGCCTATTATTTATATAAATAATATATAAAATATTATATATTTTATTATTATTTAAACTGTTCTCACATTATTTATCACAGTAAATAAATAATTTATAACTATTTAATGTTTTATAAAAATCCCTAAATTTTAAATTTATAAGCATCCTAAATGATAGGCAACATGCACCTTAAAAACTTGCCAAATATTTGATTAAGACCATAATGAAATAAAAAACATTCATTTGATACAACTCATTTTACCAGATTATATAGATATTTCTACAGAAAAATGTAAACCATCAAAAGAATGTCGAGCCACTCATCAAAGCATGCAAACCAGGATTTTTTATAAAGTTATTAACACTAGATCTCTCGCATAAAGCATTCATTTAGAAAAAACCTAAGATAAAACCCCATAACTCATTAAAAAAAGTCAAATGTATAATAGGGTTAATTTCACAACTGTTCACATTCTTCACTTCCTCTTAAAAATATACAATATACAAAATACAAAAAACGCTTCTCACTTATTTGTCAAATTATATATATATATATATATCTGTGTGTGTGCCTATATGTATATATGTTGATAGGTATTACCTCCACTGCAACAAGTACTATTTCATTCCTCTCTCTATTCAAAGATTGAATGTCCTAATACTTGTAGTTAACTCATAATTTTCAAGGAACAAAATTAATTGTTATATATAACACATGTTTTAAGACTACTAAAAACTCAAGATTCAGTGAGCTCACTCAAATGATTTTTATGAGATACGTACAGAAAATACATGCAACTATGAAATGGAAAATACAGAGATGTGCACATAATTTTATGTGTTCATACATATCTACGTAGTGTACAAAATACTATTAAAAAAAATGAGAATGTTGTTTCATACATATATCCCTGGTCATTTTGTTCAACCGACAAAAATAAATACAAACAATCTAGAAGTTGGAATGTACCTTAAATAGAGCAACAGAAGTAAATCTAATATATCTTTCCCTAAACTAAAGCAAAGTTCAGTTTAATACTCTGCACCTTCCTAGTCATGTTAAACAAGATTCATGTAAAAACTAAAGACAAGTAAATGATCAACGTGAACTACTCATCAACTATGAGCTTAAATTATGGTTATCCTTGTACGTTCTTTGAAAAAAAAAAAGGTTGATTTCTTTTGTACCTTTTCTCTTTATATTAACCCATGCCATTTCTAATTGTCAAATGAATGAATTACCTACTTTGGATAGCAAGATAGCAATTTCACACAAAAAATTAACAAATCTGAAAACTCTATTTTTAATTAATTATATAATCCATGCATTTTACGAAAATAAATAATATATAAAAGACCATAAACAACAAACCACTTATAATGTAAGGTTCGAGTCATAGTAAAAAAAAAAAAAAATTCATCTTATAGTTTACTATTTTAATGGATCAAGAATGTGGACTTCTAACCAGACCATGATAAATCTTAGCTATTTTTGCAAGAACATACAAGATAAAAAATCAGATACACAAAACTCCAAATGTACCAACAAAAAATGAATATGTCCAAGCGTGAAAGAACTATAAAACAAAATTTTTTCCTTTACTTGAGATCAACTGAAACTTCCAAATGAAATCAACTCCTCGTTCAGGTGAAACTTGAAGTTAGCAATTTTTTTTTTCAAGTATGGTCTACAAAATTAACCTAAATTAGGTGATAAAATCTATAATTGATTTGCCCAATTTTTCCAATGTTAACCAAACTAATTGTTAGGATACAAGCCTTAACTAGAGCAAGCAACATCAAATCTAACATCATCTTCAAGAAATAAAAGGAAAGTTTTGCCTAAGGTTCTCCACCTTCTCAATAATATAATATTTATATTTTTTTTATGAAAAATAATTATATTGTATAATGTGTAGTTCGAAGAGGTACTCTAATTCGTATTAGAGTTGATTTATGAGCCTAAGTCAAAGGTACCATCATGAGACACAACAGCCAAATCATATACATCTCACCAGCCTCACATAAAATAAACTTTACATTAAATTTACTCTTATCATATGAGTGAGAACATGCATGAATAGAAAAATTAATATTTTGTTTTTCTCAAAACTATAAAATTTGACCCCCTCTATTTATTTGTATTTATTAAAAAAATCGAGTAAAATTTCTTCTCATAAAACACATTTAATGCAACGACTAAAATAACCTTTACGAATTAAAAATAATTACACACATTTATCTCCATAAAACCTGAGTGAGAACATGCTTGAATAGAAAAATTAATATTTTGTTTTTCTCAAAACTATAAAATTTGACCCCCTCTATTTATTTGTATTTATTTAAAAAAGTCGAGTGAAAATATCTGCTCTCATAAAAAAAATCTAACAATAACAAAACAAAACTTAGGTTTAGGAATTCAAAAATAACAAAACTGTGCATCACACACATTTATCTCCTAAAAAAAACCTAGTCAACATTAGAATAACCCAATACTAAAGCACGAGTACATAACTCACAAATTCTTAAAGTATTACAAAAGTTAAAGTTCACAGAGTTCAAGCTCCACTTCTCACTTTGTGTTAACGGACCTACAGATGGGGCCGGGGTTCCATGTTTTTTCTTTGGTGTCACATAGAACGAGAAAGACAATATCCACAATTAGGGCAGAGCATCTAACCGAACCAAATTACGTTAAAAAATAAAAACCGAAATTAACCAAACCGAAATTTTTCGGTTCGGTTATTAACCGAAATTTGTTATTTAATTAAAATTTTATAAAAATGTTTTTTAATCATTTATAATTTTTCGGTTTGGTTATTAAACTGAACTTTGTTATTAACCCGAAATGTTATAAAAATAGTTTTTAAATTATTTGTAGCATGTAATGAGCTTATAAATTAATAATATTAATATATGACTTATACATTATATATATTTTTTTAATGTATGTAATTTATTCGGTTCGGTTTTAGTTATACTGAATTTTTTTACAACAAAACCTAACCGAACCGAATACCAAATTATTAATAAAACTCTTACCAAACCAAACAAAAAAAATTCCGAACCAAACTTCTTATTCGGTTTGGTTCGAATTTGGTATTCGGTTTTTCCGAATAATGCTCACCCCTATCCACAATGGGGATAAAAAAAACTCCCTTTTCTTTTATTACTCAAACTGAGAGATTTACGAATGAGGCTCTGATGAATATAAAAACAAATGATCCTCTCATGTATACCAAGGGTCCTCTATAGCAATTTGAACCTTGATGCATATACAAATTTTTCAGTACGAGATTTTGCGTCCAGTGTCCATAATTGCACCATTTCGAACTGAGAAAGTTTAATTTTACTACATAAGAACATTTTCTTAGTTATTCGATCATATTATCAGATTATTTGCTATTCGCTCTATTCGATCATAATCTTTGAGAGTTATAAATAAGACGAGCATTGCAATCTTTAAACTAGCCTTGACACTATTTCAACCCAGCAGGAGCATACTTCTAGCTTCATTGGTCAAACCAGGCTCAGTTCGTTAAGCAAATGCAAAGATCAGAATATAGCTACAATAATTTAACAACTACATTCATGTAACTGCAATAACACTACCGCAGGGGTGAAACATTCAAGTTGCCACAATAACCACAGTGCCATAATAACTCATGTGCCACAACACAAATTGTTTACAAGCCCTAACAAACAGAGCTTTAGGTGTTCAGACTCAGCTAATTTATCTTATGCCCGTAAAAATTAGACTCAAAAATCACTCATTTAATTTAATAAATAAACTACCAAAAAAAACTCATAACCTAATTGTGAGAAACACTATAAGAAGTATCAAGTTCGAAACTTTCTGGTTGTTGGTACGGACTTTCTGTTCAAATTCTATCAAAACACGCTGACCGAATGATCAATTCCGGGTATATACATATACCCCAAATATATACAGGACTTGTGACTTCAACATAAAAAAATCAATAAAAAAGTTAGGTTGAGTTCTCAAGGAGCCCAGCGTGTGAGTTTTGTAGGACAATATTGGTTTGTTTACATCCTCATTAATTATTTTGACTTCAGTGTGGTAGAAACTTGGAAAGACAAGGATCCTTTTCAGTGATAATAAAACTACAAAAAACTTCACTGAGTGAAGACGGTTGTACGATAAACATCACAGAAAGGAAAACCACAGGACGGTGATGTGACTTTGACCTAACTAAACAAATGACGCCAACCAGCTTCCCAACTGCGAACTAAAAGCGGTGACCAGAACATTGCTGCATTATATCCCCCCTCCCCTTTCCCCATCCCCATAAAAAAAAAAACTCAAAAAATTCATCCAAAAATCATCAAAAATGGAGAGATTCAACAAAGGATTGAAGGCTTACTGGAAACGAAGAGCATACGAGAGGCTGGATGCGCCGGCGGGGCAGCGATGGTGGCTGAGAAGAGAGGATCGGGCGGAGCTGGGCGAAGGGCGGCGGAGGGGGATCAGGATCCGGATCCGGGTGTGGCGGCGGCTACGGAAGGCGATGCCGAGAAGAATACTGGCGTGGATCCGGGATGGGTATGTGAGGACGATGCTGGGTTTGGAGAGATCGCCGACTATAGGAGGTTATAGGGCGGGGTTTGGGACGGCGACGCCGAGGAGGATACTGACGTCGATCCGGGATGGGTATGTGAGGATGATGCTGGGTTTGGAGAGGTCGGCAACGATCGGAGGGTATGGCGCCGGGTTTGGGACGGGGACGACGACGGAGAAGGAGTACGATGAGAGGGTTTTGGTGGCAATTTATAGGACTTTGGAGAGAGAAGGGATCCTGGCCGTTGGTAATGGCGGTGATTGAATATACGGCGGGATCGTGATCGCTCAGTGTGGCGCTTATGTTTTAAAAATAATAATTATAATAATTTTGGCAAATGTTGGGAATAAGATTTTGTGTTAGCAAATTCAGAAAATAGGAATTTTTTTTACCGAAAATATGAGTTTAAAATTCAGTTGGAGGGAAAAAATAAGTATGAAAAATAAAAATAAAAAATTAATAATTTTATTGTGTTTTTTGTATTTTTATGTTTTCTAATTAAGCAAAAGGTTTGTAGTTTTAGATTTATTAACTTTTTTTTACAAATCATATTAAATATTTCTATTTTTAGGAATCATTTTTATATAGTGGGGAAGTATGAAATAATAATAAGAGTTTTTGTTATCCTTGCCTCTTATGGTTCAATTGTCACAATTACTATTTGATATTATTTATGAATTTATTTTATTTTGATAAATTGGGAGGTACTCCTGCAAATATCATTGATGTGGCTGATAATTATTGAAATTTGTCTTATTTATTTATTTTGATAAATGGAGAATTATTAAAGTGTCAAGAGTGTTATAAAATTCTATACTATGTAACTTCTTTTTTCTTATGCTAGAGTTTTTCAATTATTATTTGCTTTATTTATTATTTATTAAATTTAAAAAAAGTGAGAATGAATCAAACCAATTATGCCATTTAGTTCACGGTAATAATATATTACCGGGTAATGAGATTATCTCGGTGATGAAGATGAGAATGCTATATGACTGAAAATGTTGTACTAATTTGATATTACTATGTTTGGTTGGGAACTCATATTAAGGGAATAGTTTTATTACCGTGTTTTGTTGGTTATGGTAATTAATTTGGTAAAATATAAAAATTCCCAAAATACTCTTCAACCTGAAAAGAATTTACTCATCCAAAACACACATACCCTATTAGGCTGTAAACGAGCCGAGCCGAGTATCACCAGGCTCGAGCTCGGCTCGAGCTCGTTCGAGCCATGTTTTTTGTGCTCAAGCTCGGCTCATTGAAAAGCTCGAGCAGCTCGAGCTCAGCTCGTTTAAAAATTTAATGTCATTCAAAGAGGTCTCTCCTATCTGTCATTAAGCTAAGTAAAAAGCATCGTCATGTTGCAATAAAAACAAATTCAAAATATAAACTCATATAATCCCAAAAAGCTTTCAACTAAACATAAGAGTACTTTTTCTATGTATTTATATATATCTACAACACTACAATATATATATATATATAAGCTCGTTTAGGCTCGCGAGCCTCACGAGCTGAGTAATTTTGGGCTCGAGCTCCGCTCGCCAAACTAAACTAGCAGCTCGAGCTCGGCTCGTCTCGTGAAAAGTCAAATTGAATTCGAGCATGGACCGAGCTGATCTCGAGTAGCTCACGAGCAGCTTGACTCATTTACACCCCTAACCCTATATAACATATTATATATATATATATATATCAAATTTGTTTCATAGAAAAGATTTATATGTGTATATTTGACTTAAAAAAAATATCACATTACCATTCTTTTGCTAATCCAAGATATTTTTTTTTTTTGTGCTAATGAGATTACCAAGTTCTTTGGTAATATTTCAAAAATAATAATCTCATATTACTATCAATATTAATATTGACCCTAATCCAAACATGGTAATCTTTTCATATTACCATGTAACACATGGTAATGTTCTCACTTCTCACATTACCGCGAACCTATATATATATATATATAATAAGTTCAAAAATCCAAATATTTTAAAATTTATTTATTACCCGGGATTCCACATTAACTCGTATTATTGAGATTGCCTTGAAAACCTCTCTCTCTCTCTCTCTCTCTCTCTCTCTCTATCCCCGGCGGCTGCGCATCGAGGTATAGATTGAATCTTCCCCTCGTCGATTTCTCATCGCTATCTTGTTTTCAGATCACTGTTCTCAGATCGGGAACTCCGTTTGGAGCTGCTAAACTGCCGGATTCATCCATGTTCCATTTGATTCTTTAGATTTATGGTTGCATTTTAAGATGGAAATTATGGAATTTCTATTGATTTCTAGGGTCTTGGCCTTGATGATTATGGCTTGTTGATTGCATTTTGATTTGATATGCAAATGTTATATATGCTGTTTGATTCATTGAATCCGTTGGTTATTTTTTTTGAAGTTTTTGTTAAATTTAATGTGTTTATTTTTGTATCATTTATTCGTGATGTTATATATTGAAAAACATCAGATTGGTCTCATGAAGGAGTTCTATGCATCATTTTGGGAATTAATTTTATTATTTAAACCGTGGATTTTCTATTGGTCTCTAGGGATTTGGCCTTGATGATTATGACTTCTTGCTTGAATTTTGATATGATCTGCGAATGTCATCTATTATGTTTGATTCAATGAATTTGTTAGTTATTTTGTAAGTTTTGTTAATTTTAATGTGTTAATTTTTTATGATTTATTCGTGATGATATACATTGAAAAGGATCAGATTGGTCTCATCAAGGAGCTCTTTCATTATATTGATTTGGTCTTGATATGCATCATTTTAGAAATTTATCTTATTGTTTGAACCGTGGATTCTCTATTGATTTCTAGGGTTTTGGCCTTGATGATTTTGGCTCATTGATTGCATTTTGATTTGATCTGCAGATGTTGTCTGTTCTCTTTGAGTCTGTAAATTTGTTAGTTTTTTGAAAGTTTTGTTAATTTTAATGTGTTTTTTTATATGATTTGTTAATGATGTTATATATTGAAAAGCATCAAGATTGGTCGTATGAAGCAACTCTTTTGTTATTTTGACTTGGAATTGATATCCGTCATTTTACGTATTTATTTATTATCAAATTTTTTTTTATTGATAATTTTTGTTTTAATGGTTTGCAATTTGCAATTTGTTGTAATAGTATTGTTAATGTGAGGGATTGAGAAATTTATCTTGTTTGGATTGAAGAAAATTGGAGAAAATGTCTAGAAAATAAGAAGAAAATTTGGTTTGTGTTTGGTTTGTTGGATAATTAAGGTGGTTAATTAAATAAAGAAAGATTTTGGAATGAGGTGGTAAATGACCAAACAGTTTGTGAGCCGTTCAACCCAATTGAAAAATCAAAGGAACCAAACTTGAGCTTGAGTTTTAAAGCTGGAATTTTGAGTGGGTTGTTCTACTTGAAAAGCTTAATAATTATGTATAATAATTAATTGTACATATGCACATAATAATAAAAAGCTGTAAGTCCCAATTATTTAGGGTCAAGTGCGTACATGAATCGTTTTCCTTCCATATGGTTTTATTAAGAGGCAAAATCTTAGATAAACAATGACTAGACATATCATTCTGCAAAGTCACTACTATACACGTTTTAGGTCTATCTCTCCTACTAGAACCCTTCACTGGAAGAGTTACCACCTTTCCTACAGGGCATCTACCAGTCTTCTAATGATGTGCTTATATCATTTTAATCAATTCTTTCTTAACTTGTCAATAATAGTTGCAACTCCCAATTTATTTAAGAAAAATTATGCTCCTCCCACTAGGAATTCTTAGCTGGATGCTGAAATTTGTTGGCCTTATGAAGGCTAGTCTAAGGTCAGGTCGGACTAATAACTCAAGCTTGACTCAGATTCGAGCTTAGCTTGAGCCTGCTCGAGAATGGCTGGTCAATCCAGATACAGTAGTTATAGGTTCTTGACAATTAATCATAAGAGCATTTCATTAAAGTGTTTAGTTGCTGTGTACTGTTGAGATGAATGTCAAGGTGTTGTGATCATACCCTGCTTTGACAATGAAGTTTTTGGAATTAAAATACATAGGTTGGATACATCTTTGAGTGAAATTTTTTCTTTTTTTCTTTTTTATTGAGTGAAAATTTTTTTACTGTTTATGCTTGTGACATGTATTTGATACTAATTTTGTTGCTTGAGAAATGTTTATGACCAGTGTTTGATGTTGATATTAGGATGTCTTGGTGAAAATGTGACAGTTTGTCAAACACTTAGAGGAAGGAAATTTCGGTATTATATAATTTGAATATATATATATATATATATATATATATATATATATATATATATATATATATATATATAGCAGCAAGTTTGAATTACTGAATCAATTCATTTTCATGGCATTGATGACGAAATGCCAACTTTAAGATCCAAACTCTTAGTCCTTGGAAAATTCCTTTGGCTTCCATATCTAATGCACAATTGATGTTTGTAAGTTCTTAGATTATCAATATCATATATGAACTGTATCGCTATAAGAGTCATAATACTCACATTTTGCAATAGTATCGATCAGAATGGTGTAGCTGTAAACAGAGTTACTGGATTTTCTATTTTTTTTCACTTTGCTGTTCATTTTGTTGTTCTATTCTTTTGAAATTAATGAGTTTCAACTTCATCTTCTTGGTTTTACTGTAATTTACTTCAAATAGAGGTTCTTTTGCAGATTGGAAAATGGCAGCAAAATGGATCACTGGAGCTCTGGCAGGAGCCTGTGTGATTGCGTATGTATGTGATACTATTGTTTCTGATAAGAAGCTATTTGGAGGTTGGTTAATGCCCCTAAATCTATCGAAATTTAAATTTCATTTTTAATTGAATTCAAGTTCACTCATTGAATTACCCTGAAACTAGGCACGACACCGAAAACTATTACTGATAAAGAATGGTGGGAAGCAACTGATAAGAAATTTCAGGCTTGGCCTCGCACTGCTGGGCCACCAGTTGTCATGAACCCGATAAGTCGTCAGAATTTTATCATCAAGCAATCTGAAGCTTAAGGTGAATTTGATCGCTATTCATTTGCATTGCTTTCTAGTTTTTGTTTCCTGAAAGTCTAATCTCTTCCTAAAGGCTTTATAGTTTTTTTTTTATAATAATTTTATCCGAGAATCCAGCTTCATTTTCATGGGTTTTTGTTTCTATTGGCCTTAATATTGAAATGATAATTGAATGGAAGCTAACACTGTTCTGAGATTTTTCTTTTGAAATAATAAAATCTCTTTGTTCCTGCACTTTGAATCCAATTAATCTGGATTACAAATTAATGCTCAATAACCAAAGGAAAAGAACCTTCCACTATTGGCTTCTCATGTTTCTTCAGAAATAAAATATATATATAGTTATTTGTAAGTCTTGCTCTTGTATTGTATAGCTGTTTTATAATCTTCTTGTGATTCTTTTCCTTTTATTCTTCATCTTCACTACAATATTGTGGTTGAGGTAATGTTATATGGGACAAAGTATGAACAGGACATCACAAATATATATGATGGCATGCTTAGTACATCAGGGTTGTACCATACACAAACTAAATTTGCTACCCTTTTGGACCCAAATCATTGATTAAAGTTGTCACAACCTGGATAATTCTTATATATATATATATATATATATATATATATATATATATATAGATTTCCATGAGGACATGATGCCTTTAGGGCTTTATCTTAGTATTTAATAAAACATGATGCTTGATAATTGGCCAATTATTTTTTTTCTTCTGAGTATGCGACAAACACATTTAAAGTTGCACAAAAGTTTGGCAGGCCTCCCATGCACCCTCACTCAGTTAATGCAGAAATTGGACAGTAAGTCTATACCCACAATTGTGGATTTTTGATAATATTGCGTCTAATGCATTTTATACATAAGTAATGAACATCATGCAATATGTCTTTTGGGCGTTAATCACTACCGAAACAATAAAATTATTGTATCTTATTTGATCTTATTTATACTGGAATTAGATAACATGTGAACACTGAACATCTTTTGGGATTTGGGTGATAAAAACATTTAGATTTAAATATTTAATGAGTTCACAGCAAAGTTATTGTATATGAAATCTCCATAAAGAACATGAAGATAAAAGAGATTTAATTTAAGCCTTATCTTTTTTGTCAGCATAAATGACAACACGGATTAATAGGGTTGGTTTATGTACAGAGGTGTTTAAATAATAGTTGTGTTGTCAGATGTAGCTGCAGGAACTCCATTCATGAATTAATGTTTTAAGTTCAAAATCAAAATGCATGCATTTTTTTTTTAACCTACTATTTTATTTTATTATTATTTTATTCATTTTATTTTATTTTTTTATGGAACAAGTTGGCATTAGTAATATAGCTTGTTATGTTGAAATACAAAGACAATTTTGTGTTCTTTTTGATGCACTCTGTGTTAAAATGCATTAGTGAGTCATGTTTCTCTCCGTCAAAACTTGATTTAATTTTTTTTTATTTTGATACTGTGGATAAATCACTTGGCTAAATCAATATTGTGAAAAAGTGCTAATTAATTAATTTTATAATTTTAACCCATTTATAAAAGCTTAAATTTACCCATATATAGTACTATTATAAAATTTCTCCTTAATTGATTACTATTATCTAATGTTGGATACATACTAGTTTAATTCTTATAATAAATATATTTTTTATATTTACTTTATATTTTAAATATATTTTAAAATATATTTTTATCTTTGTTTTTCTGGCGATCCACAGCCACTCACCTCAAGGTAGACATGGTCACAGTTTAGGAACCGCCGGTTCCGGTTCAATGAACGGGAACCGAACCGCCTGGGCAAGGTTCTTGACGGTTCCGCTTTGGTTCCGGTTCCGGTTCTAGCGGTTTAGTTCAACGGTTTCGGTTTGGCGGTTCAAACGGTTCAGTTTTTTTTTTCAAACTAAATAATTCAATATTTCAAATTAAATAAACACAAAAATACAATAATTAATTTAATATAATATTTTATTAAAAAAATAAAAGTATTAATAATTCTTGATATAAAAGTATTAATACAAAGTTTGGCAATACTATTTCAAAGCCACAGAGTTCGGTTTCTTATAAATGCTCTGAATTGTACTATTTCAAAGACAATACAAACAAGCAATTCAATAATATTTCAATGAGTATTAAAAATTGAGATTAATCTATATCAAAGCAATTAGTTATAACTACTCCTTATTAATTAAATTATTTTAATAAATCCATATTTAATTTGTTACCAATAATTTCTAGCATAATCAATTAGTTATAACTTATCTTATTACATGAGTAACAAAATTTAGCATGACACAATATCGGACTAATGTTACGAATCAAACTTAGTGGTCATAATCGGGTAATCAAGTTCAAGTGTTCAGAATCAGACCTAATCAATTTAGTTAATATATTTAATTATTTATTTAAAATATTTTTAAACATGAAATTAAATTAATAAATTATTAATGATATTAACAAAATAAATACATAATATATATATATATATATATATATATATATATAAAGCTGGAACCGGCGGTTCAACCGGTTCGAACCGCCGGTTTGAGCATTGGTTCCACGGTTTTCAAATTCTGAAACCGGAACCGAACTTTATATGAAGGTTCCGGTTTTTTTACGGTTACGGTTTTGCCGGTTCCGGTTTGGTTTTGACGGTTCGGCTCCACGGTTTCGGTTCAAAATGGCCACGTCTACCTCAAGGGGATAACCTCTCACTCGAGAAAGAACTACCAAAAATGGTATAATGATATTTACGCACATAACATATACCTAACAAGAAAAGGAAATGTACACAGACAGGGACATTAATGTAATTTAAAATCAATGAGAATTTTTTTAAAATAATTATGGATAAACTATAAATAAGATTTGAATTCTCAATTTTTGAATTGGGAAAGAAATAAAATACCACTACACCATTTTAGAGTTAATAGAAAAAAATTTATCTGATATAGCCAATTTCTAAGCGGAGTAGTTTGTTCTTTTTTTTTTATTGAAAATAAAGACAAAAAAGATTGTATACATAATGCTTTTTAAGTTGTATCATATCATGAAATAATTATGATTTTTTTAATTCAAACCCCATCTCTTCTTTGGAGGACGCCATCTATTTCCAGGTGTCCTGAAGGAACTATCATTCCCTTAATAATATCTGTCATTGAAGCGTAATCAAATTCTCTTTTTATGACAATGACCTTGGCCACGTAATCTTCAATTTGCCCCTAGTTGTAACTAATCTGATTGAGAAACACTAACTAACATATTAGTTAACATAAAAGGAAAGTAATACCAACACGTCCAAGTTCATGCTTTTAAGTATAATATCTACTTCAATCCATTTTAATTGTTTTAGTTGCTATATTTTAAAAAAATAATAAAAAAATACCTACGATGTCGTGATTTATTGACACCAGTATAAAAGACAGATTGAAATCTTAACCTACTAAGAATGAGAGTGCAAATATGTTAACTAAGTAACTACATAGTTATGCATATTTTTAACACGTGGTTTATCGATATTTTGATAAAATAAAATTAAGAAAATGAAACTATTGGCATGGTAAAGAAACAGACCCATTAATAAAATTGCACATAAACCCTGTTTGGTTGAAATATATAAAGAGTTGTACATATTAAAAAGTGGGTGCTTTTACTTTTGACATTTAAAAAATGAGTTTTTATGCGTGTGATTTCATTGGATGCCAATAGAAGAATACACTTTTTTAATATTCATTTTAAAGGGGGAGAAAAATAAATAAAGTATGATGAGTACGTGGCCCTAGACGTGCCATCCAAGTATTCTATGAGAAACCTTAGACCTCTTCCATCTTGATATAAAGTGTCACAAAAAAAAAAAAAAAACATTATGTATCTTATCATTTGTTGACTTTGCTTCTTAGTGATCAATCAATCATTTGCCACTTTTAACCTCATTCAATTCTCCGGGTGCTTCTTTCTTTTTAGTTCTCTTCCTTATAATTCTTATAATATAATAAGAGTATTCAAAATTTAATTTAAAGAAAACCATACCAAGAAGCTGATCATGGCATGAGCCTTGAGGTCAGTGATAGATTAGAAATATATTTAATCAGTTAAGTAGACTGCATAATCCAAGATTATTAAAGTTTGGCACCTCAAATTCAGTCTCTAAATTTGCTATTTTATATATTAAAAAAAACAAAGAAGCATCAAGCCCTATTTATAATGGATTAAAATCATTAGCAATCTCTAAAATTAAAATTAAAATTTTTTTAAAATCCCGGGTTTTTGACATGTGGAAATATTGGGACGGTGACTTTTCATTTAATTAAGTTAAATATGATTATGATTGATTGACAAATATATTATCATTTGCTTGTGAGCTTCTAACAACTACAAAAGCCTTGTTATCTTAATCCACAACTTAATAAACTAACTTAAGAAAACACACCCACTCGTTTTAGAATCCAATGGTGTCTCAGTGATTGGAGATTTCCATCACCTTTTTTCCAAATTCCATCTGTTGGATCATCACAATTCATGATTCATAAAAGGATCACAGCCGTTGAAGGGATTCATTCATTCAATCACATTACTACACTAATCCTTCTTAATTAATTCCTAAATCATGATCATACTCTGATTATCGATAATTAATTCACAATTCTAGTGTAAAGCTGACACGTAGGCGAAATTCACCGAGGATGCCATGTGGCAATCTCCTACTGGATATCTACAGAAGTTTTTCCAAGTTTAGAAAGGATTAAAAAAAAAAACTGCGGGGTTTTCCCGCCAACTTTGATGTTAAGTGCGAGACAGCTGTTGATCCTCGGCGTTGCATATCCCGAGGCACAGAGGCAGACGCTGTCGGCGATGAGACGGCCGTACGACGCCCCCACTGTTATCAGTGTGAGAGCATCCTGGCCGCTCCCGTACAAACACCCCTAGATTCTCTCCACGTGTCAGGGACCCTCTCACTGAGTTTACCATTCTACCCCTATCCTACAACTATCACAGTGGCGGACCCCTCATTACATACTACTAATTACGATTAATGTTTTCTTTAAATTAACAGCAATAAGCAATTTAATTTTTATTTTTTTTTAATTAAAAAAAAAAAAGGAGTTATCGGGAATATTTTACCTGTTTTGTTCCGAGGCGCACCGAAGAGGAAGACTGAAGAGGAGTTGAAGCGCGGGAGAAAAGAAGAGAAAGAGGAGTGAGGGCGGAGAAGCGTACCGCGAGTGACGTTAACGGAGGGGGTCAGCCTCCAACGGGTTTCTCTTTGGATTCGCGCCGGCTTTGCTTGCTTCCTAAGCGATCCGAACCCTGAAGACCGGGCGATACCATCACCGCGCCCTTAGAGTCACCCCCACCACGCTGGCGGGGGTGAAGGGAACGCTAGGGTTTCTCCTCGTCGTCGCGCTCTTGAGGCTCGACGATCTCTTTGACTTCAACCCGCGCCGCCGTCGACGGAGGAAAGCCGCCGGCGGTGATCGGCAGCGGAGGATGCAGTGGATCATGAGGATCTCCGGTTTCTTCGCCGCCGCCTTGGTCACCATTATCCTATTCCCGTCTCTTCAATCCTTTCCCCCCGCCGAAGCGATCCGATCGCCTCGCCGGATCGCCTCCCCGGACCGGCTCTCATTCCGGCAAGCCCCGGCGTTCCGCAATGCCGCCAAATGCGGCGCCGGGATCGACGAGAACGCGACCACCTGCGAGCCATCTGTGGTTCACATCGCGATAACCCTCGATGAAGACTACCTCCGCGGATCCATCGCCGCCGTCCATTCCGTACTCCAGCATGCCCTCTGCCCGGAGAGCATCTTCTTCCACTTCCTCGTATCGGAACCGAAGCTCGAAACAGTAGTCCGCTCCGCCTTCCCCGATCTCCACTTCAAGGTCTACTACTTCGATCCCGACCGCGTCCGCAATCTCATCTCCACCTCCGTCCGCTCCGCCCTCGAGCAGCCCCTCAACTACGCCCGCAACTACCTCGCCGACATCCTCGAGCCCTGCGTCCGCCGTGTCATCTACCTCGACTCCGACCTCATCCTGGTCGACGACGTCGCCAAGCTCTGGCGCACAAGTCTCGGCTCACGGGCCATCGGCGCGCCCGAGTACTGCCACGCCAACTTCACCAAGTACTTCACCGATCGCTTCTGGTCCGATCCCCACCTCGCCAGCACCTTCTCCGGCCGCCGGCCCTGCTACTTCAACACCGGCGTCATGGTGATCGACCTCCATCAATGGCGGAAGTCAGGGTTCACGCGAAGCATCGAGAAATGGATGGAGATTCAGAAGGTCGGTGGTACTGGCTTATCCGGTCGGATCTACGAGCTCGGCTCTCTCCCACCGTTCCTTCTCGTTTTCGCAGGACACGTGGCTCCCATCGAGCACCGCTGGAACCAGCACGGTCTCGGCGGCGACAACGTGAAGGGCAGCTGCCGGGATCTCCACCCGGGCCCCGTCAGCCTCCTTCACTGGAGCGGCAGCGGCAAGCCTTGGGCTCGCCTCGATTCCAACAACCCTTGCCCCCTCGACGCTTTGTGGGCCCCCTACGACCTGTACGGCCCCACCGCCTACTCCCGGTAACACCTCACACCACCACCACCACATCATCATCATCATCATTATTATTACTTTTTACTTGATTTTTTATTTGTATTTTATTATTTTATTCCACTGTTCTTTTTATTTTTGGCTCCATTTTCATTGAAATAAATTTTTTTTTTTAAAAAAAAAATTAGTTTATTATTTTCACATGTTATGTCATTTTCTTTTTGGACGGCCAGTGAGGCCAAAAAGGCTTTTGGGGTCCCATATTCTTCGGATATATTATATATATTAGCATAGGTCGTGTGTGTTAATGTGTTGTGTGTTTGGCTGGCGTGGCGTGGCTTCGGTGGCAGCCACACTACTTGTGACCTACCCGTCCCTTCTTTAAACCTTTTTGGGCCCTTTTTTGGTTTTCTTTTCTATTTATAATTTTTATTATATTTTGTGGACAATGGCTTGGTAGTTTCAGTCAGGGCATTCTTGTTTCTTGTTTCTTGTTTCATGTCCATGATTTAGTGCTCATTTATATTGGAATGCCCTGTTATTTGCCACATTGCACTTTTATTAGTTATTTTTGAAAGTAGAATAATATAGCATTGTGTGAAATAAAGGACGAGAAGCATGATTGTAATCTTGTTTTTTTTTTTTTTTTTACAGAAGATGTCTAATTTGAGAAATTAATGAGCTTTTTTTTTTTAATTTTAAAAAGAAATCTGAACACTCATATTTTTTGAGTGTTTATTTTAATTTTAGTATTAAGAAGATAGAAATTTCATTCTTTTGGATCGAACTCATTTGTTGTTGTTTGCATTTGTTGTTTCTTTTAGATCATATCTTTCTTCTGGATCGAACTCATTTAGAATGTACCTTTTTTGTCTGCATCTCTTTCATTAGATGATAGGGTGTTGGAAAAAAGATAAAAAGCCAAAAAAGAAATCAAACAAAAAATATACCCAAATTTACATGGAAATTTCAATATTGAAAAAAAAAAAAAAAACCTAATGGCATATAAGTTGAGTTGATCTGTATTGAGTCTGAGTCGTGATTTAATTTGCTGGTTTTTAGGTGCGGTTCAATCATATAAATTTTTTGATAATTTTTATAATTTAAAAATGACATTAAAAAACACTGCAGGCTTTTGACTTTTGAGGTCTGGTCAAATAGAATATGAGCATACATAATAAAATTTGTATCTTTATTTTTATATATTTTCAGCTGTGTTGATGTTAATATGGTGTGAAATTAATCAAAAGTGAAGAAAAGAAGGTGAAGGGTCACTTTTGCATTATTAGAAGCAAGAAGGCCACACTCACAGTTGAGACTGGCCACTAGGAGAGCACTTAAGCCAAATGGAGATGAACACATTGGGTTGGGTCCCACCTCATTACCCTTTTTGTCCTCCACACGTGTCACTGTTGGTCTTTAACCCCACCAATCACCTCCATAATTACTTCTTTAATCACTCTTAATCCACTCATCCCTTGCTTTGTTCTTTAATTGTCTTGACATTAAGTCTGGTTGTCTAAAATGTTACTAAAGAAAAGAACTAGTAGTGGCTTTGTGACAATAATAAGATAAGGATGGTGGGAGATAATTCTAGAACAAATGGGTTGTAGGCTAGTGTGTATGGCTCTATGTACACTTGGTCCACTATATAGAAGGTTTTCTTTTGTTTATAGTGGTACTTGAACTTCAAGGCTCTTGCTTCTTGCTCTTTGAGTGGGCCCTTTGATTGTTCTGTACCAACTATAGAGATGATTAGTTTAGTTTGTATGTTTTCTTAGTGTTACTTAATTGCATTGCTAATGATAGTTTGTGTTTGGATTGAGTGTAATTAGAGGTACCAAGTCATTAGTTTAATGTTAATGAAGTCTTTAGAGGTACCAATGCATTGCTAATGTTAATTGCATTGTGTGAGATTGGAGAAAGCAACTGATTGGAACTGTGAGATCTTTATTAAATTGAATGAAGCTTGTGAAATTATGGAGATTTTTTTTTTTTGGATTTATAGATGAGTAAATAATTTGGGTAAATTATAAAAATATATATAATGTGTGGATGATTTTGGTGAGGTGGAGAGAATGTATAGAAGGCACAGCTGTTGGTGGGTTGGAATAAATGGACTAGTGATGGTGTTGTTTCATGATTGGAACTATTTCTAGCCTGATGCCAAGTTGACATCCAGCTCTTGTATATATATATATATTTATTAATTTGATAATCCCATGTGCTTACTTTGTTATCTCTTGCAAACAAAATATTATTCATCTATCAATGGACTACTTACCTGATTTCTTTATATGGATAAATTGTTATATGGCATTAAGATTTATAGGGTTTGCATGCTCAATGAAATCAGGGATCATCACAGATTATATTTATGCATGCAAATGAAAAGCAAGCTGCCCTTTGCTGTCAATGTTTTGTTCCCATTAATTTATTTAGGGAGAGGGCAGAAAAGATAAGTGTGTGTGTGTGTGATCATTTAAATAAATATACAAATTATTATTTATTACAAATATTTATTAAATCATTGAATTATAATCAATTGATTATTATTTATATGAATATTATATAAAATATATTTTTTTTTATTATTTATATTGTTCAACATTGTTTGACACAGTTTGTCACTGTGTGTTAACTGAATTGAATATAAATCAAATAGTTATTTAAACAACATTTAATAGTCTAAATATATATATTGAAAAAAGTTTATTTTATGGTAGATTTCAACAATTACTTTGTCACAAAATTCTTTCATTTAAATGATGTTATTGATAGTCTGTGGTTTCCATAAGAAATGCTGCTCCAAGTATAGTACAAAAGTTTACCACATTTTCAAAGACAGATTGATGATAGAAAGAGAATTCAACAAATTCAAGAGACTGACTTCCATCTGGATTCCAATTTTCAAATATCATAGTGGAAGTCTCACATCCTCAAAAAATTTCTCTTTTTATCATCAATCTCCCTTTGAACATTCACTAGTAAATGTTTACATTATCTTTGCAGCTTTTTTTTTTTTTTTTGCTTTTTTTTTTTTGAGAAACCAAAGTCTCTCAGTAACATCACTTAAATCAAAGAATTCTAGGGCAAAATAATTGTGGGAATCTTTCTAATTTGCTGCTTTTTAATTTTCCTGCATTTTAAGTCATGATGTCATGGTTTTTTGGTAATTTAAAAATAACATATTTGAATTTTAAAATAGGAAAAAAAATTTGTACTCAAGACTTTGTGAGTTTCTTCTTCTTGATCATCATCATCATCATCATCATCATCTCAATCTTCAACTCTTCCTGTTTGAAAATCTAGAAAGAGAAACATCCAGAATCCAGAAAAAAGTTTTAGCTTTTTTTTTCTGAAAAATAAATAAATAGATCATGAAATCAAATAAAATATTAATTAGGGACAAAAATAATCACAAAGTATTATACTTTTGAGAACTACTTAAAGATGAACCACAAAACTCAAATGGGTCACAAAAGGACTCAAAATTATTTAGCAAAAGTTCTCTTCTTTTTGGAAAACAAGGAATGAATTTGAGAACTCTCCAAACAAGAACCACAAAAACACAAGTGCTCATAAAGAATTATAAAGAAGAATAAGAAGAGTTCTTTTCTCTTTTTCACTAATAAAAGCTCACCAACTCTTTGTCTCAGAATATATATATATATATATATTCTCCTTTTTTCTGGTTTATTTTGGTAAATAAAATAAAAATGAGTATTTTGGTAATTAATTTTTTTACAATATTTAAAAAAAAGACTCTCAGATAAGTGTGGTTTAGAAATTTACAAAAAGTTAACTATTAACAAAAAGTTTTATTTCAATTCAAATCAAATTCAAACTTTAAAAAAAAAAAATAGCAATTTCTTTCTCACTTTCAAGGGAATCCCCAATAATACTTTATTCAAACATATGGATTCTGACTTCAAATTATCACAATGAATGAACAATCAATCTTCCAATCAAAGTTCAAAAATTAAATAACAACAACAACAATGACAATAATAAATATAAAAGTCTTCACTGAATTAAAAATAATTCAGTTGGTACATGTACATAAAAAAGTTAATTTATCAAAAAATAATAAAATAGTAGAGAAGTTAAGCAAAAAATATGCTCAATTTCTATGGTTATTGCAAACCCTAAACCAGACCATGCAACTCTACCTCTGCTGTTAGCTTCAAATTAATAAGCCAGTAGCTTGCTTATTGATCAGCAAAAAACACTACAAGAATTGATTGAATTCAGTAAAGATACTACATCTGTAAAGGCCCCGGTGTGTCATTCAATATGTCGTCCATCGAAAAAGTATCATAGTTGAAATCAGCATCGATCGCTCCAATGTCTTCTTGCTGCAGAAACTAGAGCCCAACAAAATTAAACAAGGTTATACACGTTATGCATTCAGAAATCAAGAACTACGAAAACTCTTGTTTGATACAAACCTGATTTGAAACAACATTCATTAGCTCATTTGGAAAAACATTAGTACTTGATTCCTGAACGGTGCCGGTGATTTTATTGCAATCAGTGGTCTCCATTCTGTTTGGCATTACCTCATTGTTCACAATGCTGGAGTTCCTGTTTCTGTTCCGATGATTTGGAGCAAAATCATCTTCCCCCTTCCAACTGATCATGCGATCCAGTGATTCATTGTTGCTCATCGGAGATACAGTTTCCCCAAACATACCTATTACCGAGATGTTTTGTGTAGCCATGCTGGTTGGCAGAAGAAAGGAATCTCCAGCCGATGCATTTGTGTAGTTGTCCCCGACACACGGAGTTTGAGAAGCCGGACCGTATGAACTAGGCAGCAAAGTTTCAGGTACTGATGTGCCTCGAACATTAGAATTCGGAGTTGTTATCTGCTGGCATATGTTTGGCAAAAGCAAATCATCAATTTCACCTGCGACTCCATCCATTAATCGCCCCCTTGTAGGCATGTCTCCATCGAAATTGTTTTGCTGTTGAAATTGATCTAATTGTCGGTTTTGCTGAATGGAGTTGATCGGGCATGCACTGCTGGTGGTTAAATTAAACCCAAAGCTTGTACTTATAGGAAAGCAATTCAAAAAGCTCGATGTTCCTCGTGTTTCTTGTAGACCGAGATTGGAGTTTGGTTGAAGCACTTGCTGTGACTGCCTTGATTCCGTGTTCATTCGCCTATTGTTGGATGATTGTTGCCACGGTACAATTCTTGAAGTATTATTGGAGGTTTGAGCATTGGAATTGAAGCGGTTCATCCGATCAAGAAGTGATAAGCTTCTCCCTGTTGTTGCGAGTTGTCTCGGTCCAGATAGCAGAGTCATTTGGTTTTGCAACATATGTTGACCAGGAATATGAGGACCTTGAAAATCAAAGTGGCTGACTGAATTGACTGGAGTGTATCTTGCTCTTGTGCCATCAGTCAACTGTTTTTGATCGCCAGCTATATTATTTTTCTTTAGAAACAAACGATATTTCTGTTGCACATCAATTGCATTCAAACTCATGATCAGTTTTTACTGTAATAGAATTTCAAAAACAAGAAAATGAGTAAATCAACTCTGATTCTCTTATACAATGCAGCGCAATTGAACCAATAAATTTCACTAAATAACATCATGATGAAAAACAATACATTAAATATTCGAATATATGTCATGATATAAACTGTAGCACAACCTTTTATATGATTCAGATCGAGTAATTAACTTTGTTAATTTCGGGTCACTTGCCATAATTCAAAATCAATTAAAATCAACTGAAAATTTATACCATTCAACTTATTGCGTTGCAGAATTTTCTAAACAAAATGTTTAGCTGAATCAAGTGCAAACCTGCAAGTGACTAGCAACATTTTCTCTTGTAATGCCTGGAACATCCATAATCTCAAGAATCTTCTTCGGAACAGCCTCTGTGAAACGTAATGATGATAAAAGGAAAATAAAAGAAAATGTTCATAAATTGATCAACCTGTTTGGAATACAAACAAATAACATCAAAAAATAATGATCCACTCACTGTCGATGCCGAGTTGATTCACTGCAGATACAAACGTTTGGTGGAGTTCACGAGACCAAACCACCCGAGGCTTCTTCGGTGCCGGTGAATCTTCCCGTTGCTCATCTTCATCTTCTCCATCATTTTCATCATTTTTCCTCTTGCCATTCTTCAAGCCCCCATCATTCTCTTCCGAGGATGTGTCATCACCACTCTCATCAACTTTTTTCTCCTCCACACATTCTGTGTGCTCGAAAACAGTTTCCTTCCTCTGAGACTTCCTCACCACATGCTGCCACATAATCTTCACAGCCTCAATTCTCACTGGCTTTACAAGGTAATCCACTGCACCATTAGTGACACCTTTCATGACTACATCCTTCCCATCATCAGCCGATATCACTGGCAATCAATAACCCATTAATGAATAACAAAATATAGAATGGTTAATCGATAATAAAGCTCATCAATGCATGCTTACTGATGACCGGGAGATCCGTCTCTAATCCAATGAGCTCGAGGAGCTTGAAACCATCCATATCAGGCATATGGACATCACTCAGTATAAGATCAAAGCCTCCCTTTCTCTCCCTGACCATGGAGATTGCAGTGTCTGCTCTCGGACAAGTAGTCACTGATTGAAAAGAAAAAAGCAAAAACATCGACAGAAACTTGAATCCTCAATAATTTCAGAAACTCAACCTAACCAAAAACATATATCCAATTCATTTGTTTGAACAATTGTTTTCAATCTAAAAGGTGATAATAACTTTCTAATCACATCATTTGCACAAAAAAAAAAAATCCAAAACCAGTAATAAGGTATCAAAATTCATCAAGCTCAACATGAAAACCATAAGGAAATGATCCAAATACTATCGCAGGAACAAATCTTGAGCATTCTCTAGAGTGTGAATTGCGCAAGTGTATCTCTACTCAAATACATTGATTTTTAAATTAATCAAGAAACTCAAGAACTATTTTCAGAAACACCACAAGAAAAACAAATCAAAATTCATCAAATGATCCAAACTATATCACAGGAAAAACCCTAGAGCAATCTAATCTTTCAAATCCATAACCAATAAAAACTCATTAGATTCAACAAGATTTTCTCAACCACACCATTTAACATCAAATGAATCAAAAAACCCCACATCAAAAACACAATCAAAATTTCAAAACCATCAGTTTCAACACCCAAAAAAAAAAAAAAAAGGTCAAAAGATCAAATATTGAGAGAAAAACAAAAATACCATCATAATGACAATTCCACAGCAATCTCTCAACGGTTCTAAGGCAAAGAGGATCATCATCAACGACAAGAACCCTCAGCCCGGCCGGGAACTCCATAGGAAGTTTCAGCGACATCAGACTTGGACCAGCACAAGCTCTTCTACTGATTTCCATGGCTCAAGAAACTCGACACCATTCGGAGAAGACTCTACGAACCCGATGGATTGCTCCAGGACTCGAATTCACATCAAAGACTCCATCTTTGATGAATCTGAGAACCATAAACCTCATGAGAATGAAGAAGAGTGCCAGTGAGCTTCCCCTTCTTCTCAAAACTCTTCAACAATGGAAAAACAAAGCCCTTAATTTTCTAATTTATTTTTTTACTTATTTATTATAATAACTCCACTTTAAAGAAAAATAAAGGAAAAAAACACTCTATATGATTTTTCTTTTTATATATATGAAAAATAATTAAAAATTCAAAATATTGTTTACATGGAGCAATGGAAGGGAACCCAAAATAAAAAACCTACCTTTCTTTTTTCTTTTTTCTTTTTTCTTTTAGGGATATAAAAATGAAGGTGTTTATTGGATATTTATATTTGGTCTTTTTTTTTTAATTTTTCCATTTTAGAAAGTTTTGGAAAAAGGAAAGAAATCCTAGAATTAATAATATATTAGATATGCTCCCATTTTGGTAAGTTTGTTCCTTTTTGTTGTTTGGTTTTTTTGGAGGGCTTTCAATTATTTGTTATTTGTTATTTGTTATTTTTTAAATGGCTTTTATTTAATTTTAGAAGAAAATGAAACAAATTTTAAATATAATATTTTTACCTGGTACTTTTTTGAAAAAATAAAATAAAATAAAAATATTATTTCTGAATTTTGGGTCTTTAATCTAATTTTTTTAATTATTTTTCAAATATATAATACACTAATTATTCAGCCTAAAAAAAGAAAGTAATAAAACTCAAAGGTGCAATGCATGTTTCAAGATCAAATTGGGCATGTATTTAAGAAATGGTCATTGTATTTAGCACCAAAATATAAATAAGAAGAAGATTAATTGAGTGGATTTATTAATAATTACAGTAAATCATCTATAGTTATATTGCGTAAAAAAAATATACATTAAAATTTAATATGATTTTTTTTTCTGATTGCTTTCATTGAGATTTGAACTCAAGACCTCCCGCTTACTAAACGGGTGCTCTAACCAACTGAGCTATGAAAGCTTTCTGATCAATTATAGTCAGTGCAATAGTGTACAATAACTTAAATATTTAATCAATTTTTTTATATTTATTATTTTATTTAAAAAAAATTACTAATTGCTTCAAAACCAAGTAAACGGGCTTGGGCCCCACACGTGTTATCGGAGTCCAGAGCGATGATCCCTTGAACACCACGTGCCATATATTCCACACTCTGATCCTCCTCTCTTCGTCTCATCCGCTAATCTCTACTTAACAGCAAACATCAATTCCACTAATGATAAACGAACACGTCAACATACGACACGTGTCAATCTCACGGGATGAGTAGGTGGTAACCATTTATCAGTTTTAGGCATATCTCGAGGGACATTGGACGGTTGATTTAACTTTCTATCGCGCACGTGCTCTAATGAAATTTTCTATTTATCTATATCCTAAAAATTTTCATAATTAGGGAGTATATAAATTCTAGGGTTTCGGGTCGCTCTACACACTGGGAGGGATTTCCAGTGGTTGGAGATTAATGGATTCCGATCCGTGGAGGTGCTACAAAGCCTTGTCGAAGCGCCACAATCCTGCGCATCAATCTCTCCACGGTGAGGCTTGAATTGGGATTTTCGATTTGTGTGTGCTTTTGTGTCTTTTGGGTGGTTTTAGGGTTGTGATTGATTGCTTTGATTGTTAGATATGTACTCGGAGTTGGAAGAGAACGATGGTGGGGATTGGGAGACGTCTTATGCTTGCCCTTTTTGTGAGGAGGATTTCGATATTCTTGAGCTTTGCTGCCACATCGTTGATGAACACCCGGTCGAGGCTAAGAATGGGGTATGTGATTCTACCTGGTGATTTCTTTATTTCTATATGTCTAATTTTCTATGTTTCATGGATATCTGTTGAATTTCATGGATAAATCTAATTTTTTTTGCTTGTAGGATTTAGAGTTTAACTCAGTTATTGATTGATTAAGTAAAGATTGCATCTTTAGCTGGAAATTGTGTTTTTTCTCTTTTAGAATAATAAACTCTTTGTAGAGTTTGTCTTTTATGCTCACAGCCAGGTCTCGTTAAATTCCTATGATGCTTAGGTTTCATGTCTGTAACTATGAATTCGTATTATCCTCTTTTGTGCCTATTATCTGTTTTATAACTTTGCCATTGTGTAGACTTTAAAAATCAAGACTTGAGGAAATATTTTACTCCCGGTTATAGTTACTTTATGAAGCACTGGTACTAGAGATTGGTTGGAACTCTTTCTTGGACTGTGCATCAAGGTTGTAATCAACACTGCTTGTTGGATTTTGTCATGGTTTTCGTTATCCACACAATGAAGCAGGGCGGTTCAAAATTGAAGGATGGGATGTACTATGCTTTTTTGGTTTGTTGGACAGATATGGTTCATCTTATAATGAGGCATATAAAAATTTCTTTAAGATATGCTTTTTGTTGTATTTTTGTACATATGTATGTATGTATGCATGCATGAATGTATCTCTCTCTCCGTGCGCGCGCGTGTGTGTATGCAAGTCTTGTAACATTTGTATTTATAGTGGTAGACTAGAGAACTTGAGAACTTGAAATGCTAAGAGTGGTGAGGCGATTATTTTCCTTGCTTTTAGTAATGATTAACCTTTGGTGATAGGTCTTGAATTCTATAATAAGAACCTACCTACAACTTCGGAGGAAATTTAACAAAGGCTCATCAGGGTACCATTCTATGCTTTCACTGTTGAAGGAAGTAGGAGAAGGGTACTTGCAAGACTATTTCGATGATTCTTGTACAATTGCAGCTACCACTACAGCTCCAGATCCATTGTTGTCATCCTTGATTTGTACTTTGCCTACTGCTGATTCGTCAAGGGATCCACAACCTGACTCTTTAGATGAAGAAAGCCTAACTAACAAGCGTTCAGATGAGAAAGTGGTGGAAAGGTACGGTAAAATTTTATCTGCTTATTTGAGATGATTTGTATTTTGGTGATGGGTCTTGAATTCCGTAATAAGAATCTACCCACTAGCAAGGTTTATAGTTTTTCCTATATAGAAAATGTCATTGTTCAAGGACAAAATATTCAGGGGATGGACATTTTCCCTGATAAGAAATTCAAATGTAATCTTTGACAAAATATAAGGGCTTATAAGAACAATAGTATTACGTTTTCTCTTTTCAGTACTATGAATTTCATAATTCAAAATCTTGCTTTGGTTTTGTTCAGTGAATTGTGTTGTAATGTTCAATCTAACTTTTTTATACTACCAATTTTTGAGTAGTTTACATTTAATTCTGTTGTTCTTTTCAAACTTATTGAATTAGACTTGAATAGCTGACTGTAGGTACTTCTTGGTCTTATGAGACTCGTTGGTTTGTTAGATGTGCTTTGCACCTTGTGATGATTTTTCATGTTATCGGAACTTAAAATCACTCATTTGTTTCTTTATCAACATAAATAAATAAATAAGTCGCATTTTTCTGCTTTCTGTTTTAATAAGGTAGTCTGATTTAAGAAATGTTTTATATTCAGGCTCGCCAGTGTTGAGCCATCTCTACCTGACAAGGATCAGGAGGAAAAAGCTCGGAGGAGCGGATTCGTGCAAGGGCTTCTGTTGTCTACGATACCTGAATTATGAGGAATGGCTATCCCTATTCTCTCTAAATCCAGACACCTCAACAGTCATCCCCGAGGGAACCGGATCGCATGCAGCATACTGCAAAATTATTGTTTAACTGATTCACGAGCATTCAGCTGCTCGCCTTGAAAATGTTTTGTATACGAACTGATAAGTGCTCCCGAATCCTGTGTATAGTGTTATGATATCTTTCACAGTCCTTGTATTTGCTAGGCCTAGAGCACATTGCACCTTATATCTGTTAAGGATGTTCCTATGCAAACCTTGTGATATTTATGCAGATTTTTCATAAACTTTATATATATTGGTTCTTTTATGTTGTAAGCATTTACATTCACTTCTTTAGAACATGAGAAAGGCACAAGAATATCTCTCACAGCAAGCAACATTGCTACATCTAAATCTATTTACAAGCAAAGACATTCATGGATTCCTCCCTTCTCCTCTTGACCAAAGTCATGCAAGGGAGAACTGATACCCAGCCTCTCATCATACCCTATAATTCTCAAGTCAGCTTGTCCCACTCGGTGCCATCTACATCATCATCGGTTTTCTTTGCAATGGCTATAACTCATGACGATCTTTCCCTCCGCCGTCACAAGTTCAGTAACATCAACAGCAAGTTAGCTCACTCCCTTGTGGTTTTCTCCGTGCTATGTGGCCTCTTCAGCTTCATTCTCTGCCTCACGGCGGAGGCCGCCAGGTCCGAGGTAATCAAAATCACAATCTTGTCCCCATGAATTATAAATCAAAATCATCATTATGATTCATATAACATTGCAGGTGACCTGGATGATCATAAACAGGCCAAGCAATGAAAAATCAGATATGTGCACTTATAGCGGGAGCGGGAAAACTGCACTCTTATGCGCTGTCGTTGCGTTGTTGCTCCTTGCACTGGCAATGTTTACAGAGCATGCCAACATGCTGGTCGTAGTCACCAGCACCAGATGGCCAGCTACTGTCTCCTGGACGTCATCCGAGAATCCACCAGCGTCGCAGTCCTCCAAAGCTTTCACGCTGCAAGCCTGCATTTTAATTATCGCAACATGGTAATGTAGAACTTCAAACAAGTTCTTCTGAATTCTCCACAGTAAACGCCTTGTAGTTTCAAATATATATAATCTTGTTGACAGGATATGCTTTGCAATTGCGGAAGTTCTTCTGTTAGTCGGCATTGTTGTTGAATCGAGTCACCTGAAAAACTGGACACAGCCAAGATCAAGCTGTCCTGCTGTTCGGCTGGGGATGTTTGCAGCAGCAGGAGTCTTTGGGTTGGTGACCATCTTCCTCGGCGTTGGACTTTATCTAACTGCACTATTAGCACAAAAGCTCTATCAGCACGATGAAAACATCGAACCATCTGAACACATGCCTCACCAAGGTTATCCGCATGGCATTCTCACCGCTCCTCAACTGCCATTCTCTGCCGAAAACCAGCCACATGACAAGGCCTCAACTTCTGCCGCATAATTCAAGGACATTGCAGCATTGTTTGTAACATTCAGTTCACCATAACAATCTTGTAAAACATTTGTTTTCATTGCGACCATTTCATGTATCCATTCAAAACAGTGTAGTCATTGGTTTTTCACAAAAGAATACATCAATTTATTATTCTTCTTCTCTCTGTGATTCACTTTGTTTGTGGGTATAAACAAGTAAAACCAATGAAAAGATACAACATGACCATCATACAAAACACAAGCAACTCAAGTGATTGAAACCCACACCAACCAATCATGCTGATCATAAGCAAAAAAAAAAAAAAAAAAAAGAAATGGAGAACAATGCAATCACACACCATCTATGAACACATTACTTCATATTTCCCATCTTTCCACCAGACGAACCTCGTTTACTGTCGTTGCTGCCAGAAATAGTGTGCCGTACTGCCCGGTTTGCTGCATGACCGGAACCACTAGAATTTTTCTGTAACGGAGGTGGTATATGTGATTGACTTGGTGTCCTAGATCACAAAAGCTCAAATGATTTCATGATCTTATTGATGTTTATGTTCTATAATTCAAAGATATTATTACCTTATATCTGGGCTCTTTGTCAACTTTAGGTGAGGCTTCTTGATCTTTGACACACAACTTGCAGTGCCAACTTGTGGGATGTTGAATTGCCATAGCATGTCCGCTTCAGATGAATCACTTGTCTCCACATCCAATTCATCTGAATCATCAGTCATTGCAAAATCAAACCGATTTCTTTGCATGTCAAAATCATAGCTTCCTTTTCTTCTAGCGGCAGTTAGAGATTGTCGTCGATCTCCATCACCTGTTGAATCATGTAAAAATCTCTGATAAAAGAGCTCAGGCTCTTCCCTGTTTACCATGACCTTATCAACCCATTCCCCTGAACTGACGTCCCTCTCGTCGTCTTTCTGAAAGTTTATTCTTGGACTTTGGTCTAGCCATGGAGGTGAGTCATTTGTTGCTAACAGCTCTTGAAAATCATAGCTCGGTTTCTTTTGTTTTGACGATGAATACTTGCTCCTTGCCTATAGAGCAACAAATATATAAAAAATTACTTAGACCATAACTCACGCTCTGATTCGAGTTTATGCTAGATTGCTACCTCAATGTTTCCGACATCCTCCATCGGTTGTCTATGGTTCATTTGATGCACAGAGTTCACAACCTGAAAATGCTCTTCCCCGCCTTTCCTTGCTAATGCTGATTTAAGGTGTTGTATCTAAGACAAAGAACAAGAAAGATCATTGACAATATAAAAATCAGCAATGGAAAAAAAAACTGGATAATGGATGGGAGAAAAACCTGCTCCTTAAGTTCTTTCACTTCTCCACTTTCTTTGTTCGCTTTAGCAGCACCGAGCTCAACTGTGGATACCCTCTCCGCAAATTTTAATGTGCTAATAGTTTCTCCAACAGCATCCATCTCAGGACTTACATGCACAAACATCAAAGTTTTTGCTTGCCCGCCTTGTATAAGAATTAAAAGAGATTAACATCGAAGAATTGATTCATTTTATTTAGTGTTATTCATGGAAGTCTAAAAGAAATGATCATACCAAGAGAGTCCTGGAGTAATTGAGTGAGCTTGCTATTTCTATATGGAACATGGGAGGTCTTTTGTGCAAGAGCAGCAATTACATCACCTAAAGCCGACAACGATTTGTTTATATGTTGTGCTTCTTTTAGTCTTTCGCCTGTAACCTCTGATTTATCAACTCTTTCGCTTCCTGCAAGATCAACCAAATGCATGCATCCACGAAGAACAGCCCCGGATGTCATGTCTCTTCCTTGAACATGTACTGTCAGACAACTGCAGATAAATGTATTTATATATGAATCAAACATGAGAGTGTCAAAGAATTCGATAGTGAAACTAAGATAAGTGTGAAGATTCAAAACCTATGAGAGCGGCTACTACGGTCATTCAATGCAGTGGCACCCACCGCACGGTTCTTTTGCCCGATGTTCATCAGTTCGATAACATCAGATGTTGATGAAACAGGAACCAAATTTGCACTAGGCACATTGAGCCTGTTCTGTGAATTATTTCGTATTTCTAATGTATTCACATGTAAAGGAAATTCAACATTGATTAGGACAAAACATAATAGACATTGATATTGTTAAAAGGATATCTTTTGTTCAGACCATCACTGACAAGCAAGTCTCTCACTTGTTCATTATAAATCTCAATCATCTGCACGGCAATTTCATAACAAAACATGTCTCTTCTCTGCTCAGAAAGAAAAAATAGATCACTCAATGCTCTATAATTCACGCCCTGACTTTGCTCATTTAGATTCTTCGGTCCACTCTGCATGGCATAAACAAATAAAGTAAATCAAAATTCTCCAACTAATTAAATTGAGTCAATGTTTTTTGTTCTGTAGAGTTCTTCACCATTGTAAATGTTTTCCCTGATCCTGTTTGTCCATACGCGAATATACAAACATTATAACCATCAAGAACAGAACGAATTAGAGGTTGTGTATCTGAGAAAACTTCGGCTGCACAATCATGAAGAATAGAGATCGAATAATAAGATACACAAGCAATTGCAAAGATATCAGGAGAAACAAAATTAATCATAGTTTTCCAAACCTTGACTAGCAGATGGGCCGAAAACTTTATTGAAACTGAATGTCCTTTGAGTTTCTTTACCATATTTTGAAGGAGTGATGATTGAAATATTTCCATCGTCCATACTACAAACAGTGCTGCTGCACAACTGTCCTGGTAAGAATGGCCTTACACGACAGTAGACTCTTATATTTCCTGACCAGAGGATGAAGCTAGTTAGTATAACCTATTAAGGTAATTTAGTGTCATTTGATTAGAGTTAAAAGGTAGGTGCCCTAAATTGCCTTTAAGATCTTGTACTTGGTTGTAGAGCTTTCGGTTTTCCTCGAGAACTTTATGATAGCCAGTAGCAGCATGAACAAGACCATGTAGATATTTTCCTATCCCAGAGAATGCAATATAAGAAAAATGATTCATATTTAGCATGTATCTTTCTTGATTTAACATACCGAGATAGTTGCATTCCTCGAAATACTTCATTTGGATAAACTTCATACCAGCTCTAGTTTCATAGAGAGCCCGTTTCAATTCCTATCAAAGAAAGAAAAAAACAACATAAGAACTGAGAAAAGGTTTCTTTTAGAAAGATCGAACAGAGATGAACTACCTGAATATCCCTTTCTTGTTGATCGAATAGAGCACGCTGCTTTATAAGCCTGTCTTTAGACGCTCTTTCCTCTTCTACTTTGGAGATCATTTGAAAGCCACTCTCTTTCTTTGGCTTTGCGAGGTTACTTTCTTCTGCCTCCATCTTAAAGATTTAAAATCCAAAATTAACTGATGCAACTAATACTAAATCACACTAATTTATAGCATTCATGTCTAATTCATGTTTATATTTAAAGAAGATAATACCTTTGATTCACTAGAAACAGATACAAGATCAGTGGAAACCTTTTGCTTAAGAAAAGACCGGTTTCCATCAGCTTGATCCTTTGAAGGTATTTGTACCTGTAAAGCTCATAGTCATTGAAAAAATTATACAACAAAAACAATTTAGAGCTTATGTTGGTCTATAATAAGTTCAATTATACCATCTCGTTTCGGTTTATAATATGATGCTGCAATTCTTCCATGAGTTTACATAATACTGACTCCACCAGCTGTGAAAGGAAAAAGGAATTATCATCTTTACTTCACATTGGTAGACACAAGTTCATCGGTTAAGGCAAGCTTGTACACTTACTAATGGAATTTCATCAGGCTTCTTGTCTGATAGAACTTCACGCACAAGCATGTTCAGAGAATTTGAAGTAGTCTGTGATGCAAGATTCGGAGAATTCTTAGAATGAACAAATTGGATCAACCAGCAACACATAAAAAATTTCGGCTTACTGACCATTTCATTGGATTCTCCATGGATGTTGTGCTCGAGTTCTTGGAATTTCTCATCCATTGACTGATTTCTTGATAAGGAGTTCACAAAAGGTTCTGAAGTCCTCCTCATTGAACATTTTCCAGAGCTACCAGGTTTCAAATTTCCACCGTACTTCCAAGAACCATTCCCGCCGACTTGTTTCCATTCGCCATACGACTTAAGAGCCAAAACACAGTTGACGATTCTCGTGCTTTTCCCTCCCTGCATTTTTCCTCCAAAAGATGATCATCAATAAATATGTTGTACAAACACAAGTGAACTAAAACAAAGACAACCACATTCACAACATAGAATCTAAACTGGTAATGCAAATAAAACATTGCATAAATAAAAAGGTTTCGACCGGAACCTGCTCTAAGTCTGATGCTTCAAACAAAGGGAACCCCATCTCTTGGACAGCAACAAGAAAGTTTCTTATATTCTCAAAGTACTGATATGCTGACAAGGCTGCGCCATCAGGAAGATGAACTGAATCTCCCGGAGTTACCACAACCTATGCAAATCAATCACTATCAATAATATATACACATGAATACATCAAACATTGAGCTGAGAATATTAATCTGTTTCAAACAAACCTTTGGTACTTTTCCAGGTTGAATCTTGTTGAGTGCATTGCAAAGAATCAAACCATTTCTTAATCCAAAGCGTAGTTCTTCCTCCGAAGGCTCCTCGGGCAAATCTTTAGCCCCGACTACTCCGACCGTCTTCCTCAGCCACCTAGCTGCCTCATACCTTCTTGCAGCTATACCAATGTAAACAAACAACTCTATATCAAGAAATCAAGAACATCTCATTTTGATGACAAAAAATAAAATAAAATAAACTAAAATAATGCAATCTACAAAAGGAAAAAAAACAATAGAAAAAAGAAGGGATATTACCAGCCTCCTCAGCCTTCCTGGAAGCCAAGTTAATGTCACTGAGCCGTGTCCCATGCTGCTTGAGCACCTCCTCCATGACAGAAACAACTGAAATTGAGAAAGCCCCCTCTGAAGCCATTGCCATTCCCAAAAGAACCAAAATCAACAGTATAACACTACAAATTCAAGCCAAGATGGTAGCTTTTTCAGCCATAATCACACCAAAGAGTTCATTGATCAAGGTGGAAGAGAAGAAGAAGAAGAAGTTGGAGGAGGCTACAGCTTTGATGCTGGACTTTGCTGGGTGGGGGAGAAGCAAGGCGAACCTCTGATCGACCAGGACACATCCAAAAAAGAATTCTCGGCGTCGAGAGAAAGACGAGATTCCTTGGAGAAAAGTTTGGGAAAGTAAAGGGAGAGGCATTGATGAACCCTCTCCCCTTCCCTGATTATGGCTTCCACTTCCACAAGCCAAAACCTCTCCACTCTTCCACTTTCCCTCTCCTCTCAACTTTTGAGTTTTTCTTTTTCTTTTTCTTTTTCTTTTTTTTAGCATATTATTATTCATGTTAAATAATAATAATAAGAAAAATATTTATTTATCAGTCCCTATAATTTTAGTAAAGATGGAATTTTTTAAACTAAAATATGAAAAAAAATATATTTATATAAAAATTACTTGATTTTCTGGATGAATAATAAAACCTTTCCTCTTTTAATAGATAGTTATTTAACTGTTTTTTTTTTTAAAAAAAAAGTGTTTTCCTTTTATGTTGTTAATATAATAACCCTTACAAGAAAATACTTTGAGAAGTTGAAGTGAGAAAAACTTAATATAATAAATGATACTATCATAGTGCCAACCATGATTATAATATATATATAGCATGGCTCTCTTTGTTGGCTTGGGTTGGCATGGCATTCATCCACATATTTGTGGCCCTTGACTATCAATATTTTTTTTTTTTAATTTGAATTTAAATTTTTTAATTTTTTGTTTTAGAATTTAAATAAATTGATAATGATCTCTTAATTTATTAACACTATATATTAAGGTATTAACTCCATATTTATATACATCATGATATATTTTTTTTTATTAAAAAATATAATAAAAATAAAAAATGAATGTTATGCTCTCGCTATATAAAAATAAATTGAAAGGGTTTATATATGATTTTATATCAAAAAAACTTTGTTCCTTAAATAATTACTCAAAATGGCAGAAATATTTATTGGTTAAACTACAGTGGAGTTTTAAAACTATAATTGATTTTTATTATTAATTAAAAATAAATAATAATAATAATAATAATAATAATAATAATAATAATTTGTAGTTGAATACAAATAAATATTGTTTTCTTTACAAGATTACATATTACACCAGCAAAAAACAAAAGAAAATTCCAAAAAAAAAAAAAAAAAAAAGAGAAGCAAAAGAAAAGAAAAAAAAAAAAAAAGATGTTGAAAACTAAGGTAAGTCCTCTGATGACGTGGCGCATGGGTGGGGCCCGCGGTGGCGCGCCCGCGGCGCTCCTCCGCCCCCCGCTCCTCCCGCTCCAATGGACCCCACCCCAACACGCGCTCTGTTTCTTTTTGTTTTCTTGGAATTTTCGTACAAATCCTTTTTTTTTATGTGGGCCCTACTTACAATAATCTCATAAATACATTCAAAATTAGAAAAGAAAAATAACTGGATATGTATTTTTTTTTTTTCATATGATATGTATTTTTTTTTTTTTTATAAATGTGATAAATACAATACATGTACCGTCGAAAAAATACACACAACTGGATTTTTAAAGTCAAGTTGTGCGTCTTTATATATAACCGGGACCTATTACTATCACTTTGTTGATTGAATTTTGAACTTAAATAGTGAATATTTGTACACTAACATCTCGGTAGATCAAAAATCTATATATATATATAGGTGATATTTATATAATAGCTAAAGTAATATTGTAGCAAATCATCTATAGTTTACTATTACCATTCACCGACCACTTTATTTTATATTATTAAATCAAATTGTTCTCGGTCCATTTATCTATAAATAGCTTCTCATTTATTCTTGTAAAAAAAACATATAAAAAAAATAAAAAAATAATTAAAAGCAAAAAAAAGGAAATGTGTTTTGGTATCATTTTTATTTTTTTATTTATGAATATATATATATATATTGAAAATGAATTATTAGTAGTTTTTATAACAATAAAGTAGTCTATATGTATCATTATATGGAATTAAGACTAATTCACCCCAATACGGTATTTTTTCTGATCAAATAAATTAGATAACTTATAATTTTTTTAATGAAAAATTTGGGTTTTAAATTAAATATATTCAACAATTTATTTTAAAAAAAAATAATCAGTATTAATAAAACATTGTGGTTGATTAAAAAAATTAATTTTAAATTTAAAAACATATTTAATTATTTGTTACTAATAGACAACTCTAATAGAAATTTTTAAAATATTAAACTAATAAGATGAAATGATTTCTTTTTTTTTTATTAACAACTAAAGTGAAAAAAAAAATCCAACATGAGCCACTATGTGAAATCCTCTAACCCCAACTCTTTATAGTAATTTTTTTAAGATTAAAATGGTACAAAAATTATTAGCCTTTTATTACAATCAATCCCCAAAGATAAGTGCCCAACTTAATGGAAAGATTGGTCACATATCACAATCAAAAATAAAGAAAAATATTTTATAATATATTAATATTTTTTACAATGATAATTCACATTAAAAAAATAAAAAAAAATGAAGAAAGTCTTGGATCTAATAATGCCACTGAAAATGTTAGAAAATTTGTCCAACAATGAATGCAATGATGGCACAAAGTGAATCAAAGTTCAAGAATGAATGGAGTGGAAAATAAAGAAAGAGTTTTTAGAGGACAAAGTAATGGATTCAAAGGCAATGTGAGTTTGTTTAAGGATGAAAGGATTGCACTTTGGAACTTTTTTTTTTTTTTTGTTTATTTATATTATTTTTTTTAGGGGTTTTTTATGTTCCCTTGAATCTTTACAGTTAGATTTTGTCATGAATTATGGGACCCCCCCAACTTTCATTGTCTCCAAACCAAGTTGTCATTCTTCTAATTGGTGTTAATTGTTTACAATGATTGATGATTACTTGGATTGATTTTTTTTTTAATTTAATTATGTTGTTAAAGTTCTAATTCATTACTCTTTGGATTTTATTTTCACTCTCAAATTTGAACCAACATAACTGCAATCATGTGGCCACTTTTTTTATTTTTTATTTTTATTGTGATATTTCAGGACGAGCGTAAAGACCGGGAATTAATCATCCAACTCATGCTCTCTTATTTAAAAGCATGGGATTCAGGTAGGGGTGTAAATGAGTCAAGCTGCTCGTGAGCTACTCGAGATCAGCTCGGTCCATGCTAGAATTCGATTCGACTTTTCACGAGCCGAGCCGAGCCGAGCTCGAGCTGCTCGTTTAGTTTGGCGAGCCGAGCTCGAGCCCAAAATACTTAGCTCGTGAGGCTCGCGAGCCTAAACGAGCTTACATATATATATATAATCAATAGAGTGTAGTGTTGTAGATATATATGAATACATAGAAAGGGTATTCTTAATGTTTAGTTGAAAGTTTTTTGGGATTCTATGAGTTTATGTTTTATTACAACATGAAGATGCGTTTTGCTTAGCTTAATGACATATTGGAAATACCTCTTTGAATGATATCAAATTCTTAAATGAGCCGAGCTCGAGCCATTCGAGCTTTTCAATGAGCCGAGCTTGAGCACAAAAAACATGGCTCGAACGAGCTCGAGCCTTTGAATATTATAAACGAGCCGAGCTCGAGCCTGGTGATACTCGGCTCGGCTCGGCTCGTTTACAGTCCTAAATTCAGGTAGCAAGTCTAAACTCATATCGGGGACTGTTACAACTATTGTTTTCAGCAATACTTGAACTCGAGACTTTTAAAATATCTCACACTTGCTTTTCACAATAGAGGCCTCACTACTAGGCTATGAGTCTTTAAGTTCTTCCTGAATTTTGTTTATCAATTATTTATGATTTAAAATTTTTATCCACTAACAAGGTAATATTTGTTAGTAACATGAGTTGGGCTTGATATATAGTAGCAAGCATGATGGAGCAAGTCTAAGCCTCTTTATTTATTTGATTTTATTTTATTTTATTTTATTGATAAATAGGCGATAAGCAGCACCTACTTAAAGGGAAGTCAGGGCCATTCTAAGCCCACTCAACTTTGATGATGATCAAACACAAAGGTTGAAAACTTGCTTAGTCTGTGGGCTGGGAGAAATAGTTGAAAGCCTGCTAGTGATAGACAAACATGTATAACTTTTCTATGGATTTTTTATTTTTTGAGTTTTTCCTATAAATTTAACAATGGGTTATTATTTAAAAAAAAAACTTGATATATCTTTAAGGTAAAATATATTTTTGGTTTCTTACCTAGTGAGAGGTGGAGTGATTAACCCTCCTCTTATAACATTGGTTGATGTGAGTGATTTACCCAATTTATAATAATAATAATAATAATAATATGTTTTTAGCCATTGTGCATTATCAAAGTACCGATATATTTTAAAGAGGTAACTCATTAGGTGTATATATATATATATATATATAATGGTTAACTACATTAAATAGTGCCCAATTATATACTTTCTTATATTCCACTCAAATCCAACATTGCCCAATTGGCCACACATCTAAATTTGTATCATCCCACAATGACAGTGAAACCACTCCATCTTGATTCCCATTCCCACTCACAAAATAAAATAAATAAATAAATACAGATTTATTTTTTTACATTTTTATATTCTATTAAAACGAAGTTTTCAATATTAAATTGGGAGTTAATTAATTAATTAATCAATTACTAAACTAGTATTTTTTATAATTTAATTATAAAAATTTAAGGATAAAGCAAAAAAATAATGATATATATATATATTAAAAATAAAAATAAAAATCAAATTAGAATGCCTCGGGATCATCTGAGAGATTGATGGAACCCTATCAACGGCGATGATCAATTTTGGTCAGATCTAACGGTCAGGATCCTCCGACGAGGCCTAACTCTTCGACTCTCACTGCTGTCGCAACCACGAGACGTTCGACTCTCGCCCTCATCTTCATCAATGGCGCTCTTCTTCCTCGCCGATTAGGGTTAGGGTTTGAGCTTTATCAATGGGGACCGAGCTTAAGAGTCTCACTGGGAGCAATGGCTCCCTAGCGCAGCACGAGGACTCCCCCCGCGGTGTCGCTGGGGCGCCCAAAGATGAGCGACCACTCCTTAAATCGGATTCCAACGCCGGAGCGGCCTCATCGACGGAGAGCATCGAGGAGATGGAGAAGAAGTACGCGCCGTACGTCCGCCATGACGCCTACGGGACGATGGGGCGAGGCCCATTGGAGACGAAGGAGAAGGTGCTGTTAGGGATTGCGATGGTGACCCTCGTGCCGATTCGATTGGTGGTTGGGATGTTGATACTGGTTTTGTACTACTTGATTTGCCGGATCTGCACGCTGTTCTCGGCTCCGAACAGGGATGAAGAGCAGGAGGACTACGCGCATATGGGTGGGTGGAGGAGAAAGGCAGTTATCAACTGTGGGAGGTTTCTCTCCAGGGCGATGATGTTCACTCTTGGGTTTTATTGGATCAGCGAGTCTCATCAGGGCTCATCCGATCAGGTATTATAGTTCAAACTTTGATGAACTCCTTATTGAATTATGCCATCCAATGGTTAATGCCTGCAGTCTGAAACCATGTTAAGCTAATTCAAAGTACGAGTTTTTTTTTTTCCTGTTCATTGAACTGTGTGCGCGTTCTTTCTTTACAGTTGTTTCAGTGAAATTCAGTTTTTTGTTATGCTTTGCTGCCCTCTGATAAAAACTAAGTCATTCAAAACAAAATAGTTACATTGGTTGTGCAAGCTGAGGAATTAGTAGCGACAATCATTGCATGAACCATGTGAAGATAGGTTTAATGAATAAAATAGACATGATATGGTGTATATCAAATGGTTTTGTATAACTAAGACACCCTGAAAACAATGATGGAGGCTTTTTGTGTGAATTGCCTCAAACATGATATGGGCGCTTCTGTGGTGCACACCTCAACTTTTAGTTTGAGAGATGTTGATTACTCGTAAAGATTCAGTTAACTTGTAAAGCGTTTTGACATTTTCACAACTCTCAGTCTTGCATTGTAGGATGACAACTATAAATGGGAATGCTGTCCATTTGCTCGACCATTTGGTTATTAAGGATAAAGATCTTGTAATGATAAAAGTTGTGCATGTAGCTTTGTTGATGATCATTGTTTGCTTTCAATATGGATTTCCATATTTTGTTATCTGAATGCGGTAATATATTAATTGTTTTCTTATGGTAAAGGCCTTTGGAGCCACAGAATCGTGTCTTTTATAGTTATATTTTTACTTTGTGCAGGGTGATAGCAGAGGGCTGCGTGATGAATCTGAAAGGCCAGGGGCAATTGTCTCTAATCATGTGTCGCATCTGGATATTCTCTATCACATGTCATCATCTTTTCCGAGTTTTGTAGCTAAGGTATTTTAAGTAGTATATTCTGATCATGATATTTACACAGTACATATATAAAAATGCTGATCCTGTTCTGACTATTTCTCCTGTATATTTTAATATTTTCCTGGATTCATCACTGAAGCGTTCAGTGGCCAAGCTTCCTCTAGTTGGTCTTATCAGGTTGGTTGGCAATGATTTTTTTTCTCAAAATGATTCTGATGAAATTGCTATGACTTAATATTGAGTATTTTGTCGCTTGTATGGTGGTGATTAGGATAATATGTCTATTGATTACTTTGCAGTCGTGTTGTTGGTTTGGACTATAATTTAGCAGAATCCACTCTTTACTCTTCTTTCATATGTGGAACCTTAATTGGTTGGATTGGGTTAATGATTAATTTTATTTGCTTTCAGCAAATGCCTTGGATGTGTCTATGTTCAAAGAGAATCAAAATCTTCAGACTTTAAGGGTGTTGCAGGTATATCAGAATTCTCATTGAATTATTTCTTCCATGAATTCTTTATTCAATTCTGTGTATATTTTCTGAATACTTGAGCCTAATTAATCTCTGTGTTTCTGTCCATAAGTAAGGATGCAGGTTTTAAGTTTATGAGAGGGTCCATGTCTTGATTTTATTTTTCTTTTCAGAAAGACTCGCACTTTTAATTATCTGTTTCCAGGTATTGTGACACAAAGAATAATTGAGGCTCATCAGAATAAGCTATCTCCAAGGATGTTGCTGTTTCCAGGTCAAACATATTTATTATCAAATCGATCTTAATGTCATAGTTCTAATGATTGTATGATTATTTCTATTATTGTCTATCCTCATCCTTTCTGATAGAGCTTCAACTTCTTGAAGCATCTACATTTGTCGGTTGTTTAACTCCTTTTTTAAATACCTTCCATTTGAAAAATTTGTCATTTTATTAAAATCATCATGGTTCTCTAAGATCGTTTCCAACTTCTTGTTTACTGGATATTCTATGCTGTTTTATTTGCTACTTGTTAATTTGTATCTATTATACTCTTTTTTATATGTCCTGTTATCTGACTTTTCCCCTGTTAGAGGGTACGACAACAAATGGAGATTTTCTCCTTCCCTTCAAGACGGGAGCTTTTCTTGCAAAAGTGCCAGTTCTTCCTGTAATTGTGAGATATCCTTACAGTAGATTCAGTCCAGCATGGGACACCATATCAGGGGTGAGAAACCAGTTGGCCTTGTATAGCTTTGGAAGTTAATTTTAATTCCTATCTTATCTAGTAGTTATACTCTCTTTTTTGTTTGTTCAATTACACTGTAATTATCTCTCCATTTGATGGATATCTGAAAATATTTCTTTATTGTTCAATCACACTCTTTTCTATGATTGTAAAACAAGTTTGAACTTTGAACCAGGAGAGCGAGCTCTCCTGCCTGATGATCTATTATTTTTTGTTAGAAAGACTTGAGTTGAGAGAACTGTATATGTTTCGAAAATCATTCATAATTCGAGTATGTGCAGATCATCCTTCTGCGCAAGTACCACAATCTTTCTGCTAACTAGTGATTTTGAAATGCATTTTAGTGACTGCTTTTATTCCTTTATCAAAGGCATTGTCCTTTACACTAGCTAATACTGCCAAATGACTCCATTAACTTTCTTAAACCTTATGATTGCATACTGATTATTCCAAATAAACATCATCATATTTGTTAAGTCCAAAGTTGATTAACCATCTCCCACCTGTACCTTTTATGATCGTCTGCGGACTACTTAAGGCACACATTACACACATTTTTATTGTAGATATGATAGTTGCTATTTGCCAACTACATATAGAGGATTGATGGTCTTAAAAGTTCTTTATGTAGAGGAGTTTATTGATATAACACTACTTTAACCTAAACAATATATATGTTGAACTGGTAAAATCATTTGAATGTTATTCTTCTTTTAGAATTTAGTCTTATTTATTAGAATACTATCTGCAAGTTCCTGCACGAGTGTTTCTTTATTATTGTTATTTTTTATTTTTGGCAGGTGCGTCATATTATTTTACTTCTTTGTCAATTTGTGAATTATATGGAGGTGGTCCACTTGCCTACTTACTATCCTTCAGAAGAAGAAAAGGGGGATCCTAAACTTTATGCTAACAATGTTCGAAAATTAATGGCCACAGAGGTATGCCCAATGACTTTTTCCATTTCTGGCATATCCCATGAATAACAGTGAAGGCTCAATAAATTTTGATTGATGCCCAACCTTTTATTTTCTCTAAGGTTAACCATGAACTTAGGCATAACATACTAATTGTTATCAATACATGTCAAAGCGAAGTATCCTAATATTATGATTAGGATGTACTGTTCTAATTTATTAATTGACGTTTATAGGGCAATTTGACACTTTCTGAAATCGGACTGGCCGAGAAGCGTATCTACCATGCAGCACTGAATGGTAATAGTCTACCTCGTGCTTTACATCAGAAAGATGATTGAAAACCTCTTGACCTCACTCACAAGACGTCTATAGTCAGTTTGAGTATCTTTCATGCATTTACTTGTATCTGGACATTTATCATTTCTGGTTTGTTTTAATCAGAGGTGGGTGCTATGCATGTTCTTATACCTAAAAACGCTGGCTATTGATGAAGAAACTTTTTATCGATAAACCTTGTACAGATTTGGAATGCTGGTATCAATTAATGAATTATTTTCGTGATGTCTCCATATTCATATCTATATCCATAATCCATCTAATGATTTTTCTGTCGTATTTTTTGTTATCATAATCTCTTAGATGAAGTATAGCCTCATCAGGTTCTTGTTAATCTTGTGTCATTGAATCTAAATCATCTCTTTGGTCTTTCTGCAGGTTTGTTTTCTCAAAGCTAGTTTGGATATGCGTGCCTGTAAATGCTCCGTAGATGACTGATTTATACTACCTAGGGAAAATTTTAAATTAAAAATTTGGCTTGTAGATTTATGCATTTCTTTTTGACCAACCTTGATCCTGAGTTAAAATCAACTGATGAAACTTCTCATAATATTCTTTCATTTGTCTGCTTCACTCTGTTCCTGAAATATGTTGAAGTGTTTCTTGTCTCCCCAAAAATCATTTTAGATCAGGTGATTGCCCTATCTCATCTTGATGCATTATGATTGCCCTATCTCATCTTGATGCATTATGAATATGCCGATGTTTTTTAGGTGCAATTTTCTTATAAACCATTTGATCAGCCTTTTCTTTGAGAAGCAGTTTCAAGTTTGATCCTTGTTCACATTCATCTAATGATTCATTAGGGAAATCAAGTTGAGCTAATAAAGAATTCATACGGTCAACATGTTTGTAGTCAACATGTTTGTAGTGAAATATGTCAATCATATTAATCTGCTGATTAATTGAGTCCATAACAAAAGTTAAAAACACAAATCAATAATAACATAACACGTACAATTAATGAATTTCCAGGAACAACATCTTACAATAACAAATGATTTCATGATTATCTTTTTAGTCACTATCTTTGCCAATTTTTTGATCCTCTTCCATTCCCAGCACAAACCAAACAATCGCGGCGGCAAAGTACTCCCGACCACCGGCATGTGAAAGAAGCCTGGAATTGCAGACACGATAGATATTGGCCGTGCTGTGGTTGATGCAAAATAATCAACTAAATACGCTAATCAAAATGTTTTTTTTTTGTGCTGTTAATCCAAGTTTATAAAGGATGGCGATGTGGTTCGGGGAATAGATTAATTAGGAATCTATGGATCATTTCAAAGCTAGTGAATGTAATCACAGCAGCTGGGGTGGTGCGGAGCAGGTTCGTCGCACAACCACGATAAAAGCCAGCAACTCCCTCTTTCTGGAACACTTTCTTTACACAATCGACAACACCTTCGTATCGGACTTCTGAATGAAATCCCTGTTCTTGAAGCCTTGATCGAACAACCTGCAATTGACGTGTGCGGTCCAAACAATATAAAAAAAATGTCCAATTTAGATTGGAAAATTAAGCGCGGCTAATAGCAAATCAAGTGGGAATACCTCATGAGGATATGTCATGGTTGATGCTGCTATTTTAGAAATTGATGAAGCCAGAGCAACATCAGCAGCACTAAGAGAATCCACAGTTCTATTGTCTGATTAAAAAAGAAAAATATATGAACTCATGTAGATGAGGGAAACAATTGAGAATCAAGTTGTTTTGTAGAGAGAATTTGATAGGTGAGCTGGAAAAAAAAGTAATACCTTGGGCTGCCAGGTAAGATTTGATCTTTTCATACGCTGGAAACTGAATGGCAACATGACTAATCCCCGCCAATGCAGGCACAAGACCACTATACGGAATATATATAATTTTTTTCACACTTAGGTCAAATAGTAAAAATAGTTGCATGAAAAAAGAAAAAATCTTACAAAGAGAATATCCTACCTGTAAAGACCACGTATGCCTTCTTCATGGGCTATTCTACTCAACGCAGAGAAGGTACTTCTATATGGCACAACACCCATCCTCAGTCCTTGAGTCTGTAGATAATGCAGCCCAAAGTTAAACGGAACCAGAATTACCACATGCAAAGTAGAGCAATTTAGAGTAATTTTCAATAGAATTGTGAAGTTAAAGGAAAGAAAAAAAATCATCCATGTAATGTTTTACAGGTAAAAAACCATGATCATCATACACGTAAAATGGAGTAGGACACACACACATGCACACACAAAGAATAAGTATAATAGCTGCTTCCGTTTATATAAATAAACATTTCCACAAGAAAAAATCAATAACTGCTGATAGGATATTTACCAAAAACCTAAGAGAGCTCAATCCATGTTATGTTTGAACTTTGAAGTGCAAGACACACAATGCAAAATTTGGTGACAGAAAATCTAGAAATAATTAATCCTAATACACCATCAGTCAGCATGATGAGGCATAATGGTCTATAAAGTGATAAATTCTTCCATATTTAATTATTTATCAAGAATGATCAGGTACATATCATCATGAGACAATTGCAAAATCATCGCAGGTTGCTGCTAATACATATTAAACACTGGCTAACACACACATGAGACTTGTATGGATGAGTACCAATGCCCGAAAAGAAAAGCTACGATTAGTAATGACTAACTTCACCCCAAATTTTAAAGGTTAGTCCCATGGTATACACAGAAAGGGCCATAGCAAATTTCAGTCAATTATGAGTATGAAAAATATTGATACCATTCACTATGCACCTGAAATCTTGTCTTAACGACCCACAGTGGATTAGTGGCAATTGTTGTTGCTGCTCCTGCCCCAGCTGCAGCTATCATGTTTGCACCTACAGATAGCTCATTGCTTTCTGCAGACATTTTGATAAATAAAAATGTCATAACCAATTATATCAATCAGAATGATTAAACTTAGTGTTGTTAAAAATCGAGAGTTAGATATACAGACACAGACACACACACACACGCACGCACGTATATACTGCCAACTGTTAGTACTAATTTATAAAGCAACAGATGCTATCAGATTGGTAAAAGGTGGACTAACCATTTGAATAAAGCGCGCTTTTCAGTTGCTCATATACAGTAAAGTAAACCTGGTAGAAGACAGTAGACAATCCATGTGAATATTGATAGCCAATTGCATCATAAAGCAGAATTTAAAGATCAAGACAGTTATCTCCAGCATCAAGAAGAATCAAGATGAAATTAATTCTCAATCACACAAAATTTTTAATCCTCCTCAAACATTTATTTAATAATGTTATAACAGCAGTGAGCCAATGGCTCTTGTTATTCATAGTTATTCAACCCAAATCAGATGTTGCCACAAATCAACATATATTTACTAAGCCATCCATACTCTAAAATTAGTCCAGAACAAGATGTCTTTCATCATAGTAAATAAGAGACAGTGAAAGGTCAGCTAAAGCATGATGAAATTAAGCATCTAATGAATAGTTCACATTCTGTGCCTGTAAGTAACCTACACTCTTTGGTAATACAAATGATCAATCACCATCTTTGTTTCAGCTTCAACATACACTTAACAAATAACATAAGGAACTAGTATCAGGCATTTCTAAACAACCAGTCTAGTAGGATTGTTTAGGTTACGGATACCATCATCCCGTATCTACACACCAGTTCATCTCCTACAATGAGCTGGATTACAGCAGTGTTCAAATATAAACTGGAAAATTTTGTCAACCAAAGCATAATCTCACTGAATGGAAGTACAATATTGATTGCTTTAGATTCTTGATTAGTAATAACAGATTGGAATGAGAAAATAGAACTTACTGCCCAGTTTGGAAGTAATGCTAAAACAGTAGGTGAAAGACCACGGTACATGCCCCGAACACCTTCCCTTTGGACTATTTGCTCCAAACTCCCAACTATAAGACTACCTGATTAAAAAAGGATTATTAAATTCACTCACTCATTATAAGGCAAAATACTGCTGCTTTACTTGCAGAAAAACTAATGATAAAGGATATCAACATTGGATAAATAAAAGTGAGCAAATTTATTTACACTAACAAATCTATGCCTGCAATTCACTTTATCCTGCTGTCTTTTCAAATACACAATTAAAATGCAACAGGTGCAGAACTCAACTTCAATACCTCTCATACTCTATGGCATCATATTTCAACCAATGCGTTTTGACATTCCTAATGGATGTCACATCCTTCCACCACTAATGACCTTAAAGAAATGATAGAACTGGATAAACCTCATGTTCCCAACAATTCTTTTAATCCAATCTTCACTAAGCTTTTAGTTCAAGCTACTTCCCCAAGGAATAATACAAACTCGTTAAGATATACTCCACCAAAAACTTATAGAGGAATTGATGAAACACTTGAATTCAAGGAGTGTTGCTTATTATATCTATATATAAGCCAGCTTGTCCACAATCTTACAAACAAGTAACAAAATAATAATAAAATAAAAACCCACTATCAGATGTTTTCATAAAATACGATCCTTTATCCCGTTATGTCAATTTTTTTTATTTTCATAACTCTCAATAGAAACACTCGTGTCTCATTTTCTCTTTCACATGAAAGTGAAGTCCTTTCCAAAAACACCAGCAATTTCCACAAAACGCCTATATGAAACAAACTACTGGAAAACATACATATGCCATCGTATTAACAGAAATCCAACGAAAGAAACAAAAAAGATCTCAAAGGTCACACCTTTCAAGCTGCCCCTACCGAGCTTCGGTAGCCCATGAACTTGAAACCGGGTCTTAATCACATCCAAAGGGCACACAAACGTAGCCGCAATCACACCTACAAAAAAAAAAACCAATATTCATCAAACTCCCTCAAGAAAATGCCCCCAATGCCTCCAATTCAAACCCAATCGATCTCACCAGCGGCAGCACCGGAAGCAGCGTTGCATAGGAGGCCCCGCGTGGAGGGACTATGATGCTCTGGATGCATCGTTGCAAACCGATTTAAAGAGCCAAGAAAAACTCCAATTTCTGCCAAAATCTAGGGCTTCCTCTTTCTCGACGGGGATCACTGCCACGATCCAGCGTCGCATGGCAAGGAGGGCTTCTCCGAGGATCAAGGGAGCTCGGGTTTTATCGATTCGATGGGACCGAAGAGGAGAGAGAGATCGCCATTGAAGCTTAGCGCTCTCTCTCTCTCTCTCTCTCTCTCTCTCGAGCTTTGACGGGTCGGGCATGGATAAGAACACTCTCCGTTGAACCCGCGAACCCGACCCATAAGACAATCCAGACCGTTGAATTTGAGGGGCCCCGAGATCAAAATCCAACCGTTTAATTTCTATTGGACGTTCGTGATCGAGAGATTCATTGACATCAGTCTGACCGTTGAATCGTTCATCTTCAATCGCACGGTAGCGAACGAAAGATTTGCTCGCCTGGGGGTCGAACCCGACCCCTAAGACAATCCAGACCGTTGAATTTGTGGGGCCCCAACGGTTTCAACCTGACCGTTGATCTTCAGTTGGACAGTCAGGATCAAGAGATCCTTAACCCAATCCAGACCGTTCACTAACCGTCGATCTTCATTGGGACGGTCAGGATCGGGGGATCTGTTCTATAAGCCAATCTGGTTCGTTAAATATGTGAGCCCATAGATCTTGATCTAACCGTTGGTATTCAATTGGACGGTCAGGATCAGGAGGGACTATCGTAGAGCACTCGGCCGTTGAAAAGTTCTGGTCAAATCCTCCGGCTTGAATTTTGAAACGCAAGTGCATTTAATTATTTATTTATTCGTTTCTTTTTTTTTTAATGGACGCGGAGAAAATTATGATTGTATATATTATTATTTAGAAAGTGATATTTTTATTTATTTATTTATTTAAGGTATTTTTTTATTTTATTAAGATTTTGTCACATGTTATTATGTTAACAATTCAAGTTAAAATTCCTTTTGATTGGATGATTATCTTTAGATTCTCACTTTATATATTTAATTTATTTATCATTGGATTTCATTGCATAGTACCCTACAAATAATTTAAACACTATTCATATTTGCCTTTCCTATTTATAGATTCTCTTAATAAAAAATTTTCTAATTTATTTTTTATAATTTAAATCCTGTAAATAAACATGTTTTCTAAGTGTCCGTGTGAATTATTATTGTTAATTATTTATGTAATTAATAGGCATATATATATATATATATATATATATAATAAAATTGAGAATAAATAACTACTATGAATATAAAAAAACAGTAAGAAAAAAACTTAATAGAGGCCAACAGTGACATTAATTTTTTGATTTTAAAATCTTAAAACATACAAGAGACAACGGAATTAATGATGGCAAAGTTTTAAGAATTTTTATATTTGAAATATTTATGTATTTCTTTGGTTGGCAAATGATGCAGTGTTTTTTCTGGAATAATTAAATGTGTTGTCTATTTAGATGAGTTATTGTCATAAAAATCATGATAGGTTCTAATAATAATAATAATATAATAATAATAATAATAAAGTCCTACTTCACTAATAAAGTTTTTTTATCAAGATATAATTCTAAGTCTGAAAATATTAATGCTTTAAGTGCTTTCTAATTAGTAAAAATTAACTAAAACAGTTTTATATTATCTAATTTTTTTTACAAAATAAATAAATTATTATAAAGAGAGTTTTGGCTATATTTTATTTTATAATCAAAATTAAACAAATAAAAGCACACAATGTTAATAAATAAAAAATTAAAATAAAAACAAATTCAATGGGCTAAATTGGAAACCAGAAGCCCAGTTTGGAATTGCCACCGGCTGCTACACCACTTAGACGCGGATCAATAAATGCTAAAATAGTCCACTTACCTGGCATTCTCCAACTGGCTACCCGAGCCTCAAAACCAGCAATCCGACCCCATTAGCCTACTCCGGCGGAACAACAAATACACACGAAACAAAGAAGGGGTATAATGGTAATTTCAGGAGCAAAGGGAGGAGTCTTCTGGTAGATAAACCACCCCTCGACCTTCATTTCCACGTCTCTGTTCGTGGGCATCTGCTTCTCTTTTTTTTTTCTCAGGTATGAAACCCCCTCGCTTTTTTTTTTATATTTATAATTTAGTCCTTTGAGTTGTTCTGAGAAAGAATGGATCGCGAAAATTTAAGGAAGTCGAGGGGTTTTTAGAAAAATATCCCATTGGAGTTTCTCTATGTAGGCGTATTTTGAAACTTATATAAAACCCCTCGAGAAACTTTTAATTATGAATTTGACCCCTGGACCAGGGACTTGGACGTAATATGACGAGGGGTGGGGTGGGTTCTCAGAAAAAGACCCGGCGGCGGCGCGGGCGGCCGAAAGCGGAGGACTGTAGCGATGACGACGAGGAGTACGTCGTTGGAGAGGATGGGGAGGAGGAGAGCTCTGAGGAGTCTTTCGTTTCCTCTGATTCGGGGAGCGGTGATTCATCGGAGGTTGAGTTGGATTCGGAGGACGAGGAGATCGTGGCGGCGAGGCCGAGGTCGAAGTTGAAGCCGAAGCAGAAGCCGAGGAAGACGGTGGCAAGTGGTGGTAGGCGGCGACAGGAAGGTAGGGCTCCGGCGAGGAGAAAGCCAAGGGGTGGGGTCGGATCTCGGACGAGGAGGACTAGGATTTCGGATGATGATGAGGAGGACGAGGATTTTGATCCGGATGATGTTGATGAGGAGATAAGCCTGATCTCGAGTAGGAGATCGGTTCTGAATCCGTGCCCGAAGAGAAAGAGATCTAAAGCTTCTTCAAAGCCGAGGAATGATACTAAGAAGGTGAAGAAGAAAACGAGAGAATCTCCACACAATAGGAGGGCTGGGGTTAAAGAGGAAGAAAAGGATGATTTTGCTGAGAAGGATCGAAGTATCGATTTAGAGAATCAAAAGAACAGGGGTAATAGAAGGAGGAAGAGATTGGTCGCGGAGGGTTCTGATTCCTCTGATTTTGATTATGAGGTTTCCTCAGAAGAGGAGGAAGAGGAGGAGGAGGAGGAAAAGGAGGAGAAGGAGAAACCTAAGGGTCAACCAAGAAGAAAGAATAGATCAAGAATATCAGATTCAGATTCAGAGTTTTCAGATTTCGTGGTTTCGGAAGATGAAGAGAAAGTTAGGGGGAGAGGTCGACCGAGGAAGAAGAAGAAGAATGAGAGGAAAAAGAGATCGAGGCTGGTTGATTCTGAATCAGATTTTTCAGATTTTGTGATTTCGGATGAGGAGTTGAGGGATTTGGGAATTGGAGAATCAAATGAGCAGCAAGAACAGCAAAGGCAACAGCAACAGCAACAGCAACAACAGTCAAAGAGAATTGTGGCAGAGAAGAAGGAAGAGGAAAAGGGGAAAGAGAAGGCAGAGGTGGATTCAGGGAAGCAGCTTTGTGGAATATGTTTGTCGGAAGAAAAGAAGACCACTGTGCAAGGTTTGTTGGAGTGCTGCGCGCATTACTTCTGCTTTGCATGCATAATGGAGTGGTCGAAGGTGGAGTCCCGGTGCCCGGTGTGCAAGAGGAGGTTTGCATCCATTAGCAAGTCTGGAGGGCCGTTGAACCCAGGGTTAGGGAACAGGAGGGCTGTCATCAGGGTCCCCAAGCGGGATCAGGTAATTTGGCATATTGCTTGCTTTATTTTGCTTTAGATTGCATGATGATCGTAACTTGTCATTATTTGCTTGGACAAGCAACAAGATTAAGCTATCGGAAAAATGAGGATATGAACTGGAAAGTCCAAGGGTTAAATTCCCCATCCATGTCTAAAGTATCAATTTCTGTTGGTGTTAATCTTGTAGAACTGAAATTTGGCATGGTCTTGTCTAATGTCTTAAATACTTCTGAGATAGAGTATATCTGTATATGAATTCACATTGTGTTTAGATTTTCAGTTAGTACTATTTTTCAAGTCATGCCTCATGAATATAACATATACAGCAAGTGGATTTGTCTTGGCAATGAGATGTTTAATATTTGTATGCATTCGGGCATTTCAGTTTAGATTCCTAGTTACATGATCAAACTATTTGATGTTCCTGTTTCACCTTGGGAGTTCTTATATGCCATGAAACTTTTTCACTTAGAATTTTTTGACATGCAATAAAAGCTAGGGTAATTCCTTTCACCATTTGGTTGATATTTTTATTATTGTAGATCCTAGAATACCTGTAGTAATCATAGCTGTGAATTGCATGAATACATATGTGTTTATATGACATGTATCTCATCATCTAAATGTTTTACCATATTTCCTTTTTGGTTTTTTTTAATGTTTTCTTGATATTTTTGAAGGTTTATCAACCTTCTGAAGAGGAGATGAGAGGCTTTCTAGATCCTTACGAGAATGTAGTGTGTGTCGAATGCCAACAAGGTGGAGATGATTATTTAATGTTATTATGTGATATATGTGATACCCCAGCACATACATATTGTGTTGGTCTTGGAAGGGATGTGCCAGAGGGCAACTGGTACTGTGAAGGCTGTAGGCCAATAGAGGATGGATTTTCATATGCTCAATTTGTTAATGGCATGGATCAAGGAGCGAGCAGTGCTGATCCATTATCTGCTCATTTCTCCTTTTCTGGGATTGACAATTATAGAAACACACATTCCAGCACAATCCAACCACCCATAACTCCTCAGGGCCAATCTCCATTTCTGGGAATCGATTTAAATGTTTCACCCAGATATCCATGGAGGGAAGATCATGAATCTGCTTCACAGTCACCTAGGACTGGGGCATCAACTTTGTCTGGGAGACGCGCAATACAGCAAAGAATACGGATTCTGTTTAACAGATCAAGACAAAGCTTTGCCAGAGATGCGACATATGAACCTGTGATCAGCCCAGGGTTCCAACGAGGGGGACCTTTAATGCAGTCGGACAGTCTGATTCACCCAAATCCGCTGCAAAATTTGTCAGATTCAGTCCAGTTTCGACAAAACAGCGGGCCAATCATTCAGCATAGTATATTAACTGAAGGAAGTAGTTTCCGAGTAGCTGATGGCGCCAAGGAACAAGTGCAATCTATGGTGAGAAGTCATATGAAAAGCTTATCCAGGAACATCGCATTAGGTTAGACCTATTTGTCTTTTATACGTAGTTGTCATGGATATTTCCCTTTTATACACATGCACCTCATTATTTCAGCTATAAGAAAAGCTTGTTGTGATTGATTTGTTTTGCATGGTACTAACTGCCCATTTCTGATACTACGATTGCAGAACGGGCTAAGTACAAAGATATTGCACGGCGTTCTACCCACACTATTTTAGCAGCATGTGGAATTGAACATCACAGAGAAATTGTCATGAGCCCGGTTCAGCTTCCAAATACCTGCACTCATGATTCTGAAGATGGACCTGGAAATCTGATGAAAAATTGCTGCTCAGCTTGCTTCTCCTTGTTTGTGCGAGGGGTTGTGGAGAAGCTGATGAAGGATTCCTGAACAGATCTCAGGTTGAAATCATCCATGAAACCATCAACAGCAATTGATATAAAATCATTAATTCTTTATTTCTCTTTGGGGATACACACATGATGCTTCTTGTTAATCCATCATGGCTCGCAAACAACACTCTGACTTACTTCGCCAGGCAATGTGACTGGAACTGTGAAGCTTTGGGCTCATGGACGGACAATTAGCCAGGAAAACCAGATTCATGTCTTCAGATTCAGAAATAAAAAGAGTTAAAACTGTGCAGCAAGCTTCTTACTTGAAGATCAAGGGTGAGGTATATACATCACATACAGAGCCTTTATGCTTTTTCTATGAAATAATTTTCTGCCTAAAATTGTCTCTGATCTTTCCCAGGAACATGTCCCTATTTTTTCCTTGTTAAATGAATGTTGTATGACAGGCCAGCCAGCGTTGTGCTGTGTGTACCTTCTTTTAAATACCTTTAATTCTTTTGTTGTATTCTCTATTTAATTTATGTTTACTATCAATCTTTTAATCTTTGATAAAAAGTTGTCCAAATTCCGTTAGTGTGTGATCTGCTCGTTGGTTCCATGAGGGGTATACATGGAATAAAATAAAGATAGAAATATTATATATGATGTAATAAATATGAATATTTTGTAGCTGTATTTAAAATCTCACATTTCTGTCTTTTAAGGATAATAATTAACAACAGCGCACAAACAACACGATAAACCATTCACATTGTTTGTATTAAAAAATAAAAAGAATAATGACGTCATTAGTGAGAAGTTTACTTTTTTAGCCCTGGGACTTCTTTCTAATTACGAAATAACAAAATGGAGTTCGATCTGGAAAACGGGAGCCAAGAAATCCGGAGAAGGTCGTCGTTGCTGATCCCCAAACCCTAAACGTAATTCACATCCGATCGCCGCCATTGCTGATCTTTCCCAAACGCTTGCGCTTTGCATCCTTGAATCCTTTGTTGTTCCAAACTTTCGTTGTCAATATGGTACCCGGGGCATCGTCCTCGGTCCGTGTCCATGGTATCGATCGATTCTACAATCCTCCGGCCTTGAGATGCCAGCTACAACTAAACCAGCAGAAGCTTCAGGAGCAGCAGCAACAGCAGCCGCCGTCTTAAAAGTCTCATCCGCGGCCGAAGGCCTCGGCGGTGGATAGCCATGCTGAATCCGATGATTCGTCTTCAAAGACCTCTGTTTCCCGCTCTTCTTCATCGTGTTCGTCTTCTTCTCCGTCGCGGCGGAAGCCTCCGGCGGCAGCGGGGAACCTGAACCGTTTTCTTGATTCTACTACACCGAACGTGCCGACGCAGTACTTTCCCAAGGTTCCCTTTTTCCCTTGGTTTTTGTTTTAGTGGAGGCTTTCGATAAGTGTTTCTTAGGTTTGATAATGGGTGTGGATGGTGCAGACGAGTGTGAGGCAGTGGAGGAGTTGCGAAGGAGTGGATTTGTGCCCCTCTTGGAGATCTTTGGGAGTCGTTCAGAGAGTGGAGTGCTTATGGTGCTGGGGTCCCGCTGGTGTTGAATGGCAGTGACACTGTGGTTCAGTGCTATGTGCCGTTCTTGTCAGCTATCCAGATACATGTGGATTCATCCCGTCTCATCATGAGATCAAGGTATGATCGGGTTACCCATCTCTCTCTCTCTCTCTCTTCTTGATTATTCATTTCTTGTTTTTTGGTGAATTCTGTTTGCTGCTATGCAATCTTCTCCCTCATAACATTTCACACTGCATGGCGCTTCCTATGTCTGAATGCAAGTAAAAGTCTCGTTTTATAGTTGTTTGTTTCTTGTTTTTGATGAGTGCTATGCGATCTTCTACTCAGTAGAATTTCATGCTATTGAAAATGTGGCATTTATTTTAATCTTCTTGGAAGTACATTAGAGGTCACACTCACTAGAACTAGTCTCTGAAGGAGTGTGAAATGGATATGTTTTGTTAGCCATGATTTTTTATTTTATATTCACCTGTTGGTGCTTGGTTCTTTTTATGTACATTTGGATCTATTGTAGCAGTTTTGAAGAACCGTTGTGTCTTTAAGTTCATCTATTCTCTAACAACTCGCAGACAATTAAGTAGGATAAATACAGGGGTGTGTAATTCTGTGTCCACTTATAAATTTCTTGAATTTTGTTTAATTTATGAAATTTCATGATGAAATGCAATTCGTGTTGCCCTTGGCCACTCAACTTTTGGGGGTAACTTTGAAAGGACTGCTGCTCTACTTTATTATGAGCTTGTGGTCACCTGTTTCTTTGTACTTTTTGTCCACAAGAAGCAAACATATTTTTGGCTATGTTAGGCACAGGGCCACATCATCAAGTTGAGAAGTAGAATTCTTAGAAGGAATTTGATCCTCGTTTTGAACAAAATAAAGGAAATTACACATTTTGGCCTATCATTTGGTTATTAGAAGTACTTTTTCTTTCATTTATTTTGTCATTTAATTATGTCAACCTTAAACAGATTGTTTTTCAATGATTTGTCATTCAATTAGCTTATAGCAACATCCTTTCATGAAAACGCATGAGATTGTATTTTGTGAAGTAAATATATTATTTGAGCCTTTTAAGTCTAAGTTTCCAATAGAAGTATAACATTATCTTGTAGATTAAATCAGTCCTCTGATGCCCTTTTTCTGTGAATGAGTTCTTGACTTTGCTGATCGCATGTTACATATGAATGGCCCTCTTCCCCACATCTAGTAGAAGATGAAATTCATGACAATAAGTGCGTAATAAGACTTTATTATTACTTTTTTCTCTTTCAAGTGAGAAAGATAGAATCAGAAGTGCTCCGATATGCAACATATTTGATGGTTGCATCCAAATTATTGTGTACAATTGCTGCATTGTTGAAGAACAGCAGTAGATTTTCATATGCGTCTTGAACATAATGATATTGGTGAGAGATGAAGGCTAACAATGAAAATTGTATAAGTAGCAAGGTTGTCAGTACCGTACCAGTGGGAATACCGTTTTTCTCCTGAAACCGGTACATACCAGAATCAGGGTGGTTCGGTGTCTGGTTTTGGATTTGCCGATATTTTAACATATATATACATAGATATGTTTGTGTTTGTGCCTGTATGTGTGTGATATGTTTGACTTTCCAAAAAAATAAGAAAAACTTTGTGACAAGTTTACCATATTGTCCATTGAAAATTTTAACAAAAAATCCTAATCACCATCAATCCAAAAAAAAACAATTCATCATCATTTTATAGATCTGAAAATCTCTTATCACCATCATCACCATCCAAAATGTCCTGGCATAAGGCAATATTGTAAATCACATACAAATAACAAGTTCCAAAGTAAGACCTGTACGGGCCGATACTAACAGTAGAGAATAGTACCATTGGTATAGACAGGTACAACAACCAAAATGGAACTAAGGAAGGTATTGACTTATGCCTACTGGTACATACCGATTGGTACTATCAGTACTAGTATAGTACTGACAACCTTGATAAGCAGAATATTTGCAAGTAATTGCTCTCTTTTGAGTGAGCAACTGTTTTGCTTGCAAGATTAATGTGTTACTGAGGGTTTTACACCTTGTCCGAAATTGTTATATTTATAATGGTGAAGTTAAAATTAGCAGCCATGGATGTTTTTGAAATAACTTTTTGAGCTCCATAATGGAATGGTGTAACAGCCCAGCGGGGCGCCAGGTAGCTCAAGGTGTTACCAGGGTGATCTTGGCCGAGGGAAGACGAGCTAAAAAAATTTTAAGTATAGGAAGCCCAATCATTGATCAGCGCAGGTGGCAAGGCAGTAGTGTGCGTGGTGCCAGGAAATCATGTCGCAACTGGGTGGCCCAGGCAAGCTTGACTAAGAGCACCGAGGAATTCTGCTGCAGCTGGGTGGGCCAGGCAGATGTAACCCAGAGTGCCGAGGAATTTTGCCGCAGCGGGGTGGGCCAGGTTGATGTGTCTGGGAGCACCGGGAAAACTTGCCGCAACCGAAGAGACCAAGCTGGAGTGACCAAGGGCGCCAAGAAAACTTGCTGTGACCGGGTGGGCCAGGCAAGCGTGACTGAGGGCGCCGAGGAAACCTGCCGTAGCCGGGTGGGCCAGGCAGGTGTGATCGAGGAATTTTGCCACAGCCTGGTGGGCAGGTAGGCAGGCGTGATCGAGAGGCATGGGCTTGTGCGCACAGGTGGGCTGTCGTATGCGCAAGGCCAGGAGACAGGCGGATTGGTGTCCGCACGTGGCAAAGTCGTGGGAGGTTGAGGCAAGCGGTTGCACTAGGCGATTGTCAAGTCATGGGGAACTTAGCGACGTGGTCAACCGGTTTCCTCTGCGCACGCACATGATCCACGGACATGCGTGGTGGTATTCGGATGTCCGAAGACCAAGGCGCGGCGATTGCGGAGGCGGTTAAGCCATGGTCTCCAAGTCGTGGCCACTTGGTGATGTGGTGGAGCGGCCATCAACCCACATCATCTAGTGGTCGGTTATTATAACCGCAATGCACTCTTGGGATTTAGATAAATATGCTTTTGGCAGAATGATTTTGGAGAAGGGAGAGGTCAGAATAGCCAAGTAGAGAAAGTGAGATCATTGAGTAAATAAAATCAAAGTCTTTGGGGTGCCATCTTTTGTGTTCTTCATTGTTTACTTCCGCTTGCCTTTGTGATAGTGAAGTAAGGGCTAGTGTTGCGCCATTATAATCAATTGGGAGGGGGAAAAAATGCTTTAGCCTTCTCTCGGTAGAATTGTGACAATTGGTATCAGAGCTCCGATGTTAGGAATGGTTAGGGAAACAAAAGATAGGCTGGACCGTCTTGACAAGCGGATGGAACGACTAGAAGATGTTGTCGGGCGATTGGATGACTTGATCGGGTCGTTTTCTGAAGATGACACTCCTTTCTTGCCTTTCTGCCAGAGATGCGAGTATCTCATCAGTCGCATCGGCGAGCTTGGTCGTGCCTACGAAATGGTGGTCCCAGAAATTCAATCACTCACGTTGGATGTAAACCTTCTCAAGGATGCTGGCCTTCAGAGTGCGAGCACGTTGAGAAGCGCCGCGCGCGTCAAAGTACTCGAACCTTCGTCGTTTGACGGAGTTTGAAATGCTAGGACTTTGCAGAACTTCATATGGGATATGGAGCAATACTTCAAAGCAGCTAAGGTACTGGGGCAAGCAAGTCTCCTTGATGGGCATGTATTTAACTGGTGATGCCAAATTATGGTGGAGGACATGCCAGGATGATGATCCTTGTGTCGGACGTACAAATTTCAACTTGTGGTCGGAGTTGAAGAGGGAGTTGCACGAGCAATTCCTGCCCTATAACACTTCATGGGAAACACAGGTGACCCTGAAGAAACTAAAGCACACCGGAACAATATGGGATTATGTGAAAGAGTTTACTTCATCGCTACTTGACATGAAAGACATGTCTGACGAGGACAAATTGTTTAATTTCCTTTCAAGCCTTCAGAATTGGGCACAAATTGGAGTGAGGAGACAAGGGGCAAAAGACTTGCCGACAGCGATTGCGACTACGGAGGCTTTGGTGGACTTACGGTCATCCTCGATGTTGGAAAGCGATAAGTCAAGACAACGTCTAAAGGATAGGAAATTCAAGAAGAAGAAGGCTTTATGTAAAGTCTGGTTTTCTATTTTATGCATTATTATCATGTGTTCTAAAAGATTAATTAGAGAGTTTTGTGTGTATAAAAATGATTTGATCACCATACAAAATGCTTTTGACAAATGAAGCGCATGGCTCTATCAGACTAAAATAGGGGTGTGATCTTTTTCTCTTCCAATACATCACTTGGCAAATTGCATAATTTGCTATTTAATATTATATATATATTTTATTGTTTAAAAGAAACCTGTTCACTGCACCCTTAATAGAATTGCTTGATGATGCTCATGAAAGTTTGGGCTTTCTTGAATAAAAGAGGCAACAACAGATGTGTTTACCTGCTCAAGCTGCGTTTCCCAGTGCTAATACAGTTCCTAAACTCTTGTGTGTGTATTATGAAGACGACCTGGTGAGGAGAGCAACGGTGATGCTTGCCAGGATACAAGCAGTGAGGGGACTGACGGTGAAGCTGATCAGAACTTGAGGCCAAGAAGCAAACATCCTATATGTCAGGAAACCTTCTTAAGTGATGATGCTGAAGGACCGATATTTGAGTACTTAGACAGAGATCCACCATATGCAAGAGAGCCTATAGCTGACAAGGCAAGTCTATTCTTGATTTGGTTTTGTGCGAAGAGGCTTACATTTTTCTCTTTTTTTTTTTTTTGTTTGACATTATCTTTTCTGCTATCATGTTCACAGATTTCTTCTCTTGTTAGTAGATTTCCTGATTTGAAAAACATATTAGAGCTGTGATCTACTGCCTGATAGTTGGATTTCAGTTGCTTGGTACTCCTCCACAAGAACATATTCATTCATTTCGAGTGCTAATTGTTTTTACCATCACAAAGTATCTTCACAATACTTCAGGTATCCGATATATCGAATGCCTGGAGGACACCATTACGGGATTTGGATGCTTGCTTCTAAGTCACATACTCTAACATCACCTTGTTCAATGTCAAAGAAAGAAAAGAGATCATGAGATGCATTCATGTTTTTTGGGATATCTTTGTCAGGTGTGAAGAAGGTACATTGGGAGGAAGGGTACAATACTTCTCTTCGAAGAATTCCAGCAGCCCGAATGAGATACCAACTGAGCTACGGTTATCGACATTTAGGTTGACTTCATGCAAGCTCAATGGTTCTATTTGGATTTCCAACCGTCTTCACAAGTCGTGACAAGCAAACTTTCTGCATCAAGCTGCAGAAAATATCTTCCATGATGAAAGAGACTAATAGTATGCAAATTTAAGCTGTAAGAAGCTAAATTAGAAGCCGGCAAATTCCAAGTCCTGGGGATGATGCTAATAAATATCTGCATTGTCTAGGAAAACATATCGGATCCGAATATGTCTGCTGATAGCAACCTGTAGAGCTATGTATACTGCCAAAGCTTCAGCTACCAGTTCAGTTTCTGCCTGTATTGTGTAGCACCCTGCAAGAGAGACATCATAGTTAGAGTTAGTTATGAAAAATCCAGCACCACTTACCTCTTCAGATGATCTGCCTTTTCTGGAAACAAGCATAAAAGAGGTGCCAGCTTGAAAGTTATTTAACAGGAGTTTCTTGCCACTTTGATTATCACGAGCCCGGAGAAATCCAAACCATGCGCAAGAGCCTTGTAAGCAATCAAATGCCAATTTGGAGAGATTTGCCTGAATATAGCATCACATCTAGATTTCCAAATGTACCAAATTGCTGCTGCTATGACAGCCTTATCATGTGAAGTAAATCTAGAGCTCAGCAGCCAATTCACCAGAGGAGATAACACAATCGAAATCAATTACTTTGTTAAGTTTAGAGCTAAGAATATTCCAAACCTGCTTAACTTTAGAACAGAAGAAAAAGAGGTGATTTGCAGTCTCCAAAACTAAATCACAAAAAACACAGTTGTTCCTAGGCCCCAAATTGATATAGTGTAGATACTCACTGGTAGGAATTCGGCCATGTATCATGAGCCAAATGAAATTCTTAGCACGGGGAGCTATACATAGAGACCATAGCTTCTTCCAACCATCCCAATGCTCATTACTAAATCTATTATTCTTATTAAGAAACAGATAGGCATTGTGAGAAATTATGTTGGTGGTGGCTTTAGGGTACCAAATCTAGTGGTTGGGTTCAGTATTATTAATATTACTTAGATTAGCAGCAATGTAATCAAAGCAACTACCAAAAAGATGATACAGCCTTTGAATGTTCCAACTCCCAGCATAGCAAATTTCAGTCATATTGAAATCCTCTAGATCCAGCAAAGTGTTCAAATAAGTGGGCCAAAAAGCCAATGGGATCTCAGAACACCACGCATCAAACAAAAAAGAAGTGGTACTCACATTAATAGATAGCATCCTAAAAAATGTTTAAGTTTAAAAGCACAAGTGCAAAGCCCTCTAAAGAAACTAGAAGAATGAGCAGGAATTTTATCTCTCCAAAAGTTCAAGTGCAGAATATCTACCCAAACAACACTCTTCTGATTGAGGTATTTGAAAATATTTTTAGCCATTAGAGAATGCTTGGTAGCAATCAGTTCCTTTGTGTTTCTTGTATTTAATGAATACTAGCATGTACGCCCGCATTAACGATGCCAATCGTAATAGATTATAGACTTTTGGGGATCATGACGCCCCCACCTCCCAATATTCTAAAAAAATACAATAATACAATATATATATATATATATATATTGGACAAAATTATGCAATTTGGCCGGTGTCTTTATCTTATTAATGGCTATTTTTTATTATATAAAAAAAAAAAGCTGTACAAAATTATTATTATCAACTGTTTATAATTACTATTTAACAGTATTTAATACCGTATAAAAGTTGATAGTTTTTTATCTCAATTATTTGTGATTTTTTATTAGAATTCCACTCATCTCACTTAAACGGTTAAACCTAAAAAAAAAAAAAGGACAAAAAATAAACAAAACAACAGAAACAATTATCATTCCATGACTTTTGTACTTCCAATATACCAGTATAAAATTTGATATATTTATAACAATTTGTTTTGGAATATAGCTTTTATCATAAATCATTGGACAATTCCCATTTGTGAACTGAAAAACAATATATCAAATTCCAAATTATACACACAAAAGGCTTTCCATATTCAATCAAAGGCAACCAAATCAATGACCTTGCCTTCAACTAAGCTATCTCAAATATGATACATCATTCTGTACTACACCCAAAAAAAATAAAAAAAAACAGAAGTTCATATGCCAAGCAAAGAACCAAGACCAGTAAAACACACAAACAAACACCATCTTGAATGACTAAATTAATGAAAAAGGAAAACAGAGGGGTCTTGGGTTAATTTTCAACTCTGCAAGAGAAAACCTCCAATCTAGCCTTTAGCCTCTGCTTTATCATTTATCCACCAAAGAAGTCTCTCCTAAAATGAATGACTGCCAGAATGGAAACATTCTTCTTGGTCTTTTTTAACTGAAGAATGAATTAAGAAGTTCTCAAAAACAAAAAAACAAAAAAAAAAATCTTTCATAGCATATTTCTTGACAAAAATAATCTTTTTTTGCTACTTTATAGAGGTTCAGTTCACTAGAGGAAGGATTACCAATCCAGAATAGTGTAAACATAACAAACTTTCCAAATCCCTATCCATAACCAAAGTGAGATGCGCTTGATATCTATTATATCTCAAACATGTAAGCGCGTGACTAGCATGGTGCTACCCAAAAAATCTTCACTAGGCATATAAATTTCCAGCTTAAATTTGTAAAGCATTAAACACAATTAAACACAGTAGATAACAATGGAAGCACAAAGCATTCCAATATCTGAACCAAAACCGAAGCACAGGAGCCAACTATAAAACTACAGAAGCAACGCAAATTGACAGTAATAAAGCAAAAAAAAAAAAAAAAAAATCTGGGACCAAGAACTCTAACCCAATTGGAGGTCTCGCTCTGTATCTCCATAGGCTTGTTCCTCCAATCTTACCGAAGTCCTCATCGTTAGCAAACTTCACTTCCTCATAGAGAAATTTGAGTAGAGATGGTGTCTTCACATTAAATTCAAGCTGGTTTAAAAATCACAGTTAAGAGTGCCATTTTAAATAGCTTTTAGGCATTGGAAAGAATGAATCTTAAACAGTTCCAAAGAAACATTAAATACAACAAGCATGCTAATCTGAGAATTCAAAACGTTCAAAACATCGTTCTTCAGGTCAGCACAAACAGGGCGCAGACATACAACAAGAGCACAAAATTCGTCGCAGAGATCTCATTTCTGTATTTTTCAGCATTTCTTAACCTTTGAATTGCCATTCTCTGCGACACATCGGACAGTGTGGCTGGGGAGTCTGTGAGTTCACCCATTTCAGGATGCAATGGAGATGGAAAGAATGGTTGCAGGCTCCCCAGATTAGGGGGCAATCATCGCCGGGGAATTTACAATCAGGGCAACATCCATCAAACGCCATTCGACATATGCCGCAGGTTTCATCTTGTGCATCCCATGTCCATGATGCTACAGCATGCCATTGCAGTATTTTGACCTTCATCGTGTCACCTAATAACTAAACAAGAATGAGAAAAATATCAGGGTTAGCTGAATTCTTTAGAAGATCATAAGTTACATAAATGATATGAAAACAGAATGAGCTGAGATGAAACTGTCCTGCATGATTTGAAACCATGACTTACAACAAGGAATGTACAACCCTTACTCCAAGATTTACGAGTCAAAAACCATAAAATCCTCATTTAAACTTGCACAATCCTACTTATGCAAAGTAAGATGTCATATTCCAGAGCAAGCAAATTGCATCTTTTACAAAATTTACTTTATTCATTCACGGAGGAGTGAGAATAAGGAGAAGAATAAGCCAGCTTCGACCTTATTCCAAGTCCTCTTTCCTTAATCAGACTAGCCCAATCATACTCAGATTCAGTAATGAACTAATATCTCTCTCACGCAATATAAGTTTTTTTTCATGATTTTTGTAGAAGGGAAGAACAAACTAACTTTCGTCTTAACTACAGCATACAACAATGCTAAATTTCTTAAATGGCATTAACTTTTCTCAAAGAGTAGTAGGTAAACACCCTCATCTAACCATCCTTTTAAACAAGCAGCCAATTCCTTTTTCACTTATCCTTAAACAAGCAAATCACCAAATGTTAGAAATGAAAACAATTTCCATAATTAAAAGAGCACATCAACTTTTATATCAACATTAAAACCCATAAAGATAAATTAAATCCCCCATAACTCAGCAGCCACTTCCTAAAGAACAATACCACAATAAATAGTTAGATTTGAGAAAAAAAGATTATATACCCAACTAAAGTGACCTCTTATCTCAAGGTACAAATGCATCCGTATTATTGTTTCATGTTATCAATCTTCATATTTACTTCAGGTTATCATCTCTTATTTCATGAAATTACACAAGAACTCTATATACAGTTTCTAAAGAACAATGCCACAATATATAGCTCGATGTCAATGAACTATCATAATCTCTGGGTAAAACATAAAAGTATCACCCATATGAAGATTTCTTCTTGTTTTCCTCACTATTATTTCATGTCCATCTTGGGTCACCATTAACTTTTATACCCATCATCCCCAAGTTCTTTCAAAACCAATCAAAGAAAAAAAAGGACATTTTGAAGAAACAAATAATATCTCGATTTTCAACATCATTCCCAAAAGCATTTCCAAGAAACAAAAATTAAATGCAGCAATAAAAAATTTGAGCGCTAAACACTCTCTCAGTGCTCAAGATCATTCCAACCAGCATTTCTAAGAAACAGAAATTAAATGCAGGAATACAAGATTCCAGCTTCAACGCAAATCCATAACCCTCATCAAATTGATTCCTTTAACTGTGTTTTAGATATAAGGAAGACAAAGTAAAAGTAAATAAAATAAGACTTCAAAAAAAAAAATCCAATTATCCATTTCTTTACTTTTCTCTGCTTTCCTTCATTCATGGGATTCAACAAATAGAATTAAAATTTTCACAAGATAATAACATAAACCATAAATGGCACATCATCATCAATCTTAAACCTAATCCTAAGCATACCCGCATCTTAGCAAAGTTTAAATCAAAGAAGATCAGATATACAGAAACTCAAATAGAAAACAAAATCACCGCACTGTATCACGGAATTCCTAGCAAAAAAAACCCTAAAGAGAGGGAGAAAAAGAAGTACCAAAGGTCCTAAATTGGAATAAAGAGAAAATAGAGAGATCGCCGCCGATGATCGGAGGGGGGCGCAGGGAAGCGAGCCCTAATTCGAAGATACAAGGAAACGAAGGTCGGAGGGAAACGACAAAAAATAAAAAGGATTACATTTCGCATCTAACCCCTAAACTTATAAAAATATGGAACTTTCTAAAATAACCCCTTAAATTTCAAACAATTAAAAAATCAATAAATTTGAATTATTTTAAAATTTTATATTATATTTATCATTACATATTACACATATATATAATATGGAACTTGCTTATAATAAAAAAAAAATGATTGAGTTTTTATTAAAATATTAGTATGTTTAAAAAAGGTTCTAATTAAAATATTCGATAACAGAAAATTTATAAATAAAAGTACTTAATTATGGCGTTGACAATTTCATAGTAGAATTGATTAATATTTGATTAGTGAAAAAGTTTGTATATTTAATATTTGTTTAATATTAATTAATTAAGTAAAGGCAAAAAAGGAAGTTATGAGGTTACTTCCTGACTTCCTGTTCTTAAATATTCACGTAAATAACATGACTGAATAAAATAAGAGCTTATATATATATATATATATATATATATATATATATAATTAAAAAAATATAGTGTTCGCCTGCTTTGCAGCTAAGAAATCAGAGAAAAAAACAGAGACAACCCACTTTTCTGTAATTCCAATTACTACCCTTCTTATTTATGTACCTTTTTTTTAAAAAAAAAGAAAAGAAACAACTCCCTAACTCCTAACATAGTAATATTTTGAAGGAAAAGACGTCCATATCCCTACTATGTTTTTCTTTTTGAACCAATAAATTCCTATTTTAAAAAATATATATTACACATTCTTAATTTAATAAACTTACTATTTTACAATTTCTATATATATATATATATATATGAGAACATAAAAATAGAATTATAATTTAATAATAATAATAATTTCAAAAAATCTATAAGAAGCACTCATAATATGTTGTTGCTGTTGTTGTTTTCATTATATTATTATATTATTATTAAAAAAAAGTTCATATCATCTGACATCACTGTACAAGGGCATTTTGGTCAATACACAAACAACCAAATATTTTTAATCTCATTTTCATTTTTATACCAAAAATAAAAAATAAAAAAAGACAAAAAAAAAAACAGCGCGTCATTGAGCAAACCGTGTTTGTTCACCAACTCCATTCTCTTCTCTCACACTCCTCTCCCTTTCCACCACTCCGCGTTCAATATATATATATATATATATATATATGCCACCACCCTCACCATCAAAATTAATACTCTTTCTCTTCAGACTTAATTATCAAAAACTTCAGCTCTCTTTAGCTATTTAGATCTCCTTTTCTCTTTATATATATAGATATATATATATTCAGATTGATTAAGAGATCATGGGTGAGAAGATGATGATGATGATGATGATGGAGAAGAAGAAGAGAGCAACAGTGAGGGGACGTGCATGGAGATTAATACGTATAGCATTGATATGGGCTAGAAAAGGTGGTGCATTCAAGCAAAGTCTTCTTCTTTCTCTGAAGCTTGCTTTCAAGAACATTACTAAGAAGAAGAAGAGCATTCATTACTTGGAACGAGAGTTCTCATTGGATGAAACTCCTTCGTTTCGATTCAAGCTTTGCCGGCGTCGCATTCCGTGCGTCGGTTTTCCTGATGATCATGATCAAGATGATGGTGATGCTGTCTTCTTCTTTGGTAGAGGGAATGATCATAATGATGGTGTTAATTTCATTTCTTATGATCATCATAAGAATGATGATGATGATGATGATGATGATGATAATGAAGAAGGAGAAGAAAAGAGAGTGAGTGTTGTTGGTGATGATGATGAAGTGGAACAATTAGAAGGGATTGATAGCCAGGCTGAAGAGTTCATTGCTAAGTTCTATCAAGAGATGAAGCTCCAACGCCAGGTCTCATTGATTCAATACAATGATATGCTACTGAGAAGCATCTCTTGATTTATTTTTCTTTTTTTTTTTTTTTTTTTTAATTTTGATGTGTGTTGCCTTACATTCTTTGTTTTGTTTTTTTTTGTTTTGCTTGTGCACATTTTGGAGAGGTTTTTTTTTTTCAAGGGGATTTAATTGATTTTGTAAAAGGTTGTGAATTATATATATGGATACTTTAGATTGAATTTAAAGAGAATTTCCACTTTTTTTTTTTTTTTTTTGTTCCAAGTGTTGAGTTGTATGTGTTGGATATAATATTTTATTAAACTTTGCAAATAAGAATGGCAAGTAAAATAAAATTAAAAATAATTATGGGTTGATCTTAAAAAAGGTGGTGACAAGTGATTTTCTATTCATTAATAAACGTTGCACACAATGCATTGAACATGTAACAAGTGAAGTTGAAAGGTTCAAATTGATGGAAATTTAGATGAAGAAAATAACACATTAAATCATCAATCAAATGCCAGATTTGAAAAACAAATATATGAGTGTCGAACTTTAATTAGCAATTTATTTGTCGAGATTGTAATCTTAAGCTAATAACACCCAATCTCTGGAAATAACATTGTGGCAGTAAAATCTTACTTTGCTTCTAATCGAGCCATAACGATCCATCGCTGTCGACAATATCTTGCAATTTCCGAGCAGCAGCAGCGAGCGTCGCTTCGCTCTTGCAGAAAGCAAACCTAATGTATCTATTTCGATAGATCTCGCCATTAGGATCTGAATGGAAGAACCCACAGCCGGGCACTGCCGCCACACCGGCTTTTTGAATCAAGGCTCTAACAAAATCAACCTGCAAAGCTTCATGTCACACAGTGCCAATTTGATTTTCGGAAGCTACAAATATTGTAATTTCAAAATCGAAGAGAATATGTGATGCATACATCCGAGTGTAGCCAGCTCTTGGGAATCTCCGCAAACAAGAATACTGAACCCTGAGGTTTGCTCTGGATTTCAAAGCCGAGATTTGACAACATCGCAACAATGTGATCTCTCCTAGCCTCATATTCCTTCAACAACATGTGCAAGTAAAACCAAAGCTAAGGCATTCATTGCTTGATTAATTTTATATATATATATAAAGAGTACCGGGTAATAGAAAGTCGATTAGAGATGCTCACACTTCGTAAGGATGCAAAGTAGGATGGGGAGCTTGACAAGGCAGTTATTGCAGCTTCCTGAAAAGGTGAGGGAGCTGAATCTGTAATCTTTATGTGAATATTTCTGATTGCAGATGCTATGTTTGCTGTTGCACAGGCCCAACCGAGCCTCCAACCTGTTTCGGTTTCATAGACATAAGAATAGCGTGTATTGCCGAACAATCAGAGCATCTTTGAAGCAGTTCTTGCTCATCAAAAGACTCGAATGATATCATGTTAAATCATCAAGGAAACAGAAGCAGATAAGAAGTTCAAACTTTCGTAGAATCAGCTTACTAAACAGCAGGCGAGAAATAAATCCTAAACACTTGTGGCTCTTATTGATACAAATAATATTATATGAGATGATCAGGCTTGTTGCTGTTACCTGTGACACTGAAAGTTTTGGACAGTGAGGATGTCACAATGGTCCTTTCTTGCATTCCAGGAAGAGAGGCAAGGCATATATGTTTTTTATCATCATATGTTATATATTCATAAACCTGGAGAAATTCTACAGATTTATAATGTCAAAAAAAAAGAAGAAGTAAATATTTAAATAAATAAGAAACAACAAATGCCGTGAAACTTAATTCAGCTTCCAATTCTCTTCAATATTTTGTTGAAGTCTTAGATATTGAAAAACTGCAAGAAAACAAAGCATTCACTTATTGTACTTAGTATTAAGGGAAAAGGACAATTCATACTTCATCAGTAATGGCAAAGCAATTCATGATGCAGCAGGCTCCAGCAATGACTTCGAGCTCTTCCTTGCTGAAAACTTTCCCAGTTGGATTGTGGGGACTGTTTCAATGCTTATTAGTGTTTTGCAAATTCTAGAGAATGGGAAAAGAAATATTATAAGAAGTCACTTATTCGTGGCCAAGGCATGTAGCTAATTGAATATGCCAGAACAACTTTTATCGAGTGCAAGCATGTAATTTCAGTCATGAATAAATTATTACCTCAACTAACATTGTGCTATGAAAACATAGATGACAAAAGACAATATTTTCTTAATTTAGGTCTCACAATAAAAGTTACCATCACAAGCACATCAAGTTCCACGACACGAATAATTCTTATATAGACTACATTTCCAAACTGCTCTTCAATATTATTCATCAAAAGAGAAGGTTGACAACTCATAAACAAAGAATAATGTTCTTAAGGTAATCGCCATATCAGTGAATACTTTAAGAACATAATCTAGGAAAAGTGAAAGAAATGACATAATAAGCGCCTCTCACCTGTTCAAAACCACAGCTTTTGTTCGTGTAGTAAAGGATTTCATGAATTTATCCATATTTAAACTCCAGTTAGGTGGATCCAGTGGCACATAAACCTAATTAAATCAATTTTACAGGTCACTAGTGAAAGTGTTAAAGGTGACACATAGAATGAGCATAAGAAGCATTAAAGACCCAGAGTTAGTATGAATATGAAGGATTTGGTCTAGACATTCAGCAAATAATCCATCAAGAAGTCAATTATCAGTTTTTCATAACTAACTCACAGGCACTCCTCCAGCCAGACTGACGCTTGTTTCATAAGTTTCATAAACAGGATCAAACAACAAAACTTCATCACCTCGATCAATAACTGTTTCAAAGCCATCCAAAGTCCTGAGTTTTCATTGTTTAAAGCGCGTTTAAATGGAAGAAAAACAGAGGAAAAGAGAAGCAATAAGACATTCGTTTTTCTCTTCCTTTGGCTTCCACTTGCCATCGATCGCAACTCCATATTTACAAAGAACACACATAAGAAAGAGAAGGAAAACATAACATACTTGCAAACACTGTTGCTGCAAATGCTTCAGTCTGGCCACAAGAAATCACATAGTCAGTAAGAGGATCAGTGTGAAGACCATAACTCTCTTTCATCTTCATTGCCAACAAATCACAAACTCCTTGCACATGCCTGAAAACCCCAATTTTTCACCAGTAAAAACATAAAAAAGAACATTAACATCAAGAATAAGATCATAGACTGAATAGAGTTACAACAAGAACTGAAGAGAAAAAACTCTCAAGTAAAAATATCAAAGGCCATAACTCTCTTTCATTTTTATGCCAACAAGTCTCCAATCCCTTCAACATGCCTATAAACCAAATAATTGTCACTACTAATAACATTAAATAAGAACAGAAGCATCAAGAACAAATCGTCAAGTCGTTAGTATGAAAAATCATAACTTTCTTTATCTTCGTCACCAACAAATCACAAACCCCCCCTGCGAATGCCTAAAACCAAATTTCACAGCTTAAAACACATAATATAAGAATGTCACTATTTACAACAAGCATCGGAACAAAAATGTAACCTTTGAATAGCTAGTAACAAAAACCAACTCTCGCCACTAAAAACATAATATAAGAACAATAAAATCAAGAGAAACTCAAAACAATTGAAGAAATTTACAAGAATATTTGAGAGCTGGGTGAGAGAATGCCTATATTGATTGAGGTCCGCATCAATGGCAGAGATGGCGGCCTTTTTGACGGGAATAGGAGCTGGGAAGTCGGGAAATCCCTCGGCGAGGTTAATGGCTCCGCAACGCTGCGCTAACTGAGAGAGCTCTTGGATTGGCGATGGTTTGAGCTTCCGAGCAACCTGCGAGACCTTCTCCTCCATTGCTCTCTCTCTCTCTCTCTCTCTTTTTCTTTTTTTTTTTTTTTCTCTTGAGATAATCCGTTTGTTTGGATGGGCTTAAAAAAAATGTTTTTTTTTTAATTTTGGGAATTTTTTTTTTTTAAAAGTGTTTTTCTCTCAAACAGCTTCTCAGAAGTGTTTTTTTAAGAAACACCTATGAAAAAGCTTCTGAAAAAAGCTGAATTTTAACTTCTTTTCACAGCTTATGCTTCTGCCCAAAAGCCCAAACAAACATGTTTTTTAAAACCCATAAGTGCTTAACTTATAACAAAGCACTTCTGCGCTTAAAAAAAACCCATCCAAATACCCCCAATGTTTTTTATTATTTTTTGAAAAACACCCTCTATTAAACTATAATTTTAAATAACTGATTAATTTTTTTTAGCGTATATATGCCTTTGAAAATTGGAGGGAGAGATTTGATTTAAATGAAATTTTTTTTGGAGGGCTACTAATTATTTGAATGAATTATTTTGATTTTATAAGATGTATATCTCTAGATTTAAACTTTATACAATTTATCTTAAGATTGAAAATTAAATTTTAAATTATTTTTTAAAAGAAATCTGACATGGGAGAGTTCTGATTTGATTAAAAAAATTACTAAATAAACTTTCCCGTTTAATAAAAATCAATGGAGGAACAATTTTAGAAAAAAAAAATTTTGAAGGCTGATTTCAAAAGACTCTTTTCAGAAGATTCGAGTAAGTTTTTCTTTTTTATAAAAAAGTTAAATTATTGTGTACCTGAATCATATGTAAATTGCATGTTTATTTTACTATAATTCAATAATCAGTCTTACAATATAAGAGTTACTATTTAAGTTTATTCCTAAGTCAAAAATGGAAGATTCAGATTCAAATCCTTTCCAATTCAAATATTGAGAGTTTATAGTTTGTCCATATCCATCATCCAAAAAAAAAAAAAAAAAATCGGCTTGATATGTTTATTGATGTATTAAAAAACATTATTGATTATATATATATTCTCCATTAATGATATATTTGGTAAGTTTCATGGAGGAGTTTGTTGCGCCTTTGATCCAATTTGATTTGGAATTCTATCAAATAATAAAAATTTGTGGGATGAAATTGTGAAATATCCAATTTTCTCTTTTGAAAATTTTTTTATGTGACATTATTGTTTTTTATAATATTCTAACCTAAGCGACTTCTTCTCGTTCGTGTACTCAGTTTGTGAAAAATTAATTATCTGATAAAATATAATTAATTTTTTTTCTTCATGTTTAGATATTGATTATATTAGAATTAGGCCGGTTGATGTTTATTACTGTAGCTAAATTAAACTCAATTTCTGATTTACAAACTAAATCATGAGTCTTCAAGTTTTTGGATAATCCAATAGTATGCCATAATCTATATATTTTGCCATAATATAATATTTTCACATAATTATAATATAATAGTAACATAACTCTTCTTTCTAGTCAAATTTGGAATAATAGAACTACAAAAGCAAAATTATCAACCAATATTACTATGTATTTTTATGTAGAAATGAGCAGGATTTCTTTTCAATGAAAATTGTTAATTACCAACATTTATATGGAACATTTTTTTTGTATTTTGTGGAATAACCAGGAATAGAAATGAATGTTTACATATAAAAGATGAAAATATTACCTAAAAATTAAACATGGAATTAGCCAGATTATTTTTGTCGATACTTATTTGTCTTATATTTTATGGGAACTTGGATATTTATCTACAATTACGATCGAAATGAACTGTTTGCATCTATACCTTAGGTAATTTCGGGGTAATATACGATTTTACTTAGGGATTTAGTGTTTTAATAGCCACTAACATTGATTGCATAGCTTATCCCTAGTATATTTTAGATCTATAATTTTCTATGAATTTATTTTGAGTTTGCTGAACTGGATTAGAACTCTTCTTTCTAGTCAAATTTGGAATAATAGAACTACAAAAGCAAAATTATCATCCAATATTACTAGACGTCACATTTATCAAAACCAATCAGGGAAATATTTAAAAATCTCTTTTGAAAGTTTGATTTTTGTTTTTTATGTAATATTTATGGTAATATATGTGTGTGTAAATTTTGTCATCTTTTCTGATATGAATACTTAATTATCTTGAGGAATATTTGTTTTTTGGCTTTATTATTTTGTTTGAGTTAATTATATGAATTAGTTATGACTTAATCTAAAATTTATTATGCACACATATCAGAACTCCTAATTTTAGTCAAATTCGAAGTAGGGAAATTATAATACAAGATATTAAATAATAATTTTCGGTAGTACTCGACACACCTAAATCCGGTGTTTTTGGGTTTCAAACTTTAATTCAGTGTTTTTAGTCGTGACGTACAAATTTAAAAGAATGATTAACAAAAAAGCGTAAACTTTACATTTTTTCGAAGAAATTTTTTCGAGATAAAGCTTTTAGTTTTATTTGAACTTTGTTTATTTAGAGTAGGATTAGAACTCTCCTTTTGGTCTAATTTGGAACATAAAAGCTATAAAAAGTAAAATTGTTAGCCAATATCATGAACTATGAGTTCAACTTGAAACAACAATGTAGTGTAAAATAATTACTAATTAAAATATTGATGAAAAACAATTTTTCACATTTATTTTTTTTTTCTCTAAATTATTTATATATATTTTGTGTAGATGGGAGACAACTTGAGATCAAAAATAGTAAGAAGAGGACCTCTAGGGTTATCTTTAGGAGATGAAGATGCCTTCCTAACATATGTTAGAGGGGTGTTTAATCAAAGTAGAGGAATTAGTGAATCACAAGTTCAAAATTCATTAATCCCATATCAAGAGAATAATAATACTATTCAAGTTGAATGTGGTGACACAAGAGATCAACAAGAGATGTCCAAAGCTTCTCACATGCCGGTATTGAAACTCAAGATTGGTTCTTGGGAGGTGAGTTATGTTACTCTTATTTTTTTTACATATATCTTAATAAATTCGTCCTTTTTTAACGTATATATTCAAAACATGTACCCAGAGTCTCTTAGCTTATTAATATTGAAAGCCCTTTGTTTCTTGAGTGATGTGGGGATTGGATCCCCGTAAACGTAAAGTGAGGGCATGTGAAATATTTTAAAAACTCTGTACATGCCCCTGAGTTCGACGTGGGTCGGGATATTTATTATTAAGTGGCCATGTGAAATGATGCGGTTTGTCCCTGAGTGCAACGTGGGCTGGAATATTTATTATCAAGTGGCCATGCAAAACAATGCGGTTTGTCCACATTATATATATATATATACACACACACATATACGTATTTAGTTTTTTAAAAATCTAGAGATGTTTGAGAGCAGCCGTTAAAACATGATTAAAATGTCGTTATTTGCAGAGGTGATGTACAGAGTTACTATTTATTACTGTGTTGCTACACCATTAAATACTATTAAGTTTGATAAAATATTGTCAACTACTGTTAATTACTGTACATGAATGAAAAAAAAAAAGAGTTAAGTTCGATAAAATACTATTTTTTTCATAAGAAAGGACAGCAAATCTTGAAAAGTGTTTAACCATCCTTCTTATTCTGTTGCAACATTATTATCATTTTAAATTGAGTTAGAGTTTCAAACAAAAAAAATTCTAACCATTTTTTTTTTTAAATTGTGACATTTTATTCAGAAAGAAACTACAAGCGATGGTGAGATAAGATTATTAGCAAAATTTTATTATTTGAAGAGAAGAATAGTTTGGGAAATATTAGAGATCAAGGTGGGGAGGAAGAGGAAGTTAGAGATGAGATTAGATGATATTCTAAATATCATACCAATTTTCAGTGAAGGAAGAACAAGCATTCTAAGAGTTGAGGTTTGTTTATTAATCCCTTAACCCTTGCTTTCAATATTTATTACACAATATATGTATACATGTTTATTTTTTTGGCTAAAGTTTATATTAAATTATGTGATATTATCAGTTGAAAAGAGTTCCTATGATGGCTATTGAAAAAGAACCTGAAAGGAACAAACATACTATTTGGATTCCAGAAGAGGATTTCACTGGAGGCCAAGCACTTGTAAATATGTAAGTAATAGTCTAATGCTAATAGATTTTTTTTTTTTTTTTTTTTTTGGAGTTTGTACGACAGCGTCTCTGTACGCTTAATTATTCTAAGTGAACTTAAATCTGAATTTGTCTGTTCGAGAAGATATAAATATTGGGATGGAGTAAAAATCCGGGCTGTATGGCCACCCTTAGTCCCACATCGCCTGTGGGATGGACTTTCCTCTAGTTGATATACCACCACCAACACTTCCATGTGCCCGCGGTCCTGGCTGTATGGCCATCGTGACCCAAGGGGGTGTTGGGATGGAAAAAGGGTCCAGGTTGTATGGTCACCTTTAGTCTCACATCGCATGTGGGATGGACTTCCTTTTAGTTGATATACCACCACCAACCCTTTTCTGTAATTGGGGTTATGGAGGAGTTAGGGTGGTGGGTCCATGTCTTAACAATAAACACTTTATGCAGAGAACAAAAAAAAAATCCATTGACGTTTTCACTGATTAATTTGTGTGATCTATCTTCTTAGGATTCACGTGGTGGAATTTGAAGAAGGGATTTTGGAGAAGCACTATGAAAAACTTTTGTTGGTTGAGCCTCTATTAAGTGAGATTACTAGATTAAATTCATCATCTCAACAGTTTAATTCATCAATGGATGGTAAATTTATTTTATTAACATGTTAATTCATAAATTTTGTTTTCATTCTTTATTTTTTTTTATTTGTTTAAATGCAGCTGCGAATATCCAACCAGTTGATAGCTTTAGAAATTTAGATGATCAGAGAAAACTAAACAATGAGTTGACTTCAATCAACCTGCAGACTCCCACAGATAATACATCGCATCTCATGAGAGGAGGGCGAACTACCGAAAATGTAGATTTTGGAAAGATCAAAGAAGATGGTCTCCCATTGGGTTCTCTAGTTGAGAACAATTCTATCCCTCAATCTTCAGGGGCATTTCAAAATTTATTTATGAATGATGAGCATCTTATTATTGATGGGCAATTTGGAGAGGATGATATCTCTGATTTTCCAACTCCCTCTTGGGTTTACTGGTGATGAATCCCTTGCAATGAATCCATGATAATAAATCCCTTGATATATGATGTTTGTTTTATTATTGAAAAGATTAGTTTCAATCTCAACTCATTCACTAACATAGTCTGTATCTTTTTAAACAAGTATTGTTGTTGTTTTTATGAGATTAATTTGAGTTTCAAACAGAGTGAATTTTTTTCTTGCTAATATTTTACAGTCAAGTTGTTTATTCAAGGAATATAGCAATAATTATATGAGATTTTCTCTTTATATATATAAAACACTAAAATGCTATCTTTTAATTCTCATCACTTTCCTAGATATCCCTCACAGAATTAAAAAAAATGATAAATTACTTAAAAATCTGTGAGAAATTTCTCTCTCGATAGTTCTTTTTTAATATTTATGCAATATTAAGATGCACTAATTATGGTGATTTAACGATTTTTAAGATTTCATCATGCGAGATGGGCTAATATATTAGATAATCACTTCCTATCAGATATAACAATAATGATATATCATAGACTATAAACTCATGATAATAAATTTTTTATTGTCATATAATCACGAGAAGTGAAAATATGACTCCACGGACAATAAAACTAATGAACAGTTAATAAACAGTATATATACCGTATTTTTATAGTATTACATAGTACTGAGACCGAGAGGTTTCAATTATAAGCTCCTCATTAATGATTCTAATGAGATATCACTCTACTCCAAGTTCTTCTCTTTTTACCTTTTATTTTTGGGAGTGTTTTTTTTTTACTTTTTATTTTAGAAATTACACTTTTATCTTAGAAAAAAAACCCACTCATGGGCATTTATGTCTGATCACTGTACAATATGACCGTTGAGATTTGAATTTATGTCTCTGTGTGTGTGTGTGTGTGAGAGAGAGAGAGAGAGAGAGAGAGGGGGTTTCAATGGAGTTCTCATGGGCGGATGAAGTGGAAAGGGAGGAAGAGGAAGCGAAGGTGAAAAAGAAACCGAACCCTTTTGGGGATGCGAGGCCGAGAGAGGTAGTTCTTGAAGAGAAAGGTGTGGATTGGCGAAAGCTTGATCGAGAGAGAGACCTTCATTCAATCCTCAGGTGCTTGTTTTCATTCTTGTTTGTTTCCTGAATTTATGGGCTTTAATCTTATTTCTCGATATGATGCTGGTTTTGAGCATTTATTTTGTGATTTATAGAACTTATGGTGTTGAATTTCTAAGCTTGGTGCATGATTTAGGAAATTTCGGTTTTTGGTTTAGTTCTAGGGTTTCAGATATGATTAATGAAGGAATTATAGAATCTGAATTTTTTTTTCTCATGTTTTCCCTCAATTTCCAAGATTTTAATCTAATATCTTAATTTAGGGCTTGTTTTAATGGTTTAGTCAGTGATTATAGAACCTATGATGTTAAATTTCTAAGCCCTGTGCATGATTCAGGGAAGTGCGGTGTTTACTTCAGTTCTAGGGTTTTAGTTAAGACTAAAAGGAAAATGATAAAATCTAAAACTTCTTTTAAATTTACCCTCAATTTCCAAGTTTTTATCTAAAATCTTAATGTAGCGCTTGTTTTGATGATTTGATGATTTGGTTGGTGATTAATAATAGAACCTATGATGTTGAATTGCTAATTAAGCTTTGTGCATGATTTAGGTAAGTATGGCGTTTACTTTTAGTTCAAGGGTTTCAGATAAGATTACAATTAAAACCATAAAATCTGAAAAGCATTTCAAATATTCCCTCAATTTCCAAGATTTTAATCTAATATCATAATTTCCGGCTGGTTTGATGGTTTGATTAGTGATTATAGAACTTATGATGTTAAATTTCTAAGCTTTGTGAGTGATTTAGGAAAGTGCGGTGTTTACGTTAGGTCTAAGATTAAAATGAGTCATCAAAATCTGATACTTCTTTCAGTTTTTCCCTTAATTTTCAAGTTTTTAATCTAACATCTTAATATATGGCTTGTGTTGATGATTTTGCTAGGGATTGTAGAACTTATGATGCTGAATTTCTAAGCTTTGTGCATGATTTAGGGAAATGTAGTGTTTAGTTTAGTTCTAGGGTTTCAGATAAGATTAAAAGAATAATTTTTAAATCTCATACTCTTTTTTAAATTTTCATTCGATTTCCAAGGTTTACATGTAATATCTTAATATATGGATTGTTTTGATGATTTTGTTAGTGATTATTGAATCCATAATGTTGAATTTCTTAGCTTTTGTGTATGATTTACACTTTCTTCTTTTAGTTCTAGGGTTTCAGATAAGATTAAAAGGAGAAGAGAAATTTTGAAAATTCTTTCAAAATTTCCCTTAATTTCCCACATTTTAATTTAGCATCTTAATTTGATGCTTGTTTTGAGCATAGAAGCTATGTTGTTGAATTTATAACCTTTGTGCATGATTTAGTGAAGCATGATGCTTTACTTGGAAGAATGAAAAGAGGGGCATACAAAGCAAGACTTTATCTTGGAGTAGAAATTATGATTCTCTATAAAATTGCCCAAATCTTCACAGCAATGTGACTTATAGTATTTCTAATTATTGCATGTGGAGGAAGGGGATCATATTGTTTATTCACTAGAAAAACAATTGAAAAAAATAACTTGAAGAATTTAAAATTAGGTTTAGTGCAGCTTCATATTAAAATAGAGGTTGAGACTGCTAAAATAAACGCTTATTGATTATAAAATGTATTTCAATCTTCTCAGCATCTAATGTTTTTTTTATGGAAATTCTAGTGAGAAATTTCATAAAACTTTATGGCCAGCCACTCATTCTTATAAAATACATCATGCTTGCTTTGACTTTGAATGCTTTTGACTACTTTCAGATTCTAAATGAAATTAGCAGCGGTTTACATGAAATACATTGTTAATATATTTGATATTTGTAGGAAGAACGAGAAAACATCGAAGGTGAATGCGCATATAAGAACAGCATCGATCAATAAGCGAGAACAACTTCCCTTGTCACAGAGATGTGAAATAAAGAATATGAAAAATGTTTCACAAGCAAATGCAAACAGTTGTGTTCAACCAGGAGTGCCCAGCACACTTGTTCCTCCATTAAAATACCCGCCAAAGAACATCGATACTTTAATGCAACAGATACGAAAGATGGATCGCAGCAGCAAGTCCAATGAATACACGGATCAGAATAGAAATGCATCAAAGTATCCAGGCCAAATAGCAAGAGGTGGAAAGAAAATGGTTCTCGTTGATCTTAATCAACGGAATAATACCGAAGCAAGGCGCGATACTTTTGATACTTTTGACATTGAACATGGAAGGAAGAATTTTAAATGCGTTAACCATTCAACAAGCTCAGTTGCAGATAAAAATAGTGAAGAAATTATAGAAGGCACTTGTGACACTTTTGGTTCTGTGATTCATTCAACAACTTCAATTGCCGATGAAGTAGTTAGATATTCTGAAACGATGTACAACAAGAAGAGAGGAATTCTTTCGGCGTCCACCATTTCGGTTCCTCGTAAAAGAAGATCATGAAAACATGCCAGAAGGTAAAATGCTGGTATTTTGCATGGATTTGAACTTATATAAAACAGTTAAAGTGCAGATAGAAATGTGAATTCTACTTCTGCTGAAATTATGTTATGATTTCTTTGTACAATTTTTGGATTGCATCAACTCAAACTTTGCTCATTGATGTGTTTTGATTGGTGATTAGACATTGACCTTGATTAATATAATAATAAAGTAGTTAATTAATTGTGAAATATATTAACAGCTTGGGACAATGCATTGGCACTTAATTAAATACGAGATCTCAAACTAATCACATCTTTTGATTATTTTTAAGGGATTAATTTAGATTGTTTATATAAATAGATTGCTCATCTGGCTATTAATTTTTTTTTAATACCTTCATGATTGTCCTTTTGATTAAGCACTAATTAAATGTGATCTTTTTATTCGAACCGACAAAATTGAATCGAGAGCGATACTCTATAGAGTCAAATCGAGTTTTTAAGTGAAAGTTAAGTATGAGCTAATTGCAATGTATTTTGGTGTTACTTAAACATCAAAAACATACAATTTAAAATTTCCACTTTTATGCGGAAAAACAAAAAGCAAATCATAAATTCAAATAATTTAAATTAAAGGGTAATTGATTAAAAAAATTAATTTCCAACTACGAATTTATTCAAAACAAATCTATTTCTGAGAAAATAATTATTTTTGTATTTTCAAATAAATAAATAATAAAACCCGTGAAATCCATGCAATTCACAGGGACCGCAAAGTCTCCTGGCATTGATAACACGAGGGCGACTCATCACATCAACACTAATCCCGAGGCAAAAACGATAACACATGCACCGTTAGATACAACCCACGATGCCACGTGGACATCAGCGGTCAAGATCCAACTTTGATCCTTTGAACCCCACGTTGACCCTGCCCATCAGCTAATTCGAAATCCTCAACCCTAATTTCACCGCCTTCAAACGGACAATCCAATAATCTCTCTCCACGTAAAACTAAAGCGAGTTAATTCCCACTGTGAGTTACCTTTTCGGTTACTTTTAGCGGTACCTTCAAACCCCACGTTTGCCTTCACCTACAAGAAATTCAAAATCGAAACGTTTAACGTCACCCATTACCAAACATTCCAGTCAGTAAAATTGCGCCACGTATGCAGGTCGCTTCTGTTGGTCGGGTTTTCAGGTGTGTGAAACAATTAATTAATTTGAATTCACTCTCCCTCTTCTATCGAAAAGAGACGTTGGGCCATCCTTTTCCTTAAATTATTTATTTAATTATTTATTTAATTATTTATTTATCCTTTCTATAAATTCATAAAAAAAAGGAGAAAAAAAAAATTGAGAGAGAGAGAGAGAGAGAGAGAGAGAGAGAGAGAGAGAGGATTGAATGCTTGTGTGATGTCATTCCTCTTTGGCTTCTCGCCATTAATGTGTTTTATTTTCTTCCCACCGTCCTCGATCTTGATTCTCAGGCATGGGAAAGAAGCCCTAGCTGTAGTTTGATGTGGTTACTGGTGGAGTGGAGCTTGGCTTTCTACGGATCTGAGGTTTGTTTCTTGTTTTCATGCTGTTCTTGTCCGGAGGATCTGTTTGATTGATGCGGGCTCTGGTTTGGAGGTTTGGTTTTTACCATTTTGTGCAATGTGGGACAATGTTGAAGTAATTAGGGTTTGTTGGCTTGTTTTGGTGGTGTTAGGGTTTTGGGTGACTGGCTTGGTTTGTTCGTTTTGAGAATCGTGGGTTAGGTCTTAACGTCGGAGTTTTGGGGGGATTTGGGTGTAATGGGAATAGTTTGAGGCCTTTTGCTTGTTTATTTTTATTTCACTTTGTTTTATTTTATTGTTGACAGTGTTTTTCATTTAAAATTTCTCTTTACGTTGGGGTTTTTATTTTTTATTTTTGAGTTTTGGGTATTTCAAGCTAGGGTCAGGGTCAACGTGGCATGATTTGGCTGGGGAGTGGTGAGTTCTTGTCCTCTTGTTTCTTCTGTTATAAAAAGATTATCTTTTATTGTTTAAATGTTAGATTGGAAGATTTGAAGATGTGTGCTTGCTATTTTATTTACTTGTAAGGATCTGAGTTTTTTTTTTCTTTTATGAATGACCTTGTTTTATCTCCTTTTGTTGTGAAAAAGGGATCATTTTTGCCTTTGATCTAATGGTTTTGGTAATTTGGATGGTTGACCTGTGTGTGTGACTTGATTGTTTTTTCTGTTTTATTCTGAGTGTTTTTCGTTCAAAATTGTGTCTTCCGATGCAGATGTAGGTGAATATATCTGAAACACAATTGAAGAAATTTGGAATTGAGAGGCGGAGTTGATTAGGGGGAAGTAATGGGGCAAGACAAGGTTGGTGCAAAGAGTGGTGGGTTCTTTCATCTGTTTGATTGGAATCACAAATCTCGGAAGAAGCTCTTCTCCAATGCAACCAACTCCCAGGGTAATTTCCACATGTTGCCTTAATTCAATAATGTGAATATTCTTTTGCTTATAAAAGAAGTACATTTATTTTATCCTCATACTTAACTTTCCCTTTTGCAGAAGGCTCAACCCAGGAAAATAAAATTGAGAATACTATATCTGTGTCTCGTCTCCGAATGGTTTGTATTCTTGATTACCTCAAAGGATGTTACTGGGCATTTAACCATTAGTTGGATGAGGGTCATTGCTTATGAATAGGCTCATATAATTGATACAAAATTTTACATCTTTTGGAAATATGATCTAGCTGCTTAATTTTTCTAGATTGATGATGATGAGATTGCTGGTGCATCGAGCATCAAGGGAAGTAGTGACTATAGTTGTGCTTCTTCTGTGACTGATGAAGAAGGAGCAGGGAGTCGAGTTCCTGGAGTAGTAGCCAGGCTTATGGGTCTGGATTCATTGCCAACTGCTTGTGTTCCCGAGCCACATTGTACTCCCTTATCAGATATACGGTCTCTTCGAGGCAACCATGGCCAGAAAAGAAACCCAGAATTCTGCATTAATGATCAATTTAGTAATGTACACCATAGAGCTGAGGTCTATTCTAAGAAACCGATGGAGTTGAGAACACAGAAGATGCCAAGCAGCCCAATTGAGAGGTTTCAAACAGAAATGTTGCCTTTCAGGTCTGCCAAGTCTCTCCCAATAAACCATAGCAAGTTACTGTCTCCGATTAGGAACCCAGGGTTTACCCCCTCAAAGAATGCAGCTCACATAGTGGAGGCAGCCGCAAAGATGATTGAGCCCGGGCTCCAAGTGAGTAGCAAGAGTAAAACTCCATTATTTGGGTCATCTTCAATTGCACTTAGACATCGTGATTCAAAGGATAGCATAGCGGTTGCACAGAGGACATCAAAGCTGCTACAGTCATCCAGAAAAACTGCTGACCTGAGTGATTTTAAGCAGCTTAGAGGTCAATCACTGGACAGGAGTTGGAATGGTTCAGATGATACTTCTGTTTCCAGGTCTACAGTGAGTTTGAATGAAAATAATACAGGTGATGAAAGGGGTAGCAGGAGATCGACTGGTCGACAAGATTCCTCTTTTTCTAGACCCACTGTCAGTGCGGATGAAAGCAATCAATCTGGTCCTAGAGGTAAGGGGAGATCAGTTTCACTTGCAGTTCAAGCTAAGGTAAATGTCCAGAAGAGGGAGGGCTTGAGTACATCCAGCAGGACTACTTTAATACATAGTGAGCGTGATGACTGCAAACAAAGCCCAGCATTTAAGAGCCCATCAATTAGCCAAAGGAGTAATCTGCAGAAAAAGGTATCGACAACCAGTTGTTCTGGTGTGCTCAGACAAAATAACCAGAAACAGAATTGCTCATCAGTTAAGGAAAAGTTACCACCAAAACAATCTGTTTCTAGCCAGCTGGGCAGGAAAGGTCTTTCTGGAGATACCTCTTCTACGAGGGTCAGAAACCTGAATAAACTCAATGGAAACAACAAGAATGGCTTTGAGAAGGAAAGCATGGTTGTGTCCTCTGATTTTGATAGGGAAGGGCTATCATCAATCAACAAGGATTTCCCTCGAAAAAAGAGATTGATAGAGAGGACCTTCTATCTTGAGAAAAGTATGTTCACAGAAAATACGTTGTCGAATACATATAGAAAGCATGTTAAACCCAATATTGTGATCGGTGAGCATTCAAGCGCAAAGGAGGATAACGGAAGAAATGGAACTGATGTTGTATCATTTACTTTCACATCTCCACTGATAAAATCAGTGTCTGGGCAGTCCTATTCACAGGCAGCTGACAAATGGGATAAAAGTAATGTGTACAGTTTTACCACCAGTCATGAAAAACTTGGCTTGAACCGCAATGATGAAAGATCACGTTCCCTTGGGTTGAAGTCTATAAAAGGTGATGCTTTAAGTCTCCTTTTGGAACAAAAATTGCGAGAGTTGACATCTGGGGATAACTTTGCTGTAGCGGGTCCTCGGGCAAATTCTGCTCCTGTTCTGCAGGGATCATCTGCATTTGATAGCCCTTCCACTTCAGTATCGGAACATGAAAGTGAAATCACATGTAGGTCTTGGAAAGATAATCTGGGGGTTGTATTTGACTATGGCAATTCATCTAGTAATGATCAAGTGCATAAAATAAGTCGTAAATCACAGGTATGTTGTTTTGATAGCTCTGCATCTCTAGCATTTCTCTACTGCTTAATTCTTTACAAAAAGTGAGCACAACCCAACATAAAATATTTTGAGCATGCAAACCGACGTGACAAGCATGGTGAATATAAGTTGCAGTGTCGAAAATGTAAATAAAATAATCCTATTGTTTGACTAAAACCCTTAGGAAAATGAACACTTGGAAGTTGTAATTTTATTTATAAAGATGGGTATTCATCTTTTTGACAAATTGATGCAGGATTATGTAGGCTATGGTGTTCCTTTCTTTCAGCCTATCAATGGTTTTCCTCAAAATTTCTAGTGTTAGACTACTGTACTTAATTTCATTGTTTGTAAAATGAATAAGCCGTCTGTAGTAAACCCTCAGCTTTTTTTAACCAAAAAGTCAAATGCACCTACGTTGATGGATGCCTTGTGAACCATCACTTAGGTTGTTAGTATTTTCAATGGTTGTACAGTATGACAACATATAAATGCCATTACTCCATTGTCCACCTTTTTTATTTCTCTCAGATGTCAGTACTTTTTTTAATCTAATTTTCTCATTAGAGAAGTACCAAAAATCAATTATAAGAACGCTATATATATATATATATATCATGCAAAAGTCGTTGAGCACTTTTCTTTGAATTTCTTTTATATGGCTATGGATCAGCGCAGAATTGTGTCTGTGTTAAGTCTCTAGATTCTAGATTCTAGCCTCAGGGTTCTGGCATTGAAATCTGTATGACAAAAAAGTGTTGCATGACATAAGAAATGCTGGTGAGATATAGATGCATGTATTCCATGTGCTATTTCTGCATAATTTCTTTCAAAGACCTTGCTTTTATTCTTAGGGTGCCACTGTTAGAGGTATCTCGAGCATGGGGTTCCATCAATTCTCCATTCTGCATTTCACCTCCTTGTATAATGTTTGATACTATACATTGTTGGAGAAGTGTCAACACTGGTTTTGAGATCTCATCTAAAGGGCCTCCTGCATGAATTGGCCCGCTAGTGCCAAATCTTAGATATCACAAGAAGATGCTCCATTAATTTGAGTGGCAAGAAGTATCCTATTAAAAGTGCCAACATAGTGGGATCAGTCACCAAAATGCATCATGTGTATTTTGACAATGAGTCCTTTTCTCTAAACAAATGTTTTACGGAGATAGGTTTTTACCTTTTAAACCATGAAACCTTGTCTAGGCCACAAAATTTTGCTCTGTAGTAGCTGACAAATTACTGTACTGTAGTATTATTTTGAATTAGGGAATATACCATCAGAAGCTCAATATCTTAGCTGAAGACATCCTGTTTGGTTTAATATATATATATATATATATTTATATATAAACTCTTCACTATTGATATCTCACACTTCATTCACATTCCTGCTAGGATAGCGTCAATTTATGTAAAAATCTCTATTTTGTGGCTTCAGTCATGTGTCTTTGGTCCATAGTAAAGCAATCAGGGTTGTCCCCCTATCTGTGTCACCGCTCTGTTTGACTGCAGGTGCATTCAATTTGAGAAGACTTTGTGTTAATGTTCTTTGAATGAATAGAGGTTTTATTTCATGCGTATTCGCTAGTGGAAGATTATATCTTCAAGACTTATTCAGTTTAATGCCCTTAGTATCTAATTACATCCTAAATATTTCTGTTGTATTTCTACTGCGGATACTGTTTGTGAGTATTTGTGAGGCCATTACTTGTAACAAGCTTCTAAAAGATTTGTTCATTTACCTCAGGTAACTGAAGGGATGCAATGTAGCACAAGCAGCGATGCCCATAAGATGCCGGACCAACAACATCCAAGTCCTCTGTCCATACTTGAGGCCTCTTTTTCAAATGAGAGCTGCAACTCTTCTGAGAGCTCGACCAGCATCAATGGTAAGTTAATTGTGTTGTGTAATAATGTAATAATAATACCTTCCTTCTCTATCATAATGCTCAAAATAAAATTTCTTTGTCAGCAGGAGGCAAGTGCTCTTCTGTCCAGACTCAAAGCATTGCCAACCCAAATGCCACAAACAAAACCACATCATCAGAATCTGAGATAGATTTATCTGATTCCGCCTCTTCCTCATTTACCAAAACTGCAGATGCAGCATCTGAAGATTTGAATGGTTTGGATTATGTAAAAGACATATTATTCAGCACAGGATCAATGTTCAAGGAGTTAGGTTCATGTTATGTGGCTCATGTTGGAGAAGCCTTGGATCCCCTTCTCTACGAAAAATTAGAAAACAAGAGAAGCAAGGAAAACAGATTAAAGAGGAAGGTCTTATTTGATTGTGTGAATGAATGCTTAGACTTGAAATGTGGCCGATATTTTCGAGCGGGATACAGAACATGGTCTCAGGGAGTGGCTGTCATCGGAAATGATTTAGCGGAGGATCTTTATCAGGAAATCTCAAGCTGGAAAAGCATGGGGGATTGGATGGTGGATGAACTTGTAGAGAAAGACATGAGCAGTCATTTAGGTAGGTGGACTGACTTTGAGATTGAATCATTTGAAGCTGGAGTTGACATTGAAGAACAGATACTGAGTTCTTTAATTGATGAACTTGTTGCTGATTCGTATATTTAGGGGAAAAAATAGCAGGTAAGAGATTGGAACTGTAAGCTCTGACAACTCTTGCATTTTCCTTGTTTATCTATATTTATTATCTATTTGATTTTTGGTCTCATTATATAAAAAGTGTTTCTCTGTTTCCTTTCTTCATTGAGAGCTCTTTTTTTTGTTCTGCGAGCCGTTTTTGTATGGGGATGGAGGGAAGTAGGATTTTCTTGTTTTCCGTTTTTGTTTCCACCGTTTTTAATAGAAAACAATGGAGCGGTCATATGCGATGCACGTGCTCCGCCTGACATAATTACCTGCAAGGACTGTCTGCTCTTTTCCAAATGCCCTGGTCCCCACTGTCCTTTATGGGAATTCTCCAAATTTATTATGGCCATTGGATGGGGATCCAAGGGATGAATCCTGGGGATTTTTTTTTTTGGGGTATCCGATTATATAATCATTTTTCCTGAGCACCCAATTTTAATATGTATTATTTTGTTAATTTAATTTTAATTTGTGTTTATCGGAAGAGTATTAAGAAAATTTTAAGAAAAATTTAATGATATTTCTGTCAAACTTGCCATGTTATCAAAAATATACTTTACAAGGGTTGATATGGCATGTGACTCGTCAATAAGAGTGCTCACATTTTTTTTTTGTCATGTTTATATATACATATGATGTGGTGCATTGGTGCTGATGCAGTAAATTTGACATATATGTCATCAAATTCAGTATGAAATCTTTTTTATATTTCTTTGTTAAATATAAATTAAAATTGGGTTATTAAAATAATACAATTTAAAGTTTGATATTCAAAATGAAAATGGATCAAAATACAATAATTACTCTAGATATTTACCGATAAATCCTTCACTATATTCCAAATGTTTAGTTTGATCCTTAAGAAATTAAAAAATATATATTGATTTTTAAATAATAAAAAAGGTTTATTTTGGTCTTTTAGACAAATTTTTTAAACATTTGAAATTGTGCACTTTTCCTTTCTCCCGTTCATAACTATGTGGACGTCCTTCTAAAATCAAAGCAGGTGAATTTGTAGGTTAAACAATAAATTTCAAAATTTTTGAGGGGCATATAAGTGAGAAAACTCAGTTTAAAAGGAATTCAGGGGTATTTCCGGAAATCTACCTCTCAAAAACCAAGCTTCCTACGCAAACTAAGCGCGCAACGCGAGGGCGTTCCGGGAACACCGAAACTTGGGTGGCAGTTTTGAAATTTAAACGTCAACCGAGGTCCTTTTTTTAAAACCGTTAGATCACCTTCTTACGATATAAACGAGCGGCTCCTCCCCTCCCATTCTCTCTCTCTCTCTCTCTCTCTCTCGCCATCGGCTTTCGTCGTGAGCTCCAACGCCCCCTAGTAATGGAAGTGGAAAACCCTAGCCAAGGCTCCGACGTCGAGAAGCCCAGCAATGGCGCTGAGCTCGATAGCTCGTGCTCCACCCCCTATGTAAGCGCACCCTCCTCCCCCGGCCGCGGCCCAGTACCTAGCTACTATTTCAGCGCCCCTGCTAGCCCCATGCACTACGTCCTTTCTTCCATTTCGTCCTCTTCTCCGCCATCCTCCGAGACCGACGCTGAGACGTCCGTTTCCGGCGCCGGATCCTTCGAGTTTGAGTTCTCCACCAGGGGATCAATGATCTCCGCCGATGAGCTCTTCCTCAACGGCCAGATCCGGCCTATGCGGCTTGCGTCTCATCTTCAACGCCCCCAGGCTCTCGCCCCCCTCCTTGATGAGGACGAGGACGACGATGATCGGGAGTGTGAGGTGGCTTCCGGTGCCAGAGGACGGGATCTTAGGCTGCGGAGCGGATCCATCCACCGGCGAACCCGATCCTTATCACCGTTCCGAAACCCGAGGTACACTTGGACTGAGGACGAGGACGAAGACGAGCCAGAGCGGGAACCCGCCAACCGGGCTTCGAATCTCGAAACTGATCCGGATCCGGATCCGAAACAGGTCGAAGATCCGATTCCCTCCTCCGCCTCCGCGTCGTCATCGAGGTCCTCCTCTTCCGGCCGGAACTCGAAGCGCTGGATCTTTCTCAAGGATCTCCTGTACCGCAGCAAGAGCGAGGGGAGAGGGAATGGCAAGGAGAAGGACAAGTTCTGGCTCTCGATCTCATTCTCGCCATCGAAAGAGAAATCAAAGCCATCTCCGGCGCCGGCGGCAAAGAGGGTGGCGCCGGCGAGCTCTCGAAGGCCATCAGCTCACGAGAGGCATTACACGGCGAACAGAGCCCAAGCGGAGGAGATGCGGCGACGGACGTTTCTCCCGTACCGTCAGGGCCTGCTCGGTTGCCTCGGGATCAGCTCTCGCGGTTACGGCGCCGTCAGTGGCCTCGCCAAAACCCTAAATCCCGTTTCATCGAGGTAATAGAATTATAATACCAGTCGTGCATTTATTATATTATTATCTTATTAATCTCAGAAAAAATTATAAAAAAAAATATGTTTGTATAGAATTGCAGTGCTCTAAGAACCGCTTGAAATTACTCCTTTTTTTGTGAATTATTATATCTTTTTGATAATCTCCGTTTTTTGTGGGGGTTATTTAATGTTCGACGTTTTCTTTGATAAGAACAATAATTCTTGAATTTATTGTGATTTTTTAAATTAAAATTTTTAGAAGGGTGTATAAACAATTAAGCGTTGGTAATTAAGACAATTGTTAGCTGGATAATTATTGGATCATGTGGAAGAGACGAGCCATGCACGTGTCGTGCTGGAACTTTGGATTTGATGGTTGTTTTGGGAAATAGGGGCATTTCGAGCAATGAAGTTTGTCACCACGACCTCCTTGTAACTATATATATAATCCCAGTGGTTTTCTCTTCAGTAACAAATTGGTAGCAGTTTGTTAATGTCCCTTGCGCTGGTGGGCACGTGATCCACTTGTCGTTTTGAACAGTAATTTTGTTGAACTCTTTCCTACGTATGAAAATGCATTAATATGATAAAATTAATGTTTTCTTTTTTATGCTTATCATATATATATATATATATATATATTTGGTGTATTTTTTTCATGTTTGCTAGATTCAGACTTTTTTAGTTTGAAAGGGAATAGGTATGTTGAAATAAGAATAATCACTAAACTTAAAGACTTATACTTTTTGTTACTTACCAATGAATGAGTTAATTAGTTGTGTCTTACATATGAAAAAGAAAGAAAAGAAAATTCTATTTTGTAAAGTTGGGTCTTAATTTCCTGAAGATAAGATACAAGTGGAGGTTAATTTAAGGATGTCAAGACAGTTTTAATATTGTTAAAAAATTAAATTATAACTGATTATCTAGTCTGATGGATTGATTGTTTTTATTTATTATTTATTATTATTTTTTGAGGTATGCAGGGAATGATCTGAATTTTATAGAAATACAAGGTAGACATCAAATTAGTTTTTTTATAAAAAAAATCTCAGGGATACAAGTCAAGAACTTTTTTATTTTGGTAGATTATAGCTGTCACCGAGTGTGTTGGAGTTTTAATTTCCAAAAAAATAAATTATATTATGATGGGAGAGATAGATATGATTGTTGTATTTGTTCATGAGCTCCTGATTTAGTTGAGTGGGGTCCCTTCTGTCTCTATCCTCCTAATGTTTGTCCCACTGTTAGCATGCAAAGCTGTCTTCTTTCTGTGGGTGGGATCATGAAAGTTCTCATCAGGTTGCTGTTTTGGAAGAGCGTGTGTGGAGAGGTAAGGGTCATGTTGGCTTTTTAGGACTGAATGAGACTAGACCAGCAAAAGAGGTTGTTACTTTTAAGGACTAGATTTTAGTTGCATTTGCTTGTATAATATTTATTATATTGGCTACACATTATGCATCATAAGTTTTAATTCGTTGTTTGATGAAAATTCTTGTAATTAAGGTTTTCTTTTAGGTATGTATTTTCGTTTTTCTTAAACTTACATATGTTTTTTATTGAAAATTTTGTTATTGTTTTAAATCAGATTATGCTGGTACAATGTTATGTTTGTTAATTAAAGAATTATGTGAATACTTGCAGTTTAATTATGCGGCACAAGTTATATTGCTTTTTTATTGAAAGTTTTATTTAAAACTTGTCATCCATTTATTTTTACAATTGATGTACATTACTTTGTCAAGAATATGTTTACTATGTCATCTTTAGATTTTAAAACTCATTCTTGTGATGCTTGAAGAGATAAGACTGTGTTTTTACTTTATTCTATCTTGATTATCTGTTATGTTATCATCCAATACATTAAATATTCCTTTTTCTGTACCTTTACTAACTTGAAAAAAAAGTATTCTCTGTTCAATATTCTTCAATTTTTTTAAGAGATATTTAGAATCTTTCCTAGTTTATTTTTTGATTTGAACTTTTTTTGTGAGGTGTTATTCCAGAAAACCATTTCTTATAATGGGTGGAGTAGTAAGTATTTATTTTTACAGGGGTTTATAGGGATGAATAAATAAGTTTTGATGTGTCATATATTTGCTTGCTAGTTAAATAAGGACTACAAAGAAAGAAAGAAAAGCAAGCATGAATGATAGGATTTGGGTGGTGGGACCACCAATAATTCAGTGGACGGCTCTGATTGAATGGGGCCCCTTCTGAGACTGCCTGCAAAACTGGCAGGGAGGTCTAGGGCCGTCCGATTAGCAGGTTGGGTAGAGGGTGGCCAACCTTGGAGCCTGTAAAGCCTTAGACATTGCTGGCCATTTCCCAGTGAGAGCATTTACTCACTTTCCTTATATATATATATATATATATATATATATATATATATCTGCAGATCTTTGGCTTTGGGGAGTGTTGGAATTTAATGTACTACTTGGTTTCTCAAATTATTTGTAGCCATTTCTTGGTTAAAGTTTTATTTGGGGGTTTCTATGTATAATATATATCTGTAGATCTTTGGCTTTGGGGACTGTTGGAATTCAATGTAGTACTTGGTTTCTCAAATTATTTATGGTCATTTCTTGGTTAAAGTTTTTTTTTTTTTGGGGGTTATATATATATATATAAACAATGGATGTCAACTGTAGTAAAACAGGTACTGTAGCAATCCGGACAGCCGTCAAATTTTCACTATTTCACCTACCGAATTGTTCTGGACCGTCAGATCGAATCAATCTCGACCGTTCATTCATTTCTTGAAAATGCTATAAATACCCTTTTATTATTGTATTATGTAGAAAAAGAAGAGGAAATAAGAAATTGAAGAGTCTGAAATGTGGGTATTCAGATATTCTCTTTCTCTCTCTTTATTTTATTTATATATATATATATATATATATTGAGGATGAATTATTAGTTGCTTTTACAATACGTTATTAGCACAAATCTGCTCCTAATCTTGTTATGCATTATCATTTCACTTTAATGTAATTTTAACAATTTTGTATTTATATTTTATGATTTTCTTCTAATTCTTTGTTATATTTGTTTTTATATAGTGTTTTGATTTTTAATGACAAACATCGCAAGAAAAGAATTCGAGGCTCTCCATATTGCCGGAAACAATTATATTTCTTAGGAGCCTCGATGCCAAGTTATATTTGAATGCACGGAACCTGAGCAAAACCATTGAGGCTGATAATGATGAGTCCAATGATAGTAATGCAAAAATCTTGATATTTATAAGGCATTTTCTTGATGATAGCCTGAAAAAAAGAGTCTAAAATCCATAATTCCTGTGGATCCTCAATCATTAAATATTCATTTTTTAGACTATCATCAAGATGATACTTTATGAATATCAAGGCTTTTGCCTTTCTATTATTGGGCTCATCAGTATCAGTCTCAATGGTTTTGCTCAGGTTCCGTGTCTCCAAATGTAACTTGGTATCGAGGCTCTAAGAAATATAATTGCTTCCGGCAATATGGAGAGCTTCGAATTCTTTTCTTGCGATGTTTGCCATTAAAAATCAAAATACTATATAGAAACGAATATATAACAAAGAATTAGAAGAAAATTATAAAACATAAATACAAAATTGTTAAAATTATATTAAACTGAAATGATAATGCATAACAAGATTATGAGCAGATTCGTGTTGATAACGTATTGTAAAATCAACTAATAATTCATCATCAATATAAAAGTATATATATATTTCCATAATATTTGAATAGCACATTTCAGCATTTTCAATTTGTTATTTATTTTTCTTTTTCTACATAATACAATAATAAGAGGATATTTATAATATTTCAATAAATGGATGGACGATCGGAATTGATTCGATCCGATGGTACAAAACAATTTGATAGGTGGAATAGTGAAAATTTGGCAGCTGCTACAGTACCGCATTGCTGCAGTACCGGTTCTGCTATAGTAGGTTTGGTTTGGTTAGAAGTTAAAATTAAGTTGATTTATTTTCAAGAAATAGAATCCAGGCTTATTTATAGTTGGAATTTCATTCTACGTGATAAATAATACAAATTGTAAGATCTTTTTGATATAGTAGATAATGTTATGATGTTAGCCATTTTAAAGTGTAGAAGTAATATGTATTAGATTTTTAATTTTTGGTTTATGTTATTAATTTTGAGCGCAAAAGTTATCCTCAAGATTTTGTATAGAGGAATAGTTTGATCAATTGGCAATCATATGCACACTCTTGTATTTAAATTTCATGATTTATGTAGGGTTTTTTATAACACTCAATAGTTTTAATTATTTATAGAATAAGCGTATGTTGTAAATATAGTTATTTCTGTAAGATTATTATTATTATTATTATTATATAAAGAAGGAAGCATTTTATTTTATTTTATTTATTATTTTTTTGTTTTTCTTTACTATGTAAAGAAGTGAAATAATATATTTTTTAATTAAGATAAAATTATAATTCTTCTTGTGATTAGTTGGATGGAAGTGTCCTAAAATAAAATAGGATCAAGGTTTTCTAATGGTGAGTTTAATATGTTTGTTTCTATATTTTTTTAATATTTATTTATTTATTTATTTTATTGTTTTGCAGTTTATATTATGATCTTATATTTCATCTTCTTTTTTTAAAAATATTTGCATGTGTGAGTAGTGGTGTTATACAATGTATATACTCTAAAATATATAATTTAATTTTTTAACTAATATTAAAAATAAGCTAATATCAGTGGCGTGATGGGTATTGGCAGTATTGCCAGGATTTTCAGACATCAATGTTTAAATAGTTTAGATTTTTTTTTTAAAGATTATGATATCTTAAAAAGTAATAAGTACGCTCAAATAATATTTTCAAAAAAACTCTTTTAACCATATCAACCAAATTAACTTTCCCTCTTTTATTTCTTTATAAGAATAAACTAATTTAACTAATTTTAATTAACTAATAACTTTTAAAGGTGAATAACCTTTTGTATATATTTATTTATTTTAATTAACTAATGACATCCACTCAATTAACATTGAATAGCCTCAAATCAATCCATATATTTCGAGAAAAAAATATTTTTTAAAAAAATACTCCTAAATATCAAAATCTTTGCATTTTGTATTTTGCATTTTGTATTATATTTATTTTACATAAAGTCATATAGATATTTATAAATTTTGGATACAAATATTAGATGGTGTTAAAATAGAAATTTGCACAATTAATGATTGGACTAAATGTTAAAATCTGACCAATCTTATCCTTGAATAATATATTATTTCTTTTTTTTATATAATTTTTAAATCATAAACTTAAAAAAAAAAAGATAATGTCCTATGTTGAAAAAACAAAAAACGTTATGTCATCATATTTATATTAATGATAGTAAAAAAATAGTTTAATTAAATGTACTAGAGTGTATATATTAATCTACTTTTTTATTATTGTTTTTAAGATATGTATAGCTTAAAAAAAAAATCCTTTCTTAGATAATTACCAAATATTTAAGGGTTTTCCCGCAATATTTCCATGAATTTAATCGCGGCCGTCAAAGCATAATCAACGAACAAGATTGTTCGCAAGGTGGAATCCCAAAACAATGCCGCAAAAAAGATTAAAGCAAGAAAAGAAGAATAAAAAAAAAAAGTTAAACTTTTTTCCTCTCTCTCTCTCTCTCTCTCTCTCTCTCTCTGTGTATTGCTTTTTCTCGGGCGCGCTGCCTCAATTATCGCGAATCTCGGCGTGGTTTTCCCTCGAAATCCTTGGCGAAGGGTGAATGGGAAGTGTTTGTGATCCATTGAGTTTGGAGAAATCAAGAGATAGTGCTGGATTCGGGCTCTAACTCTTCAATGGCGGCGTCGCCGGGGGCGAAGAGGAGCAGAGATCCGGAGGAGGAGGTCTACGTTGATAACCTCCATTCCCATAAACGCTACCTCAGTGAGGTGAGTTGATTTGGAAAGCCTTTCTTCTTTTTTATCTAATTCCTTTGTTTTTCTGCAAGAATTTCTGTCTTTTTTTTTTTTAGTTTGAAGTGGCTGGAGTTTACGATCAACTTGGAATCTTGTGAGGAATTTGAGAATATATCTTTGTTTGAATATTGTTTTGGGGTCAGTGCATGGTTTCAGTTCGAATTTTCATATTTAATTTGTGGGAATGGACTTTGTCACATGGAGCAACAAAGAAAAACTGTCTTTTTTAGGTTTGAGATGCCTTAGAATGGGAATTTTTGACTTCTGATAGCCAGCCTCTCACTGTTTTAGACCTAGAGAGAATTCAATTTGTGATATTTATGACTTTTTGCTTGTTGTATTGACAAGTCTCTATTTACTGCACCGGTGTTTTGGATATAATTATATATTCGTTTTTGAATTCGTTGATTTCCTTTTGGTGTAAAAAATTATGGGTTTGATGGAGACAAGGCTCCGGGGAAAAAAGAAGTCTTGATTGGCAATTTCACGTATTAGATTTCAAGGTGTTCTTATTTTTAGCCGACCCCAAATAGTTGAGACTAATGACTTCTTGTTGTTGTTTTTTGGTTGGGAAAGCTGCAGCAGTAATTCACAATGTCTTCATGTCAAATTAAAAGATTCATAATTCCATCTTGTTTGCAAAACCCTAAAAATCATTCAATGTGATCTTGGTCACCATAAAAGCTCAACTGAAACTATTGGATGATATTTTCTTTTTCTTCCTTTCTATCGTTCAGTTGAGGACTAGTTTTTTGAACTTTTCTTTGCGTATGTATTATATGAATATTTGACTCATTGGGTTTCAATTGATTGTGATACATTGTGAGTCCTTACCAGAAGAATTTTGTGACCATAATAGAATTTTGTTGTCCTAATGTTGCTCTTTTTTTTAAAAAAATTTTTGAACTGTGGATTTGAAATTTCTTTGATTAGGAGATGATTTGTTGGTTTTATAATTGTCATGATGTTCTCTCTTTTTTTTTTATGTATTTAATGATCTTTATGTCTTTCGAGCATTGTTTTATGCCAAATACCGTGTCTTATAGGAGAAAATGTGTTTTGGTTGTAGATAATGGCTTCAAGTCTGAATGGGCTGACAGTTGAGGATTCCCTTACTGAGAATCTCATGCAGTCTCCATCAAGATCAGAAACCAATTTCTATACTCGGTATTCCTTTTTAAGTCCGCTTTGCACTTTTGTTCTTTCGGTCACATGATTCTATTGTTCAATTATGCTTTAGATTTCCTCTAGCTCTTTTCTCCACTTTCATATTTTTGGATTCTTTACTTTATCAACTGACAGAATTTGTTTATATGATATTTTGAATTCAGAGTGCTCTTGTGTTACAAGATTCTACATGATTTCTATCTGTTTGTGCTTGTATCTTTTGCCATCATACTTTAGTTCTAGCACATTAATCTTTTTATAGTAATGTTTACAAGAAGGTCTAAGGGTGTAGATTGAAGCTCAATTCCAGCAAAGATAGAAGGTTGAGCCAGAGTTTGAGATGGTCTTATCTTAGTGCTATAAACTGAGCTTGTTATAAGTAGTAAATGTCTGGAACTTTTGTTAACTATCATAAGATTAAAATGTTTGTTTGGAGAGACAATTATATGGATTCAAGATTAGGTGCTTTCTAGATGCATGTTTCTTAGCATCTCTATGTGGTACACGGCTATGCTATGTAAGTGACATAAGTTTAAAGTGGAGCAGACTAGGTCAAGCAGAATTATGCTTTCAAATTCATACATGTACCACAAGGATTTAGTTCAAATTATTGTCTGTCTTTGATTCACAAAAATGATATTTTCTTCTTGAAACTTATTAAACGGAATGCAATTTCTGTCATTATAGCCCCTTTTTTCCAAGTCTCGATGAGAATTTAGATTTCTTAAAGGATGCCGTTTCTTGCAATTTTCCAACCCTATAGCACAGCATGTAACAATATTGAATGTAACTTATAGGGAGGACTGCGTTCCATACTCTCCCATGTCAGAAGACTCTGATGACTGTCGCTTCTGTGAGAATTCGTTGAACTTATCAATAGTCCAATCTGATCCCTTCAGCAGCCCAACCAGCCCAGTTTCGCCCCACCGACATCAAAAACAGTTCACCGGGCATTCCTCCCTCAACCCCTACCCTTTACCTGGCTGCACTCTCCCATCTGTTGTTTGCTCCCATTCCCGCCACCGTGGCTCAGATTCAGAAGGCCGGTTTCCATCATCACCAAACGACATGTGCCACACTGCTGACTTAAGACGCGCTGCTCTCCTGAGATCAGTGCAAATGAGAGCACAGCCACATTGCTCTCAACCATATGAATTACCATTCAACAGTGGCCATGAAAGCATGCAGAGTGAAGAGGATGGTGAATGCGAAGGTGAAGACCAGCCCTTTTCATGCATAAAAAGCTCTGATGATGGCACGGCTGGTTATCAATGCCCCGATCACATACCGGACTATGTCGATGAGTGTTCGGTGGCGACACTGGGGGATGTTTCCTCTGATAGGAATTGAGGAACTAGCAAGAGTAGATGTTGTTATAGTTGTGTTTTTTTTTTTTTTTTTTGTCGATTTTGTGTTTGCATTGCAGTGCTTTCTTGCTAACATTTGGTTCCAAGAGAGAAACGAAGTTTATAACTTTGAGTTCATGAGCTTATTGTTTCCTTCTTTGTATATCAATGATGGGGACTTCAATTGCAACTGAGTAATTAATCTGTGTTTTTATCTTTACCGAGAAATGGACATGCTCTTCTATCTCTGTAAAAATTTTTAGTTAAATATTTATGGCTTTGTATAATTTCTACACTAATGGAAATGTTCTGTGTTGTTTAGTATCTGATCTCACATTTTCTCTTAAAAACCACCGCATATAATTTCAAATTTATCCCATGAAACTATATATATTCAGTGATTATTTTGATTGTAGAATTTAGTAATTTTAACATTTCTTATTGGAACTTTAAAATTAATTAACTCTTGGAAAGCTACATTTAGTTAATTCGGTTTGATTTATTTGAAAAACGTATTTTTGGTTAGTTTGGTTTTATTTTTGATAATATAGTTAGATCCATCAAACTGGACCCAAATAGACTAAACTCATTATATATATATATATTCAAATTATCTAATAAGTAATATTAATATTAGCAAATAATGGTATAACACATCATGGCATTGAGGTTACTTATTCGTCTTTTATTTTATTAGTCAAATTATTAGTAGATGATTTATACAAATAATAATTTAATAAATAAATTTTCCTTTAAAAATTTTTTAAACTTTTTAAATTAATGGGCTCTTTTTGACATTATCATGCATTAATACTTATTGACAATGACTTCACGTATTCATGTGATCTCAATTTTTTTTTAAATTTATATAAAAAATATTTTGATTAAATCCAATCAAATTGAACGAACCGAAATTACATATAAACCGAAAAAGGGATCTAATCCGTAATTTATATAGCTGAAGAGTTTCCGAAAAGTGATAAAAAGATTTGCACATATACAAATAAATACAAAATATAGCAATAAAATGTTCACAGTTCCGGAACACATTGTCTTTCTTTTTTTGGACAATCAGCATGTGAGCTTTATACATTAAGAAGCAAAGCAGGGCGAATCGGCCACTGTCAAAAGTCTAGCAGAAATAGAGAAATCTCAACATAAATTTTGGTGAGCCATTGTGTACATATTCATTTTATAGAGAATTACCGAACCAAAGCTTTCGACAGGCTTTGCTTATGAATTACGCACGGAGGTCGACGACATCGAATTTCAGGCTAGGGTTTAAGAAAACATGAGAACAATGCTCATAAATGGAGTTGCCGTCGAGAGGCTCTTCATGAGGGTGGAATCCTCGTTCCTGGCAGTTGCGTATCACCGAAACACCACTTGGGTCGGAAAGGTGGAAAATTCCATGGGTTCTGCAAATTGGATACAAATCATAACCATTGTCGAGTTCAGGCCCAAATCAATTATCACAGGCAAATATTTGTCATCTTCATTCTGACCGAAGTTAAGATTCGATAAACAAATAATAGAAACCATTTTGAATATGGAGGTGAAGTTTATGTGTATTCGCATCAGAAAAATGAATAAATATGAAACTTGCTTCAATCCTTCATAACTAACTAAGCATATGGTCTCTGTATAAATGAAACCCTGGGCCATTAAAAATTTAACATTGAGGACAAAAGAGGTCATACCTTGATGTATCGGTAGGTGCCATAACAATAGCAATTGCTTCAGGTAACATGACCTGTTATGTAGCACGCGCATGAAATGAGAAGTAAAATTGACGTAACTAGGAAAAAATTGAATGTGTGTAAATAATATCACATGAAAATTAAGTGGTTCATGATTAGCATGAGTTAGGATAAATATTATTGCATCAATCTAGACATTTAAATATGATTATAATATTTTAGAGTACATAGTTAGAGCAGCACTTGAGTTGGACAATCAAATAAAACCCAAAATACAGGAATATATTTCCACAAGTAAAAATGAAATTTGTAATTTCCACATTGTAGACCTAAATTGAAAATTGGTGTCCAACGAGTTCTGAGGATTTAAAATGTGGATATGGAATATCAACATTTGCTGCAGAATATTAGGTTCTTAACAAATTCTGCATAAATTAAATAAGGTTATCCAAGCAGGTGATAATATTTTCTGATTCTTCTAGCCCTACAGATAGGTTGGTCCATATTTTCTAAGCACTGTCAGATCAACTTTTATAATCAATCTAGTCATGAGTGTGACTGAAAGGTGTACATAATCTTTATCAAAATTAGAAGTGATTTCTCTACAGTGAAGCTAGCATATAAAATCAGCTGGACCATGATGATGAAAATGTAGGAAATTGGCACAAATTGTGCAGGCATTATGCATACTCATCTCAGATCAAAATAAAGACATAGACAAAACTTCAACTGTATCTCTCCAAATTGATGGACAACCACAAATAGTCAAGAACCCGCAGCAGAAAAGACTACAACACAAGCACATAACAGGACTTTAACATTAGATATAGTAGAAAAGTTGAGCATATCACCTGATATGAATAATGAGTGTGAAGATCGATGGACGACATGAAGCAGGTCTGCGTGGGGTGTGTCTGCGAAGCATATACAAGCGATTAGCGATTGATTACATTTCAGCTAAATATTATTGAAGCATATGCAATTTAAGCTTAAGTACCAGTTCTCTCAATAGGAATATTGGAGATGAGGATTAACAGTAACATATAATTTTGAAGATATTCAATATGTAATAGTATTTAAGTAAATACTATTGAATATATGCTGAAGTAAGATGCAGTGAGCAGTCAACATAATTCAATAATATTATAGCCAGGACAGTTCTTCATAAACTTACGTGGATCCACCCAAGGGGAAAAAGAGAACGCTTGTCTTGAACATTAAATATTTCTTCTTCATCAGTTGTTTGACACTGAAATATAATAACTTAAGATCAGTTTCTTGTATAAAAACAACCTAATATGAGGTTCAACCTCCACCATGAGGGTAGTAAAAATTTTCACTAGCACATCAACCAAAGCAAGAAAATTATTCACTGGCAAGGTAGAAGTTCAGTTTACAGTGGTCTGAACATGCAGGAGGTGGCAATGATACTTACACAAGCCGGCACATGCACTGTTTCTCTCCTTAATAAGCAGAAAAGGTAGCCGCCAACCAAATATCAGACCAGTTATTAGTCCAAGTTGGTATAGTTCATATCTTTGATTAGTCACAACCTCACCCAAACAAGTTATTACGTAGGAATATGCCTAAACTCAATGTATGGCGCCGCGCTCATGAGGTTAATGGTTCCCTGCTGTCGCTAAGGAAGAGAAACCAGGTGTACTGAGTAAGCTAACAGGGATTATTTTGAGAAGAGGTCGCTTGCTAACCCTTGAGTTTTTCCAATGAACATGTCCACAGATATGCAGCATCTATTTTAGTTGATATGAGGATGCCTTGTTTAAAAGGAGTAGCCCCAGTGCATGTTTTATTGTATTTTTGTCAGGCACCCTTATAGTGTCTCTCCTTTTCTGTTTCTAGGTCTAGAAAACGTGTCAGTAAACAGCCACCTATTGCATTATTGACTTTTTGCTGATCATCAGTTCAATGGTCAGAGAAAATAAATTGGCCTTGGCCTTGGCTTTGGCTAGAAAAAATTGTGCAATCAATTTATCAAGTAATTTTTTATAAATCAGGTGTATTATACAGGCAGGGCAGTCAATATTCCAGGTAAAATTTTGAATCAACACATAAATATACCAATTTTCATATTAAAATGCACACTAATGTTAATACATGCAGAGGAAATTCAGGTATCTTTTATGTAGACTTATACAAATGAATGTGAATTACTTTTAATTACTCCAACTTCAAAGCACATTCTAATTATAATTGTTAACTACCATTCACATTCCACAGCAATATGAACATATGCAAAATTAGGACTGCAATGTCTACATTGGATGAGCATGCATTCATCTTCTTGAATGAAAAAGAGTGTACAGAATTCACATTAATAAAAAAAATATATGAATAAAGATGTGCCTCATTTTCAAATAAATAAGAAAATATAGATGTGCTTCAAACAGCGGAACACATATTATCTCACCGAGTCAGACGTTGATTCCTGCTTTGGGACTATTAGTGTTGTCACATAAAACATCCTATTTTTCTGCAAAACAAGCAGTAGGCCACATCAAAGAACCTGTCAAATTAAAAATATTTGAACAATTGTATGTTCAGCAACTTACTAAGGAACCTGCAAGAACTCCACATGTTTCTAAATTCTTTGCAGTGTTCATCTCTGCCAGCCTTAAGAAACACTCCATCATCTTTACTGGCTGCAAAACAAATTAAATTGACCTAATCTTAGGCACATAGAATGAAGAAAGTATTTGTAATGCTTTTATGATCAGAGGCAAGCATAGCAGCTCCATATACCATAGTATGGTAAGAATACCATAAATTCTCAGTTTTACAAATTAAAAATGCATGAACTTACAATATGCAAATTCTGATATGTTTTACTAGTCGAAAGCCCCTCTTGTGAATCCTTTGGAGGTCCTGGTCTTGGATCAGCAACCCTTGATGGAGGAATTGAATGTACCTCTGACTGTATCTGAGCAAGGACTGGAGGAGGAGAAGGCTGTCTGATACCCAGCTGAAGAAATTCTTTCTGCCTCGTATCAGTACTACAAGGTTCATCAACAGGAGCAGACCACCTGCCATCATCAAGAGAGAGAACGGAATCCATGTCGGACACAACCTGCCTGCTTTCTTTCACAGCAGGAGGACCATGTTGCCCATTCAGATTCAAGCTACAAACAAGAGAATAAAACATAAAATTAGGCAATGCAGGGCCCCAACATAAAAAAAAATGTGGGCAGTGACTTGGTTAAGATCTAAGAAATCTGTCCAGGGAAAAAAAGTAACAGTAAGATATGCATATAAGAAAACATTGAATCAATCAATAACAATCTATGAAGCAAAATAATGAAAATACCAACCCTGAAATTTCAATTTGGCTCAAGTCAATATCGCTGGGGTATTGAACCTGTATCAAGCAGCAGTGAGCAAATATATTACTGGAAACAATTCAGAAGACAAGATAGTACAATTAAAAAAAAGGCTCATACCCTTATACCACTTGTAGGTCCTGTCCAGTGGCTCCGGAGACCACTGGGGCCTAATAAAGAGTGTCTAGAAAGTGTTTCCTCCTTTGGATGAGCAATGAGAGATCTGATCAAGGTCAAAGATAATTAAATCAAAGACATAAACAAGCTAAGAAGATAGAGTGTTATCTATAAATATAAAATTTAATTAGATCAGGGAAGTGCTAATGCAATGATTCATGGTCAAGAAGATGCAAGTACGATTTCATAAAAGAACTAAAATTTCATTGGCAGCTTTCATAAGTTATATAAAAATATCTTCATCACAAAATCTAGCTCTCAAAACAGATTACATAGATAACACTGCTACAATGCAATGCTTGAAATCGTTAATGTTTTAAATACAATTCTACCAGAAAAACAGCTGATATATATATATTCTAGTCCATTAAGTATTTTTAAACTTCTAAGACACTGAAAACATGGCTCTGAATAATTATCTCAGCTCTGTGGCAATGGCAAGTAGGCTTGTTGCAGCCAACCCAGATGAACAAAACAAATGCTCAATGTAAGACATTGATAAAAATCATTAGCCCTTTAATCAAATACCCTTGTGATGCTAGATGATCTATCAAGAAATTCAGCATAAAATAAACATTTAATAGTGCTATGACAATAAGAGAAGTAGTGTTTCTTTCCTTTCCTTGGCAACTAAACAATTTAACACGAACATACAGTTTCTGAGTTTGTCTGCTCTGCAAGTTGTCTGATGGCATAATTTGATTCCGCTCATTATTGAACTTCCATAATGATTGAGATGTACTTCTGGATGCTGGCTGCAGGCAATGAAAAACAGGAATATATTAAAGAATATAGATTTCCACAAGAAATATAGAAAAGAGAATAACAAATTTTATTTAAAGATATCCATATCATCAACTATTGTTAAGAGAAATGCCTTTAGCCAGAGGAAATATGAAAGATAATAATATCAGTGTCTAAAAGCGTGTCACAAGACAAGGATCAAATTCAATGATTGATGTTTTATTATATATTCAGAAGCAGCATGATGGTAGACAAATATACATACCTGCTCAATGTAAGTACTTGGTGGGACTTGCTTCCTGGTAGAATTAAAACCATAGATATTTTCCTGGTCGTCCAACTGATACATATGACCTTGATTAACTTCATCAACTTGTCTTTGGACATCTGGCTTCAGAGTTTCTAGCTCACCTATAACATCCAATAGTTTCTAAAACAATGTGGTGAAAGTCAGCAATAATTTTCTACATTGCTTCAGAAAGCATGCATGTATTGACTAAGCCAAAAACCATGTGAAATACGGTCTTGTGCTGACCTTTCTGAAAGTGGCTCTCTCTTTCGGAAGCAAGATGTGGTAATCTCGATGGGAAGGAATTGTTTCACAAATCAGACTGCAATTACAACAAAAAAAAAAAAAGGAGGTAAGGAGATTGTTTACTCTCTAACCAAATCTTGTGCAAAACTTTAGCTATGAAACTATGCAATAAAGAGGATTATCAACAAATACATGAAGCTCATCTATCAGACACAGACAAAAACACCTGCACGAATGCTGTGCTAAAGCATTAGACGGAAAAAAGGAACATCTTGTACCTTGAAAATCTGAGAAGTATGATATATAGATCAATGAGATTCCTCTCCTCACGATAAATATTAGCCTGGACATAATGAAACACAAAGCAACTCAGATTCCACAGCAGAAAATTGCTTAATCCAGTAAGCATTAGGGGGAAAGAAAGGGACACTGTACAGAAAAAGGGAACATTTTACTCACAGACAACTAATCCAAAATACAAAAGGGAAGATACATTATCAACCACCATCGAAGACATTTGTTAAAAAAATTTTCCTGACACTATATTAACTACCAGGAAAATCAGCTTGCAAGGCAAGAACATGCTCTACTTAGAAATCAGTACAGTGATCTCGAGCACAAAAGCAGCTATGCATGTGAGAATAAACAGGCATACCCCGTTAGCCAGTAGAATCCGGAGCACAAAAGCAACTATAATCAGAAGCCGTGAATACCTCTAATTGAAATTCAATTACAGACTTTTGTCCCAATAATTCTAACCATATATTTAATTCAATACATCTTCATCCACATCTCATAGCCTCATCCTAGTAAATTGGATGTGAAATCCCCTAGCCTGATTGATTATTTTTGACAAAAACAAAATTGGGAAAGGTCAATACTTTCTAAGTCATCCAAAACCTCCATACCACAAAAACGACACTTAATTTAATCTTGTTTGAATATTTCGAACTCCCACCTCTTTACTCATCCCTAAAATCAACTACTTCCAATAAATATTACGAATTCTCAGCTAAAACAAACCCTTGATACCACTAAAACAGAATCAATTCAACGCAAAAAAAAAAAAAAAAAAAAAAAAAAAAACATAATTTAGACAACAACCAGCCCTAATAGAATACTCCAAAGAAGAAATTAACACACAGATAAGGAGAACAATCGAAAAACAACACGAGCGATCGCGATAAACCTGCTTCAAGAGATTGGTTGCGATACGATAGTAATGGTGGAGAGGGATCCGGTTGTCGACCTCCACGGGAGGTGCGCACGCGTTAAGGTCGATCGCCCTCACTCCCGGTCTCATCGCTCCCTCCCTCGCCATCGTCGAGATCATTGCTCCTTCGTCACGCCTTCGAAGCTCTCTCTCTCTCTCTCTCTCTCTCTCTCTCGGCGGTGAAGCGGGTTAACGGATTCGGGCGGGGCTATTTAAGAATCCGATATGAGACGTACTGAGCCGGGCCCATAAGAGAGTCACGGTGTCAACACTGTTGCGTCACGTTTTCGGGTCTTTTTTGGTTATTGAATAATCGGTACTAAATTTAAAAATTTGGGATATTTATAGGAATTATACTTCTTAGTCCCTTGACCTTTCAAAACTTCTCCAATCAGTCCCTATGACATTTGAAAATTCTAAAAAGTCCTTTTTTCAATTTAGCTTTTTTTAATCCCTATAGATTGCTCTATCAGTTTATTTTATCTAAAATTTTAATTTAGGGGTACTTACGAAATATACTTTTATGCTTATTAAATATATTTCTCATTTACCATTACTTGTTTATGCATAAATACATAGATTTTCAATTAGTATATTATTTGTTTGTTTAATATTTTTTTAATAATTAATATCTTACATTCTCATTTAATAATACGTGTTTCTGTTTGAAAAGCAGTGCATTGAGTTGAGGTATTTTCATTATTTTATCTTGAATAAATAGTATTAAAACATAAAAGGACTAAAAAAAGGAGAGAGTAGCAAAATTTGAGAGACTTTTTTGAAAATAACTAGTTGTTTATATATATGTGGGTAGAATCCCCAAAATAGACCCTCTATTTTTCCAAAACGGCCCTTTTAGTCCTTCTAATATAATTTGGGCCTTTTTACTCCTTTTATTTTTTAAATTGGGAGCATTGAGTCCCTTATGCTAACAGGGGTTAAATTTGCGTTAAATGATGCTGATGTGTCTTTATAAATTAAAAAAAAATATTTCAAAAATATTTTAAAATTAATTTACAAATAAAAAAACTAAATGAGTACGTTGGATTTTGAGATGAAGTCTAAACGGGTTTGGATCTGCTATCATTGGCGGATCCGAACCCGTTTAGTTTTTTTATTTGTAAATTAATTTTAAAATATTTTTAAAATATTTTTTTAATTTATAAAACCACATCAGCATCATTTAACGGAAAATTTAACCCCGTTAGCATAAGAGACACTCAATGTTCCCACAATTTAAAAAATAAAAGGAGTAAAAAGGCTCAAATTATATTAGAGGGACTAAAAGGGCCGGTTTGAAAAAATAGAGGGTCTATTTTGGGGATTCTACCTATATATGTGTGTGCGCACGCGCTTTTTTGTTATGTCTCAACCCTATATGTGGCAACCGCCGTGACATCCTAAAGTGGACGATAAACAAATTTACTACTCCAAAAACATTGCTATGCTACAAATATCCCCTGACATGATTTTTCATAAAACAATCTAATTTATTCTAAATTACAAATGTTAAAAATTCTCCCAAACCATCGATAAGTAAAAGTGCTCTTACATAAATTAAATTCAAATACAGAAAATACATAAAGTTCAAGGGATGAAAATAAAATAAATGAAGTACAAGTTCTCAAGCACCTTTGCAAGTCTCCAACTACAAGATGAAACCAATATCAAACCAACACAACAATCAACCTACTATGTAAGCAAACCATGATGCTAAAGGAGCTCAGCACAATGAACTAACCCCTTGTTTAGTTGGGGGATTTTAGATAGGGATGGCAATGGGGCGGGGCGGGGCGGGGCGGGGCCACGGGCCTTGTCCCGCCAACCATATAGCTTGCCCCGCCCCGGGTTTTTTTTTACATTCTCAATACCAAAATCGCCCCGCGGTTTTTTTCACTCGCCCTGCCCTGCCCCGCCCCATTTTTACTAAAATTACTATAAAAAAAATAAAAAATTACATGATCCAACATTAATTGATAGATTTTTTTATTAAACCCCTTATAATATATATTATTTATTAATAAGTTAAAATTAAAGTAAATGATATTTGTAAAGTACTATATTTTGTAATTAAATCATTAATACATAAGCTTAATCAAGATACACAACTATCATAATTAAGTGAATATAATCTTAATTATTTTGATTTATAAATTAAAATAATTTAAAATTATATATGTATATTAATATATATATTACATATGGGGTATATATGCAAATGTTTAACGGGGCGGGGCAAGGTAAAACCGAATCCGCCCCACCCTCCCCCTCACAAAAATCCCCGCCCCGCCCTATTCCCTGATTTTGAAAAAAAAAAAAATCACCCCGTTCGGGACATATCGGGTCAGAAACCACGGGCGCGGGTCGGGTTTTGCCATCCATAATTTTAGAGGAGTAAAGAATGAGAAGGAGACATACTTGTTTGGTTGGGGGTGTAAGGAGAAAGAGGAGAAGTTTGGAGGGATGCACCTCTCCAAACCCCTCATATTTCACCCCTCCAAATCGGGTCTTTTGGAGATGTGAGATCATAAAATAATTTTTTATAGGAAAAAACTTATGTAAATAAACAATTATGTTTTTTTATCTACTTGAAAAAAGACATTATATCCTTAATACAAAAACCTAACGTACAATTTAATAAAATCATCATTAATAACATGAAAAAATATGAAAAAAAATGTAAGAAATGTGTTATGTAGTTGAAGCCTAAAAATTTTAGAGGGAAAGAGATTATGAGTAATAGGGTTACCCAGGACGTGGATAATGCGCATAACATAATAAGTAAATGTAATTGAAACAAAGAGAACACACAAATATATTTTTAAAACCCAAATATTGATAGAAGACAAGAAATCAAGCAAAATTTTACATTTATTTTGAAAATTTGCCAAAATTTTTACAGGAGCACTTATTTATAAAAAAAATAACTAAAAATAGTTATTGAAATATATATGATTAAAAAAAGAGAAACCTATGTTACATCATGTGTCTATTTATTTGTTTAATAAATTTTAATTAACGGCATGATAAATTTATTTATTCTGAAATTAAAAAAAAAATATGGGTAATTAGTAAAGATGAATGATCTAATTAGTGAAAGAAAGGGGCGTTGCGAGAATCGAACTCGCGACCTCTCGCACCCGAAGCGAGAATCATACCACTAGACCAAACGCCCAAGATTGGTTTGTTTTTAAAATATATATAACTATTGGTAAAATTACAACGGGTTATCGGATCCAGCATCATCTTACCGTGAGATCAAATCGGGTTCCGCATCGAGATAAAACGGGTTATCGGATCCATCAGCGTTTCCTTGGTACCAAATCCGTAGACGAATTTCCTCCTTTGAAGACCGCTTTCCCTGGTCCTGCCCCCAAATTTAGGGTTTCCCGCTCCCAAATCTCTCTTTAATCAAGGTATATCATCTCATCTTGCACCGTTTCCGTGTTCGTTCAGTCCTTATTGGATCATTGTTCTCATATATATCCTTTGATTCAGTTTTTAGGGCAAGTAAATGCATCTTGTTTTCTTATTGTTTAAGCATTGATTTGCATTTTTTTCTGTACTTTGATGAATTTGTTATTTTCCCCTGAAGTTTCTTCACTGTTGTGAAATCGCATTTTCATGGCTCACCCCGGCAGCAATGTGAGTTTTTTTTCCCTTCTCAATAATTAACATGACAATCATTGATTTTATCGAATTTTTGTTGTTAATGGTAGGGATAATACTGTACTGTACTTATTGTTTGCTGCTTGTGTGTTTGTAGGCGGTTGGGGTTGATAATACTTTTAGGAGGAAGTGGAACAAGGAAGAGTATCTAGAGAAAGCTCGAGAAAGGGAGCAACAGGTTAGGCGCCATGTCAATGATAAGTATCTTTACTAGTGTTTTGCTTGATGTCTTGTGCTTAGTACTATTTTTGCTTTGATCAGGAGGATGATGAGGGGAGGCTGAAAAATAAAGGTTAGTTCTATCATATTGATTATTTTGGCTGTCTTGGAGTGTATGTTTCATATATGTATAATGCTATTTTAAAAATAGTATTTAGATGCAATGATCTTTCTACTTTGTGTATCACTAATTGTTTGTTCAGGCAAAGCACCTCCAGTGCAGCGGAAACCATTAAAGCATCGAGATTTTGAAGTTGACCTTTCTTCACGTTTGGGAAAGACACAGGTTTGGTGCAGGATCTTATTGTCTAATAGTGCTTATATTAGTGCTTTGAGTTATATAGTAGCTCGGTTTTATTTTTGGTAGTTTTTCGTAATTTCTGTGATATCAATTGCTTTGTTGCTGTTTGAAATTCAGTAGTGGCCAATGAAATTGTTTTCAAGTAGAGTGTTCTCTGAAGTGTCAAGTTATTGTTAACCTTATTCTGAGTATTTACTTCTTACTGATCATGGACATTTCTTTTAGGTTGTCACTCCAATTGCACCATTGAGCCAACAGGTAACTTTTTTATAAACCTTATAATGTTAAAAGTGTTACTATTATAATGTGAGCTGTATATTTAAGGTTTCTTTGATGACTTGTTTATCTTTACTTTACAATTTATTATAACGTCCTTATTTTTGCTGAAATATGTTACAAGGCCTCTTTTTTACTTTAAAATAAATAAGGGTTTATTTATTATTTTTTACTGGTAGATTTCATGCAAAAGGAAGCTTTTTTTTAATCAATTTTCTAGATATGGGTAGGTTTACCACAAATGTCACTGGGGTATATAAATTTTCTGGACACTGGGGAGTTTAGGTTAGAGACTAAGGTTTCTTTTTAATTTTTATTTATAATTAGCATATACCAGGAATGACAGGAATCCACATATGGAAGGCTGTGGCTTTCATTGGTGTGGAGTACACTCAGTAGTGAATTGATGTACTAATTTAAGAAGTGAATATTATGTTCACTTCACAAATTTGAATATATATTCACGCCACAAATTAGTATCTATCTTGAAAGATTTTTATCATAAAGTTCTTTGAGTTAGATGGCCCGGATTTGCCAAAACCACATGCTGTTGTGGGGTGTGTAGCAAAATAGACTTCTGTAAGTCTTATAGATCTAATGGATTGCAACAATGTGGAATTCATTAAGCCAATGGTTATAAGTTTGAAAATGTTAGGATGTTGCATCTTTTCTAATTGTCAACTAAATGTTGGATTTTGTGCTGGGTTTCTGCTGAGGTTTTGATGTAATTAATGTAATTATGGGCACTGTCATTGAAAGTGTCCAATCAGAGCCCTAGAAGGGTTGTACAATCTCGATACTTGTCATTTATACCTTTTTATATAACCCATGTTGCACTGGCATCACACATGCTTCTCTTCTGTGCAGGCTGGATTTTATTGTGATGTCTGTGAATGTGTTGTAAAAGATTCGGCCAACTATTTGGACCACATCAATGGCAAAAAACGTATGTGTTTTTAGGAATTGCAGTTTTGTGCTCATTAACTAAGGTTAGTTTGCTATGAATCTTGTGATTGACTGTTGAGACAATTTTGCAGATCAAAGAGTTTTGGGTATGTCAATGCGTGTTGAGCGCGCATCTCTTCAACAGGTCTGCCTTGCATGTTTTATTTATATACTTAAAGACAGCTATAGGCTCTGAGCTATAGGTATTACTTGTGTATGTGAAACGTTAACTTTTTGTCATGGACCTTTGTGTACAAAAATCATCATTTTGAGAGCAGGGGCAGTGTTCAATACTCAATTCTGTGTTTTCAATTATTTTTAATGGATGAGAATGCGTTCATTAGGGGATTATCATTACCAAAAATTTTATAAATTTCAAATGCTAGAGTGTAAAATTGACAAGCGTCCTGTGATGAATTGACCCTGTTTAGGATATTTGATCGGAAAGAAGTTCATCCATGTTTGTCATCATTATTTGTGTGAACGAGACATACTTTTAGATACATTCTTTCAATTATTTTATCTCAATGCAGCAACTGAGATTCTTCTGTGCTTTGGGCAAATTTTAACAACACTTTATGAGAAACAGATAATTAAAAACCGAGTAAAGCATTCCTCCTGCAATTTTAGCTCGTGAAGCAGGCTAGCTGTTATTTTTTACATTAGTTTGAAACCTGTAGTTGTCCTTTTTTGACTGGTAGAACTTGTCTTTAAGTGAATTTGTTTTGAAATTCCATGATTATTTGCAGGTCCAAGAAAGATTTGAATCTCTTAAGAAGCGGAAAAGCCCAGGCCCAGGAAGCTTTACTGAGCAAGGTAAGGATTTGAAAGCACAGTTTGAGGTCTCATGACTTTGGAGAGGGTTGTTTTATAGATTTTGTAAGCTACGACTAGGCTATGTTACGCAATAACGTGTTTATTGAACTAAATTCAGGAAAATTCTGGATCTAGAACTGCACATATTTAAATTTATGAATGCGCATATAGGTGAAGAAATCCTCCTTTTTTCTTATAATGGTGCAGACTTGGATGAGAGGTTATTAAAACAGCAGCAAGAGGAGGAAGAAAGGAAACGCCTACGTCGAGAGAGGAAGAAAGAGAAGAAGGTTAGGTTTTTTTTTTGTGTGTAAAACTTGATTTTTCACTAACCTCGATGTTAAAATTTCATCAAGATGCCTCATATAAGGAGGTGAAAGCCACCATTATTTGCACATATCAAGCATGTTGAGAAATCAAAGATCACAAAACATGCGTCTTGGGCTTCCTAGAAACCAATTGTTAGCCATGTTATTTTTAGAAATTTAAGGAACAAGGGCGGTCTTGAATGAAATAGTGAACATCTGATTTTTAACTTTATAGGCTTTACTATGTTTAGCTTTTCAACTGTATTTTCTTTACAGACTTAATAAATGAACAAGAAGTAATCACAGGGGCTATGTAAATGAGGTCAATGTAGTTGTCTATAGTGATTGCAAAATATTTCCCCAAAATTTTCCATATTTATATCATCTGAAACTCTCCTGCAGAGAGAGAGAGCCGCGGAAGATGCAGAGGATATTGACCCAGAAGTTGCTGCGATGATGGGTTTTGGTGGCTTCCGATCATCTAAGACTTGAGAAAAGTGCCTTGAGAATATTAGAACCAAAGCTTTAGATCCAACGTGCCATATCATGGTGAAAACATGACCCGGTCACACCTTCATTATCGCATGGAGCAGCTGAAGATGATCAAGCAATTGCACCAAGTTAATTAGTGCCTGTAACTTGAATCGATATCACGGTTAATGAAGCAGTTGGCTGAATTTGATGTATCTGATTTATATGTTTTACCTGGTGTGATCGTTTCACCCCACAGAAAAACCTGTTATGATGGGTTGCTGAATATTGATAGATACTGAAATTTATTCATGTGGTGCCCTTATTTGCAATCACTATTTCATAAAATGTCCAACATTGGTTGCATGTATACCCAGGTAGAATGGGTTATTGCATTTTCTTTTGCACAAATGCTGAAGGTTCAAAACGGCAATTATGCTACTATTGTTTATTTTGAGTAAAAAAAATATTCATTTTAGTATTTAAATATGTTTTTAGTGTTTATAAAGAGATTTAGATATATATAACTTTATATGAACTTCTCCGTTATAATGGTTATATTATCAATGGCTAACGCTATTATATACCTTTATATAATTAAAAATAGAACATCCTTCTTCATATTTATAAATGTGTGTATGCATGTGGTCTGTTTGTCTTCCCTAAAACTTGCTTTTACACACTTCGATTTGCCCAAACTAATGCATACTAGTAAATAATTATAATTTATTATTGAACTCATGAAAAATACTATTTTGTAAAATTAAATTCCTAAGCTATTGTTAAAATTTTTAAACAATACTGATTTCTGTTGAAATATACATAACTAGATTTTTTATTTTAATGACTTTATTATAGAATAGTTAATTGGTTTTGCAAATACTAAAGATTGTAGGGATATTTATGCAAAACTTACAATATATACATAAATATCTTTTTTTGGGAATTTCATAGTTAACTTGTGACGATGAGTCTGGGAAATTGGCGAGCATCGCTTCTGGAGCCCTAGCCGCATACCATTACCCAAAATTTCTTCGATTTTTCATCTCCCTCTCGATCTCATTCGGTGGATTTCGCTCTCTTTGGAGATTCTTGAAGCTCTCCAGTTTTAATCTTTAGGTTTTGAAAGCTTCCCCTTTTTCTTCTCGAATCTAACTATCTAAGCATATGTGTTACTTTGCGTAATTTTGAAGGATAATCTTGGGTATTGGATCGATTGAAATTGTGATTAATGGCGATGTTGTGGGTAATTGACATTGGTTGTGCGTGATAGTGAGATTTTTTGTTTAATGGATTGAATTGGTGTTGGGCATGCCTTAATATTCAGTTTTCCATTTTTTCCTTACTATGTTCAGTTCGCTTGGCTGTTGAAGACACTGACTTTGCAGGGTTAATATGGAGCATGGTTCTTGTTTTTTTTTTTTCCTTATTTTTCGTTGCAAAATATTTGAGGTTGAGAAGAGTTAAATGGTAGAGAATATGTTAACTGAAAAGTTTTTTTTTTTTTTTTTTGGTAATTGTGGGCAAGGCACGAGTAGGATTAAAAAATTCCACCCTTTAGTGGGGAGGGGAAGGAAATACCAACAACCCTATTCCAGGGGTGATTGGAAGAGAAAATTATAATTTCAATTAATTAAAATCAATGTTTTTAATAAATAATTGGTCCTACAAGGAACTCCAGTGCCTTGATAGATAGATGCCTGATTAAGTTTCTTACACATGACTCTATGAACTAGTCTGTGATGATTGCCTGTGAAATTCTTGTAATCAGGACTTTATAATCATTTGAAACATTTGCAAGCCATCAACTTATGCATTAAGCTTTATTATTGTTATTGTTATATCTAGCAACTGCTATGCATGATGTTGGCAGTACCAAATATATCAATTATTTTTCCAATCCAGATATTGTGATTGCTGCGAGATATAAATATGTATCCTTCGAAGGGAAGCAGTTCGTATGGGCAGCAATTGTATAATACACAACAGGGATATGCGCAACTCGTAAGTTTCTTTGCAATATCCTTCAGATGAACTGTTTAAGTAAATTCCCGGGGGAAAATTAAAGGCTACTTCTGCTCAATCAAATTTCTGACTTGGTTAATGTATTCTTTTGCTCTTTGTAGGCTGGAACTAGTTATTCCGGGACTCCTGTTGGTGCTTCCGATGTGGCTGGTCAGCATGCTTTGGCATCTCATCAACAGTCTTTGCTGGTTGCTCCTCAAGAATCAGATTTAAGTTCATATCGAACCCATTCTTCACAAGCTTCTCAATATGGAAGTCCATATGCTGCCGCATATGCATCATCAACTATGGGTACTCAGCAGGTCAGGAGGGTGATATTGTGCAATCTTGTTCACCCGATTTTGTAATGCTGGGACACATCATTTCATGGGCCTGTTGTTACTTTTTTAATTTAACACGCATTAATCGAGAAAAGTTTTGCATTTTAGTTCATCTTTCAGCAGATGTAAGTTTTGCTTTTGCCCTATGTGTGTGGGTGACCTATCTAAAGCGGTTATTAGTATTAAGTTGACATATTAGTTTTATATTCACATGCAGCACTTGGCATCAACATAGTAAATAACTTCTGCAATGTCTGACTATACAGTGGATTTTCTTTGATTACTAAAGTTTTGTTCATTGTCACCATGTAAATCTATGATCTATTTTACAGTTCATTGTCCTTATGCAAATCTATGATCTATTTTATAGTTCATTGTCACCATGTAAATTTACACTAAAGTTTTGTTCATTGTCACCACGTAAATTTATGATCTATTTTATAGTTCATTGTCACCATGTAAATCTATGATCTATTCTGTATGCAAGCTCCATGGGAATCAAACCACACATGGAACCTAATATGAGGTTAATTTTATGTGATATGTCATAATCTTGTGGTTTTCACTCAAGGTTAAGAGCACATGTATTGCCATTGTTGTGGTTTTCTGACTGTCCTTTTGTGTCTGTGTCTGTGTGGTTTTGAATGGATAGTAAGATTGTATGACCATGCATATTCTATTAATTCAGCTGCATTTTAATATTTACTGAGCTGCATCCTTTGGTATAGGCTGGAGGATTCAGTGCTAAGGTACCAGGTTCATCCAGTCTGCAGGGCCGAACATCATATGCCTCTGCTTTAGCAGACTCATCTAAGTTTTCATCTGGAGCTTTAGGTTCCAGCTTGGCGATGAGCAATGATGGCTATGTTTCAGCATCAAGTCTTGGATATACACAAAAGGGTGATCAATTTCCTGCAGCAAAAGGTTCTGATTATACACTGGATAGGAGGCTATATATTGATCATCAGGGTGCTTATATTGGGAGAGATTTACAGAATGATCCATCTAGAAGATACACTGATACTCTCCCCATTAGCCATTTATCTAAGGTTTGTTTTTTTTTTTTTTTTTGGCGCAGGGCGCCCGGGGGGTGGTAGTTTATTTTCTTTTGTTATTTTGGTCTGATATGACATGGTACTGACGTGTTTTCTGTAAGGGTCTTTCAGTCTGAGATCCATGATCATGTAGATCAGGTACTGCAGTTTATGCTGTTCATCCTATCTAGTACTATAATTTAGAGTACTGTATATTTAATAACTTGTTCTCTTTGAAACCTTCACTAGGCATCACTTATTCGTCAACAACAAGGGCTTAATGCTCAATCTCTGCAGGCTGGTGCTGATGCAAGGTAATAACTTTATGCAAATTGCAGGTGTATTTTGTAATTATTCAGCAGTACCCTTAAATACTATGTTGTCATTTAGTTCATGTTCATTTCGACTACTGGTGCTATTTGTGCCAGCTTCTGCTCATTATTCTTTGTTAAGCAATACCACCATAGCCTTCTGCTACTGTTTTGTCAACGATCTGTATTATACTGGTTACGTTAACCCCAAATAGCATCATTTGATTATTAAACACTTTCGGCTCTAATTACACTGAGTAGGATATGCATTTCTGGCAGACAAGCTGATTACTTTGCAGCAACGGCTGGCCCTGTTCGCCATGGGCTTCAAGAATTTAGTTCTTATAGCGGAAGAGTGGATGTGAATCCACGCAGTTCATCTATTCTTGGTAGCTCTCCATATGTTGGGCAACATTCATCTTCCATTCTTGGAGGAGTTTCTAGGAGAAATGTGGATGAACACACCTATCCACAGGGGTCATCTAGTGCTGGTTATGGGGTCAGTTTACCGCCAGGACGGGATTATGTTGCGGGAAAAGGTCTGCATGGTCCATCTGTTGAGTCTGACTACCAAGGTAGTGTCTTATCTCGTGGGCATTCAAGCATTGGAGTATCAATGATTAATGAAAGGAAGGATGATAGAGATGGACTCCGTCGGGAATTTGAGATAAGGGATGAGGAGCGTCGTAGGGAGCTAATGCGGGAGAGAGAAAGAGAACGGGATAGGGAACGTCAACGGGAGCGTGAACGTGATCGTGAAAGAGAGAAAGAACGTGAAAGAATTCGCATCCTGGAGCGCCGAGAAAGGGAAAGAGAACGAGATCGAGAAAGAGAACGCGAGCGACGAGAAAAGGAGAGGGAGCGTGAACGGAAGCGTGAAGCTGATGCTAGGCGAGTGAGAACTCCACCAAAAGCTGTTAGAGAACATCGCGCTTCTTCTTCCGCGGCAAACGAAAGATCAGTTCAACGAGTCACACCTCGCCGGGAGATGTCGCATAGGTTGAATTTGATGATTTCCTACCCTGCCATAGGCTATGAATAGGTTGCTGCTTCACTTGTGGTGCAGCTTTCTTGACTAACTCTTTTGTCTGTTATGCTGAAGGCATGGTTCACCTGTTAAAGAAAAAAGGAGAGAATATATTTGCAAGGTAAAACCATCTAAAGATAAATGCTCAATGATGTTGCCAACTTGATATTCGTAGTGGACTACGTCGATGGCTCCTCAGATTATTTGCATCAGTTTCTTTTTATGAATTATTGAGCCTGTCGTTCCTTTTTGTTCAATTCTTTTCCTTGTACTCGGGAATGCTGTTGATTCAAGTCTCCAATCCTTGCCATGAAGTTTCATAGGGATTCTAGGAGAATCAGGAATTTGACTTGTATTCCTTTTCTTGGACCTTCAAAGCTTTGTTATGATATTCCTTCTGCTCTTCTTTCTGATCAGCATTCTTTCTTGTGATCCTGTTTAAGGGCCACATCCTGCTCCCTTATCTCTTCTGAGACCTATTATAATAATAGTTCTTATAAACTATGCTTTTCCTTGTAATTGCCAATTTTGTTTCCAGAGTTGTTTTTTACAGGAAAGGTTCTGGCATTTGCTGAAATGCATCTTAATAGAAATAGGGTGCTTGAGGTGTAGCTTAATTATTTCAAACGCTCAATCATTAGATGGTTACTGCCTTTGTGTTCCTTTATTTCATAATCAATATACTTTTGCATTGTCTGTCGCAAACTTTATTCTATTTATAAAGTGACTCATTTCTGAAATAAGAGTATGACCTGAGTGTTATTCATTTATAAAGATTGAAGATTGACGATTGAAGATTGATTTGCTTCTGCAGGTTCACCCCTCTTGCTTGGTGGATGCTGAAAGGGACTACCTATCATTGAGTAAGAGGTACCCCAGGTTGTCGATATCTCCTGAATTTTCAAAGGTATATATATGCTTCTTCTCTTTGGCTAATGCTTTGCGTGCATGTAAAAGCACTAGTTCACCATGTCTTTATTTTTTTATTTTGTGCTACGTGCCCATCTTTTTCAGGTTGTGCTGATGTGGCCCAAGAAAACATTAAACATTTCGCTTTATACTCCTGTTAGGTATTAATTTCTTTGGACAATTGTTTTGTTGAAGTGTTTATCCAATTTTGTTTTTATCATGGTTGCTTGGTAATCTTACTATGAGTTTTCTGTTTTGTGGTGCTTCTTTCTGTGAATATTGCAGCTTTGAGCATGACTTTGTGGAAGTTGATAGCAAAGATGCTGAGAATGAAATTCCATCAGTGCATGTGTTGCCAAAATCTGAGTGCAGTAATATTACATGGAATGCCAAGGTCAAGTGCACAATAATTTCTATTTTGAATTAAGGAATATTCATGATACCTTAGTTTCATTGATACATAAGAGTGTATTTTAGTTTCATAATGGCATTGGTAATCTTGTGTTATGCACAAGTTTTAACTTTCGCAAGCTGTGGGCAGTTGTAGACATTATCCACTCCAATTTTGTATAAACAATCTTGATTTGTTCCAAGTAACTTCTGTTGGCTTTGAAATTAATGATTGGAATCAGAATTATCTTCTGCCAGCTATTCTCCATTTAGAATGTACTTCAGTCTTGCCTGCTATGAGCTTCTCTTAATGGATTTGTAATATGCGTTAGCTCTTTCCATTAACTGATTTCTATTTGCGTTAACATGTTTTTGAATAGTATCTCATAAATTTAACTGTGTTACTTATGGATCTATATAAATAATCTTCGCATTGTGTTTCAGGGTATGTACAATTATGTCATCATTAAACCTTTGTTCACATACTGTTTTGTTAATATATGCTTCTCTGTAGCAGGTGATATTGGTGGGTGGAGTCAGCAGTGGTGCTTTGGAGGGGCTATGCTCAGAGAAATCTCCTGTTGACAGGGTCATCCACATGAAGAATATTCTTAAATTTGCGGTTTTAAAAAAGGACCAGTCTTTTTTGGCCATTGGAGGCCCATGGAGTGCAGCAATAGATGGTGGGGATCCATCACTTGATGAGTCCTCCTTGATTCGAACAGCCATAAGGTGTGTGGTGTGTGACTGTTCATGATGATTCCATTAATATCATCATTATAATCAAATCATTATGGTTTGAGGGTTTATTTTGTTGCACAGATGCGTCAAAGAAACTACCCAACTTGATTTACATAATTGTGTGCAATGGAATCGTTTTCTCGAGGTATTAGCCTTCATTCTCTACTTCATCAGGGGGCTGTAACTCATTTCTCAATATGCTAGATATTCCTGATCTCTGGAAAGTGGTAATGTGATAATATGGAATAATTTTTGCTTCTATACATAATTGACATGTTAACCATTATGCTTTATCTGAAGCCTAAACTTATTTGGAAGCATGCTAGATTTCAGGCTTATCAACTGATATATGAATATGAGAAGCGTTAACATGTTATGGTGTGTGCATATGTTTTTGCTTCTTGCATGGAATATATATATATATTTCTTTGGCTTGTACTCGATAGATGGTCTGACCTCATATTAATTGGATAGCTTGGACCATGATAATGATGTGATAAATTTCTATGGTGTCACTTGTTGCATATGAGACTTGTTAATATGTTGTATAATTTATTCACCATAGGTTTTATTGTAACATGTTAAACTTTGTGCACCATAAGATTTTTCCTTGCATTTATTGCCCCCCCCCCTTTCGTCTATAGCCTGGCCTTTGTTATTAGGATGATTGGGATCATAATTATGATTGTATAATGTTTTATGGTGTCACTTAAAGTTCATAACCATATGCGCTGCAGTGCTAGCATTAGAAATTATTGTCAGCTTCTTTTTGATATCTTGATGCATGCTAATTTCTTTGTTCCACTATTTTTACGCTATCATTTAGCATGTGAGTAGCTGCCAGTACTTGACAGTTCACCTTGAAAGACAACTAGTTTATTAGACTTGGAAAGCTGGCATATATGTTTATTGGTCTGTTCATTTTCTTCAACTCCTTGGAATCTGATTCTGCTTCTCTTGTGGTTATGCATTCTATACTTTTGTTTCTTCATAACACTTTCTTCTCAAACTTCAAATGTTGGTGCCATGATATTAACATTAATGAGCAAGTGCATTTTATTCCACTTGTCATGTAAGGTCTTCACTGTTGGCTTCTGGTTGTCTTTACATTATGTGAGGTGGACATAAAATAAAGAAAACAAGATAGGTTTCCTTTGTTTGGTTACTTGCACTGATAATCTTCAGGCTGGAGTTGAACACAACCTAGTGTTTTGCCTATTGGTAAGGACAGGTAATGATAGCAGACAGACTAACATGTGATGTCCTAATTTTATGTTTTGGTCAGATTCACTATCACAGAATTGGTGAGGATGGCTTCTTTAGTCATAAAGAAATCACTGTTTTGTTTGTGCCAAACCTGTCAAACTGTCTGCCTTCAGTTGATAGTTGGCAAACTCAATGGCTGGCATACAAAAAGGATATAGCAGAGAGGGAACAGCCTTCATCTTTGAAGCAAGAGAAGGTTTGTTTGGTTGCTAATCTTTGAAATCTTCTTGCTTCAACTTCAATACTAATTTACTGAAGTTGTGCTTATCATGTTTCCTCTTCAGAAATCTAGCAAGGAGAACTTGCAAGGTATAGCCATCTTTTCTTATCACATATCTATCTTCAACTTGATATATAGCTTATTTTAGGATTTTTGTTTACTGCTTCAGGTGATCAGAAAGCTAACAAATCTAAGAACGAGGATAATTCTGGAAGAAAAGTTAAAACTGAAGACACTCGAGGAAAAGTTGAGGTAAAAGATGGTTTGGAAGGAGTGATCCTTGATAAAACACCTGACCTGAAAACTCCTGGCGAAAAGAAAGGCAAAGCTCCTGCAGTAGATGAAAAACAAATTGAGATGAAAAATCTGGACACTGAGGTTGGAGACGGCAAAAATAATGGAATTCAGTCCCAGGATGGGGCTTTGACAACCTCAGTACCTGATGTGCAAAAAACTACAAAGAAGAAAGTCATTAGGAAGGTAGTGAAAGGAAGGACCATTGCTAAGAAAATTCCGGTTGGTGGAAAGATGGATGTGAAGCCTGAATTAGAGAAACAAGATAACCAAGAGACTGCCATCCAAGGAAATGAAATTTTAGTAGACAATGTAAATAGTAATACCTCTGCTCTAAAGAAAATTGTTAAGAATGATTCTGCAGCAAAAGCGCCTCAGAAGGATGACATGGCAGTGGACACTTATGCCATGCAAAGTGAGATTAAAGCTGACAAAGAAAGTGAGCTTCAATATGACAAAGCAATGAACCAGAAACCAGAGGGAACTGCCTTGGCGCAGGAAACCGTGGTTAAAATGGCAGGAAAGAAGAAAGTTATAAGAAGGGTAGTTAAAAGAAAGGTTGCCAAGAAGGAGCTGAAGGATGGAAACTCCATTGGCATTGAGGTAGAGAAAGATGACAATGTGACATCTGAGAAAGTAGTTGAGGGAGATGGACTGAAGAACCAAGATGGAAAAAAAGATGACTTGGTTGTGATTAAATCTGAGAATGAAATTACTGAGGTGCGTAAGGTGCCAACTGGTGAGAAGTGCACAGCAAGTGAATCAAAAGCAAAGAGTGAAAAAGAAGATAAAAAACAGACCATAGTCGGGGAGAAACGGCCCAGGCCCGGAAAAAGAGACTCTAATAGCAGCTCCAACTCCAAAAATGCAGAAGGAAAGGACTGTAAGAAAGATGGTCAGAATAGCGATAGGAAAGATGAGAAAGAAAAGAAGAGTAATGGCACAAAACAAGATGCCAAACAAAAAACAACTGAAGAAATTAAGGGGAAGAAGTCTGAGGAACCTCCTAAACATCCAGGGTTTTTTCTGAGGATGAAACGAACCAAGGGATCTAAGGTATGTCAGATTAAATATTGCATATCTTTTGGTGCTAAGGCTAATTAAGAAAATTTAATTGAGATTATCATATTTTAATTGTGATGCAGCTTCGTTCAGTATCCCTCTCTTTGGATGGGCTGTTGGAGTATACTGAGAAAGATACTCAAGAATCAACTTTTGAGGTTTCTCTTTTCTCCACTCTAGGTTATACTAAGTATTGTTAGTTAAACCATCATTGCCTTTTTTTTTTGGCACAATCAGCCATAATCGTGTCTTTATTTGTCATGGCAACTTCTGCCCCATCTTATCCTTTCCCTCTTTCATCATGAAGATCGTCTGCATGGTGAACTGTGGATTTGGGGGGTAAAAATGGGATTGTTTTACAGAAAAATAACTTAATCTTTTCTGTGAAAATTGTCCTTTCAAAAACAGTCTGCTAGATGTGACAATTAAATAAGCCAGTACTTATTTATTATTTCCTGCTTTACTAATGAATGTTCATATTAATACTTACAATTTGTCTTCTGTGTTGAAGCTTTCTTTGTTTGCTGAGTCACTAAATGAAATGCTGCAATATGAAATGGGTTGCCGACTCCTAAGTTTCCTTGAGGTAGACGATATTAAGTTAGCATTCTGTTCATTTATTTATGTTCTTGCCTGTTCTGGTTATAACCACGTTTATTTTTGACGTCTAATACAGAAATTACGCAAAAAATTTGTTATGAAAATTCATCAACGGAAAAGGGGAATAGATGAAAAAACAGAAAATGGAAGTGAGAAAGAGAAATCACCTCCAAAACGTCTAAAGATTGATAAGGAATCTCCTCAAGGGGATGAACATAAATCCAGTATACAAGATGCTGCTGGCCTAAACGCAGATGAAAAAGTAGGTGATGATGCTCCTGCAGTTTCAGCAGATGAATCCAAGATGGATAATAGAATGGATGGTGATGATAATGAAGATGATGGCGATGAGGATATTGAGGATGAAGATCCTGAAGAGTTTTTCGAAGATGAAGAAGTTGATGGTGCTGATGACATGCCCCAGGAGGTAAATTTCAATTATTCTCATTAGATTTTTGGTATTGTATAACGGATCTCAATTAGATGGCCTTTATTTATTTATTTATTTATTTATTTATTTATATGATTATATATTTATACATTTATATATTTTGGTTTTGCTCATCTATGCCCTTGATCTTTGTGATAGCACAATTGACTATATTTGTACTTCAGTGGTTACCCTATGTTTCAGTAACCATAAATTTGTTGCTTCTATTCCTTCTTTTATGCAGCAATTGAGTTCCAGAACTTACTATTCTTGTTTAGTCTAGTTTCAGCTGAATGAATAGTTTCAACTCTATCATATAGATTGTCCCTTTGCAAGGTCCATATGTTAGGAATCTTTTTGGTTCTTTTTCCCAACCTTTCCTTCTATGTCCATGGATTTCCAAAATGTAGATGAATGTGCAGTTGAAGTGATCATTGATTATTGAGCTGTACACCTGATCAATCGAGAATGTAATTTTCAACTCTTGGCAACTTGGGCGGGCCCTGGAGTCCGTATGGATATCGATGTGCTGTGGTGAATGCTGAAACCTTGGAAAGATTTGACCTGCCGATCTCTGTTTGTTGATTGGGTTTAAATGTGAATAAGACTTTCCAGAATTAAAACTGCCTTAGCATAATAGTTTATTCTGCCATAGAAATTAATAGAGTTCAATTGGAGTAGGGCAACCTAAAGCATGTATTAATAGGAGGAACTGAGAAGGCTCGTAGGATCATAAGTTAGGAGCTGCAAATCACTCTATGGGTGGATATCACCTCTGGCAATCGACCTACACTTTGTTAATGTGATAAAATAGATGCTTTGGAGAGAGTACTGCAATGCTATTCATGCTTGTAGGCATAATCATTCATGTTGATGTGCTGTTGTTACTGGCAGGATGCAGCCCAGGATGAAAATTCCAATTTGGAGGTGAAGTCTGAGAAGACTGATACTATAGAAGATACAAATAAGAAAACTGAGGATCATAAAAACAGTGGGGACACTGAAAAGGTAGACGAGAAGATCAGCAGTCCAAAGAAAGAAGATAAAGAGGTCGGGTCTAAGGACAAGTCGGATGCTGAAAAACATGACTTTGTTGATAAAGAACTGCTCCAGGTAATGTGGCTTCTGTGCTTCTATACGGCCTAGATTTTATATTCATCAGTAGCATCAAATGTATTGATATTTTTTCTTTGATTTGGTTTGTTCATATGTTAAAAAACATTGCTATGCATATCTTCTTTTGGACATCTCGTTATATAGTTTGTGGTTTTTTAGTATTCCTTTCTGTCTTCTTTGTCACAGTTCGCTTATATTTAAATCTCGTTGAACCATTGTTTAGATTTTTATGTCTAATATGCCTGGGATTCATGAAACAGGCTTTCAGGTTTTTCGACCAAAATCAAGTGGGCTACATCAAGGTGACATATCTTCTATCCATTTCATTAAACCATTTTGTATTTACCGATATCAATGGATTCCAATATCAATTCCGGTTGCAGGTGGAGGATTTGAGGTGCATTCTTCACAACTTGGGCAAGTTCCTGACATACAAAGATGTCAAGGTGAGATGAGCTTATGCTCATAACCCCAATGTTTGACGATTATTGTTTTCTCGAGCTTTTTTGTTTCATCGATCTTGCAAACCAACACATTAAAACCTTTTAGCTGTTTATTGTTGCAGGAATTGGTACAAAGCGCCCTGATCGAGAGCAACTCCGCTGCCAGAGATAACCGGATCATCTACCGAAAACTCGTGAGGTTAAGGGGCATTTGATTTCGCATGTTTTTTAAACTTGCGAAACCTGTGTTTCTATATTATGTCGGACTAGGATTAACGTGAAGGATGAAATGGAAATGGTGGCTTCTTTGTTTGCAAATTGTGTAATTTTTTTGGTTCTCTTTATAATTTCTCTGCCTAAAAAACATGTTTTTTTTTTTTTATTAAAATCTGATTGAGATTTTTGTCCTTCATATTTGACTTGATGCAATGAATAAATATATAATTGTTCTAATCTTAATGGAAAGACTCATGGATGTTTATTTCATTGTGAGTATTGCTGCAGCTGTTCAGAAATTGATGTTCAATTAAAGATCATGAAAAACTTGTTAACAGCTTAATTATCTCCTTTGTAGGCGTGTATTTATCAATATATTGTCATGTATATATTAAATTTTTTATAAAATAATAATTATTACTATTTCTATTTTTATATAATTTTATTTAGTTAAGAATAAAAATTTTTAAAAATATGAGCAGATCCCTGCCACGTTACATCCTACATCTAGTAAATAATCCGTATTTAATTATTATAGGTGCGAGAAGCTTAAATTTCCTCACAAGATTTAGTTATGATATAAATAAACATAATATTTGTCTTTTATAAAAAAAAAAGGTTAATTAAATTAAAATCTTATCAACTCCAAATAAACACAAACCAAAGAAATGTCTTTATAATCAATCCTTCAAGAATTATTAGTTGAAATACATTCATGGGAAACTTAATTAAGTGTTTGATGTTCAAAAATCATCAGTATGAGTAAATCAAGTGCAACAATAAATACTTATCTTATCTTTAATTAATATCATTAAAAACATATATTGAATAAATCACCAAGTCAAAATATTCACACCAGCCAAACAACAGAAGCTAAAATCCCCATAATCCATGTTGACAACTGAGAAACTTCACTCCCATAGTTTGCCACTGCCTCCACATTTCCTGAACCATCTGCAACAATATATATATATATATATATATATATATATATATATATATATACCAAAAATTTAAGCTGATATTAAATAAGATTCGGAGTTTTATATATATTTATATCTGTATCAATTAATTAAATATTAATACTGAGATTATTATTAGATTTTGTTTGTTTGTTGTTGTTACCTGTTGCACTAACTGATTTGTTCTTGCCACAAGCAACCTGAAAAATAGACCTCACTCCCTGCATCATTTGAGCATTATAGAACTGAAAGTTCGACAAAATGCCGTCGATGCAACCGATCATCAACATCGCCTGACCGTAGCATGGTCCGTCGCAGAATCCGGTCGTCGTCCCCAAATTGCTTGAGCTGTTTGTCGTCGCATTGAATCCTAAGGTTGCGAGGCAATTTTGAATAATCTTTCAGAAAAAAAAAAAATTAAAAAATAAAATAAAATTAGTGCATGAGATATATTTATTACATTGAATCAAAAAACAATGGCTCTGAAAACATATATTTAAAAAAAATATAAAAAATAAAAATTGGATGATCACCTACTGTTCGATTATCGAAACAGAGTGCCGATGTAGCGACAATTTGAATTGCATCAAGGCCTTGTCCTTGCCCATGTACTTGCAAAAATTAAGCAAGAATTAAGCAATTAGGTAATAATATTTGTAAGTTTGTTCTTCAAACATGATATAATAAATTTTATAAGATCATAATGCTGAAATGTGAGCCAATATTTATATATAAATATATAAAAGCAATAGAAACCTTTGCAACATGAGTGAGCTAATGTGAGCAAAACAATGGAAAAGCAGACATGCTTGAGAGAAAAAGAAAGAGCCATATGAATGAAAAGGAAGGTCTTGTATTTTATGAAAAGTTAGAGAAGGTGACAAACACTCAAACACACACACATATATATATATAGTAATCAAAGTGAAAAAAAATAAATAAATAAATAAATAAATAATCTATTGTAGTTTAAAACTAGTAATGAGTAGTAGTAACATCTGAAAGCATCAAACATTATAACCAATAAACTCTGGTAGGTGATGATGAATAGTAAAACAGTAGCTTGGTTTGTTCTATGAGTTGTGAAAGAGTAGGATTAGTTGGTGCACTAAAATCACCAACCTCCCACTTGTTTCAAAGACTTTGTTCCCTCTTTTAAAGCCATAAACGAATCAAAGTTATTTCCTATCAACGTTATTAATTGATCAAAAGCAAATATTATGTATTTTTAAGTTCCATATAGTTTTTGGGTATTGATGAAGTTTTGTAGAGCTCTTTATTGACTTTGCAGTGTAACAAACCTTAACTGCTTAAGTTCCTATATTCATGGGAACTTAGTTAGCTAAAGATGGCAAACCTCCTATATATATATATATATATATATATATATATAAATTAACATGAAGTAGATGAACCTTCAACAACATGGACCCTTTTTAATTAATGAGCGTGTGTGTGTGTTTCAATGGGTCAATCCGGTGATGCCACCGTTTACCTTGACTACTCATGTTGGACAATTTCGTATGTATGTGTGTGTGTGTGTATATATATGTGTGTAAATGGACTATTTGGTAAATAATATGTAATCTATGTAGTTTAGATTAATTGGGTTATTTTTAATTTGTTTTTAATGGATTAATTAGTAAAAAAATAAATTTTAGATTTATTGTAATTATGTTTTTAAATTTTCAAAAGGCTGAAAGAATTTCATTAACAAAAACTTTTCTTTTCACAAATGCGACATTGCTGATTTAAGGGATCCTATAATATCTTGTACATAGAAAATCTGAATACTTTATTCATTGGACTAATCTAATATCAATTATATATATATATATATTTTGTATTATTTATGTTTGTCAGCTTGTTTGTATATATATATACATAAATAATACAAAAAATAAGTGGAGATGCGGGGTATCGATCCCCGTACCTCTCGCATGCTAAGCGAGCGCTCTACCATCTGAGCTACATCCCCTTCACGTCAGGGAGAAATACATCGCAATGTATTATTTGTAAAACTTGGTTAGGAAAATAACACACTATTCATCAGAATATTTAAGTACTTTTAGTGAAGGAAACCAAGTCAGTCAAACCAAACCAAGGAAAAAATAAAGAGTTTGTTGAAGCATTAAACAGAAATGAAGGACTTTGCCCATGTTTAATGTTTCACCAAGGCATTAGGGATGACAGATCCCATACATCAATTACCAAATCATCTCCATGTCGATAATGTATATTTATATAGGGAAGAGTAATCTCTTCGGTTTATATATAATTTTTTTAATGTGGTTTCAAAACCCTTTTTAAAGGTTGACATTACCAGCTAGGTACCAGGAGTGCATGGCCAAACTACCAAAAGATAAGATATTGGCAAGAGACGAGAGCCCATGGATCACACCGAACTTCTTGTTCATTCCTGCGAGTTTAGGATTAGTCTTTGCGACTTCCATGTTCTTCGACCATCCGACTTCTTCACCGATGTTTAGTTCTCTTTCAATCTTGTGCCTCTTCTTCATCATCTGTGAAAGGAGGACACAGTGTGAGTACCCAAAACTGATTGATTGCGTGTAAAGTATTGCGTTGTAACAATTTAATGAAACAAAATGAGAGCAAGATGGAGCAAGAAAAATAAATTGAAAGCTTCTATTCCGTGAAAAGATGATAAAAGACAACAACAAATTATCACAAAACATGTTCATGATGCAAAAACTTTACAGTGGATTAATCTTAAAAATATATCATATCAGCTTTGAGAATATATCATAAGATTTACAAAATTGCTTACTTGAAATGATGCTACATATAAGTTAAAATAGGCCTTCTGCAGACAGCCAATGTAAATAATACAGGCCATTGGGAATTTTGGTAGGCTTGCCATGTGGGGTCTTACAAACAATCGACCATGACTCAAGATCAAGATGATTCTCATCTTGTTGATGGCTCTCTATTGGTATCTTGCAAAGTCTTTTCTAAGTGGTTAAAGATTTTGTATTGACCACAATGATGGTCAATACATTAAGAGAGAATTTTGTCAATAGAGACCAGAATGCCTTCATGAAAGATATTTGTCCTACTTCTGGGAAATGCAGGAAACAAAGAAATGCAGAAAGAAGTACTTTACAAATTGGATTTCTGGGAAGAATGTGCCAAATGATCACTATTTGGTGTAGATGATCTCCAAGAAAGCACTTGCAAAGAGAAATGGGTTCAGTTTATGCAAATCTATAGACAGCAAACCAAAACTATAATGCTAATAAAAGCTTAAGGAAAAATAAATTCTTTGTATCATTTACTAAATTCTGATGGGAGGTCATGTTCAAATTAGCAAATTACATATAACAACAAACATGGAGACGCAATGATTTTGTAAAACATGAATAGATTACATTATGGTATTAAAAACAAGGTGGTGAAAATTCTACCCTCAGCATTTAGTGAAGCTTCACAAATATACTCAAATCCGCTACATAAAGCCTTCCAACAAATTATAATGGCTGCCACTTAGAGATGGCTCCATCATAAGAAGTCTTTTGCTACTGGGTAAAATTGGCTCAAACAGAGCAAGATGATAGGAAATGGTCTTGTTTCTGAGAAGATTATCCAGATTAATATTTTGTTTAACCACACCTCGCATCTATTGGAAATTTCTGTACCTTCTTAGCAAATTATAACTAAAGAATGAAATATCAAAAGGGATTCCCCTAGAAGATAATCAAGTACTCAGGGGGACGTTCATTGCCGCCAGAGTTTGTATAAGAATGTGCATAATTACATGCGAAGTCATCCCATATCAAAACAAACAGCAGCTGTCTCAAGTAGTCTAATTCCAAAAAAAATCAAGTTACAAAGCGGGTGTCACAAGCAACTATTTATTTACACATTCAAAAACAATTACCCTTCTAACAGAGGAGGTACAACATAGATGATGCGCAAAATATATTTAACACCTGGAAACAAAACCAATTTACAAATCAGCTATTACAAAGAAGGGAGATTGATAAGTAACAAACTGTTAAAGGTAATTATTGAGAGATGGGAATAAAAAAAATACAGAGTTCACTTAACAGATTAGGTAGTAACAAAGGAGAAGAATCAAGGGAAACTCAAAGAGAAACTTAAATTCTTACAACAATTCCCTGAAGGATGTGGTAAAGGTAAAGGAGGATCCTGAAATCAGATGTCTGCCACCTCTCAAATAGACTTGAAATGCTAAGGACGGTTCAGAATGAGAATTTTGATTAAGGTATTGCTTACCACCACAGAGTATCAGTGACAAGAAGCTAGTTTTCATGCCTATCAAGCACTTTACAGCTCTTACTAACAGCTCAAGGCTCCAGAGTTTCGAACTCTTTCTTTTCGAAACACTTTATCTTCATTATTCCAGGATTCATTCTTTTAACTACAACATAATATATATATTACAATTCCAATCCAAACAGCTTTCTTCAGAGCAGCTATCGGGGAAAAATTATAAATAAATAAAATAGCAAATTCAATTCATAAATCATACAAAGGGAGATGCATAAACCTGGGGAAAGATCATTCCTATAGTCTTGAATGGCAAAGAAATCACTTCAAAAATAAACAAAAAGTTAAAGTACCTCGAGAGTCATGGGAGTGAATACAAAAAGGTTGGAGAGATCAAAGCCTAGGCCGGACAACAAGAACCCAAGCTGGTACCTCTCAATCGACGATGCCGACCTCCACGGATGAAGATACGCGAATGCCGCTACCGACACAGCGGCGCACGTCGACACCAGCATGAAGTACGCCGGAAACATTCTCCCTTGCAGACTCCCAAACTGATGCCGCGGCAAATTCCTGCAAATAAACCGGAATTAGACACAAAACAAAGCAAGAATTCAGCGGAATTCGATGATTCATACTTGAACATGATGATGCTTCCGATGAATGTGACCCATAGGGCGGCGCCGAAGGCGGTGGAGAAGCAGAGGAGGTGCGCGAGCTTCGCGGCAGAAGTGATGGCGGACGATTGCGAGGCCCCAAGCACCGCATCCGGGGCGAAGACCACGCCGACGGCGAGGAACGCCACCGCCGTGAGGAACCGCGTTGCCCACGCCATTTCTAGGGTTAGGGTTTGGTGGAAGAGAACGCTGCCGAGGCGTTGGTTGAGGAAGAGGAAGGGGACGTTCGAACTTTTTCGGAGCTTCTACTACTTCTAGAAGGATTGAGATGTGAATTGCCATAATTAACCTTTAACTTCTCTGAAAAGAGTTATGTATAGCATGCTTCTATTTTTTAATTATTTTTAAAGATTGGGGCTATTTCAGTAATTTACGTTGATAATTAATTATTTATTTTTTTACTTTAGAGTTCCCATCTCGAGGCAAGTGAGTGGACAGAGTTTCATCCTTTCTATTCCAAAGAAATAGAGAGAACTTGAGAGTACGAATTTTTTTTAAGGAAAATATATTTATAAAAATTTTATAAATTATTTATTTATTATATTTCAAAGTGCATATATATATTTTTAGCTCATTTTAATTAATTTTAATGAAAAGTGGTCTTATTGTTTACAAAAATTGTGAAAATCTATTGTCTTTTTTCATTGTTTCTGAATCCAATGACTTTATTATTAGTAAATTATTTAGTTTCGTAATTACTATTTTATGAATTAAATCAAATATAGTTAGGTTTATTTTCTTTCTATTATTTAGTTTAATTATTGAAAAATCAAAATAATTTTCAATTATAAAGATACTTTTGCATTAATATATTTCAACAAAAAACTATTGAAAAAAATTCTATCCTATTAATTATATAAAATTCAAATCAAAATATATTTAGTTCATAACTAAACTCATACATTTTTTAAGATTAACCATATAAATTATATAATAATTTTAATAGGGTAACATACTATATAATAATATACAAATTTATATTATATTTATAAATTAATTTTTAATTATAAAGATATTTAAACAAATATATATCACTATGTTGTTCTTCTCCTTGTTTCTCCATATTCCTTCATTTCTTTAATTTCCCTTTTTTTTATACACAATATGAAGTCCTCAAAATCAAAAAAGTTAATTAAAAAATACCAATTTATGATTAAATATTAAAATAAATTTAAACATTATTAAAAATATATTTTTCATATTTAGAAGTTAAGAGATAGTTAAATGCCACTTCATTTATGATGGTTAAATATGAACTTTCCATAGCTAACTAGTTAATTAGTTGAAAAGCAAACTGTGAAATTAATAAAATATTACTGAAAAAATGTCTAATTAGCAAACACTTATTATTAGAATGCAACTTTTCATGGACTATAATCAATACATTTTTTTTATATACCAAACATTGTAATCTTAATTTTTCATAATTTTTACTCCAAAAAATCAACTTCTCAATGTTCTCATTAATCACTCTCCTTGGAATATTTTTTTCCGGTAAAATATCAAACATTACCTAACTTTAATATTTGAGAAACTTAAAATTATAAATGTTTTTCTTATTGTAATAATAAAAATATATAATTGTAAAAAACTGATGCATAAATAATTTTATAGATCAGTCATGATATTTTAAAATCCATCTATTGTAAAAATCTAGAGTATCAAACTATAAAAATAAAAAATCTGATACAAATGAAAAAAAAAAAAGATTATTATCAACTATTAAGTTATTATATGATAATTAATGTATCTTCAACTAAAAAACAATTATTAAATTTGTGAACTATTGCTTGGTTCATTAGCACCAGTGTTGATGTCACATAAAAAATAAATTTGAACTTCACTTTATTTACAGTGAAGATACATATATGTATAAGATATTAAATCTATACTTATCCAGATTTTTAGGATGTGATTTTCACCTTCTCAGAAAAATGATAATAATTACTGAATTTATATAACAATATTTATATTATAATAATATAGATTTATTTATTTATTTAATATGTTATTTATCTAGTGTGTGTGTGTGTATATATATAATTTAAATTAAGTATTTAATATTTCGTGGCTGAGTCAGGACAGGGCAGGGAGGATATTCCTTGGACCTGGCCCCGGTCCTAACCCACGAAAAAATCCCTCACTCCAACGGAGTGGGGAATTAGGTTCCCTGTCCGGGCCAGGGCTCATTAACATCCATATCTAATCTCGTTTTTATGTATCTTATAGATAGTGATATGCTGTTTTTTATGAAATTAATTAATAGATATTAAGATCCAAACCAAAAAAAGGTTGAAATTAGATTAAATTTGCTCAAAATTTTAAATACAAAGGTATTTAAAAAAATGTGAAATAAATATTTTTGATATTATAATTTAATTATTTATTTATCTAAATACTATAAATTAAAATTTTCAAATTTTTGTATGTAGAGGTCTTTGGGTAAATTTGACATATTACTGAGATGATTACCATGATTAACAAAACATGTTAATAAAAGATTACTAGTAATATAAGTTCTCAACCAAACATAATAATGCCACATTACTACAACATTCCCGATCCATTACCACAGTAATCTTATTACCATGGTAATATATTGTTATTGCTAACCAAACGACCCCTCTATGTATTCTTCCTCCATCCTGACATGATATGATGTTCACAAGCTCCGACTCCTGTTAACACTAATGAGAAACTAAGCCTGTCTGATGGTTCACAAGCTGCAGATGAGAAGGCCTATTGCAGCACAGTGAGAAGTCTCCTCTACCTCACCCACACCAAACCCGATGTCATGTTTGCAATCAGCCTTGTCTCTTGATTCATGCAAACACCATCAAGGCATCACATGGGAGTTGTGAAAAGAATACTACGCTATATCTCAGATACTTTGAATATGGGAATCAAATATAGTCATGTGTCAAACTTCAGCTTGGAAGGATACGTGGACAACTACTGGGGAGGATCCGTTGACGATCGAAAGAGCACGACAAGATAGTGTTTCAATATTAGCTCAGGGGCTATAGTTTGGAGCTCGAGACGTCAGGAGATTACAGCCATGTCAAGCATCGAGGCAGAGTCCGTGGCTGCGAGTGGTGCGACTTACCAGGTGGTGTGGTTACAACATCTTCTCGCTGACATGGAAACGAAGCAAAAAGGGCCAACAACTATATACTGTGATAACTTGGCTACCATTTCTATTGCCAAGAATCCCGTCCTATATGGAAGGACAAAGCACATTGACGTACGTTATCATTTCATCCGAGGATTGATAGCAGAATGACAGATTAAATTGATATATTGTAATACAAATGACCAAATTGCATATGCTTTTACTAAAGGACTCACAGCTGTAAAGCTTGAGAATTTCAGGAAGCTGCTAGGCATGGAAGTCTTCTGAACAAGGGGGTGTTACATGATATGATGTTTAGAAGAAAAGTGGCGATATATGGGCTAAGTGCGGCTCCATGTAGGGATGGCAAAACCCGATCCGTCCCATGGGTTCCGACCTGACCCGCCCCACCCGAACGAGGCGGTTTTTTTTTTTGGATATCGAGGAACGGGGCAAGGCGAGGCGGGGATTTTTAGTGAGAGGGACGGGGCGGGCCGGTTTCGGTTTTACCTTGCCCCGCCCTGCCCTGCCTCGCCCCGCCATTTTAAAAATTTACATATATACCCTTGTATTTTAATATATACATATAATTTTAAATTTTTAAAATTTATAAATTAAAATAAATAAGATTATATTGATTTAATTATGATAATTATATATCTTCATTAAATAATGTATTAATGATTTAATTACAAAATATTATATTTCACAAATATTATTTACTTTAATTTTAACTTATTAAAAAATAATATATATTATAAAGTGCTTAATTAAAAAATCCATGACTACACCCTCTCAGCCATCATATCTTCTACGAAATTATTCTGACCGTCCATTTATAATCTCTATTATTTTCTCTCAACCAGTTCTGTCAAACGGCTGGAAAAAATCAAAGAAGTGAGAACCAGCCCGGCTGCCTCCTCCGCCATGCCCTTGCCAGCTCCACCGCCGTCTTCCTCATCTTCACAACCTCATCACAGGAACTCATCAACCTCTTCACCGCCATCGCCGGAAACACCACCTCATTGCCGAACCCATCAACCTCTTCCAATATTAGTAATGGTTTTCCAATATTTATATATGGCAGCATTAATGTCTTTATATATGACAAATGAGATTATGTGAAGGTTAAAGACAAAGGAATTGGGCATGCACTGCAGCAATGGAGCCACTTCAGTGAGACAATGCCATTAGGTGAGTATTCATAATGGGGGACCAGGCCTCAGAATCCCAATGTATACTTTGCTTTTCTCATTCTTTGTTTTTAACTTTACTTATTTATTTAAAAGTGAATACATTCCATGTGCATAAGGACAAACACTCCATGGACTTTATCTAAGAACATGGGACTTGGGCACTTTTTTTTTGGGTTTTTTATATTTTACAGGACCAATTATATTTGTGTATATCTCGTGTAGGTGTAGTCAATTCTGTTGTGTTTATTAAGCTTTTATAATGTTGTTTTGCTAAGCATGGTATCTTATATTTTAATTTGTTTGTATTGTATAAGCTATGATTTTTTCTTTGTTCTAGTTTAAATTATAATTTGATTGGTTTTTAATTTTCTTAAAGATTTAATAAAATTGGCCACATTATTTTTTTTTAGGTTTTTTTAAATCAAATTTGTTATGGATAACCAACATGTGACCAATTTTATGGAAAATGAACATGAATCATCGGCACATATATTTCAAAATGAGAATGCAAGATCAACTCCTATTCCATCATTTGTGGATGGAAACCATGGATTTTCTATGGCAACTCCAACATCAAATGCTACTTCAATTTGTCCAATATCTTCATTGAATAATGATGATGATACCATTTACAACCCCAAAAGATTAAAATCGGCGGTGTGGGAACACTTCACAAAACAAGAAATTCGTGGAGAGTGGAAAGCAAAATGTAATTATTGCAAGAGAATGCTTGGTGGCAAGTCTAAAAATGGAACCACTCATTTGCATGATCACCTTAGAAAATGCCCGAAACAAACACTCAAAGACCTTAAACAACAACTTCTATTATCAAAGCAAAATAAGGTGGATGGAACAACAACACTTAGCAATTATGCCTTTAACCAAGCTTTGGCAAGAAATGAGCAGTTGCAATTACAACTGATATGTGGACAGCTGATCACCAAAAGAAAGGATACATGGCCTTTACCGCTCCTTTCATCGATGACTCTTGGGCTTTACAAAAACGGATCTCAAGGTATGATTTTATTTATAAATTGATAATTTTTATGTTATAATTTAGAGTTTTATTTTTTATTTTTCTAGTATGCCTTTAATTATTTTAAGTTATATGTATGAATATTGGCTTGATTTATATTTAGGTTTTGTTATGTTCCTACCCCAGACATAAAAGAAGTAATTACTGAGGAGTTAATGAAAATACTATTAGATTGGGGAATTGATGGAAAATTATCTACAATCACTTTAAATGATTGTTCTGTCAATGATAATGTTATCAATCTATTACTTGATTGGCTTTAACCGGGATTACTTTTACTTTGTGGTGAATTTTTCCATATGCGATGTTGTGCCATATTTTGAACTTGATTGTGAAGGATGGGTTGGATGTGATTGGAGATGGTGTTGATAGAATTCGTGAGAGTGTTTTTTTTTTTGACAGCTACTACAAAACGAATAGAAATGTTTGAAGAGTATGATCGACAATTACGTGTCCCAACTTCAAAGAAATTGTGCCTTGATTGCAAAACAAGATGGAATTCAACATATTTAATGATTGATACATCCCTCATCTATAGAGATGTGTTCAATGTGCAAGATTTCACCAACAGAGCCAGATTAGGATATGGCAAGGATAATTGTTGAAAAATTGTAACTATTTTATGAAGTAACTGAGATGTTTTCAGGCATAAAGTATCAAACAGCAAACATTTATTTCCCAAAGATTTGGGAGATCAAATTTGCGTTAATTGAATGGCTTTATAATTCTAATGTAGTTGTTGCATTGATGGCTACAAAGATGTTAAAAAATTTTGATAAATATTGGAGTGCAATTCATGGCTTCATGGGGATAGCTACGGTGTTTGATCCAAGGTACAAGAAATGCATGTTGGAATATCACTTTTTCAAAATATATGGAGATGCTTGTAATACTGAAATTGATAGAATTGATCGCATTTGTCGTAACTTGCTTTCTGAATATCAAACAAAATATTCAAACTTTGGAGTTGAAAAAAAATACTTCGTCATCTTCTACCTTGGCTCAAAAAATATTGTTGTAGATGGATATGATGAATTTCTTAGTATGAGAAAAAATAGAAATATTCAAAAGATGTTATAATTTGATTTTTTATTTGGAAGAAGATGTTTTACCGAGATCTCATAATTTTGATATATTGCAATGGTGGAAGACTGCTAGTGTCATGTATCCGATGATGCAAATAATTGCTAAAGATTTATATGCTATCACTGTCTCAACAGTGGCTTCATAATCTACATTTAGTACGGGTGGTAGATTGTTAAGTGCATCTCATAGTAGGCTTCATCCAACTTTGGTGGAAGCTTTAACTTGTGCCCAAAATTGGTTAGTGAATCAATTAGAAGGTAACTTAATTAGTATTTTTTTATCTAACCTTTTATTGCAAATTTGATTTGTATTTTTTTTTTTTACTAGATCCAAATGCAAATTTATCACAAACTTCTTCAACTTGTATGGAGGAATATAATATCAATTTCATGGCTTTTGACTTAATAAATTATATTGTATATAAATATATTAATATATTATTTCTTTCATATTTATATATCTTTATAGAATTTTTACTAACATATTTTTCTCCTTTTTGTTTACCTATTTTATAAGATTGATAAAGAGGGACAAGTTCAAGATTTAATGTTATTTCATAAGTAATGGAAATTACGCTATGTTTTTATTTAACTTAATTAGTTACTCTAGAAAGTTGACATGTTTGAACTTTAAAACAAGTTGCTTTTTTTGTATGGCTATATATGTTATTCAAGTTTTTATTTGGAATGTTACGTTTTTATTTGACTTAATTGCTTTTATTAGCATGTAAGGGAATGTTGGCCTATGTAATGTTATTATATAAAAAATATGTTTGAACTTTGAACAAATGTTGCTTTTGTATGGTTATATTTTTTGTATTTTTATTAGTAAATTATGTCTTTGAACTTTGAACAAAGGTTGTTTTCGTATAGTTATGTTTTTTATATTTTTATTAGTAAGTTATGATTATGTTTTTGTATTTGTGTTACCATGTAATGGAATATTGGACTATGTAATTTTTTAATTTTTTATAACAATTTTAGTAAAAAACGGGCCAAAGCGATGCAGGGCGAGGCGGATAAAAAAAAAACTGTGGAGTGATTGTGGTATTGAAATTATTACAAAAACAACGAGGCGGGGCGTGGGGCAAGTTATGTGGTTGGCGGGGCGGGGGGCGCGGCCGGTGCCCCCGCCATCCCTAGTTCCATGCACGGAGCCCACACCGCCCCTCAAAACGTTACTTGCTTCAATATATTCAGTGGACGTGGAGCCATAATTAGTTAATTAGTAATTACACTAGAACAAAAACAAAAGGCCTTTCACTTTCCAACACCTCCCACCATCTCCCACTCCCACATATCCACCACCCAATGGACCAAGAGATCCAACTCTCCACTCCCACACCGCCGCCGCCGCCGCCGCCGCCGCCGCCACAACCATCTTCAACCTCTCCGGCCAGCAATACAAAGCGCAAACCAAAAACCCTAACACTCCTTCCCCTCATCTTCATTATCTACTTTCAAGTCTCCGGCGGACCCTACGGCGCCGAGAACACCGTGCACGCCGCCGGCCCTCTCCTCTCCCTCGCCGGCTTCCTCCTCCTCCCCTTCCTCTGCAGCCTCCCTGAAGCCCTCATCACCTCCGAGCTCACCTCCGCCTTCTCCTCTTCCAACTCCGGCTTTGTCCTTTGGGCTCTCCACCGTCAACTCCGCCACCTTCCCCAACCTCTGCTCCGACTACCTCTCCTCCACGTTCCCTTCTCTCACCGCCGGCGTTCACCGCTCCCTCTTCATCACCTTCCTCATCCTCCTCCTCTCCTTCATCAACTTCACCGGTCTCACCGTCGTCGGCTACTTCGCCATTGCTCTCGGAATCATCTCCCTTCTCCCCTTCGTTCTCATGACCTTCATGGCTTCTCCCGCCATCGTTCCGGCGCGGTGGACGGCGGTGAGGAAGAAGGTTGACTGGGGGCTTTATCTGAGCACTTTGTTTTGGAACTTGAATTATTGGGACAATGCCAGCACCCTCGCCGGCGAAGTTCAGGACCCTCAGAGAACTTTTCCGGCGGCCATGCTCTTCGCCGGAATACTCACTTGTGTTTCTTATTTTGTTCCGTTGCTTGCCGTCACCGGCGCTCTCGCCATCTCCGATGATCAATGGAGTGATGGCTTCTTCGCTGAGGCTGCAGGTATGCTATCACAAAAACCTTGCAACGTTATTATTATTATTATTATTATATTATTGTTAATTATTTAAAATATATTATATTAGTAATATGATAATATACAACGAAGTTCATGGAATAAATAGCATTAATTTTGAATTTTTTTAAAAAATAAATTTTAGTGAGAGAGAAAATTAATGGCATGTATGTATATTCTTAAATAAAAATAATTTCAAGTTGATATATATACACACTATACCTGTACAAGCAAATAATGATGGAATGCTCTTAACATAGAAATATTTAACATATACATTCATATATCTATGTATATACACATATAAACTATCAAATTAATGTTTTTATTTATTTTTTTATATATGCACATATATATATATATATATAATCAGTGGCATGAAAACTTTCAAAACAGAATATTTTATATTATTTGGTGTTGTGTGTGTGTGTGTATATATATATGTGTGTGTGTGTGTGTGACATTAAAATTACTATTCCCAATGTGTCCTCATATAATTGTTCATGTAGATACACACACGTGACCATGTGACTTCATGCACCGTCATAAGTTTTGTCATAATTTGATATATATTTATATGTGTGTCATCATGCACCATCATTATACTTTTGTCTTAATTTGGTCCATTGTGTGGCCCATATGTGCCTTCATGCACCGTCATTAGTCATGTCTTAATTTTGTGGACGTACCATAATTCATATCATTTTCATGATCATGTGGTTAATTGATAGTTCCAATAAGCATAATAAAAGCAAGTAAATAATTTTTACGTATTTGTAACTACTCTTATATATATTCATGTAGCATGATATATTTGTAAAACCATAGGATCAATGATTCATGGTAAACTTTTTACTGTCCGTCATTAATTATACAAGTTAGCTATTATATAACGTATATATTAATTAAAATTTTAAGCATATTATAATTTTAATTAGTTTGCTAATGAGCCATCCAAAATCATATATATTCTAATTACTATAACCAAGCCAACCCTCACCCTAACCCTAAAATTCATTCAAAAAACAACACATAATATAGGTTTAGTCATTCAAAATATGAGTTTCATTATTAATTAAACATTTTAATTAATCATTCATATCAGCAACAAATACTAGTAATCTTCTTATTGATAGCTTTATTAGTTTAAATAGTGATCCAAAATCATATATACTCTAATAAACCTAAACCCTAACCCTAATTCTCCCCATCAAAGATATGACACTAGGGAAAAGTGCTTATAATAATATTGTTTTAATTAATTAACACTTCCAAATAAGAGTTCAACGATCACAAATTATCATTATCAATAATCATCATTAACATCATCAATAACATGCATCATCCTTCTTCTTCATACATGCAACAATAAAATGATTAAAACCCTAACCCTAACCCTAATATGAAAAAGGGATGATAGGAGGGAAATGGCTTAAGATATGGACAGAAGCAGGGGCAGTGTTATCAGCCATTGGACTGTATGAAGCTCAACTCAGTAGCAACACCTTCCAACTCTTAGGAATGGCAGAGCTTGGCCTCCTCCCAAAATCCCTCTCCAAAAGATCCAAATGGTTCAACACTCCATGGCTTTCCATTTTGATTTCAACACTAATCACTCTCACCATCTCCTTCCTCTGCTTCTCCGACATCGTCGCCACCGCCAACTTCCTTTACAGTCTCGCCATGCTCATCGAGTTCGCCGCCTTCATTCGACTCAGAATTAAGCTCCCTGAGCTCAAAAGGCCTTACAAGGTGCCTATGGGGATCGCCGGAGTGATCTGCATGTGCGCCGTGCCATCGGCAATCCTTGTTTTTCTCATGGTTGTGAGTGGGTGGAGAGTTTGGTTGTTAAGTGCTGGTTTGATTTTCATGGCTTCTGGTTTGTATTTTTGCATGGCTTTTTTAAGGTCAAGAGGGTGGTTTGACTTTAGTAGTGATGTGAATCTTGAAGTCAACATAGTGGATAGTTTGATTAATTAGTCAACCATGTTAATTTTTAAAATTGTGTGAGTAGGTTTGATTTTCATGTATTTTTTGCATGGCTTATTTAAAGTCAAGAGGAGCTGGTTTAAGTTAATTAGTAGTGATGTGAGTCTTGAAGTCAACGCAGTGGATATATGGTTTGATTAGTCAACCATGTTAATCTTTAAAATTGTGTGAATTAACTATGTTTGGAACGTTAGGTCAAGTTTATAGCAATATAATGATGATGTTGATAATAATGATGAATTATATAATAGAATTTTGGATGATGAATTGAAAGTTTGAAGGCTATTTATTATGAAAAATTGGTAAAATTGCGTATTATAAATTAACTTATTTATATTTCTCTTGAGTGTTAGTTAGTGCTGAATAAATGGTTCTCCTGTGTAATACTCTATTTCCTTAAAGTATTTTTTTCTAATTTTATTATAAATTTATTTCATTAATTATTGCCATGGATTTAATAAAACAACACCCCATCTAGACTTTTATAAAAGCTCAAAATTGCACAAATACACATATTTTATGCTACTTTCGTCTCTTGATAAATCATTATGTCATTATTTTTCAACGTAAATATAGACATTATGACATAAAAAAAATATCACTTTTCATCAAAATATCCATAAATGTTTTTTTCAAGAGATATAAAGCAAATTTCACAGGCTTCCAATTTATCAATTAATTCCAACATTTTAGAACACTATATAATAATAATAATAATTATTATTATTATTATTATTAGAAAAATCATAAAAAGAAAAGAGCTTCTTCTCCAACGTTGCTCTCTCTTGAATACTTGCAAGACTTGGCTTCCATCCTCTTCTACTTCTCATCAACTTCGCCTTTATATTATACTCCTCCTCCTCCTCCTCGCCGGACCTCATAAGCCCACCACATGAGATCTCCGGAAAACTGCACCACCGGAGAACAGATCCACTGCTGGAGAATCTCCGGCGAACTTCCTCAGGAGCTTCAGCACCACTAAAAGGTAGCATCGTGTAGAGCTTGTGAGGGTCTAGCTCGTGGTCGGAGGGGAGTGGGGTTGGCATGGTTGCGTGGTCGGAGAGTGATCTCCAGAGCTCGAAGACGAAGTGCGTGTTGAGAAACTGACTGAGGATTCAGAGATAAGAATGGGATCTGTCAAACTAGGTGAAAACCAAAGGGATAGTTCTGCAGCTGAAAAGCAAATTCATGGGAGCATTTAACACTGATGAAGACTAGACCACAACTTTGAATGAAACCATGCTCAGAAGGACAGAAGCAAAGGAGCGTCTTCAGAATGTGTTGTACGAGTCTGAGGACTCATGATTTATCGTTTATCTAGTAGTTAATATCTTCAAATGTTAGTTAGTTATTACCTTTCAGTCATTAAGTTTCCTGTATAAGTTTGAATTCATTTCATGAAGTAAAGTAGAGGGAGTTACTAAAAACAGAGAGTGCTGTGTATACACTAAGACCTCTCCTTCTCAAAGATTGAACACTCTCCTGCTCCTTCACAAATCAACTGGGATACACTCTCAAATCCTAACAGTGGTATCAGAGCTACCATCTGCTTCCTCTCTCAAGACGCAGCAAAGGAGTAACAGTTGCAATAAACTCTCTCACATGGCCGGCAATAACAACCCTCCACCATTACCCATATTCGATGGCACGGAGTATGACCATTGGTGCATCATGATGAAGACGTTATTCAGATCTCACGATCTGTGGGACTTGGTGGAGAACGGAATTCCTAATACTGAAGATGAAGCAAGGCTAAAGGAACATAAGAAGAGAGATGCCATGGCTTTGTACCTCATTCAACAAGCCATGGTCCGGCCCTTGTTCTCCAGAATTTCTACAGCTAATACAGCACATGAAGCTTGGGGTATGTTGAGAAGACAATACCAGGGAACCTCGAAGGTGATGGCGGTGAAGCTCCAAACGTTGAGACAATCCTTTGAATGCATTAGGATCAAAGGAAATGAGAACATTCAAGACTATGTAACCAGGGTTGTGGAGATGGTCAACCAAATGAGAGCACTTAGAGACACAATCTCTGAGGCCATGGTTGTAGGCAAAGTGCTACGAAGCCTCAGTGCAAAGTACAACCATGTAGTGACTGCCATAGAGGAGTCCAAGGATATTACAGAGCTTACCTTAGATGAGCTTACAGGGTCTCTACAAGCTCATGAAGCAAGACTGAACATTCAAGCTGAACAGATGGAAGAAAAAGTCCTTCATGTTCACTCAGATACTACAACTGCTGGGGAGGTCAACAGAAGTGACCAAGTCTTCACCAAAGGCCGGGGAAGAGGGTTCTTCAGAGGTGTTGGTCGTGGGAGAGGGAGATGCAGGGGAGCAGAAGTCAAAGCTCAATCAAGTGAGCAAAAACACAGCAAGAGTAATATGCAATGTCATTTATGTAAACGTTTTGGGCACATAAAGGCTCACTGTTGGTTTAGAGATAAAAGTAATATGAAAGCAAACAACATGGTGGCTGAAGACAAGGAGGAGTCTGAAAATTTGTTTATAGCTCACAACGAAGGGAAGCAAGCCCTGCAGGCAAACGCGATGGAAAGCAGAGGAGGAGACAATCAGAGTGTTGTCTGGATAATCGACAGCGGGTGCTCAAATCATATGACAGGGATCAGAGAGTTGTTTGAGACCTTGGATGAGTCGCAGAGGCACAGTGTGAAGCTAGGCGACGATAAAGAAATCGCTGTAAAGGGCCAAGGGACAGTGGTCATTAAAGCACCAAATGGACGGATGAGGTTGGTGAACAACGTCCAGTATGTGCCGGGATTGGCTCATAATCTCCTCAGCGTAGGGCAACTGCTTTCTCGTGGCTATGACGTGAGGTTCCAAGATGATGTGTGCACTGTTGTTGATCGGAGCTCCGGTGAAGTTGTTGTTAAAGTGACAAAAACAAAGAATAATATGTTTCCTCTAATGCTGACAGACATCTGGCATGCAAAGGTGGTTGTGGGAAAATCAAATGAATCAGTGATGTGGCATAAGCGGTAGGGACATGTCAGCAATTCAGCACTGAAGATCATGGAAAGCAAACAACTGGTGACTGGGCTTCCATGCATTGGTGAGATTGTAACGTGTGATGTGTGTGTATGTGGAAAACAAACACGACGTCCATTCGGCCACGAAGCAGGAAAATCCAGGCGAGCCACTGAAAAGCTACAACGTGTGCATGTCGATCTCTGCGGACCAATGCATGTAGACTCCGAAGGTGGCAACAGGTATTTCATGTTGGTCGTTGATGATTACACACGTATGGTATGGATTTTCTTTCTCAGGACCAAGGACGAGGCTCTGGAGAAGTTCCGCATCTTCCAAGCGCTTGCTGAAAGAGAATCAGAGAAGAAAGTTAAGCTGCTTCGTTCGGACAGGGGAGGGGAGTTCCTCTCACACGAGTTCAATGAATATTGCGAGAAGACGGGAATTCAACGGGAATTGACAACCCCGTACTCTCCGCAGCATAACGGCGCGGTAGAGAGAAAGAACCGGACCGTTGTAGAGAAGACACGATGCTTGCTGAAGTGTGGAAGACTCCCTACTTCCTCCTGGGCAGAAGCAGCCGCTACCGCTGTATATCTGATCAACATCTCTCCCACAGAAGCAGCTCCAGAAGCAACGCCCTATGAACTATGGTATGGAATTAAACCCAATGTAAAACATTTAAAGGTATTTGGATGTATGGCATGGATGCAGATCCCAGTACAGAGGAGACTGATAAACGTCTAAATATACGTATTTTATACGTATTCATTTGTATTATTTTATTATCTTTATAATGAGTCGATGCCCTTTTTATAGACTAAATCTCTTTATTTTGTGTTGCAGACCCTAAATGAGCTCAAGAACGTATTTAGAAAGAATTCGACACCAAATACGACGTTTTTTGGGGTTTCACTGTAGCAGTACTGTAGCAGAATTACTGTAACAGGTACTGTAGCAGGTACTGTAGCACCCGAGGTGAAATTTCCTGCAAAACTTTCTGGATGCCTCACGGGCAACCTCACGGCCTTGGAGTCACGATTTTCACCCTTTTTAAAGACTTTTAGGGCATGGAAAAGAGGAGACTTTTGCCTCTTCTTGGAGCTCCACAACCCTACTTCCAAATCTGACCAAGAAGGAGAGCTTGGAGGGCATTTCCATGGAGGAATCGGCGAGGAGAGCGCGATCTTGTGCGGGATCTACCTCTAGGGCTTCCAATTTGGAGGTTGAAGACGACGGGAAGCCACCCCTTCGAGTGGCGTCTTTGGAAGCTTCTTCGACTCTTATCTTTGGAGGGATGTCTTTTATGTTTAGTTTAGTTGTTTTTATGCTTTCATTCATGTATTTTGAGACTATGAGCAACTAAAACCCCAAGGTCACCGGATGTGGGTGAACCTTGGGGTGAACTTGTGATGTTTGGATGATTTGGTTTAATTCATGCTTGTTAGCTTGTTTGTGATTCATGTTTGGTGTTTTTGAATGCTTGGGTATGCATGAGAACTCTGTGTATTAATACTTAGCCAATACTAGGTTGCATGACCATTGTCCTAGTATTAGACTCACCAAGCTTGGAAGGGAAATACGTACAAATACGCCGTGACCATCGGGTATTTGTACCCCTCCAATTTAGGGTTAATTACTCATGTGTGATTCAACCTTAGTTTGAGAAAACCATCTTGTCCTTTGCAATCGTAGGAGGAATTGTACGGGTAGAGCCCGTATTCAATACTCGTACCGGATTAGGGGTCAATTGCCGTGACCATCGGGTTGACCTAATCTAGGGTTTTCTCGGTCCATCAAGCCACTTGCATGTTAATCTAACATCCTTCGCACTTTAGTAACCCCGAGGGGATCCTCATCCGTGACCATCTTCTTACCCTGATTTTCCTCCCGTTTAACGCCCTTGGTATTTAGTAGTTTAATTGCTTTTGTTTTACTTCTTTATTTTCTCATTCCAAATCTCAAGTTTGATCGGCTAGACAACATTGCAAAAAGGAAGTAAGAATAGATTCTCGGGCCCTTGGGAATACGACCCACTCGTGCTTGCGCGAGTGGTTTATTACTTGACGACCCCGTGCGCTTGTGGGATCACCACCAGAGACACAAGCTAGAAGACAAGTCAGAAAGGTGTGTGTTCATAGGCTACTGTGTGAGAACAAAGTCCTACAAACTATACAATCCAGTGACAAAGAAGATTAAATACAGTCGGGATGTCGTGTTTAGAGAAGATGAGAGATGGGACTGGAAGCCTACCAACAAAGAAGTGATGTGTGATTGGGACAACCTGTTTCCAATTGAATTGGACACTGATGTTCAGGATGCAGGTGAAGAGGAAGCAGAGGCTTCGAATACATCTGGAACAGAAGCAACCCAAGCACCAGTTGAAGAAAATGAAGACTCGCCACCCAGACGAACCCGACAGCTCAGTGACATCTACTCCAGCTGCTCTTATGCTCTACATGTGGGTGATCCTACTACATATGAAGAAGCAATCAAAAGTAAAGAATGGCAAGCTACAATGAATGAAGAGATTCATGCAATTCAGCAGAACGAGACCTGGGATCTCGTGGAAAGACCTGAAGGAAAGAAAATAATAGGGTTGAAGTGGATTTATAAAACTAAATTCAGAGTTGATGGTGAAGTTCAAAGACTTCAAGGCCCGGCTGGTGGCGAAGGGATACATCCAACAGATCGGGGTTGATGTTGAAGATGTTTATGCACCTGTGGCGCGTATGGAAACTATCAGAGTATTGTTTGCAATTGCAGCAATGAAACGGTGGCCAGTCTATCACTTAGACATCAAGTCAGCCTTCTTAAATGGGGAGATAATTGAAGAAGTATACGTAGAACAACCAAGAGGTTTTGAAAGTGAAGAGAAGCCTCATCATGTGTGTAAGTTGAGGAAAGCTCTTTACGGCTTGAAGCAGGCTCCACAATCATGGTATTGTAAAATAGATTCTTATTTGTGTGATCAGGGATTCGAAAGAAGTGAAACTGAATATACGTTGTATAGAAAAGGCAGCAAGAGTGGAGACATACTGCTGGTCTGCATCTACGTCGATGACATCCCGTATTTGAGCTCCTCGATCACATTGATTAAAGAGTTCAAGACAGACATGCAACTACACTTCAGTATGACTGACTTGGGTTTATTAACCTATTTTCTAGGGCTGGAGGTTATACAAGATGACTTGGGCATCTTTGTGAGCCAGAGAAAATATACTCAAGATCTTCTAAGGAAGTTTAACATGCAAAATAGTAAGCCAGTACTCACACCTATGTGTACAAATGAGAAACTACAAGGGAGTGACGGTTCAGGTGATACTGATGAGCAGAAGTACAGAAGACTCATTGGGCAATTGATTTACTTGACCCACAGTAGACCGGACATAGCATACTCTGTGGGGGTGTTGTCCAGGTTCATGAATAAACCATCTAGGACTCACGCTGGTGCAGGAAAAAGAGTATTAAGATACCTTGCAGGCACAGCTGATTTCGGATTATGGTTTACTTGTAATACAGATTGCAAATTGAGTGGGTTTACAGATAGTGATTGGGCCGGGAGTATAGAAGACAGAAGGAGCACATCTGGTGCAGTGTTCAATCTAGGCTCAGCTGCTATCCCCTGGACTTCAAAGAAACAAGAAGTGATAGCCTTATCAACTACAGAGGCCGAGTACGTAGCAGCTTCAGCAGCCTCATGCAAGATCCTGTGGCTTCGGAAATTATTGGAAGACTGTGGAATGATCTGCAATGAAGGCACAGAAGTCTGGTGTGATAACAAATCCGCAATAGCCATAGCCAAGGATCCAATGCACCATGGGAGGACCAAGCACATAAACATCAAATTTTATTTCATTCGCAAGCTCGTCAAGGATGGATTGATTGTGTTGAAATACTGCAAAACAGAAGAACAACTGGCAGATGTTTTCACAAAACCCCTGAGCACTCAAAAGCACCTATTGATCAGAGATCAGCTGGGATTGTGTAATCCTCAGTCAAGGGGAGGATATGTTGAGAAACTGACTGAGGATTCAGAGATAAGAATGGGATCTGTCAAACTAGGTGAAAACCAAAGGGATAGTTCTGCAGCTGAAAAGCAAATTCATGGGAGCATTTAACACTGATGAAGACTAGACCACAACTTTGAATGAAACCATGCTCAGAAGGACAGAAGCAAAGGAGCGTCTTCAGAATGTGTTGTACGAGTCTGAGGACTCATGATTTATCTTTTATCTAGTAGTTAATGTCTTCAAATGTTAGTTAGTTATTACTTTTCAGTCATTAAGTTTCCTGTATAAGTTTGAATTCATTTCATAAAGTAAAGTAGAGGGAGTTACTAAAAACAGAGAGTGCTGTGTATACACTAAGACCTCTCCTTCTCAAAGATTGAACACTCTCCTGCTCCTTCACAAATCAACTGAGATACACTCTCGAATCCTAACAGTGCGAGGGGTTGTCGACCATGAGCTCGGCCACCGTGACTGAGGATGGCAGACTCCGGGATGTGCCGTCGAGTAGTATTAGCTTTCCGGCTGGTTTCTCACCGGCGGTGCATCCCATGCAGTTCCCCATCGCCGGAGTGATTGAAACTCCGGCCATCACTTATGAAGAGAAGCTTGCATAATATATACATATAGAATCCAACTACGGGAAACGCGAAACGGGAAACGCTATGATTATTAATAATATATATATTTTTCTTTTTTATTTGAACTAATAGTTTATGAAAATTTAATTTTATTTTAATATATTAAGGGGTGAGATGTGAATATAGAGGGAGGGTGAGGTTGGAACTTGTATTATTTTCTGATTATTAATTGAAATGTTTTTTTTTTCTATTTTATACGGGAAGTCAATGTATTTTATTTATTTTTTAAATTAAAAGAGTAGCAGTTTTCTTTTTTTTAGTTGAATATAAATTATTATTGTTTAAATTTAATGTAATAATTTTGGAAATTTGAGGGGAATCGGGGAAACGGTTATTTAGGGAGCGTGACTTGTCAGGTGGTTGCGTGGGACCGAGATTAATATTGGTGGAATTCAGGGGTTGATTCGCTAAAAGCGCTCCTTCCTAATAAGCGAACAACGCCAAGGCTATAACAGCAAACGTCAATAGAAATCCTATTGGAAGTGGACACGTACACTTTAATCGGTTTGTTGAGACACGTGTAGGGTTTTCAATGGTTGAAAAGAAGACTTGAAACCAACGATGCCGGGCACGGACTTCTCCTGTTTCTTTGATTGAGGACTGGCTCCGCTGCGCCGTGTTTGAAAACAAAAACGGTATGAATTTATTTATTAAAAATATAAATTTATAAGGAATCTAATTATAAGGAATCAGAGATTCATTTCTTTTGTTTAATTATAAGTAAAAAACATTATATTACATGTTATATTCCTCGCTAGCCGTTTTTATCCCCTTTGAAAAATATCGGTGTGAAATATTTAAAAAGTTCTAAATTCATATCCCATTAGATCGGATACGATGATAATAAGTTTTTTATTATGGATTTATGTTTGTAACCTGAATCTTATGTTATCGGGTTAAAATCATAGATTAAATATTCAATTCCCAAAACACGAGAACAGTAATTATCACAATTATAATAAAAAAAATTAAATGTCTCTCAAACTAATTTATCTTTGGTTTATTATTTCTATTGTTTTTAGTGCAATATAATTATAGAATAGTAACTCTCATGAGATTAAAAAATACCTTGTTTACCCTTGTGCAATTTAAACATAAATTTAGCTTAGTCTAAATATAATAAAGTTTTTTATTTATAACATATGAAGTATCTTTTTAAAAATTTAAAATTATAAAAAGTTTTGTGTTTTAGCCATTGTTTTTTAAGCATACGTGGGACCCATTAAAGAAAATTCTTATCCATTGTCTCAATTAAAATAAAGAATTTGAATAAATAAATAAATATAATACAACAAATATTTTACAATTGTAAAAAATTCAAAAAAGAGAGGAAAAGAAAAGAAGGGTCCTAATGTGAGAGGGCTTCATGGATGGTATCCAAAACGGGCCTCCACTGTTTAACGGGCCTAGCCCGGTTACCGGCGAACCCGGTGTTCTCCTCGCCCTTACAGGCTGCAGCCGGGAACAACAACCTCTCATCGGATCTAGATCCCTTCCCCTTCCTTCTCCGGCGAAGGCTTTCAATGGCGGCCTTCGCAACCTCCATCTGCCGGTCAGAGGCCCTAAACCCGAACCGATCAACCGGGACTACAACGTAAACCAATCCCGATCTCATCTCCTCATCGGCTTTGATCGGAGTAATCTTAGCTCCGACGGCGGCGCTATCGGCGAACGCCACCACGTGGCCGGGGAATTCGATCATAAGGTCGGCGGCGGTGGACATCTGCGCGCAGATGCAGCCGAGGGTGCCATCGGGGCCGATGAAGGAGACCGCCGGCGTTGATAGGGAGGTCCCGGAGAAGAAGCATGAGCTTTGATTTCCCATTGGAGATCTGGAATTCAGAGAAGAGAGGAGAAACGAGGCGATGAGGGTTTTGTCATCGGGGGTGGAGGTATTTATAGAATGCGGGAAAGAGGGGTGGAAGGGGCAGTGGAGGACACGTGGCGAATGGGGAGTGGTGGATAAGGGGAGTGTTTGAAGGGAAGTGGAAACCGAGTTAGAAGAGTGTGGATTTTTTTTTTTTAATTTTTATTTATTTATTTCAATTGAGTGGCGTTTTAGTGGAAGGAACACGGTGGAAGGTCAAACCTCCTTTTTGTTTGAAGAGCTAAATGATTATTGCAGTTGAATTAGCTTGACGGTTACAACTAGATTTTTTTTGTGTGTCTGTGTGTGTGTTATTAATTTGAAAATTCTAGTTTGAGAAAGTCAATTTATTATTTGTGATTATATATATATATATTGTAGTTATCATGGGCATATAAGACTCAGCTAGCTCTTATCATTAGACCGATCTTTTAAGATTAGGGATCCGGTCTTTGTTTGCAATAATATATAGTCATTGAATTTACATCTAACGGTTACAATTTATTTAAATACAGTGTTAAATAGAATGTAAAACTAATAAAAAATATAAAATATTTTATATATTATTTATATAAATAATAATTACTTGATCATTATTCAACTACTTTCATGATAAACAATGTTCATATAATACAAGAGGTTGACCAATGAGATGTGATAAAACCTTAAAAAGCTTGGATTAGTTGAATAACTTTTGATTTTGAATCCTTAAATACATAGAGAATTATCCTTTATAAGAATTTCAATATCTTGCTCTTTTAAGAAATGAGTAAAAAAGCTAAAATAAAAATATAGGGCTGCATTCCTGACTTGTTCTTTTTTTTTTTTAAAGAAAAATATAAATAACTTTTTTTAAAGATATCAGATATTAAGTACGATTTAAGGAAAAAAAATCTATTTCTACTTAATAAAAATACAATTATGGATAATGTTTTTTGTGATTATAAAAATGAAATACAAGCATTCTTATTGGAATAGTAATTAAAAATATGGCTTTCTTTTGACTTTTTTTTTTTTGTCGAGAAAAACGAAATCCCTAACAGGATCCGTTAAACTAAGACATGGGCGTGCACACGCTTCAACTGCGGCCTGTGGGGCCCGCGCACACGTGAGCGCTGGGGCCACCCACACAGACATGCACCCAGCTCTCAGACATGCACCCTCACCCCAAAGATTCGAACTCTCGCCATTTGCGAGACGTCCTCATGGGGGACCAAACTTTTGACTTCAGAATCAATTTTGCCTGATAGACAAAGTATTCTGACCACCTCTAGTGCTCTGCTTCATTCTCCTCCGAAATTATATATATAGACATATTAAATATATTCATGGCATATATGAAAAACATTATACACATTTATTGATAAGTAGAATTTTACTATGGTGCAAAACACTGAAAATTAATATCATCGAAATTATTCTAATCAAAATCATTAAATTTATTACATATAATAAATAATGTAAAATAAAATATACAGTACAAGAAAGACCTATTTGTTGTGTCCATGCTCTGCAAGAAAAAAATTTTGTTTGATGCTGTCTTTTAACATCTCTGTAGCGTGTTTTGTTTATATATATATATATATATACATGACCAATACCAAAATAAAAAAGAAAAATAGAAAAAGAACCATATGAGAGAGGAGGCACGTACACTAGATTACAGGAAAAATCAAAGCATCATTTGAAGGAAAGACTGGGAAAAAAAAGGAAGAATATAAGCAAGTAGATAAAAACCTAACTCACAAAGTTTTACATTGTTTCTATTCTATATGACACCAAATATAACCTGCCAAACACCAAATGGGAAAAAACAAGAAAAGAAAAGCTTCTTCATGCTAGACTGGACTACCAGTAGAAGGTAATGTGTGTACTTGAGTTCCTCATGGGCTTACTTGATGTATTGAGAAAGCCATTTGAAGCCGTCACCGTAACCCATCTTGCGGACAATGCTGCACATGAAGACCTCAAGAGGGCGAACATTGGAGTCTGCTAGATTCACCTTGCCCTTGCCAGTGGTGAAGTTGCTTAAACCCAGGTGATAACGCAGCTCCTCCTCAGATGCTGCATATGGGATGTCAATCTTGTTCCCAAGTATGAGGAAGGGGACCATGGCAAGGGAATCATCTGAGAGCAAAGCATCCAACTCCTTCTTTGACTCTGCAAACCTCTCCTTGTCATAGGCGTCCACTAGGTACACCACTGCATCAACCTACAAAAGTATGCAATTCAAAACCAGGTGAACTACTTACGAAATTCAATCACCAATAAACCAAGCGCAAGTGTACTTTTCCTTGGTCACTCTCTCAAAGTATTCACAGCAAGTTTATTGTTATTGTTTAAGGTATTCTGCTTCTTTTGGATGGTTATGTGACCTAAGTCCGTGGATGTTAGTTCAGCAAACCAAACAAGCAAAGTGTAAGAATCTTTTCTTTAATTATACTTTCAAAGGACAGTCATCAGGCCATTGTGTTGTACGGCTTAATGCCTTTTGCTTCTGCTCGAAGGTGGCAATGTTTATGTCTTTCCTTTACAACCAAAGCAAAGTTGCAAGACATTAGGAATCAGATATTCCATCATAAAGCTATGCTGGTAACCCCCACCATCCCCCTTTCTCTTCTATTGACAATTGTAGATTCATTACACCCAATCTTATACCTTTTTGCAACAAAGATTTGCTAGTTATTCTGCGTATGATGTTCAATTATGAAGCCATTTACAGGCTCAAACTGAATTTATTCCTCCTACATAGCCATTCCTACACAGTAACCCTTGTGCATTCAAATCAGTTCGATGGAAGATAAAAATCTGAGAACATGGCTATGTCACCAAAAATTTGCAACTGCATTTGAAATCCTATCTAAGTGCTCACAGTATCAGTGAGTCCAAATTAGTCAATAAACAAATTAACAACAAGATGAACAGCAGCATAAGCATCTGCATGGGCCTGGGCAATTTTAAGGCTTAACACAACTAACTTTAAAAATTCCAATAAAAGTCAAAAAAAAGTGAGACAAATTTTCAGTATCAAATTGGGATCGTTCGACAGAATGCTAAATTCAAAGTATGGAACACTAATCTAAACCAATTGTCACTCATTGTACAGTTTTTGCATGTTCAATGATTGTTTCTAGAAATCAGAGTACATGGAATCCGGTTAAGCATCTCTAGGTGCAACTAAGGAATTTATGATACTGTAATAAACACATGAACTTTCTCAAGGGCCACTATAAGGGTTTTAAGCATAGCAATGAAATTTTCAAAAACATTACCATTCAAGGGTTATATTTGTTGTGAACAGGCCGATAATGGTCGACTTGCATTAGAAAATATCAAGGTTAGTAATGCAATTGACACATGACATTACAGGAGTTTGCATAGCTACAACAACGAATGCCAGAATAAAAATAGTAGGGAAAGAAATGGCGTAAGCAAGAACATGGAATTCTTAAGAGTAATGTTCAGAATGGAAGTTTCAGATAATAATGAATTCAAATGACGGCCAGAATGCGTACTGCAGATCATATGAATATGTTATTTGAACTTCATTCATAATAAACCTGCTTCTTCTCAGGGCTTGGAAAGAATAACAGGCCGGGTGGCATAGCACATAATATTGATTAAGGCATAAAGGGGATCAGAAACTAGTTTGTGCAAAAAAAAAATATGACGACAAGGCATAAAACAAGCTAGAATATCAAAAATAAGGCAAATTCTAGATCATATATTGAACCAGGAAGGCCAATCCAGTGCACAGGCATGATGAAATTAACATCAATATCAGTTTAAGCTGATAAATTATAAATGGTGAAAGTGTGAACTAGATGAAAATTATAAAGGGAAATTGCTAAAGTAATTGTCACAATAAAATTTATTCTCAATTGAACCATGCGCACAATTGCATACCTTCAAAACTACTTGGGATGAAAACGAAACAGAAACTAAAGCTAGAACAGAAGATCCATAGATCTAAAAAAACCTAATGTTTAAAGATCAAAATAATACCTTGGTGTAATAATCCTTCCATACACGGCGAGCGATCCGATGACCTCCAAGATCAAACGCCTTGAACTTGATCTTCCCGATGCTCAGCTCCTCCGACGTCGGATACTGCGTCGGCTGATGCTGAACCAATCTCTACCCAAACCAAGAAAATCAAATCAAACAAATCAATTCAAACCCAGAGAAAATTCAACAATAAATCAAATCCCGGCCAAAATTGAAGGAAAAAATCGCACCTCATCCTTGAGCATATGTAGGAGCGTCGTCTTCCCGGCATTATCTAGCCCTAGGAACAAGATCTTCGCTTCCTTCTGCCACAATCCAAGAGATGCAAGGACACCATAGAACCAATCCACAAGAAACATGATCGACAGAATAAATCACCTCAAAGCACGCCGGAATCCGAGAAAATTCGATCAGATCTCGCTATCACGGCACCAATAAGTCGCCGGAGAGAGCAGAGGAGAGATGAAAACGAAGAGAAGTAGGAGAGAGAGAAAGAACACGGCTTCGTATATAAGGTGTGAAATGGTTACTGGATCAGCCGGTGAAATTGGGCTGCGCTTTATGTCTCACGAGATAGTGACTGGGTGGATGACCGGAAGGCGCCGGTCATTAATCCGATAAAAGGGATTGGAGGAGTCTCGTCATCAGCTGAATCTCAACCATTGGCTTATAATCTAACGATCATAAATTCAAAAGGAATGAATTATGTGTTATTCGCATAATAGCCCATATAAATATTTATTTTAGAGTAAATTATTCCTGAAACCATGTGCCAATGCAAAGAATGGTTTTGCATTTTTAAAATTTGATAATCCACCTAATTTTCATGAATTTGAAAATCAAATTTTATAAATAACTTTTCAAGTCATCCATTTTGATATGACAAACCAATGAAGTCTAACACAACACTTATGAGGTTGAAAAGGAGTCTATAAATAACTTTTTTTATTTTTATAACCCATTTTTATAGATAAATTTATCTTTTTTCTCTAATATGGTTTTGTTTTTCATTGTATATAGTTTGATATATTTTTTTATTACAGTCCCTGTTTTGATGTGTTTTATTGTCTTATGTCTTCACCGTTTATGTATAACTTTTTTATTTTAATATATTTATGGTTTATTCATTATATATATATATATATATATATAAGTAGTATAATCAAAATAGAAGTATACAATTAATATGTTTTGGAAGGATATATGTGAAAGACAACATGGTAAGTTGGGCCGGGGCAGTTAATGGGCCGAGCCAAGAGATCCACCACCAAGGGTATTTTGGTAATTTAGTAGGCAGCAGAGACTATATAAGAGCTTCCTCTTCCGGAGAACCAAAACCCTAGCCCTAGCGTAGCGCCGGCCGTCATCGCTGTCTCTTCTAGCTGGTGCGTCGATCGGATCAAGCACTAAACCCTAGTTTTTCATCCACTGTTATGGTTTTTCATGGTTTTATGTTCGAATTTATGTTGAAATAGCTGTTTTTTTTATATTTTTTTTAGGTAATCAATGGCGAAATCGAAGAATCACACGGCGCATAACCAGTCCTACAAGGCCCACAAGAATGGGATCAAAAAGCCCCGCCGGCACAGGCACACCTCGACGAAGGGGGTAATCATCTCTTCCTCTACTCCATTTCCCCAAAGTTTCAAATTCTTTTTTGGATTTCTTGTTAAATTTGATTTCATTGAGTGTAATTGTTGAAATGCAGATGGATCCGAAGTTCTTGAGGAACCAGAGGTACGCCAGGAAGCACAACAATAAGAAGGAAGGTTCAGGAAGTGAGGCGGAGTAGTGAAGAAGAGGTCTCAATAGAAGCTTTTTTGTTTCGATTGAACTAGTAAACCTTTTGTTTGATTTCATGTTAGAATTGGATCTTAAATCTATGTTTTTTATGTCAGTCTGTTTAGACTGTTGTTTACTTTGGATGATATACTAATTTGGCTTTTTCAGCTCCATGTTTTGATTTCTATATCTCGTGAATTTGTTGTTTGTCTTGTTTGCTTAATCTTTTGGGTTGTTTACTGTATGAATATTTGTTTGTTTGTGTTTTTTGAACTTCTTTGTTTGTGCCATTCATTTTAGGTTTAGTAAATGAATTCGGGGTATGTATTTTGAAGCCATTTCTTGTGTTCCTTAAGTCTTTATAATATTGGTCAAGTACCTGTAAAAATAGGATTTTTCTGGCAAACAACCAGTCAATAATTTGCCAATTTATATGTGGGAACTAGGAAGTTTTTTATTTTCTCCTCCAAGTTGATTATAATTGATGTCATTTATTAATTTTTAAACCATGTTAGACTTCTATTGAAGTGCGCCCATCTTTTTTTTCCTTTTTTTCTACAACTTTTGTTGGCAGCATATCTTTGGATAAGGCACACTGATTCATCGATATTAGTTTGTCACAATGAACTTGTTACTTTGTAATAATAACAAGTTGTTGCCTAGAGATCATCGAAACTTGTTAGACATTGTTATTGTTAATGCATGTCTCAGAGCTAAACTTGAATTGCATGTACAATGTTTAGTAGCTCTTGCAAGCATTCATATGTACTATAGAGAGCTCTCACTTTGAGAATTTGTTGCTGTTGTTGCATAGTTTTCTGGAACTCCTTTTTTGTTGTTTTTCTTTTTTAGATCTTATGCCTTCAAGTCTATGTTATTGAGCTTTGATTCTGATTGCTTGTTTGGTTTCTACGTCCTTTTTTTTGTGTACCACTTATGAGTGGATTGCTAAATGATACAGTAATGCTATTCTTACCATCTAGGTTTATCATGTAGATTTTTCAACTGTTTGATGATCACTTTTTTTTTTCCTTATTTTGGTGGTTAGATAACCAAGATAACAATTTCAAGATGCATTGAACAGTAATGAATACTTGGGAGTCTAATTAGTATTTCTTGTTCTAACCATAAATTGTTATAATTGATGCAACCCATCATATCTTGATATAATCACTCAAGAAGCAAGTGCTAATCATTTTGTTGGCATTGTTGAGTTTCTTAAACACAAGAGGAACAGCTTGTTGGCAGTGTGTTTTTTTTTTGTATATGCCTGAAATTGAATGATTTCTGGTTGTTACCTTTGTTTTTCTGATATATTAATCTTATTCAGAACTCTGTTTAATGAATTGACTATTCACTATGTTTCAATCCACTGGATTTGCATGGATACATGCAAGTCAGTTTTTAGGTACCAGAATTGTTTGGATTCATTGTAGTTTAATGAAATAAAAAGAGCCATGGTGGTTTGACAAATCCAAATTTACATTAAGTTTGATTTATGGATGTGGCTTAATTGAGTCCATGAAAGACTATCAATCTTCATGGTATTTGATATGTTTTTTTTTCCCTATTTGCTTAACCTAGAAATTTAGGTCATGAGGTGTTTTAATACGAATTAAGTTGAAAGTTAATGTTTTGAGGGTTGAAATTTTTGTTATTCCTATTATTTTGACTTTTGGTTAATTAGATTTTATTTTAGGTTTAAATTGGGTTGTTCTGTTTTTCCCATTTATTCCTTAAAATAAACATATTGTACTTTTTTTATCTTCGTTAATTAGATTCTCAAATTTTATTAGTAGTAACCCTAATTGTTAAATATCCACTTTTGCATTTACCCGAAAAAGTTTTTTGCCTGATATATAATATCGCAAAATATCAACAGTATATATATATATATGATTAATAATATCTCTTTGTAATGCATGTGTGGTTTTTTTTATAATTTACGCTCCATAAATATTTTTTAGTTTTTTTAGTTAAAAATAAAAAGAAAAGGGAGTTTGTCCAATGGCTTTTGATAAAAGCTAGAATCTAACATTTACAAAAGATTTTTTGTTCCATTTTATTTATATATCCATAAACTTTTCTTTGATGATTGTATTATGTGAAAACTCAAATCATTAAAGCCATTTCTTTTCTTTCCATTATGCTTAAATAGAAGAAAAATAAAAGAATAAAAAAAAGGTTATTTATATATATATTTTAAGAAAATAACCAAAGCCCTGGCGGACTAGAGTGGGAGAGAGAAAGAGAGTGCCCATGTGCTATTTTGTCATTTTAAAAAAATAAAATTATTTTACCAACTTATTATTGAATGGTTAATTAGTGTAACGGAAATTAAATTTTCATAGAACATATAAAAAAATAAAAAAAAATCATAATGTTGAAATAACCATTTTAAATGCTAAAAGCGTGTTCATTTCGGCATAAGTTGGAGAAAGTCAAAAAATGGAGAAAGTGTCACTTCTCTTAAGGGGTGGAAAATGGTGAAAGTGATATGACTTTTACCACTTTTTGTGTTCATTTTACAGAAAGTCTCTTCCATGAAGTGCTCATTCTTCCAGTGATGGTGTTCATTTTCGGTATAAATGGTGTCACTTCTGAAAGATCTTTGGATGTGGGATAAAGTGAGGACTCACTTCTCCCATTTCGGTGTAAAAAATGCGAGAAAGTGAGGACTCATTTCTTTCACTTTGGTGTAAAAAATGCTGAAGTGGGTTATAACTAAAACTCACACTTCCCCACTTCAGAAGAAAAAAATATCAGAAATGGAGAAAATCAGTCAACTTCCCTCCATTTTCCTCCATTTACATTTAAATGAACACGCGTTAAAGAAAACTAACCGTGATGAAGAAAGAATGAGGGTTGGATATTATTTTTTATTTTTGTCATTAAAAGTTTTTATTCTCTTGGTCAAATTATTCATATATATATATATAAAAAAAAATCCAAAAGAAATAAATTATGAGGTTTAAGAGCAAAATTAAAACCAAAAAATTCAATAGGATAATAATTAAAAAAAGGGTAACCATTTTCCAAGATTGAAATTAGGGAGAGATGAAGATGAAGCTTCCATACAATTAAATAGAAAAATTCATTCTTGTCAAAGAGTATGACATGGTTGAATGATATTCTCTGACATCCCCCAATCTCAAGGAGTCAAAGAAATGCAGCCAATTAAAAAAACAAAAAAAAAAATCCAATAATTAATGACTCCCATTCTTCTGATTCTAGAAAACATTTTTCAAAATTTTCATGTCTTCAAAGAGTTGGTGTTTTTTAACTTATTTATTTATAAATCTAATTTCACATGAAATTATGAAATTACCCTTATTTTTACTCATTAATATTCCGGTGCTTGCCATAAAATGCAAGTTCTTAGATATATGCACTTTTGGTATTATAAAAAAAACAAATGACAAATTTATATATATATATATATCATAGGAACTGATAACGAAAGATGAAAATTTTCAGGAACTAATAAGTAATTTTCCATGACAGTTTTTTATATTTTTCTATGATATCTATATTTATTTAATGTTTGGCATTTCATATACTCTTTCTCTTTCTATTTTTTTAATTTTTAATTTTTAATTTAATTGTCAACGTGTCAAAGGATGAGACATTATTTTCAAATCACACAAAGCCTCATTGACAATGATACATTTTTTTTTTTATTCCATTAATTTAATGACAATAAGATGAAGGTGTGTGTATGTGTGTGATTGTGTTGGTTTGAAGAACATGGATAAGCATCACATAGATGATGTGAATTAAATTAATGTGACAAGTTTTAAATAGAAGGGAAATTCAATTTGGTTTCTATAAACTAAGATTTATATGAACTAAGATTTATCCATTTGTTTCTCTAATTTCATCATATTTTTATGATGTTAGGAGGTATATATATATATATATAAAAACACATGCCGAGAGAAATCTAAGCTTTGGTGCCACTCTTTAAGTTAACGGTAAAAATAATATATAAAAATGAAATATATATTGAGAAAAATAAATCTTACAAAAATTGATTATATTTTTATTTAAAAAATATAAATACAATATCCAAGTAATAAAAATACATCTCAAATTTTTTCATCTTTTATTTTACTTATATTCATAATTTTTTCCCCTTTATATTATATATATAACCAAAATGCTTTTCATCAGGTGATACCAAACCGATAAAAATGTCTCATGAGAATCTTCATTGCTTAAGGTTCAAAATCAGCCAAACACACAAACACTAAAAAAAAAAAAAAAAAAGGGTCAAAACAATTAATTCTCATCGATGCACATATTCTAAGTAAATACCCAAATTACTCTTAAATAGGATTGTTGAATCGGATCATTGAACTATAAGTAAATAATTATTATTTATATAAATATTATATAAAATATCATGTACGGTTTTTACTATTTGCACAGTTTATTACTATTTGCCACTGTTTATCACTGCTCCTAAATGTAAAATCAAACGACTATCGCAAATATTCCTAAATTTTAAATCTAAAAATGTCCCTAAATATATATATATATATATATATATATATATATATTGGTTGCATTCTAATCCAATGTCAACAAATTGTGTTGATTGACCACCTTATTAAATCTCTCTCTCTCAATTTTTATTCCATTCAATCAGTGAATTATTTTCTTTATGTTCACTTTATCCATGAGTTCTAACCAAGCTAAGGATAAGAACAAAGCTTATATATATATATATATATATATATATATATATATATATATATATAGTCTGTATTTGGATATGAAGTCATTTGAGTTGTCTTTCAGAAATTATTGAGTTAGAAACAATTATATATCTAAATTATTTATAATTATATGTGTGTCAGTGTGTGTGTATTATATATATATATATATAACTTTTTTTGGGTCCCACCAAATTTCTTCATATTTATTAATATTAGACTTTAAACTAAATTGTACTTTTATATCAGGCCATTCATCCAAAGAACTTTCATTTAAATTATTTAGTAGAATCCCCAAAATAGACCATCTATTTTTCTAAACCGGCCCTTTTAGTCATTCTAATATAATTTGAGCCTTTTTACTCCTTTTATTTTTTAAATTGGGAACATTGAGTCCCTTATGCTAACGGGGTTAAATTTGCCGTTAAATGATGCTGATGTGGCTTTATAAATTAAAAAAAATATTTTAAAAATATTTTAAAATTAATTTACAAATAAAAAAACTAAACGGGTACGGAGGATTTCGAGATGAAGTCTAAACGGGTTTGGATCCGCTATCATTGGCGGATCCGAACCCGTTTAGTTTTTTTATTTGTAAATTAATTTTAAAATATTTTTAAAATATTTTTTTTAATTTATAAAGACACATCAGCATCATTTAACGGAAAATTTAACCCCCGTTAGCATCAGGGACTCAATGTTCCCAATTTAAAAAATAAAAGGAGTAAAAAGGCTCAAATTATATTAGAGGGACTAAAAGGGTCGGTTTAAAAAAATAGAGGGTCTATTTTAGGGATTCTACCAAATTATTTCCATTTTGAAGAAGAGAAAAAGAGATAATAACATTGCACTCGCACCCACATACTCTCACTGAGATGTGGACCTCCTGGCTTTTTACCTTGGAGGCCCAAGATTACTTTTTTTTTGGGACTTTTTTTCTTTTAGGATTTATTTTTTTAAAAATATTTAGCTTGAAATAAATAATAGAATTTTTAAATTTAATGATTTATTTTTTTTCTTGATCAATTTAAAAATATTTCATATGCTCCTCTCACGTGATCTTTGTCACTAAAGACCCACGTGATTAATAAATTAATGATTTATTTATTTCTTGATTGAAGTGTTCATTGGATAATATTTGATTTTTTCAATATATATATATATATATATATTTTAGATCTTTTTTTTAGTTTTTCAAACTAAAAGAAATAGAAAAGCAGCATTTTGTTCAATGTTCATTTACATGTAAATATTTTTGAAATATTTAATATAATCCATATAACTCATTTTCATCATTAGAATGCCATGAGGTGACCCTTAGCAAATTAAATTATAACATCTCATGAATTATTTTTAATTTTAAAAGTTTAGTATGTACCAATAAAATAATCAATTTTATAAAGAAACAAAATATTAATATTAATCATGCTAAAAATATATCAAAAAAAAATCTTAAACAAAATATCAAACTGATTTTTTTCATGTCATTGATTAAGCATGCTCTAAATTAAAAATTTTCTGTTATTGAAATCAACTCTTTCTTAAAAAAAAAAAATTAAAAAGTAATATTCAAATTCAAATTCAAATTCAAATTCAAATCTAATATAACTTCACAAATATAAACAAGTTCATGAAAAGGCTAAAGAATATTTGGGTGTAGAGTTTCAATGAATAGTAGTTCCATCTTTTTCAATCTACATAAAGAAATAGGATTAACTCATAATTGCAATTTTGCTTTTTCAAATGGTCCTAAATATAAACACATGGTTTTAGCTTTAATATAAAGAAATAATCAAACTCCAAATTGTACCATGGTCCACAAGCTTTTATCTTCTTTTTTGGTTTATATTATGATCACCAATCCTTATATTTATTAAAGAGCCGTTTGTTTCACAAAAGTGGCCATCAAAATGGCCGAAATGACCATTTGCAGCCCACTTCGATGTGTTTGTTTCATTTATTTGGACCCGGAAATGATGATGTGACAATTTCTGAGTTTCGTCACTTCGATGTCTGATTTCAGCTGGAAAAATTCTGAAACCACGATATCTCAAACGATACCATTATATATATATATATATTATTTTATGTTACTATATCCTTTTTTATAAAACTCTAGGTATTTTGAACTGGATTATTTTAAAATTTGTGACATTTAAGAAACTAGTGAATCAAAAGCTTAAAAAAATAAAATAAAATCATTATAATTATTATTTATTACATTTTTGTAAATAGCTTTTGAACGATATTTCTTTTTCACAACATATAAGAGCACAAAAATTTTCAAATCATCTCATGATGTTAACTTGTTTTAATATCACTTGTGAACATTTAGCATTATATATATATTGTTTTTTATATAATTTACTTTTTTTTTTAATTTTTAAGTTATAATCATAACAAAACATTTACATTTAAAAAAAATGATCAATTACATAATTATTACAGTTACCATCGCAATAGGTAAAATATTTAATTCCCATAGCATAGTGTGATATGACTTATCCACATTATCAAAAAATATTAAGAATAAATATTATTATACTTTTAAAACTATTTATATATATATATATATACACCCAAAATTTAGGAACATATTTATATTTAAAATCTAGAACTGTTTACAATAGCTATTGAATTTCCACTAAATAATTATAATTCATTTAAATATAATAACAAATAGTATTTATTGTGAAAAAATATAAATTAGTTTATATAGTATTTATATAAATAATAGCGAGTTAATCATAATCTAACAATTTCCAATCAACATTTTTAGTAGACAGTAATATACGTATTTACTTAAATAATTTATTACTCATATATATATATATATATATATATATTGTGCGGATGATTATGAAAATAAGAATAAATAAAGTTTTCAACATACAATAAAAATAATAATAATAATAATAAATCGTTGATGAAGAATGAAGGTCAAAGCCGAAGCCGCTCAACCGCCGACCAACCGCCTGCCAAACAGCCAAAGCCATGGAGAAAAACCGTGTGTTATAACTAGAAGACTTATCTGTAATTCTACCAAAGTTCAAGGACTAATACATAAACTGGTCAATTCCCTTCATCAAGCCTTACTTTCTCTCTCTATTTAAACACCAACACAGAGAAAGACAGAAAGAGAAAGAGAAAGGGATTTCAGAGCTTGAGAAAAAATAAATAAAAAAATGGAAGAAGAGAAAGGATTTGGATTGAATGAATATTGCTCAAGTGCTTCAAGGTTGTGTTTATGTAGGATATGCCATGAAGAAGAAGATGAGAGCTCAACATCCATGGAGGCTCCTTGTTCTTGTTCTGGAACTCTCAAGGTTCTTTTCTTTTCTTTTCTTTTCTTTTCTTTTCTTTTTTATTTATTTATTTATTATTTTCAATTTGTTTTTTGTCCTTTGATATATATATATATATATAATTGATTATTTTTTTAATGTTTTGTTTATTTAGTTTGCTCATAGAGGATGTATACAGAGATGGTGTGAGGAGAAGGGGAGTATTGTTTGTGAGATCTGTTTGCAGGTTTGAGCTAGTTTTTATTTATTTATTTATGAGTTTTCTTGTATTTAAAGGAAAGATTAAAAGAGTTGTTTTTTTTTTTAAATATGTTGGAAATATTTCCTTTGTTTTTTTTTTGTGAAATTGAGTTATTTATTTATGCAGAAATTTGAGCCAGGATACACAGTTCCACCCAAGAAAGCTCTTGTTGATGTGCCAGTTACAATCAGGTTCTCATTTTATATTTATTTACATTTATGTTTGTATTTTTATTTTTAAAGCATTTTCTGGTAATGAAATATAATACAGATAAATGATTTGTGAAAATTGAGAGGGAAAGGTGGAACCCCACTTTGGATGCTTGCTCATCTATTAATTTGGAAATTGTAATTTTTTTTTTGTCCATTTAAATCCTAAAAACAATAAAATATATGGGGGAAACCCACCTGCGTATCATAGCCTGCACCAATGCATCTCTGCTAACATGTGCCCCCCCTGCCCTTTTTCTTTCTTTCAATTCAATCCATATTCAGTGTTCATTTTGCATACATTGATTGAACAATAATAATGATGATGATGATAAAACATTTATTTGTTTGCAGAGGAAGTCTGGAAGTCCCCAGGTTGAATTATGATCCAAGTTCTGATGAGGAAGAGGAGTATCCGGCTTGCACTGCTGCAGCAGAGAGAAGCTTCTCGTATTGCCGATCGATCGCTTTGATGGTGAGTCACATTGAAACTTCGCATGCATTTCCTGAAATTAGACACATTTTAAGTTTGAAAATAAAGAGGAAAAAAAAAGGGATGATTTCAATGCTAATGTTTTTTTTTTTTTACTAACATTGACTTCACTTGCAGTTCACTCTTTTCTTGCTATTCAGACATCTTGTGGTTGCTCTATCAATTACTGCTGATCATTATGCACTAACAGTTCTCATTGTGAGTAACTAAATATATGTTTAAAGCAATGATTGAGATGAACAAAGCATTGTTTGATCATTATTTTTATTATGCAGGTATTTGCATTGCGAGCAACCGGAATACTTTTACCATTTTGTTTGATGATGCGGATAATCACCATCCTCCAACAGCAACAGCAGCAACATTTCGAGGTGAGTTCTCAAGATCTCTTTCGCTTAAAAAAAAGCGAGTGTGAGCAAACATTTAATAGTTTTCTCTGGTTTTCTCCTTCTTTTTCTCATTTGTCAATAGGGGGCTGATGAATCTTCAATGCAAGAAATGGAAGCAGATGAATCACGGCATCATGTCATCGACATACATTCATAACTTTGGACCTTCCCATCTGCATCATGATGTTAATAATAGTAAATATCAAATTCAATTTGTATATCGTAAATAGAAAGGAAGTTGTAGAATTTGAGAGTTTGTGGTTAAAATGTAACCCAACAGAAGTTGCAGAGAAAGGTGGGCTGAATGCAGCCTTACATAAGTGTCCTTTGATTCTTTGCTTAGTTGTATGTTTGCTGTGGAATCAGTACAAGTGTTGCTGCGGCCCCAGGCAACCTTTCATACCACCTGAAACGAAACAATGAAAGACTTTGAAAGAGAAGAGTTTTAATACCTGTAATTCTGATGGAGAAATCAATATCTCTTCATTGATGTATTGCAGTAATAAACAACATTCATTTCCTTTGCTGAAATTAGGCTTTTATTCCCAAGAAAGTGATCTTGATAGCTCCTTGCTAAGAGCTTGGTGTGCTCAGAACATAACACAAGTAACATGCAATTACTTTTGAGAGCAGTGTTTCTTCAGAAACAATAAATAAATTTGAATTCAGAAGTCATCCAGAACAAAGTAAATCACCACTACTCTTTTGAAGATTTCAGAAATGAATCTACAAAAGATACTCAATTTAAGAAATAAGGGAGGATGTTAACAGGGAATAAACAGCAATAATGATGATTTGGCTAGATGATGTAATCAACATTAATGCAATAACTAACTTCCATACTGATCTATGTTCAAAACTTCAAATCATGGCTAACGAACATGTGGTTAGAGCAAAAGCTCTGATTGAAAGAATTTTGGAAGCACAAAGAAGGTTTTCATCTTCCATTGCTCAGTCCCTTTCCAATTTGCAATCAATTTATGAATTTCTTACCTGAATCAAATAAGACGATGGTTGGGTGTTCAATGAGGTTGGTGAATCACCAAAGAAGCTATTCAGAGAGAGAGAAGATGCCACTTTTTATGTCTTCCCTGGTTGTTTTCCTAATTGACAGCAAATAGGCAAAAAGCATGTGCCACGGTAAGAAATGCACCGTCAAAGTATGATGAGAACAACAGAATAAGCAGCAAGGCATGGTACTTTTAATTGCAGTATCTTGCTAGGGAACAAAACCATCAGAACTTGAGGAGATCTACAAGCAAAGGTGGTAGCTGCAAATCACATAGGAAACTATTCTGTGGTTGATATGAGAAAGTTCTTTCATATTTAGACAGGTTATTTAGTTGAAAAAAAAGTCTAACAACTCCTACAACTTTACAAAAGAGCACTCACCAGACTCCTTATGCTTGAACTTTATCATAAAGATGCTTGCATCAGTTCTGCAAACTACTTGATTCATTCCTCTTTGTACTACTTTCTACACAAGCAGGACCAGTTCCACATTTTACGCCTTCTCTCAAGTCTAAATTTACCATGTAACATTTTGAAGGCATTTTATCAGCTGATCCACTTAAAGATGGAGAACAGGGCTTATCCATTCCCATTAGTCATCATATACTGGAATAATGAAGAACTATTTTGTTTTCTTGTCCATGGACAACAATTGTCTTCGGTAAAACATAAAACTTGCAGTCCTACTGCATGCCTTGACCAGTACTGTAGCTATTTAGAAAAATATATCAACAAGGATTCAACTCAGAAAACATCTCATTCTTGCTTTGTCCAGAAAGACATCAATTAAGAATAGTATAAATACAACACTGGCCACCACATGGTCAATTAGGACCCTGAAATTAAAAGACATTTTCAGGGGCAAGAAAAGTTAGCTGAGGTACTTCCAATAGTCTTAATAGACAAAAGCAAGGTTTTCACTACTCACTAGAATAAGATATTTCTTCGTTTCATAAAGTCTCTCAGAACCAGATATTTCGGTAAGTTTACTCTATGAACTTGTGCCTCCAGCAACAAATCTTGTGAACATGCTCTATAGGAAATGAACTTTCAAGAAGATTGAAGATGACAAAATAAAAGGTTAAGAGAAGCTACATTTAATGTGCTTTCTTCATAAGCAACCAAAACAACAAGAACAACTGGAGATGACAATATATATCGGTAGCAACTATAAACAACAAAGAAAATTGTACCGTGTTCTCTTATACAAGCACATCAGTATATCCAACAATATAGACATAGTCAACGGACTTTGGATCAATTGGCACTGTGTTCCCTCTTAGTTTAGCAAGCACATCAGTATATCCAAAAAAAAAAAAAAAACAATATAGACATAACAACATAACCTGAAGTTATATGTGTCCACCCATCAAGTGTGCTATTGCGTCATTTTGCTAAAAATTGAATGGAAACCCTGAATGCACATTTAACAGTGAATCCTAAGGACATTAGATGACAATATAACATAAGTTTACAAAGTAAATAGAAGAATATGCCTTACACTAGTTGTTAAGATGATATCAATATGGCAAAATCCTCAACCACATACCAAGAGTTTCCAATCAAATGGTGCAATAGCCACCTAACGATAGAATTAGAAAAGCCGATGCCCAGTTTGGTTAGGCAGTCTTTTCTTGACCCTCTTCTCCATCCTCTCTGCCCAGTGATTGAACACATTAGAAACCTGAAACTTCCCTGAAAACTTCATCTTTTGAGCCATCTCATAGAGCACATCTGGCCTGCCAGCTCTGGAAAAATCCGTCGCAAATTTATTGTAGTCAATCTGCGGTGCATTCATCCCTTTGTTTATCATCTCCTCAATATATTTATGTGCCTCTTCCGGCCTCCCATGTCGGATATGGCCTCCAATAAAAACCGTATATGAATTCACATCTGGGCACATCCCCTTCTTCCACATCTCCTCCCAAACAGCACATCCCATATCATAGTTATTGCCATGGAAGTAAGACTTCATCATCATGTTATAGGTGTGAATTGTCGGCTCAAAACCATTCTTAATCATCCTTTTGTAAATCCTCACTGCATCATCAGGCATGCTCCGGTTGGTCATAAGTTTGATTAATGCATTGTAAGTACGGCCATCCGGCGGGCATCCCTTCTCCTCCATCTCCTTCAGCAACCCTGAAACCTTATCCATCCTCCTTGCATTCCCAAACCCGACAATCAAGCAAGTGTATGTCGCTGCATCTGGAGCAACACCTGCAGCCAGCATTTCCTCGAAACATCCGACAGCATTATCCATCTTCCCCCCTTTGCACATGTCATGAATCAGTACTGTGTATGTTCGCGCATTTGGCCTTGGTCCCTTGGTTTTCATCAGCCCAAACATCTTAAGGGCCTCTGGTCTTCGCTGCGCTCTTATCAGTCCTTCAAGCATGGTATTATGAGCAACAATATCTGGCTTGAATCCATTATCAATCATCTCATTCCATATCCTTGCAGCTTCAACCAAGTTCTTCAGCTTGCACCATCCAAAGAGAAGCACAGTGTAGGTCCGGAGATTGGGCGGGTACTGATCTTTCATCTTTGCAAACAAGGAGTTCGCTTCTTTGCCAAGCTTAGCTTTTGCCAGCGAATCAATCAAGCAATTGAAGGTCTCAGAATCCGCTTTAAAGCTAAACTTTTTCATGAGCTGGAAGATGCCCATCGACTTCTTCATCTCGCGAGCAGAAGCAAAGGCCTTGATTGAGATCTTGAACGCCTCCATCGTGAGGAGCTTTTGTTTTCCCATCTCCTCGAGCATGGCCACCATGGTCTCGAACTGGCGTGTTTTGCCGAGAATGGTGAGCATTGCGTTGTAGGTCTCAGAGTCATGACCGAAACCAGGACGAGAGGCAGACCATCGGAAGAAGCGGTAGGCGGGCTTGTGGGCGTGCCGGAACCGATCGAGGACGCCGATCACAACGGACTTCTCAATATGGGCACCGCACCCATCGAGAACAGCCTCCATGTTGCGATCGGAATCGAAGAGCTCGTTGATGATGGTACAAACCCTGTCCACTTCCGGCGAACGCCCGTCGGCGGGACAATCATGATCGGAATCCGAATCAGAAGAGATCGGATCATCGCCAGATGAGGAAGAGATGGTTCGAGTGATCAGGGGTGGTGATGGCATTTGGGGATGAGGTGGAGGAAAGGGCCGCGGCAGTAGAGGTGGAACTTGATAGTGAGAACTATGGAGCAGACGATAAGGAGTAGAATAATGAGGGACATGCATGGGCAGAGGAGAACGACGAATGGGGAGGACTGCTGCTGCCGCTCCGTTGAATCGGAGTAAGGCTTCGAGTGTGGATCTGGTCGCAGCCACGGAGGAGGCGGTGAACGAGCCATGGAGATCGGCGAAGGAGAGGAGCGGGCGTCGGATGAGAAGCTTGGCCTTCGAGCTTCTCACAAGGAGAACCATCTCGCCGCCATTAATGGCGGATCAGGCTTTGGGGCTCGGGTGAGAAGCTCTGAAGAGGATGATAACGGGTCGGGTCTGAGATTGGTTAGATCCGAATCCAGAAAGGCAGCATATGCATATCGGATTCTTATAGGGTTATCGGGTTCGGATGGTGCATCGCTTTTTCCGTTGGTGGATTAGGTTGCAGGTTTACATCCGATTAGTTATCGGGTTTCTTAAAAGAATGAAAATATGTTTATTTAAAAAAAATATATAAATTGATTTAATTAAAAGCTTTTTTTTAATTTTAATTTTATTGGAATTAAATTTTTAAAGTCAGTATCCGGATCCATTTGAATGGATTGGGATCCGAGAAAGGGATAACCGGATCCTCGTGCCACACGTTCCGTCGAGTTCGTGACGGCGTTTTGACGGTGCTCGCACGTGCCTACCGACCAGAAGATCAACCATTCGTTTTTTGCCACGTGTTCACATAAGAGAAGCGGGACCCACACCATTGTTCGAAGTTCGTCGAAAATATCTTCGCCGGCCCTTCCATCCTCAGTATTTTACCCAAATACCCCTTGAATCTTTTGCAATGAGAAAAAAATAAACTGAAACAAATTTTAAAAAATATATAAAATTGCCAATGTTCTCTTCCCACCAAACTCTTTTGAATCAAAACTAAAAGTAAGTATTAAATTTTAACGTTATTTGTTTATATTTTGTTAAATTATATTCATAAAGTGTCTGTAAAAACAAATATTATTCATTTTCAGTATCCAATGATAATTTATATAAAAATTTATTTATTTATCCCACTTGATATTATTTATTGACACATTCTCGATGATTTATAAAAATAATTGATTGGTTGGTGTATATATCTGGAGAATGGGTGCAAATCTAATTTGATCTAATATATATAATTTTATTTTTTTAATTTGAATACTGAGATAAATACCTACATTGTAAACGAATTTAAATCACGGGGATGGGAGAAACTACTATCTAAATCATTATATTTTTTTTTCAAAATAAATAACGGAATTATTTTTCAATTAATTTAGATATTTTCAATCTGATTTTAAACTTGTTTTTTTTAATTTCTTTACTCATTTCTCCAATTAATTAATCAAATATAGTATTTTATTCGATTTAGCTATGGATCTTAATCAGTGGTGTGCAAAATGTTTATTTAATGGATATTATTATATGCATCGAGTTGGAATTAAATATCTAACAAATGTTTTTTTTAAAGAAAAAAACACAAAATTAAATAATAGTTTGCATTTGAAATACCATGGAATATTCCAATTTAAATAATGTTTAAATAGCTTGCTTGTGAAAGTGCAAATTGATTTATATATCAATTGACTAGAAGCACTAATGAAGAGTCAATTCCATGTTTCCTCATTATTGTGAAAGGCCAAACGCCAATTAAAACCCCCCCCAAACAATACTCCCTCCTCCCATTTAGGATGGGGGAAAAGGTCCATAAATGGGAGAAGTGACATTTTAATGAAAAGTGGGTATGATTTTTTCTATTTTCTATGTTTATTTTGTCGTAAGTGTTTTTTCTATGAAATGCTAATTTTTTCATTTATGGTGTCTATTTCGGTATAAGTAGTGTCACTCCTGAATGATGTTTAAAAGTGGGGAAAATTCATTTCTCCCACTTCAGTGTAAAAAATACTTAAGTGTTTTTTAACTAAAACCCACTTCAGTTTGAAGTGAAAAAAAATGATTACTTTCCCCACGTCAGAAGAAATATACATGAAAAATGAAAAAGGTTAGTTCGTTACTCTCTATTTCTCCCCGCTTACACGGAGATGAGCATGCACTTTGAAATGCAAGAAAAATAATTAAAATTAAAATTTTAAATGAATATTTACTTCACATTATCCTATTTTGTCAAAAATTCCGAAAAGAGACATTTACAACAATGATTTATTTTAATTTTTAGAATTCATATTTTTTAAAATTATTTATTTATAAACCTAGATTTATATAAAAATTATCAAATTATCCATAAACATTGCTAATAGTTAATTTTATTATATATATATATATCTATTATTTAATAAGAGTAATAACAATAATATTTTGTGTCAGCCCTCTAGTTTGGATATTATAATTAATTTTTCTAATTTTGTTTTCATGCAATCCTTTCAATTTAATTTAGAGCCTTGGTTTTATTTTAAGTTTTAATTCGACCTTTTGTGGTTCAAATTATTTGCAATTAATTATTCAACATTTTTAACGATCTTATTATATTTTTGTTATGATTGAATTATCATGTATATCACTACCTCATGTGTCAATGACTAGTTAGTTTTTTATTTATATATATCCTCACAAAAAAAAATTACACATATTATTATAAAAATGATGTTTGCTTATATACCTTTACAAATTAATGATATACATATCTACCTCTCCTATAAAAAGGTGATCAAAATTTTTATTAAAATACTAAAAATTATTATTTAGGGGCCGTTTGGTTCATAGTAATAATATATTATTGTGTAATGAGATTAGCTCGGTAATAAATATGGGAATGTTATATGATTGAGAATGTTGTAGTAATTTAATATTATTATGTTTGGTTGGAAACTCATATTAAAGGAATAGTTCATTACCATCGTTTGGTTGGTTATAGTAATCAATTTGGTAAAATATAAAATTTTCAAAATATCCACCAATTTTAAAAGAATCTACTATTCGAAACCACACATAAACCCTATATATATAACAAAAACCCTTGTGATGTATTTAAAAATAAAAAATTTAAATTTGTTTCATAGAAAATATTTCTATAAAGTTTTTATATCAATCCATGCGTTCTTTTAAAATTATTATTTAAAAAAAATGTATATTTGACCTAAAAAATATCACATTACCACTCCCTTGGTAATCCAATATACCCATTTATTTTGGTGGTAATGAGATTACCAAATTCTTTGGTAATATTTCAAAAACTGTAATCTCATATTACCATTGACCATAATCAAAACATGATAATTTTTTCATATTACCACATAACACATGATAATGTACCACGAACCAAACAACCCCTTACTTTATTATTTATATTAATTTATAATAAACAATTTTTTTTTTAAAATATATTATTTTAAAAAATTGTTAGTTAATTTTGACCATGAAAACATATAACAAATAAAATTGTTTTGTAAAAGTATATAAGCACATATAATTTTTGTGAGGGTATATCAATAATTATGACATTTTACAGGGGCAAGCAACCCATTTTTATTAATTCCAACAAATATCAGATGATAAGACTAAAAAAATATAAATTTATCTCCTACCAAAATAATAAAATTCCAATTTTAAATATTAATATTCAATAAACATGTATTACACTTTTACTAATTATTAACATTTGTTTATGGTGAGTAAATTTACACACGCATCCCTGACAAAAGTTAATTTGCATTTTCACAAGGACTACCATGCAATAAAACCCAAAAAAAAAAACAATATTTAAATATTTAAATAATAAAAGGCCTTGCTTATCTGCTAAGGGCCGCCTCAAGGGCATTACTGTAATATTATGGAACTCAAAGGGCATTTATTATGAAGCCCGCCACTAATAATAGCCCGTCGCATTCTCTCTCACGCGAGAGCGAGGGACCAAAGCGATAGCGAGGGCAAAGAGAGAGGGAGAGAAGAGGGCTTTCGCGACGCCATTGCTAGGGTTTTCGATCCCTCATCGAGCTTTCAGGAATTATCTCTCCTCTTCCTGCGTTTCTCATCCTCTTCTTCTTCTTCTCAAGCTCCGTGTCATCGTCTACCCATCTTCGTTGCCGCCGTGGCGTGGGGTGTTTTTTCTTGGCGTGTGAGTTTGGGTCCCGGAGCCTGGGCGATGGGGGAGCAGGGGAAGGCTAATGGTTCCATTAATTCGATGCAGGTTGGTGTTGTCTAGGGTTTCTGGTGGTGTGGGTTTCTTGAAATTCTGGTTGATTTTGATGCCCTAGATTTGATTGATTCTGTTGGATTTGTCGTTTGATGTTTATGCTCGGTTTGCGTATGGATTAAGAGAGTAATGCTTGTTAGTTAGTGAATTTCGATTTGTGATGCTCGTTTGCCGTGTGTTTTTTTTTCTTTGAATGTTTGGTGTTGATTGGCTAATCCCGGTGCTTCGGGTTTCTAGTGAGTTCAGTGTAGTTGTTCAGGGAGTTGGTATTGTGATTGTTCAATTTGAAGTGTAACGCCAAGGTCTTGTTCGCCAATAGAGTGGCAATACCAGATTGATAAACTCCGCATGGGAATTGAGTTGATTTTTTTTTTTTTGGGTATGGATGGAATTAGGTTCACATAAGAAGTATGCTGTTGCTTTGCAAGTATTTAGAGTTAGATTGCTAAAATTATCATTAGTTTGTTAAAATCTAGGATTTTGGGCGTGGTTGGCGTTTGTAATGTTTGACTGTAAGTTCTGCCCATTTGCTGGATGACTGGCGAACTTTGTGATTTAGACCTAATTGATGACTCTTTTAGAGTGGATATGTACTCTTATGTACTTTGAACATTCTTTCACCTGGATGGCATCATATCCACAATTGGAAGCAAATGGGAAAATTTTGAATTTTAGTGCTTTATGCATCATTGCATTAAACTTCAAGATGCATATTTATGTGGCTACGAACAATCCATATGTTTGGAGGTGCCCATTGTGCATCAGAATTACATGGGCTGTCCTTTTGGATTGTTTCGGATACTAAAAGAGAGCATGCTGATCTATGGTGGAGCTGGGGTGGCATACTCAGCTATTTAGGAAAGCTAATGTAGTTTTTCAGATGAGGGATGAGTTATCATTCCAATAGTTGAAATTGTTCCTCTTGGTCAAATCCGAACTGCCATAATAGTATTGATACCTATTCCTTCTATTTTATATTATCTGAGTAGTGCATTTAAAATTTTTGAAGTGATGATGATGTGCTTGTTCCAATTGCTGAACTTTGTTATTTGAGTTGGCAGTCAGGTTTGGAATGTTCTAATATATTGTTATTGATGCATTCTTCCTAGCCCTTCTTGCAACAGTTATGTCTGTTATAAAGTTTTCTTGCTTTTTTCATCTTCTTCTCTGGGTAATCTTGTGGTTATCTTCTTTTTTACTGTAATGTAATTTTGCTTAGCATCATCTTTACTGTTCATACTTATATTTAGGTGCTTTATTTGGGTGAACATTTCAATTATTTTTCTTAACTCCTATCTATAAATTCAGCGCGTAAAGGTATACCAATTGAAAAATGATGGAAAATGGGATGACAAGGGAACTGGACATGTTGCTGTCGATTATTTAGAGGTAAAGTGCTTCAATGTGCTGGTCTTACTTGCATGATTTTTTTATACAGCAATACTTTTATCATTTTTCGGACCATGTCATTTCTTGTATGCACACGCATTTTTTTGGGAACCCTTGATGGTTTGTTTCTTTTAACATTTTTGTTCTTCTACAATTCATTATGTGAAATTGTGAAATCTTTTGATGCTTTCCCAACATTTCCAAAATTGTGAATGATTTTTTATCTCGACTGTATTATTAAGTTCAGATCTCTTCTTTATTTGGCAGCAAACTGTTGTGTTGGTTCGATTTAATATATGATAATGACCATTTGTCTGGTTTGCTTTAATGGATTGTACCAATTTCAATCCTGTAAGATATTTGAGAGGTTTTACACTTCTCCATGTGGCTTTTGGTATCATCGATGTTTTGAAAGATATCTTTATCACTTAGTAGTATCTTTGTTGGAGATTGTGCAGTTAGCACTAATTATCAACTTGTTAGAATTTATGGAGAATTGCCTACCATTTCAGATGTCACACTATGCAATAACTTTTTAAGGCTGGGTAATTTTATGTCTTACTATTGAGACTCTAATCGATGTCTTTTTTTTACACTTGCATGCACTTGAAGTTAACAGAGTATGCTACTTTCTGCAATTTGTACTGATTTGTTAATTTAACTGTATGCTTCTCATTCTAGTGTCTTTTGAGATCTCCTTGATCGGTAATGGTTCCTCTGTCACTTTGTTACGTATTTATGTTATTATATCATAATTTTATTGCTATTATCATTATTATTATTTGTGTTCTCAGCGATCCGAGGATTTAGGATTGATTGTGATTGATGAGGAAGATCATGGTACGTTAATTTCACATCGCATCTCTTCGGATGAGATTTACAGAAAACAAGAAGGTATTAATGTGTTGTTCTTCATGAATGCCTTTGCTTGTGCTAGTCATTGAATCACATGTTTTCAAATTTTATTTTTTCTTTAGATACAATCATTTCATGGCGAGATCCAGAACTCTCAACAGAGGTGGCTCTTAGTTTTCAGGAACCAACGGGATGCTCCTACATATGGTGATTTTAATTTGTTTCTTCTGTTATTGGAAGTTCCTGATTGAACTTACTCCCTTATATATTTTTAACGCTTCCACACTGTGGTTTATATTTTGCTTTAGGGATCATATCTGTGGGGTGCAGAGAAATTTGCATTTTAACACTCTTAGTAGTAAGTATTTGTGTGTTCTACAGTTTTCTGCATTTTTCATAAGTCATTTGTTTCTGTATTATGTAAACTTTTTCTCACAAGTAAATTTTTGTAGATCTTGAGGTTGGCCCTCGTCCAACAATGGAAACTCTTGACTCCGTTGGTCGCTCACATTCAAATGGTAATTATAGCTGTTCTCATCTGTTTTTGCTTCATTTTAAATTTCATTTGGCTGGAGAATGCAGAGTAGATTTAATATTATCATCCTTGAAGTAGAGCACACACCTCGATGTGAAAGCATTTTCCTTTCACTAGAGTGGACATGATCGTGTAGAGAAACTTGTTGTCACAGGGTCAGGCAGGGATGGCTGGGGGCTGTACCTATATTTGTAGTACAAATGGAACAATGATAGTGTTTACATGCAAAAAGACATGCATCCATTTTTAATGATTTAAAACAAAGAAATTTAAAAATCAGTTAGGTAGCGTTTGGTTAGATGTAATTGTAAATGCAGAGGATTTTCAATTACAATGTAATTGAAAGTACATGAATTTGGAAGTACAGTAATTAGAAAATCTGGTGTTTGGTTATATGTAACTGAAATTACTGTACTGCAGAATTTGGTGTTTGGTTTGATGTATTTAAGAAATGTGGCCACTTAGGGTGTGATTACCACAAACACCTTTATAAATACCCATTTTTTGGTTTTTACTTTTTTTTGGAATGGAGATTATTTTTTAATGTAATTATTATATTAATCAATTTAAATAATAAACTCTTTATTATTGTTATATTATTATCATTTTTAATCGTTAGTTATATTGATGTAATTGTTATTAAATTTTAATTGGTTAAAAAAAGTTTTGTTAATAAATCTATTTTTAATGATGATTTGTCTAATAATGTTTTATTAATTTGTGCGCATGAAAATAACCCTAAAAAACAAAACTATTTTCATTAAATAGCTTACTTAATATATTCAAATAATATTAAAATTTTTGTTAAATACATTGTATTATATAAATTTATTAATATTAAATTACCTTATTTAAGATTTTCATGGATTTGCTACAGTGAAGTAGTTGGTTTTACGCCCAAATCGGGCGTAAAACCAATTACATCCAAATTCTCACTATGTGTAAACTCAATTACATCCAACATTTGCAAATACACTCAAACAAACATCAGATTTGCTACAGTGAAGTAATTACAATTACAGGTAAAAGCAAATACACCCAAACAAACACACCCTTATAGAAAAATAAGCAATAATGTCTTTCCTATTATTTCTTGAGATCTAGTTGAGATTATGCTGCAGTTTTATGCTTGGACTCTTATTTTCTTGATGACTTGATTTGATTAGGATAGAAAAAAATTTAGAAATTGGAAAGACAAAAATTGATGCGATTTGGCTGAAGAACAGTTTTTATGTGTACTTGATTGGTTATAACCAAGAATGTTTATCTGCTGTTTGGTTGATGTTTTTTTTTTTCTTAAAGGATTAGATTTATAATTGTTATAAAGTTTCACTTGAAAAAGATTAAGAGACTTCAAATTTGTATTGGAGAGAATGTGCATTTGAACCTGTAACTTCTTGTTTGCCCTAAGAAGTAAGAGACGGAAAGGGAGAGAACAAATGACAACACAAGAAGCTCCATCTGATCAGTCTGCGCCAAATATGTTACTGGGGAAAAGTTATTTTATGCAAAGACTCCCAATTGGGTGCTGAAGAAACCCATTAGGCAGTTTGCTATTCGTGAATTACTGCAGTGCAAAATGTCAATCCTAGCTTGTTGCATAGAGTATAAAATTATAAATAAATTTAGCTCTTTCATCCCCATCTGTCATCCATTGATAGCTTCACAGAAATCGACACTAAATAAATTTTGCTTAGGTTTTTCAGTTTTTGCTTTGATGGTATGATAATTTATTGGATAATATATCTTACAAGACAAGATGTTTCGAAGTCTAATGTTCAATGAACGTTCAGTGTGACTCATGGCTTGATAAATCTGGGCTTGTATAGATGTGTTACCTATGTATGGTTCTTTTTCTTGTATGGTTGTTACATTATAATTCAATATTATATTGATAGACAGGATCATCTTATAGTAGGTATGTGTTAAGTTGTTGTCACTTGGGGATGGCATGTTTAAATAGTAATGTGTTTTAACCTAATTAAGCAATTCATGAGAAGATGATATTTCCTTTACTCCCTGTGGAGAAACAATTTTGAGTTTCTATTGCCCTTGAGGGAGCATATTATGAATATCTCACTTCTCCAAGACTTGAAATGTTATGTGCATTATTTATTATCTAGTTGTAAGCAGGGCTTGGCATGCATGTTTATTATTTGCTGTGATGTTGTAGGCTACAATATATGTTATGCTTGGCTTATTTGAGTAGAATGAAAATTTCTGCATGCAAAAATTGGGTGTTTTTATTCATGTTTTGGACACTGTACTTCCTTTGTGCAGTTGTGGTAATATGATGTTTTGGCCTTATGTTTATTCATTACTCTTTATGTTGGCAGATATATTGATTTGAGACTTACATATTCCGTATTGGCTACCTTTTCAGCTTAGTACCATATTATGTCTGACACATGTCTATTAGCATTTATTGTTTTTTAAATTTAGTTGCTCTGTTTAGAAGATGGTTTTACCACGTCGTTCTTACAAAGTTAGTTTTAGAAGTTTGGCTTTGAGCTTATATTGGTAAACAGTCATGTTTTTTACTTACTGTAATGGTGTTTGAATGGGGTTGGAAATTGGAATAAGGTGATTAAGTCTGTTTTGTTTTTGAAAATTTGTGTTTATTTTTGAGAGGAGCTTTTATCTTAAGTTGTGTGGACTGTAGCTAAAGGAAGACTAGCAAAAGTATTTTTTTTTGTGATTAATATAATATTTTTTACATTAATGATTGATGTTGATTAATAGCTAATTATTTTTAAATATTGATTTAATGATTAGATTTATTTATTTTAAAATTTTTGTGAAAGAAATTATGCCTATTCTAAGTTATTTCGAAGGTGGTGTTTGGTTGGGGAGATTTGAACAAGTTGTGATACACTGGCTTGTCTCAACATGCTCCACAATGAAACACTCCCTTTGCTTTTAACGCTTCTAGTTTGATTCATGATGTCATTGTCTAAATTCTCAGAATGCGACCTCCCATAGAATGGTTGAGAGTAGTCAACTACTTTTTGATGTGTTGTAAGTTGAACACATAAATTGGGGATGATTTTGTTTTTTACTTTCATTTTCTTCCTTCATATAATCTGTTGTCTGGGTGCTAGCATGGTTACTGTTTTCAGATAATGGTTACTTTGTGAATGACCAATCATGTTCCATTTGCAGATGAAACGTTTCATGCTGTTAACAGTGAACTGCAAGAGCTGCCATCTATAGAACTATCCACTCTTCCTTTAATTTTGAAGGTGCTGACATTTCATATAATTGTAAAGCGGAATTTCTTCATACTATATCTAGCTTGTATAATTTGTGCTTATGCTAATTGTCTGTTTATACCTTTGTTTGAAAATTGTAGCAAATCAATTTTTTAATTGGTTATTACATTTACATTCTTTATTTTGGTTTTTTAATTATTGAGTTGTTTGACCCTGTAAATTTAAATCTGTCTTTTGCTCGAGAGCTTCATCATTGCATTATTGTTGATTCACCAGGCCCTATATTCTTACTGCATCTGTCACTGCTATCATTTCTTAACTGCTAGAACATGTAAATGATGATTTTGTTGTTTTGTGTGGTAATTAACATTTTAGAGTTAAGTTCAGTTTTAGGGATCTTCTTAGTGATCCTGGATCTTCTATTGGGTAGGGGTGACAAATTGTAGCACAGCCCATTAGCAGGACTTGAACACAATTAATAGTAACATGGGTTTGGTTTTTGTATAATTGGGTAATTGTGTTTGCTACCTAATTGGGTTGACATGTTTAGGACATGAAAATATTCATGGTAATGACTACAAACCATGTGAGAAAATCAGTATGAATGATTTTTAAGTTATCGGAAAGAGAGTTCCCTTGTTATTAGGTCATGTGGAAACATAATATGTTAATAATAAGTCATGATGGCTTTGTTTCTTCAAGTCATGATTTCATCTGAAGTTTTTCTACGTATCTATCTGCAAGAGAGACTGATGGATCCAATGTCCACTTAGGTACAACTAACACAGGATTAGACTAATATAGAAGCAAGAAGATAGAAAATCAAATAGAATCTCTCAGATTAAGTAGTGGACTCTCTGGAAAATGCGCATTATCTAATATGATGGAATGAACAATTATATGCTGATGTCAATCATTTTTTTTTTGGTGCATGACATGTATCGCCATTATTAATTGACATGGTGTAGGTTTGGAAGTTGTTTTAGAATTAGAATCATGTGCTTAGGTGGTAGGGGTAGTTCGGTAAGTTCAACTTTTGTCTGAATAAGTTAACAACTTTGGTGGATTTATTTTGGATTTTTCCATGACTTGAGTTTATTAATAAGTTTCAGACTGTGAAAATCTAGATAAGGTTTAGTTTAAATAAGTCTTTTTCCTATTTGGAGTCAAACTTTGCTTAGATAAGTTCTAAAATCTCGGTAGAAAGTGAGATGAGTGTTAGTAGGAATGGAATCAATGAATTGTTTTCATATTTTTCTTAGCTTAATGTCATATTTTAAGGCATGATTGCCTACCCAATCCTGCATCACTTTATATATAAAATCTATGTTAGTTCATTCATTTTTAAGGCAGTGATCTTTTTATTTGTTATCTTTTATTTTTAATTTTGGATATCCAAGAAAGGTGACAGATCCATATTTCTAGTCCAGTTGGGGGCATCATATATAAATGTTTTGTTGCAATGACAGAAAGTCTCCTGTAGATTCTTGTAGTCATTTTGTTTGATTTCTTTCTCATGATGTTTTAACCTACTGTTTTTATATGAAGTTGATTTTCTGGTTCCTTCATGAAGTTTTTTAGAAATTAGCTGTTTGGGCAATTAATCTCAAATTATTCTTTGGTTGCCTTGGCTGCATCCAGATGCGGTGCTCTTCTTTTTTTATTGCTTTCTGGCTCTGCATCTTTTGGTGCCTTAATTTTTTTTTTTAAATCCTCAAAAAGGTCCAACATTTTTAATGCGTGTTTTTTCTAAATTTGTCCATAGAACCAGGTCTAATTGCCAGGGCATTTTTAAGGTAGTGAGATACTGTCCACACGATCTGTTATTATTTATATATTTTTCATTTAGATTGCGATTTTATTAATTTTCTATCTCATACTTCCTTTGTTGGAAGAAGTGTTCTTGAAAAAGATCAAACTCTTTTGCAGACTCTTCTAGAATGTGGGGTCACTGATCCACTGCGTGTGGCTGACCTAATACTGCAAGATGTAAGTTTGCCTAACTTGTCTGTGCATGTAGTCTGTTTTTAGTTTTCGTGTATTATATGAAACACACTCAAAAGTTATTCCGTTGTTTCTTCTTGTCTGATTTTTTGTTGCCAACTTGCCTGCAACTGGCGTACTTTCAATTCAATCGTGATCATTATCAATGAACTTGGAACAATACATTGTCAGAGAGGTTACTGTGGCAGTCCTTTGAATTGCTATGTGTAGGGTTAAACACACCAGTCTGCTGAAACTGTTTATACTTTATAATTTTAGACAATGTCTTTTTTTCTGGGGTATGTACTGTGGTTATATTTGTTATCTTAAATGATGTTGGAGAATCATATGACATTTGTGTCGCGGCACTCTTTTAGCATCTATTATGATTTTTGTATAACCATAATCACATTTATGAATGGGAAATGCCATTATGATCTGTTGCTTGAGGTGATGGCATCAATATTGAGTTCCGGTTTTGTTTACCCATTACAAATTTCATTATTAATCAGATTTCATGGTGAATTACTCCCAAATTCTATGTGGTGAATGTATACCTGCTCAACATTTTTTAGTTATTTTCAATTTATTGAATCAGCCATCAAGAGTTACAGGGTTCCATCAGTTATGAACAGTAGTACATTTTGATCATGTGTTCACCAATGATGAATGTGTGGGTTAGTACTCTTGCTAACCCACAGCTACCTGGATCTTATTTCTTGTTGGATGGATTGTTGAAAAATTCAAAACTAACAGTCTAAACTGGAAGTTCTGCGTTATGATGTGCCCTCATAAAGCTTTGCTGACATGGTTAATTATGATATGTAATGAACTGCCATTTATTTATTTTTATTTTGCATAAGTGGCCTATTCAGTTACGCATGATTGGGCCTGGATAACTCCTAAAACAACTACTAACTTGATTACATCTGTGTGTTCTGTTGCATGAGGCTTAATGGTACGACTGTGAGTTCTAAGTACTTGAGAGTCTTCAAACACTTGAATTCAGTTGATATGGCCGCACAAATATGTACTTGGGGATACATGGGTCCTTGAAACACATTGCTTTTAGAGGAACATAGAACATTATGGTAAATAAGTTGTTTTAGGATAAATAATACTATAAATGTTTAAATCATATTGAAATTAAAATATACTAAAGTTTTACAATGGAAATTCACAAAAGTTTACTAATGATCAAAAAGATCGGATAGGAAAGAAAGAGTAGTAATTTGAAAAGATAAGGGTATGGTAATGAGGTTTTAAAACCATAAACTTAAAAGTGAAAATAGAAGGAAAAATTAAATTAGAATGCTGGAGTGGAAAAGAAATTAGTTCTCGTCTAGTTAAGAACTTGGGTAGAGAAAAAATATCATAGGATCATGCTGGGAATATGTGATATGTCCAGAAAACACACATAAATTTTTACCAGTCAGATATACCTCTAAATGTACACCTACTGTGTCTACCGTGTCAATTTTTTCCCTATTTAAACATTCACTGGTGATTGTCATTTGGGTCAGTTGATGTGATTTTCTGTTTCTCCAAAATCAGTGTAACTACTAACAATTTTTGGCTATTTAAACTTTCACTGGTGATTGTCATTTGGGCCAGTTGATGTGATTTAGTGTTTCTTGAAGTCTCCTTCCAAAATCAGTATAACCACTAATGATTTTTGGCTATTTAAACTTTCACTGGTGATTGCGACTCGGGTTCAACTGATGCGATTATGTGTTTCTTGAAGTCAGCTTCCAAAATCATTAGTTTCATTAGCGGTCTGGTTCCTTAGTTGTGTTATTAATGAGTTTTGTGAGGGTAAAATTATCATGGAGGAGTTTCCTTTAAAGTGTTCCATTTTGAGGGAAAATAGGGGCAAGAAAATAAAACGATCGCCATATGTTATTTGTTTCATATTCTTTTTTTTTAAATTATATATATTTTTTCAAAGATTTACACCCTTAATTAACATTTTTCTGTCATACAGCTAGAATTTTTCCCGAAGCTAGTTGATTTATTTAGGATGTGTGAGGACTCAGAGAATATGGATGGCCTGCACATGATATTTAGATTGGTGAAGGCAATAAGTAAGTGTTTTTGTTATTTTATAGGCTCTGGTCGTCTTTTGTCTTATTTCTTGATGTTCTTTGACATGCCGCTGTTTTCCCCCTTGCAGTTCTTCTCAACAGCCCACAGATTTTTGATAGAATTTTTGGCGACGAATTCATTTTGGATATTATTGGTTCTCTTGAATGTATGTTTCTTTGATTTCTTTATTTTCCCTTTATGATTGCCTAAAGTTTTAGCGGAGATGTATTAATATGTGCATATAATTCTTCTGATGATTAAACTAGGCGGCATATTGCTTTTTGCTTTTTATAATTAATTAATTCTGATTCATCCTTATTGAAGATAGCACTGGTTATCACTTCACTATTTTCTTAATCCAGTTACTTCTCTGGTTACCTTTGAAGAATGGTAAAGTTTGTTTGAAAAATGTGACTCTGTTCTTCCATACTGTTATGTCAAGGTAACTTATTTCCAAAAATATATGTTTTGGAAGCCTTCATACTTTTTCCCTTGATGAAACTCATGATATAACACCCAGCTTTCTGTGAGAGAATGATTCTATTTGTTTATTGCAATCTAATGGTTTATACATGCGCCATGTGTTAAATTTGTTTGTGACATAATTTTGACTGCATTTATGACAATATAATTTGTGCATGTTTCAAGAAAGGTTTCTTCAATTGGCAAGTAGGCACCACTATTAGAAACTGGAAATCAGTTTGATTTAGAATTTGGCATAGATGTTTCACTTGGGAATAATTAAAGTTTAAATGTCCACAAGATTTGCATGTCTTGTGTAATATTTAATATGCTGTTAGTTAGAGTTATTTGCGAGTTATGTTTCTCCATATTTGCAACTGTAATCATGAATATTGGTTTCCAATTGGCATCATAGAGAGATGGTGCTGCTTTTAGTTGATACGTTAACTGTGACTGGAGTCTAATAGAGTAGTGTCTATTAGTCTTTATGATTAATTAATAGCATTTTTTAGCACCATTATTTTTGAGTGTGTAGGATGCCATCTTAGTGTATATCTTACAACAACCTCAGAATTTCAAGTTCTGACTCAGAAAGGTTTATGTAAGAATGGTGCCTTACCATAATTTGTGATCTTACAAGGAAAACACCTCTTGCGAGTTACATGAATTGCCTTATCAGCTATGCCTGGACTGTGTTGGTACAAAATAGTCTATAGTTTTGCACTTCCTTGTTTTTGTGCAGTAGATTGTGTGGTATAATTCATGCTGATCAGTTATTCTACTTCTCCTTGACTTGTTTATACAGATGATCCTGACATCCCTCAAGTGCAAAACTATCGGTCTTTCTTAAGGGAGCATGTGATTTTCAAGGAGGTAATATTGTTTCCTGGATACATATAAATCTATAATTTCGTCTATATTTTTGGTACTTTAACATTTGAATTTCCTTGTAGGCTATCCCTATTAAAGATCCTTTGGTATTGTCAAAGATTCATCAAACTTATCGAATTGGTTATATAAAAGTAAGAAGGTTTACCTTCATGAATAATTGAACCATGATTATTTTCTTTATGCTTATGGCACGGGTTCTTTCTGATTTGTCAGGATGTTATTTTGCCAAGAGTATTGGATGAGGCAACAATTGCAAGTCTCAATGCCATCATTCAAGCAAATAATGCTACTGTAAGAATCATAGTTTTTTACTTCTATGAATATTAAGCTGGGTTGGTTTTATCATCGTTTTGTGATATTGTATTTGATATAGGTTGTTTTGTTGCTAAAAGATGATACCTCCTTTATTCAAGAATTATTTGCAAGGATGAAGTCCCCTTCCATATCTGATGAATCAAAGAGGAACTTGGTAACGTTATTTTCCCTTGTACTTTCTTGTGTTAGCAAACCTCTATAGCATTCAAACCCTTTTATGTTGCCTTCACCATGTTCATTCAAATCTTGCACAAGATATGTAATTTGTGTTAGACACCAGCCTTGTTCAATTCAACAAGCTTTTGATGTTTATAATTGATTCTTTCAAAGCATGCTTTACTTGGACAGCTAGTTCATTTGATTCTCTGCACAACTCTTGGTACGGTTATCCATATTTTTGTATAAAGTTCCACAATATTGCAGTTAAACATCTTTTAGTATACGGTTATATCTGCGGTGGTTATAGTTTCTGTAGCCCACCAAGTGGTTCAAATGACCGTTTACTTTATCCATCCAACATTGACCGCAAATTTAAGCAAGTGCCATGTGTCTTGTTACTTATGCTGAGTGACAGTGTTTTTGACAATACTTGAACCCTGTCATTGATATCTCAAACGAATATTTTATGAATAATCAAGCTTATGGAAGGTTTTTGATTATGCTGAATGAATCTTTTCTATTTTGAAGTAGCATCGGACTATTGGCGTTTTGAATGTCTTGTGTGCTTGGTTAGGCTTACCATTGTTAAATTGGATTTTAAATGGTGATTACTGCCTTTGTAAGATAAACGTGATTGATTCTGCATGGTATATCAGCGGCAGTTTGATGCATAGCTTGGATCTTTGCTTAGTAATTATAGCCAGAGAAACTGACCGGGAAACTACTGACAATGTGTTATGCAATTCAAACTTGTCTATTCTAGCAGATCTCTGTGCATGCGGAGTGTGCCTACATTCATTTGTGAACTGTGAAGCCCTGATGTTTATTGAAAATCTTCCTTTAGTTTGCTTGTGGTGTATTTATGTTCTTATTTGCTTCTGCCAGGTATTGTTTTTCCACGAGTTTTGTGCTTTAAGCAAGAGTTTGGCACTTGGACAGCAACTACGGCTATTTCGGTATAGGATTTTTTAGTTCCTTTCCTTATATATAAATTGTGCTTTTTTATATATATCTTTTTTCCTTTGGTTTAGTGTATTGAGGACAGTGAATGCTAAATCAATTCTTGGTTATGGAGCAGTCACAATTTTGTAATTTTCATTATCATGTTAACCTTCATTTCCGTACAGCTTCCTTGTTTTATCATAACTGATACAATGATCCTTCCCTTCATTACCACACAAGAACTGACACTTAAAATCCTTGAAGGATTACATGTTGAGATGGCTCCTGCATTTCCTCATCCAGAGGTGATCATTTCTGGGGTGAAAAACCTAATATACACTGGTTCATTGGGATGTAGGTGTCGGGAAATTTCCCTGCAATTATATATGTATATGTATCATGAAATTCAGATACCGTGGAGCAAGCAGATTGAATCACATGATCCGCATGGTCCCTAAGAACCTGAACTCAGGCTTCATGATTTCATGTACTACATGAAATTAACTCGCTTTGCCGGGGCCACATAATCACATGCTGTTGCATATGCTGAAAAGCCTAATCCACTGTGTCTTGGTTCATCCACCGGAAAATTTTACTTTTTGTCATTTATTTTATTTTATAGTTTGGTAACTTTGGTTTGGAGTGGAAGTTGAGTTTTGTGAGGTCATATGCGCATATAGGTGTGCCTCCATTATTGGTTTTCCATAAATTCTCATATCAGTACTTGCTTGAAAATGCATGACACATGTATTTATATCTTGATGGGATCGATATAGGCCACATGTTTTGGTAATGTGTCTCCTAAGACTTGATTGCCTCTTTTGCTTCATATGTCTTGGTCATGGTCCTTTGGGATGATTTGTGTATCTTTTCAAACTTCTTTAGTCTTAGCATTTTGTTTAAACTTTTAGTAATCTTACAATTTCTCTGTTTCCAGAGACCTTGCTGGTGAAGGTGTATTTGACATCATTGCAAACATGTTGCAGAGCCAGGATAGGAAGCTTGTATCAATTGGGTAATATGCATTCATTTTTATTTTAGCTTAGTCTCTTTATTGATAGGAGAGTTTACTGCTATTACCTTTATTGGACTGGTCTGTCAGCTAATGTTATTTAATTGAATATACAGGACAGATCTCCTTTTACTTTTCCTTAACCAAGATCCGAACCTTCTAAGGTCATATGTTATTCAACTCGAAGGGAATGCGCTTCTTGGACTTTTGGTATGCCACATGAATTATGTCTCAGTCCTGCATTACCGGTGCTTTGGATTTTATATGTTAGGAATGAACTGGATGACTTGTGGATTTTCTTTTTTTTGTTGTTGTGTTTTTATCATCATCTTTGTTTTTATGTGGTGCGCCACTTATGCAGAGTTTTAAGGACATTATGATTCATGGTTTTAGAATACAGTTTTGTTTGTGAACTGGATAACTGAACATTTCTACTGTTGAACATTGTTTGTGTCCCCCTAGGTCTTGCTTGTTTGGATCGAGTTTATTATTTGTTCTGTGTTGTTTATCCTGCATCATTTGATTGTATTTCGATCGTTCTTTATGAATTAACTGCGATAAGTATTGGATTTTTTTTCATCAACTATTGGTACTATTAGTATGTTTATTTTCAGGATACTTATGCAATATCTGACTTATTAATTGAAGGCCTGTGCATTTGTTTTTTCATCTGTATCATTAATTATTTCTTCAACATGGAAATTTCATGCTCTATGTGTGTATTTTTTTCAATGTTTTTACCCTCAGGTTAAAGGTGTAGTGACCGATTTTGGTGAGGATATGCATTGCCAGTTTCTTGAAATTGTACGGATTTTGTTGGACTCTCACACATTGTCTGGATCACAGGTGGCTTTGATTATTCAGTTTTTTATTTTCAGAAATTGTACTCAGTGCTCATTTAAGCAACTCTCCAAGATTTGACATTTTGTGATTTATGGCACTTGGTTGTATAGCACTTATTATTAAGTTTTCTGCAGTTATGTGTCTAACTTTTTCTACTTCCATATTTGTCAAAAAATAACCCACCTATTTAATCTATGCATGATAAAGGGGGAAATAATAACGGATGTGTAGAAGAAATGCACCAAAAGCTTATGAAGATCAGGGCACTTTTGGCTACCAATATCTTATTTTATTGTTTTATTTATTTATTTATATTTTTTTTGTGCTGCTATTTCCAGAGGGTGTATTACATTAATGAGTTATTTTTGCAAGCTAATTTTTGTTGTTTCTCAAGTTATTTATTCGAGAATATTTACGACAATAATCCATTATATCATTTTTTTATAAGAAATTACTGGCTTCAAGCATTCTGTTTTATGGGAATCTTATCCCTAATTTTTATTATATAATAACTACTTGGTATGCATGAGTTTTGAGCTAAAAACATGGTCATTGCCTTCCTGGCGTTTTGGACCTTTTAAATATGCAATAATGAGGAATCATTGCCTGACTGTTCAAATTTGTGTATTATCAATTGGTTGATCGCTGCAGAGCTATTTTACTTTATTAGTTCTTTTAAATTTACCTAACTGATTATATATGGTGATGGATAGTCATTTCAGAGAGATACTATCATAGATATCTTCTATGAAAAACATCTGGATCAGTTAATAGATGTCATAACATCATCCTGTCCCTCAACAAGTATTTCACACAAAAGCTCCAAATCAATCTCTTCTAGTAGAAGACTTAGCACTCGTGCTGTTACAAAGCCTGAAATATTATTGAACATCTGCGAATTGCTGTGCTTTTGTGTGCTTCACCACCCCTACAGAATAAAGTAAGTTGTGGTTGAAATTACTGGCTGCACTTTATTCTTCCTTTAGAAAATTTACCCTTCTGTAACATGTTTTTATTTTATGTTTTAGGTGCAACTTTCTTATGAATAATGTTGTAGAGAAAGTGTTGATCCTGACTCTAAGAAGAGAGAAGTTCCTAGTAGTGGCAGCCATTCGATTTATGCGAGCCATTGTCTCCCGCAATGTGAGTTCATTGTGTTACTCCTTGTTTTTGTATTCATATTTCTGAAGAAAAAAGAAATTTGTAATCGATTTCTTCGTTTTGTTCATAGTTCGACTAATTTGAAAGCCTAAAAAGTAATGCCTGATTTTTAGGTAAATCACTGAAATCCTTGAGGATTAGTTGTTCAAATCTAGGCTCGCTGACTTGGAAACTGTAGTTGACTCAGCCAACCTTGTAAACTTGACACACCCAGATCAACTCAGGTTAAAATCTTTGGGGTTTGGTTTTTAAACATAGTTGTTGAGATTCAAACTCTGCATTTCAGTTTCTATAGTGTTAAATGTAGACGGCTTGTCTGTCTCCAGATGATATTTTCCAAATCTTGGTGCTTAACAGTCTGCACCAGAGACTGCGTTATTTATGACTCCACATTGTCAATATTGCTTCTATATAGGTTGGTTTGGAGTACTCCAGATGATTGTCCTAGGCACCATGAAAATTTTGTCTGACCAAATCTTTCTGGCCTCCATTTTCCTGTTCCTTATCATTGCTTTAAATGCCAGCATTCATGGTCTGGAACTAGTTTTTCTTGGGCTTTGCGTGGCTCTTATTCTTCCCTATCAATTGAAACTTCTACTAATTTTACGTGGTTGATTTGATGTTTTTGTAAGAGTTGATAATTCTGGAATGTATAATCATAAGATTGTTATGTAGTGTATCCAACTTGAGCAGCTTGTGCCCATTTGACTATTCAAGCAGATATTTTCCATGTTTGGGTTTTACAGTGCTGCAACAAATAAGGTTAAAATGAGGCTTTTTTTTCAGGATGATCATCTACTTCGTCATATTGTCAAAAACAACCTTCTGAAACCAATCATAGATGCTTTTATGGGGAATGGCAGTCGATATAATATGCTGCATTCAGGTGTTTTAGAACTTCTTGAGTACATTTGCAAGGTACTCTTCTCAATCTTTGGGTTCTTTGTTTAGTAATTTGTGGAAGTTATAGTGGACCTTGGGCTCTCAACCACTATTTTATTTTGCAGGAAAACATTAAGATCCTCATCCTGTATGTAGTTGACACTTTCTGGGGTCAACTCTTGAAGTTTGAGCATTTAGGTTCTATTCAAGGACTTAGAGTTAAATATGAGCAGGTGGAGCCTTAAGTCCTTATTTATTAAAAGTCAAAAATTTTCCCAGCTGTGACATTTTATGATCTGTACCTGACTTACCTGGTACATATTTAATTGACAGTCCCTTGAGAGTTGTGACATCAAAAGCACTCCAAATGTAACAGACCCAAGAAAAAGGATTGATGAACGGGCTCTTGAAAAGGAAGAAGAAGATTACTTCAACGAGGACAGGTTTGCCTGATCTGATGTATTGTATTGAGTATTTTCTCTCAGCTCTACATCTGATATCTGTTCATTGATTCAGTGATGAAGAGGATTCAGCTACTGCTCATTCATCTCGTACATGGGACCAGCGCTCACGTCCTAGTTTGCCCAATGGAAATAAGACTAACTATTCATCTATAAGGTATTTCTGTGTTATTTTCTCTTAAGAAGCTTCATTCTTTATGAGGAGTTCAAGTTCCAGAGTTTTTGTATGAGGCTACCATTCTGTTTAGATGCCCCATGATTGAACTCTGTTTACTTGAAATGGAGTTTGTTATCTCCCACAGCAGTCGTCTTTTTGGACTTTTGAGAATCATAAGCTGATTAAGAGGCTAGTTTTTTCATGAGCTATTTCTTTTTTCCTTTTTTCTTTTCATTTATGTAGAATAGTCTTTTGAGTTTATTGTGCATATTACCCTTTTTTTCCTCTGTGCATCAATGCAGGCCTACTTCTGGTGGTCTTGTGGACTATGAAGATGATGATGAGGATGATGATTACAACCCCCCTCCTAGAAAGCCCGAAGCATCTGTGGGAGATGACAGAGAATCTGCCAAGTCAAAACGTAAATCAACTGCGAAGGCTGACTGCGAACAGGGAGATTTTGAGATTGCCAAGAAGCGCAGACTGGATCAGAATTCAAGTGACAGCAAGAATGTTGCCCCTCCTGCTAGTTTCCTTTGTACTCACATTGATTTTCCAAATAATGCTCAGTTGTGTGACACTAGTCTAGCCAAAGAAAACAGTGATAGTTTACATGAGAATGGAGGCGAGGAGGAAGAAAGTCCAAGTTCACAAAGTTGTCATGAAAGTCCTCCCGAAGCTGCAGATATTAGACAATCAAGTGGTGATGATTGTCAATTAGCAGCACCAGTCAGCAATTCTTCACCCGACATGGTTGTGAACGGTTCAAGTTCGGAGCCATACTCTGTGAGATAATGCCGCACAGTCTCATCTGCTGTATTTTATCTGTGGGAGTCAGAGCTAACAATACTGACTGTTCGGCGGAAAAAGGGTTATCTGGGCGGCACCCGGACTGAAAACCACAAATGTTTATGTTTTTCAGCTCAGACCTGTGCCAGTCTCAGCAAATGCCTGTCCAAGCAAAAGTATGATCTTCTTAAGAGTGGGTTGGCCCACAATTAGCTTAAGAGGTGGTCTGGTATCTACAGTTATATGTTAAACAATCGTCGGTATGATTCACCATATTTTTATGTGTGCAATGACATGAGCACCACTTCCCCTGCCATTTTTTTATTTTTCCCGATTTCGAAAAATTTTGTGTTGCTAGTTTTTATACCCTAAATAGGAGCGAGACGTTCCCTTTTAATCACAAATAACCGCCAGGATATGTATTCCATTCTATATAGACAGTTTTTGATGCAAATAATTTTCATGTTCTAACATTTGAGCTGTTTTAACACTGTATTGCTTATTTTATACTAATGGGCCTTGGGCATTCCTTGTTTCAGCTGAGACCTTGTACAAGTGAAATAGTTGTTATTTTTCTGATTTCCCTTTCGGAGCGGATCAATTACGTAAAAAGAATTATCTTAATCTTTCGAAAATTATGGGTTTTTTTTTTTTTATCCTGTTTAGTTTTCTTCTCATTTTTTATTTTGTAACATGGATTGGTTGAGCTGGTATATTCCAGTTTCATAGATTTTATCATTGTCTCCCTAGGCATTATTAAAGTTTTTGGCATGTGCGTTTATCCAAAGACAGATTATGAAAGTCGAATTTTTCTTAAAAAAATGAAAAATAAAATCTCAGAAATTGATTTCATTTTCCTGATAAATTAATAGAAAAGAAAAGGGTAGTTAAGAAAATTCATTGGGCGGTTCTGGATTCATAAAAACGCAAATGCAACACGTGCCAAAACGGAGCGGTTACACAGCAAACCCCGGGCGAAGCAAGGGCGTGCCACGTGGCATATAAAGAATGACACGTGTCGTGGTCGCCGTTTAGTTAAGCTCCTCACTCTCCAGTCCCCCGAGAGAAGAGCTCCTCCTCCCCTCTTTCTTTGTTTTATCGTTCTCCATATCCTCTCATTCTCTCTGATTCTCCTCTCTCTCTCTCTCGCTCTCTCGATCTCTTTCACTTTCTCCTCTTTCACTCTTTCTCCATTGTTTGGGTCTAGTATTTACTAGTAATATTATTAGAGAAGTTGAAGAAGAAGATGAGCAACGGGATGCTGGACACGAGGACTCTACTGGACGAACTCCGAGATCTGGACAAGGGCTGGCCCTTCGATCTCGGCCATCCTCTCCTCAATCGCATCGCTCATAGCTTCCTCAAGGCCGCCGGGGTTCTCTCTCTCTCTCTCTCTCCTTTTTAATTCCTCTAAATCATAAGAAAATGAAATGAATCAAATTAAAAAGGTTTTTGTTTTGTTTTTGCCACAATGTCTAACCTTGTTTGTGTTATTTTTTATTTATATATTTATATATTTATATATTTGGAGTTTCTGAATCCTTGGCTGACAGAGAATGTGAAATTAGTTGAGATTTTGAGGGTGCATTTGTAAATCTTCCAATCGGGCCCACTTTTTTTTTTTTTTTTTAAGAAAATTAAAAAAAATGTTTTTTTTATTAAAATTAATAAATCCATGATTGGCACTGAGAGAGAATAATGAAATTCCGAGTTTTTTTTTTTTTCAAAAAATTCCTTTTCCCAGTCTTTTCTAGCCCTATTTTGGTTTATAGTATAAAATTATCAATTGCTATGATTCTTACGATTAGGCCCCTCTCTTTTTTTCTATTTATTATGTAGATCGGTGCGACTCAGGCGTTGGCGCGGGAAGCTTACTTGACCGCAATAGAAGGTGTAACTATGAATTCATGATCCTTGTTTCCTTGAGGATATTTTAGTCATTTGAGTTATCTGGTGTAATTACTAACCCGGTTATCTTACCGAGCGTATAGGAGCCGGGTTGGAGACTGGGGTGGTGCCCGATATCAATAGCGCCGTCAAGAGACAACGGTTCCCTGATCTCAGAGGTCCCTATTTAATGATATTTTATATGAAAATTTCCATATCTATATATATATAAATAAATCACACTATGAGTCATACAATTAACAAGTATATCTACAAGGAGTCAGGTGACAATTTTACAGAAGTATCTAAAAGAAAAAAAAAATTAACAGGTATCCACACTTAACGGTAATTTTGTGGGCCTGTTATGTTTTTTTGTTTTTTTTCGTTGTTTTATTGTTATTCTCTCAGTTTTGTTCGTTTGGTTTGTTCTCTTCATGCTTATTTTTAGTAAAGCAATTGTTTATCTACTTTCTTGAAAAAATGTTAAATTTATAGACAAATATAAAAAACCATATAGTTTGAAAAGTATCTATGAATATTTATTGCACAACTCTGTCTACCACTCCGATATCTTATGCCTTTTGGTTAGAACTTAGAAGGCCTCATCTCTGGCCAATGAGCTCACATGTCTTGGTTATTTCTTTTATGTATGTTCTCGTTTGTGTCTTTATTAATGTTTTATTTGGTCCTGGTTTGTTCTACCACCAGTGGTTGCTACTATATTTGTTTTTTTTAATACTGTCGGTGAATTTTAGAAATTTAGAGGGTTTATATATGAAAAATAATGATACGCTATATATATATAGGTGCAAAATTTCATTTTTATAAATTAGGAAAGAAAAAGAACTTGTTATTTATAAGAAATTACTAAATAGGTGTAATTACTAACTGGTGCCAATGCAGGGGAGAACTCAAGGAAGTCACTTGAGGCAATGGTGAGTTATCATAATTAATTTTTAGTTTATTCATCAAGTTATATCATCATCTTCAGAGACATTTGATGTTTTTCTCTGACTGTCCTCAGGTGAAGAACACTGGCAAGGAGTCATTCCAATGGGGTAGCATGTCTTCCTTTTTTCCTTAACACTTTGACTTGTTATTTTGGATTATTTTGTTTTAGTGTGTGATTAAAGAGATAATTTTGAAAGCTTGTTTTATTATTGTTGTTATTTTGATGATGATGATGATGATGATGATGATGATGATGGTTCAGGATTGGCTGCTGGAATGTACTCTGGACTGACTTATGGTTTGAAAGAAGCTCGCGGAACTCATGACTGGGTTAGTTTCCGAATTCTTATTATTTATTGTATGTCTTGATAGTTAAATTAGTTTTTCACTCATCTTGTTCTTTGGCATCTTACTTTAAAAATCATAGTTTTTCGATTTCAAGTCCGTAAATAGGGTGTGGTAATTTTACTCTTTCTATTTTTTATCTTTAATTGTATTTACACTACTGGCGCAATCAGATTCAGTAATTACATAATGCTTTGATTTTAGAAATTGTTTTCTATTGATATTGATATCGTTTTCGACACCTGAAGTTTCTTCAAATGCCATATTATTGATGTTTTTTTGCATGTTATTGATGTTTTGCTGATTAATTTTTTGTTTTTAATTCTGATAACATCTATGGGCATGCAGTGTCTTATTGGTATGAATTCATCATAACAAAAGTATGATTATTAGTAAGAACAATCCATCAGGCAAGATAAATGTATCAACCTACATTACATTTGGAAGGTAACAATTTATTCTACTGAAATTTTGAATTAAAATACATTTGAAAATTCACTATAAGTTTTAAATAAGATATTGGAGAAAAACAAAATAATGGTATTCTTGAATAGAAAAATGTGCATATAATTTTCTCTAAAATTTTGTTGATAAAGAAGTCATATTAGTATTGTTTTTTATATTTATTTTCATTATGCATTTATATTAATTTGAATATGTAGATGTATCAATCATTTGAATACGATTCTTTTTTCCTTGTTACATCAAGATTGTCATATGAAAATTTATGAATCAGGATTGTAAAGCCTTGGATTTACTTTCTTTTTCTTTTCTGTAGAAAAACAGCGCTGTTGCCGGGGCGATCACCGGAGCTGCTATTGCATTGACCACGGAGGATGCATCTCATGAGCAGATAGTTCAGTGTGCAATCACCGGCGCCGCGCTATCCACTGCGGCTAATGTTCTTGCTGGAATGTTTTAGTGACAATGAACATTTTGGTCATGTTTGTCTGGATCATTGTTCCCTTTGTGTTTCTTGTTCAAGCATTTGTTTCCTTTTGTTTTGATATGTTTTTGTCTGAATTTTTTTAAGAGAATGCGTTTAAGCTCTTTTTTTCATGAACGATTGTGGTTTATTTGCTAAAATTTGTCTTTTTTTTTTTTTTATTACTTTCAGTTTTGATTTTAAAGAATAGTAATCATATTTAGCAATGCAAATATATTTATATAAAAAAAATTGCAGTTTATGACGAGTTAAATGATTGAAAAGAATATTGAATTTTGTTATATGAAATGAAATCAAAACTCATATTTAAAGTCCACATTCTTTTAATTTGTTAGTATAAATAGTGAAAATTATAATCCAGAGATTCTGCATGAATTTTTTAAATATTTCATATACTCTCATTTTTGCTTCTGTAGAGTTTTGATCATAAGAAATTCATACTAATAAATTAAATGGCCATTAGTATTACATAGTTCAAAATAGAATAAATCTTTCAATTATATAAATATTACTGTCTGTAATTCAAAATGTAAATTTTTTGATTCGTGTATTTAATTTCAATATCCACTTAATATTTATAATAAAATATTAAAAAAAATATTATTAGGTCAAATCAATCTTACTCCCACATTCTGTGAAACTATATTAAGAAAAAATAAATTAATTTTAAAAAATAATTTTGTAATACTGTCAATTAAACTAGCTTAAAAACATATATTTCTCAAGATAACACAAATCATAAATCAGATAATTATGAAGATATGCAGAAGAAAATACTAAGTGTTCTAAGATATACGACATGTATTTATTAATTAACTTCTTTGAAGATATTTCAATAGTTTTTTATTAAATTTAATTAGTGTGATATGAAATGATTTTTTTGAGAGTTGGACATGCATCTAGGGGGCATTCATTTCGGTATAAGTGAGGAGAAGTGGAGAGAAATGGACTGATTTCCTCCACTTCTGATGTTCTGTTCTTTTAAAGTGAGGAAGTGACCGCTTACTTCACTTCAGACTGATTACACTAAAGTAGGGGAGGTGAATTTCTCATAAAGTCCATTTCTCCCAACTTCCAAATACCCTTAAAAAATGACACTACTCACACCGAAATGATCACCAGTAGAAAAATGAGCACTTTATGGAAGAGATACTTCCTGCAAAATGAACATAAAAAGTGAGGGAAGTTATATCACTTCCACCATTTTTCACCATTTCGGAGAAGTGACACTTCTCCCACTTCCTAACTCCCTCCCATTTACATCGAAATGAACCCTCTGCTTTATCAAGTTATAAATTTAATAAAATTAAAAGGAAAAAAAAACATTAAATTAGAGCACTACAAAATATAGATATAAAAAAAATTAAAATTTCTGAGATATACACAATTATTATTTATAGTGATAATATAAATATAATTTTGTATCGGAACATACATTCAATTTTTCCCAATTTTTTCATATTAATATAATTTTGTGATAAAAAAATTGCGGACAAATTTGGTGATGATCATATATCATTTTCATATACAACTTTTTTTTAATGTCAACACTAAAAAGTGGTAGGAATTTTATTTTAATGTTTAAATTTTTTTTATTTATTGCATAGTTAAAAAATCACAGTTAAAATTAAAAATCAAACTTATATTAATTCTATTCTATTTTTTTATTTACAACCCTTTTCCATCATCATTCATCATTAAAAAAATAAAGTAAAATTATAAAATGATTAAAAAATTTTAAGTGTAATACCGAGATTTGTCCTTATATTATTCTCAATTTGTCTTTTTAATACCCTTATTATTATTATTATTAATTTTTTTTCTTTCTTTTATTTACATGTTAGTTTGTTTAAAGGAAATGGTTCTTTTGTTTAAAATAGATAGTATTATAGAGAGCACACTGTATTTTTTAATCAGATTTCTTCTTTTCAATGGAGATGAAACATTTGTAAGTATTAAATTGTCAAATCAATTGTTGTTGGGTGGTTTATTTCAAAATACTATTTTGTCTTTGTGTTTATTGGTTTGTCTCTGAAAGTGGGATGTCATGATTAACTATGATATCACATGGGTGTTTTTTTTTTTTTTTTTTACATTATTTATAGATATGATAATTAATATTATTATTCAATTGAAAAATGCTCTTTTGTTTAATAAATTGGTGTTCCTTGAAGTTTGACATTGATTGCTAGAATGTGATGTATGCAATCATGAATGATTAAAATCAAGATCAATTTTAAATTATAGTTGAATAAAAAACATGTAAACATTCTTCTCCATTTTTTTTTTTCGAGATATTGCGACAAGCGCCAACTCTCAGAAGCGTATGCGTGGTGAGGGGATTGCCTACAACGTTCTCACCCTCTTGGAACAGGAGAGCGCGGTTCGGGGGGATTGAACTCGCGTCTCCTCTCACGAGGGGACCTGAGGTACCGCTGGGCTACAAGCCCTTTAATATTCTTCATTTTTACCAATTTATGCAGAATATATAAAAATTCAGTAAAATTTCCTTTCAACCAGACACCAAAATCACTAAAAGTATTTTTGTTTTTTTACAAATTTCTAAATTTTTCATCATAGCAAATGAGTCCTTCGTTGCTTGCTACTTTCTGATGGATCTAAATTCTAAGTAGAATGGCTCGGTGCAACATGAGTCTTCCTCCATCACAGGGGAGGAAGGAAGATAGCAGTGGTCTGGTGAGAGCAAACCTACGGTTATGGTATGTTGGAGGAGGATGAGGATGAAAGGGGTTGGAGACTGTGAACAGGAGTTGGGGTTTGGATCTCACAAAGTTTCAGAACCAAATTCTCAATTCTCTATAAATGATTTGATTTTTCTCCTACTTTTTATTAATATTTTTTCCAAATAAAATGCCATATCAACAGTAACAATGATGAACGGTAAAAGTAGAGAGACTAAAAAGGCTTAAATTATATTAAAAAGGTAGAGTGAGAAGAGTACATGGACTAACCTGGGTATTACATTTATATGATGTGTTTGGTGCTTTACTACGAGAATGTTGTGATGCAATTTAATTGATGGGAAAGTGATTGATAGGAAAGTAATTCATGAGAAAGTAACATTCCTTTGTTTGGTATGTATTGGAAAATTTGATTAAATTGATGGGAAAGTAATATGTTTGTGTGTGGTATTAAAATATATTCTTGAGAATCTTTTGGCAAAATGATTGAAATACTCTTATGTTAGTATACTTTATCAACAACTTGTCAATCATTTTTATCATTAAATAATAATAATAAAATATTTTTAAATATATGAAATATTTTTTAAAAAATCAATTAAATAAAAAGATATGTCGAGAAAAGCGATGGAAGCTCGGGCAATGGAAGTGTTGTTGGGTTTCCTGGAGAAGCGATGAAGGCATGGCAATAAAGGCATTTGTCTTTAAAAAAGAGTGGAAAAGTAATTTTTGAAAATGATTAAAGGTATTTTGGTCTAAAAAATAGGCTCACTTTACTATCTTCAACTTTCCCACTTTGTAGTGAGGGAATCGTTTTCCGTCATTTTGGTGGAATTATTTTCCCATGGTAATGATAATTTACAATAAAAAAAAACTCTACCAAACATGATAAAGAGATTTCTTGTGTTACTTTTTAAATAAAGTTGGATAGTTTTTTATGTACCAAACACAACCATAGTTATACCCAACGTTTTATGAGGGTAGAATTGCAATATCATCACCATCACGTAATTCCTCAATTTATTGAGGGCGTACATGTAAAACAAATCCAATTGATTTTTCCAGAAGTGTATTTCAAGAATATTCCAAGAATATCCCTTTCTCTGGCGGAACTTCCCGAAGGGTTTCCCCTTTTTATTAATTAAAAAATCATTTATTTAGACACGTGTCTAATTTCCACCTAGCGTGCCAGAAAAAAGACAGCTAATCTTCAACCCAGATTCCACCAACCTCCCAAAATTATCTTCCCAAAATATCCCAAACTTTCCTCCCAAAATGCCCCTCTTCCATCCTATAAATACCCCCCGCTCAAGCTCTGGAAAGCCTTCCTTTCTTTGGCGCTTTTAGGGTTCTCTTTTCCAGCTAAGTATTTCCTTTTTCCTCCTTTGAGTTTTCTTTAGATTTCCATTATTTTTGTTTAATTTGTTTAGTTTCTTGTTAATTTAGAGGTTTTTGTTTTGATTTTTTAAGTATTAGGTTGTCTGATTAGGGGGAGAAATCCAATCCCAAGATCTCTTCTTTTTGGATTAGGTTTTCGGATCTATTTCTCCGTTGATTCATAGAGAAACAAGTGTTGTTTTGTGGGATTTAGGTGTTTTATTTGTGGAAAATCGTTCCTTTTCTCCTGATTGGGGTTTTCTTCTCGTTCGATTTCAATGTCCGTTCTCTAGCATTTATGAAGGTCGCCGTTCTCCTACGAAGCTTCTGTTTCCTTCATTCCTTCTCTGTTGCGTTTCTCTACTGGTTCTACGTTTTCTCATGAACTAATTAACATCAGTTCTTGGTCCATTTGATCTAAGAAAAGTAAAAAAAAAAAAAAATCCAATTTTTGAGAGTTCTCATTTCCAAAGATCAACAAGAAAGAGAAAAAGACAATGTCTTCCACTCCCGCTCGCCAATCCTCAGGGTCAGAGGAGGATCAGAAGACAGGGATTGATGAGAGAAAGAGGAAGAGGATGCTCTCAAATAGAGAGTCTGCGAGGAGGTCTAGAATGAAGAAGCAGCAGCACTTGGATGAACTGATAAGCCAAGCGACCCAGCTTAAGACTGAGAACAGCCAGATTCTTATGCAAATAAATCTACTCACCCAGCAGTTCTCGAAGGTGGACATGGATAACACTGTGCTGAGAACCCAAGTGATGGAATTGACTGATAGACTTCAGTCCCTAAACTCAGTGCTTAGGTTTGTTGAGGAGTTCAGCGGCATGGCAATGGATATACCGGAGATTCCAGATCCTTTGCTGAAGCCGTGGCAGCTTCCTTGCCCTGCCCTGCCTATCACTGCTGCCTCAGCAAGCATGTTCAAGTGCTGAATTATCGTTCCTTAATGAGTTTTCGCGTGGTTCAATGTATGCATGTATTATCTGTGCTGTTCTTGTGATTGATGTTCTGGTTCTTGTGCTTCTTTGTTGTATTGTGTTTCTCTATTGTTCTCTGTCTCCTGGTTCTAGTTCAGGGTGTGTAATTAAGGTCTATGTTGAATGTGAACATTTGCTTTTCATAGCCTTATGCTTGCAATGTTCATAGTATTGATTGGTTGTATGAGGGAATGGAAAACTTTTTCTTGTCATTTTGATGCAATTGCGTCAAGGTTGTGCTATTCTTGAAGTTATGTAGTTTGGGTTCGTGTTGAATGTGGGCATTTGCCCTTTCATAACCTTATACTTGCAATGTTCATATGATTGAGTGGTTGTATGAGAGAATGGAGATTCTTTTCTTGTCATTCTGATGCAATTACATCAAGTAGTGATGCTCTTGAACTTTTTTAATTTGGGTTTTTGTTGAATGTCATCATTTACTTCTAATAACCTTGTGCTTGCAAAGCTTAATACAGTTGATAAAATATAATTGATCGGTTGGTCTTGTTTGAGAGTGTATATTTATTCTTTTCATCTTGAGGATATGTAGATTGGCTGTTCGGGTTTATATGTTTAATGTGAACATTTACTTTTCATTCTCTGATGCTGAGAATGTTCATATGGTTGACTTCTTAGTTGAAGTTCATATATTGCTTTCAGAATGGATGTTTTTCAGATACTAATAATAAGGCCTGAATATATTGTTAGTGGGGAACATGTTATATCCACTTATGCTTTGAAACAAAACATGGATGCAACTCTAACCTGAATAATAGAAAAACCAATACCTTTGCATTAGTGGGCATTATGAATAGAGGACATTTGCTCAGTTTTAACCTTTTTTATGAGCTTCCAAAGCAAAGGTGCAAGATGAGTAATCCATTTATTTGTTTATTCATTGTTTTTGTTTTTTATTGCAAAGTTTGAACTACCCTTGAGGAATCATCCAGTTATTTCTTCTTTGGTTGATGATGAACACCCCATTCATTGTTCTTCTTTTCATGTGCCCAATGTTATTGTCTTCAGTTGAGTAATTCTTAATTAGGATGGGTCAATGGGATTGCTTGCTTATGCTGTAATGCAAAATATAATTAACTAGTATTATCACTCTCTTTTAGTGGTAGATGATGTCAATGAAATTTATTATAATAATTTCTGTTGCTTTAATTGAACTCCATCAGCAGTCTTCCTAATTTGGATCTGAGAGTGTGATTGCATTTATTTATTTATTTATTTTGCAAAGCATGGAGGTAAAACTTCATTGACTTTGTTGCTTGAAAATCAGCAATCATTCACACAGTAACAGCAGTAAAACTAAGAAAAATTTATATCTTTGTTTCTCATGATCTTATTCTCCTCCGGATGTATTAATTGTATCAAACAAACAATAAAAGTCAAATTGTGTTTTTTCCTTTTGTTATTCTTAATTGTTTTATGTTTATGATTTTATTCTTTTTTTTCGATGTATTAAATACATTTGCTGCATTGGAGACAACTTTTTGGTGTTCTATTTCATATGAAACACACAAGCCTTATCCTGTTGGCATAAAGTCTTTTCTGAAAAAAGATTATTCTCAGACATGTCAAATATTGATTGAGGCCTGTGACTCATTCAAGTAGAAACTGAAATTTAATCAAATTGTGCTTGAATTGAGTGGATGGATTGAAGGAACTTTGGGGGAAAAAGAGAAGATTTTGGCCCATGATTTTTGGAGACTATATTGATGCCTGTTGTTCTACAATCATTGTCTATTTACATAATTAAGGTTGGTTAGAATTGTCTATTATTATTATTATTATTATTCTAACAGTAATTCTGCACATCAGCTCTATAAATAACAACCGCTAAGGATGTATGCAATATATATATATATATATAAAAGGAAGAAAGTAGGATACAATGTTTTTATATTTAACCATTAGAACTAAGATTATTGAGTTTCTTATTATTAGGTGTGCATGATTAAAAGGAAGGGGATATTTTTGGAAGACAAAATGTGAAATTATTAACATAATTTGTAGTGGCTCTAAAATAACTATTTAAATTATATTAAATATAATAAACTTGTATTAACAACTACTACGTATTCAAAATAATTGAAAATTTTTTCAATATACTATACATTTTTATCATTAGGAGGTATTGTATATATAATGTTATTTATGGAATGCAATGCAATGCAATACCATTTTTATCTTTTTATCTCACAAATATATTTACATAGTATTTTGGACCATAAATGATGTAGATATATTTAATTTGATCTTTAATTTATATCATAATTATTTTAGAATTATCGACAAACTGTGAGTATTTACTATCCAAATTCTCTATTTTTTGAGCCGGAAGAAAAAATATAATAATTAAATTAAAAATTGAAAGAATTCATTAAACTTACAATACGTATGAATACATGCACATTTTTATACTCTGAGATTAAAGTAATAATTAAAATATTAATTTACAGACCGAAATTAGCTTTTAAAAGAGTAGAAGGACCTGTTAATTAATGAACTTTAATTTGATCCAAATATGTAGATTTTTCAAAAGTATATATATATATATATATAAATATTTAAAATTTAAAGGTAAATTATAAAAAAAGAAAAAAGTGAAAAAATAAAAGAAAAGTTGGATATACCAATAAAGGAAGTCTCCTCTCCAAACAAAATGCATCCAATCTAAATAAAAGGAATGTCTCTTCATAGAGTTTATCATCGCTTCTCTTGCTCTCCATCCTCTTCTCTTGCTCTTCTCTCTCACAAGCTCTCTCCTTTCTCCCTTCCTCTTCATCCCCCAGCCCTGCTTAAGCTTCCTCTCAGAGCCCCATCCAGGCCCATGAAGTTTCACAGTGTCTCCGCTTCCCCTAGGCTCCCAAAGCTTGCACCTTTGGCCTCTTTCTCTGAGAAAGTTGCTGGGGATTCTAATGGTTCTTCTGCATCTGAGATTGAAGATGCTGAAGGTAAGCAAGTGTGATCCAATTGTCTTTTTATTTGAGGAAATAATAGTCTTGATCTAGTTACAAATTGAAACCTTTGTGTTATTTAATCTTTTTTTCCCCCTTTTTGGGTCTGTGTGCTTTTCTTAGTGAATCATGATGTGAAAGTGTTTTGGAGATTAGACCGTGTAGAAATTTTGAACTTTGGGTTATACGGTTGAGTTCTGGTCAACTTTGATGAAAGCTTAGAGGATGTTGTATTTCTTGGAGTATAATGGATATTTTGAAAGGAGTTGGTCTTTTTTATCGATGTGATCATGAATCATGATATCAGAACTTTGATTTGTTCTGTTGCTTTAAACCGATTCTATTGATGATGGTACTATAAAGTCTGCAAAGAAAAAACTTTATGCACCACTGGAGGGTTTTGTTGAGTTTTGAATAAGTCAGTATGTGGGTCTGATGTAGTGATGAATGTTCTCGGTCTAGGCTATCAGTGATGGAGATGGAGCGGATGTTTCTCTTCTTCTTAGGCTCCCTGTTAGTTGGCCCATTGGAGTCCAAGTCCATGAGATTTTTTTGTGTCTCTACTGCCCCTAGGCTTCTAAAGTTGGCCCCTTCGCCCTCGTTCTCTGAGAAAGTGATCGGGGATCATAATGTGTCTTCTACTTCTCTTCCCTCTTCTGCCTCTAGCATTGCAGAGAATGAAGGTGCCCATGATCCAGATGTTAATTTCTTCTATTCAGTAGAAATTGTTTTCCTTGTTCATAATTTTTCCAGCGGTTCAGATTTCAATATGCAATTCTCTTTTGTTCCAGCTTAAAAAGCAAAGATAGTGTTTTTTATGATATAGTTGCTATATTAGATTCATTGTGTAGTTGGAGTTTTGATCTTCTTTTCGTGGATGTTTGTCTTCTCTATTTTAAAGCATTGGGGATAAATTTAATTTGTTAAGAAGGATTTGTGATTATTGCTGCTATGAATCATGTGAATTGATTATATTCAATGGAAAAAATTTTGCTGAGTTTTGGGCAAGTTAATATTTGGGCATGATTCAATGCTGGAAGTTTTCAGTCGGGATTATAAGCAGAGATAATAGAATTTTACTGTTTGTTTTCAGTTATATAATACTTGTTTCTTGTTACATGGAAAATACTCCACTAGGGAATCATTATCGTTTTCCTCCAAAGGAAATTCGAGACATTGTTGATGCACCGCCCCTTCCTGTTTTGTCATTTTCACCTCAAAGGGACAAAATCCTATTCCTGAAGCGCAGATCTCTGCCACCGCTGTCAGATCTTGCAAAACCAGAGGAAAAGCTTGCTGGTATACGGATTGATGGAAACTGCAATGCTCGAAGTCGGATGTAAGATTGCCTTTGATTATTGTTATAATAATAATTATTATATTATATATATATTTTTTTTGCAACTTAGTTCTTAGTTTATCAAATGTAATGCACAGGTGAAACATCATTATTGTATTTTGCTCTTGTTTATAGAAAAAGTACTAATTTTAGCACTTTTGCGTAGGTCTTTTTACACAGGGATAGGAATTCACTGCCTGATGGATGATGGCACTCTAGGGCCGGAGAAAGAGGTGCATGGGTTTCCTGATGGTTCAAAAATTAATTTTGTTAGCTGGTAATTATCCAACTTTCCACAGGCATGACATATCTAAGATGACACCATATTCTTGAACTTCTCTTTCCTATGATGGAGTGACTTTATACACATATGTTGAACTTTTACTTCTGCTATGGAACCCGGAAAGGGTTGATACTTCTCTATAAACATCAGATGCTGGATACCTCACGTGTAGACTTGCATTGGCATGTCCTTGAACAATCACATATGCTAGATATAATGCACCAAGCATTTACTCTGGATTCTGCATCAGTTACGACCATTTACAGCCAAGACTTTTAAACTCTGAATTCAATTCATAGTTTTCATAATGAGATTTATCTAAACCAATTTTACCACTGGAATGGCATTCTAAAATCCTCAACACTCAGCTTTTCCCTAAATAGGAATTTCATGCAACTGATTTAGCTTGGAACAACTCTCTGTAACACTCATCTTTTTATCCACTCAAGAGATAGGAAATGGAAGTGGGCAATGGAATGGGAAATGACAACAGATTTCGGCTTTTATCAATAATACTTTGTTTTTAACCTTTGTTCTTTCACAAGGTCACGCGATGGTCGTCATTTGTCATTCAGCATCCGAGGTGATGATGTGAGTAGCTGCTTCTGTGTATGGCATGTGCATGTTGTATAAGAGTTTACGCTTCTCCTAACATTAAGATATTGTTTAATTAGGATGATGAGAGCAGCAACAAGTTGAAAGTATGGGTTGCGGATGTGGAAACAGGGAATGCGAGACCACTTTTTCAATCACCTGATATATACTTGAATGCAATTTTTGATAAGTAAGGTTTCTCTTGGTCTTCATACTATTTGCATACTGTCTTTGATATGCTGATAGTTTTATATTGATGGAATCACAGTTTTGTTTGGGTTGATGATTCAACATTGTTGGTTTGCACTATCCCTGCTGCTCGTGGAGCCCCTCCGAAGAAACCGTTAGTTCCATCTGGCCCCAAAATACAGTCAAATGAGGAGCAGAGTGTTATTCAAGTCAGAACTTTCCAAGACTTATTGAAAGATGAATATGATGCAGATCTGTTTGACTATTACTGCACCTCAGAACTTGTATTAGTCTCTTTGGATGGGAAAACGAAGTCAATTGGTCCCCCCGCTGTTTATACGTCAATGGATCCATCCCCAGATAGAAAGTACCTCATAATTACATCTATCCACCGGCCATATTCTTTCATTGTCCCATGTGGAAGGTTTCCCAAGAAAGTTGATCTTTGGACATGCGATGGGAAATTTGTTAGAGAAGTTTGTGATCTACCACTTGCTGAGGATATCCCAATTGCATTCAATAGTGTGCGCAAAGGAAAGCGCTCAATCAATTGGAGGGCAGACAAACCATCAACTCTTTATTGGTAATCCCAAGTTTTATCTACAGTCACATCCAGGATATTTATTCTTCGAGAACATGTTCAACCTGCAGTACTTGGATTATAATAAAGAGTACTTAAGGCCTAAATCTCTTGTTTGGCATGCTGACTTGTCAGGGCGGAAACACAAGATGGAGGGGATGCAAAGGTTGAAGTTTCTCCACGGGATGTAATTTATACAGAGCCTGCTGAGATTGTGAATGGTGAACAAGCAGAGGTTTTGCATGAACTTAATCTTCGATATGGGTGCGTAAGGGGTAACTATAATTGATAATTTTACTATCTTTTGCTTATTTTTTCTTGAGGACAGACTGTAATATGGTATATAATTACCAACTTCAGTCTTAATGTTGCACATTATCTCCAAATATGTTGCTGTATGAGAACTCTCAAAGCAATCAGTCGTTGATCATTTAAGTGAACAATGAATTCCATTGTCTATAGACCTGCTTATTTCCCATACCATTGATCTTACTGAATAGAGGGCAATATATAAAACTATGAACTTATATGATGAAGTAACCCAGCATTGGAATTAGTGTTGCATGTCCTTCATATCTGCCACTTTGCTTAGGGATTTATACATATTTATTCGTGCAGGGGTATCTCCTGGTGTGATGATTCGCTTGCTCTAGTGTATGAATCCTGGTACAAAACACGTCGTACTAGAACATGGGTAATTGCACCAGGCAATAAGGAGATAACCCCACGCATCTTGTTTGATAGATCATCAGAGGATGCATATTCTGATCCAGGGTCGCCAATGATGCGGAGGACAGACAATGGAACTTATGTTATTGCAAAGATTAAAAAGCAGGATGAAGGAACTTATGTCCTCCTTAACGGAAGTGGTGCAACACCAGAAGGCGATGTTCCATTCCTTGATTTGTTTGATATGTAAGTAGTTCCATAGTTTTAATATATTTTCTAACTTTTAACATAGCTCATGCAAGTGTTTGCTTTACCAGGGAATTTAAAAACTAATATATTTTTATTTCAGAAGGACGGGAAGCAAAGAGCGGATATGGGAGAGCGACAAGGAAAAGTACTATGAAACTGTTGTTGCATTGATGTCTGATAATGGTGAAGGTGAACTACCAATTGACCGGTTGAAAATTCTTACGTCTAAGGAGTCGAAAACAGAAAACACACAGTATTATATACAGAGTTGGCCAGATAAAAAGGCTGCTCAAATTACAAAATTTTCACATCCCTATCCTCAACTGGCGGCTCTGCAGAAAGAGATGATTAGATACCAGAGAAAGGACGGGGTTCAGCTTACGGCAACGCTATACTTGCCTCCTAGTTACAACCCATCAAAAGACGGCCCTCTTCCATGTCTGGTATGGTCTTACCCTGGTGAGTTCAAGAGTAAAGAAGCAGCTGGCCAAGTCCGTGGCTCTCCCAATGAGTTTGCTGGCATAGGTCCAACATCAGCCCTTCTTTGGTTGGCTAGAGGGTATTATATTTCTTGTGAAGTTTAATTTTCTTGATTGCTCATGTCTATCAAATTTTTTTGTTGCACTTTCCATTTTGTACCGTTAATCAATGCTAAGAACATAGCATAGTTTTTTATTCATTCTTTCATGGCTCTGATATGGGTAAAATTTAGTGATCAAGTCTTGGCTTTTGATTTATTATTGTCTACTTGTCACAGAGAAGAAAATTCAGACTAATGAAGGTTCTTTTAATAATATTATAGTTTACCAACTTGTGATGAATTTACTCACTTATACTTTCTTGATTCAATCACCTTTTGAGCTTTATTATTAGCTTGCCCTCTAATGTACTGGGAACAAAATTTACCTTGCAGATTTGCTATTTTATCTGGACCCACTATCCCCATCATTGGTGAGGGTGATGAAGAAGCAAATGACAGGTAATGTTTAATTGCCTTACTTTGTTGAATTCTTAGCCTTGTCTTTGTTACAAATGCTGTGACTTTGCATGCTTGAAATATCAAGAGTAAATGCAGTAAAAGCTTGTTTGTTAAAAAGGAAATCAACTTAAATTTCAATCTAAGAAGTACTATGTCAATCAGGGTATTTTTCTTTTGGGTTATTAGTTGCAAGCAAACATATTATTTAGGCTTGATTCAACTCAAAAACTTAAGTTTATATGATTAAAGACCTAGGCTTATATATTCAAATTCATATTTGCCAAATGAATCCATGTGGGACTATTAGTTACTCTCATACACCTCCTTTGTACATGCTAGTCTATTTTAACTGGTCATGCTGCGGACAAACCAAACAAACTAATTAACCAAGCTATGATACCATGTTAGATGCAGACCAAATGAATTGTTTGGGCTTGATTCATCCTAAAAGCTCAACCTGATATGAAGAGCCCAGGCTTATATATTCATATTAATATTTACCAAATTAATCGATGCTGGACCATTATTTACTCTGATAGTTTCAAAGACGACTAGTACGCATTCAGTGGAATTCGTCTTCACCTTTTCCTTCTCTTCATGTACATTGATCACATACCCCTTTTGAACAGGTATGTAGAGCAGTTGGTTGCTAGCGCAGAGGCTGCGGCTGAGGAAGTCATAAGGAGAGGGGTCAGCTTCTTTACTTGGCCTAGCTGAATATATGAAAATTCGATCTTCTCATTTGTAATGATGTGATCGTCCTTTCCTTGTTTAGGTTGCTGATCCGAACAAGATTGCTGTGGGGGGCCATTCTTATGGGGCATTCATGACTGCTAATCTTCTAGCGCATGCTCCACATCTGTTTTGCTGTGGAATTGCTCGCTCGGGAGCCTACAATAGAACACTGACACCTTTCGGTTTTCAAGTTAAGGATCTTTAGATACTCGCATGTTCTTGTTATTGCCGACCGGAATAACTTTCTTCTCTGACACATTTCATTGCCTGCATGTAGAATGAAGACAGAACACTATGGGAAGCCACCAGTACTTACGTTGAGATGAGCCCTTTCATGTCGGCAAACAAAATTAAGAAACCGATCTTACTGATTCATGGTGAAGAAGACAATAATTCAGGAACTCTAACAATGCAGGTAAACATAAATATATTATTTATTTCTATGTTACACTAATTGCTATAATTGCGCCTATGGGATTCATTGGATTGAGATGTTCGTTCTGCTTAGTGACATGATGTTCATCAATTTTCTTCTGGAGTGTGTAACCGGCATGTATTGTTGCATGTACGACAGTCCGATAGGTTTTTTAATGCTTTGAAAGGCCATGGAGCACTATGCCGTTTGGTGATTCTTCCCTTCGAGAGCCATGGTTATTCGGCCAGAGAAAGCATCATGCATGTTCTTTGGGAAACTGATCGGTGGCTAGAACAGTACTGTGTGAATAACTTGGAAAAGAGCGGAAGCCTTGATCCCACAAATGACGAAGTTCCCAAGGAAACAAAAGATGCTGCTCTTTCAGCAAGTGGAGGCGGGCCTAATGAAAGCCTGGAGCAAGATGGGTCGCACTTGACACCAAGGTCACTATTATGGTAATATCTCTTTTTCTGTCAGCTAAGACCATCATCCATAATACCTTATCAAAATTGATCTCATGAATTGAACAACTGATATTGCGGTTTAATTATTGACATTTTCAGATGTTCTCTTGATGAAAAGTCTTCATAAGTTTCTTTTCATCATAAATTTCATCCATAATAGTGTATGTATGTTTGTGCGTGTGTGTGATCAAATTAAGTTAGTTTGATCCTCACCTTTTTTTTTTGCAGAGTTAGTGCAGACTTTTCATAACATATGGCTGGAAGACTTTGCATTCAGGTTTTATTCAGAAAAACACAGAAGTGCACATTTGAAGCCATTAAAGCTTCTGCTCACACCTGAAAGTGATGACAAATTGTGAGCACAAATTTTATGTGTATGCCACATTTTCTGAAACTTACATTTAAATAAAGCTAGCTTTTTAGATCTTCCCAAGCCATTCAAATTACTTGAATGTTTAAGTTAATTTCAATTGGCAAGTGTGATGCCTTCCGTTATGTATTAGGTTGCAAATGTTGTCCTTAGTTTGGCATTGATCAATGTTCCCAAGTATTTATCGAAAGTTAATTCTTTTAATACCGGAAGGAATTGCAGTTTAATTATGAATTTCGGAATGTTTAAATGGAATTTTTGTGATCTCTAGTGCATGCTTTTCTTCAGAGTATTCAAATAGTTGTATTTTAATCTCTTCTGTGTCTTCTGAATGTTTGACAAACTTTGTAGTTAAACACAACTGTAAGCAGTTTTCTGATGATTTTCTAGGCTCAGTTTGATATGTAGTTTGGTATCGAATTGCAATTTAAATTGAGACATGATTAAGATCTTCGTTTATTGAGTGTCTCCAAAGATAATTTTCTTGACCTGAGTAAATGTTAAATTCTCAACATTGTTGTGTGCGCAATGGTTATCCTGGATATTTATTTGCAAATTATTAGCTTTATTGGAACATCAAAGTAGTTTGATTGTTATGGCCACTAGCACCCTGACCAATGCTTTCAATTCAAAGAAGAGAAGCAATCCAATGATGAAATGCTCAAACAAAGGATTGGATAGAAAGAGGAGCAGAAATCTTATCTCCAAGAAGATAAGAAAACTTTTCGAAGGAAAAAAAGCAAAAGATGAAAAAGTTGCTTTTTTCCTGTGTCGAGTAGTTGCTCTGAAACTTTTTCCCAGTTTTTCCTTTCGCCATAATGAAAAGCCAAGAGACAACGATGCTCCATGGCATGGATGTGATTATCTATGGGAGCATCTCTCATTTGTTGTCCTCTAATGGAATAGGCTAATGGAAGGGAAGATGAAGGGCACTCATTGTTAGGGGAGGAACGGGATGATCAGAGTCACCAGCACTGTAGCAAAAAGTATTGTAGCAACTAACGAAAGTTTAATAACCTGTACTCTGCACAGGCATTGTAGTAGCTGTGCAACTCTCTAGTTCGTTTAGTACTGTAGCAATGGCATTGTAGTAGAGACATTGTAGCATTGGTGCTGTAGGACTTGAAAAATTCAAAAACTTGTAATCTGCACGGACTGAAACACGGACACTGTAGCAGTAATGTATCTCTCTGTTTCTGAATTTTGAGGATCAAATCTTCCCTTCTTTCAGTACAAATTTTGGGATCTAATCAATACAATAAAACATCAAACAACAAGAAGTAAGACTAGCGATTTAGCGTGGAAAACTCCTTCAATGTAGGGTGAAAAACCACGGGACCCTAAGGCCACTTAAAATAGTTTCACTATGTCAACAATGGGATAACAAGAGCTCCTCTTTGGCTAACTAAAGGCATAAGATTGCAAGAGATTTTAGGAAGAGAAAGACTCAACTACTCAAACAATATCATCATTTTACAAAGATGGATCACAAAGATTTCAAGGAGAATCGGAAGAAATCAAACCGATGGTTTTGTAGATCTTCTTCCAAAGATACGTTTTCCTTAAATGTGGGCGAAATCTAGTTCCAATTTTCTTGCAAGATCAAACCCTAGTTTTTTCTTCACTACTTCCTTTCTTCTTGCTTTTCCCGGATGATCTCTCTCAATTTTTTTCTCTCACTTATCTTAACAATAATCCATTGTTAACATAGATTTTTTTTCTTTAATTGTGGAGGTGGACCCCATTTATTAAAGAGGTCGGACTAAATGGAGGTTAACTCAACACTAATCATGAAGAGAATTGGTCGGTGTTATTTTCACTATAAAGTAGTGATAAAAAGTTTTTCTGCAAGTGTCTCAATGTGGTGATTGTCAACTGTTTTAGATGAAATATGTGGGACATTCTGTTGTAATAGAGTCAAGCTTTTGTCTGTTATCTTTGAATTTTTCTATCCTTGTGAAGAAGCATATTTGGAAAGTAGCATTGCAGTGTATGACATGTTCTTTAATCATCATTTGAAAAAGTTTGAATTATGGGTCCATGTTCTCTCTGTAGCTGCAGACCCCATGATTCAGTTTTAAGACATTATACCAAAATTCGGTCACAATCAAAAAAGGATTAGAAGTAAAGTTGTTCTGGTTCACTGATATTAAAGAAAGGTAAGTAGACAAGTCTTTTGCTGAAGTCATCTGTCTTTGTGGTAGTTTAGTCACATAGCATGGAATCTAATTAACAGAATAGTTCACTTTTTTGGCATCATTAGTATTCTAAATGTGTTTAATATGCAATGATTCATTATGCAGCAATCCACTTGGAGTGATTCAATGTAGTACACTACAACAACTTCCAAGGTGCAGTAGATGTTCTATTCATTCATATTACTGTTAACAGAGATGGTTCAGAAATGGATATAGGGATTTGATCATTGGGATGGTTTTTGGAAGTTCTTTAACCATGAGAATGCAATACCCTAGCAGAAACTGGGAAGTGGGAATGCCAATGATTGTGTAAAATTCTGATGAACATTTGAAGTAGCAAAAATCTGCTTGGATTGAATTTTGGCACACTAAACAAGGACAGCAATTTTTTGGGACTTGGATTTGAGTGTTCTATCAGTAAAATCATTGTGATATGCAGTGGTTTTCTCTAGGAATATTAACAAAAGCTTAATTACCAAAAAGCTTCACTGTGATAAATTCTTTTAATGTGGTCTTTACTTGGTTGTATATCTTGCTTAAAAGATAGGTTTAAATTAAATGTAATTCTTGTGATTTCCCTTGTACCACTCAACATTTATTCCTTTTAGAGTAAAGACCATGTCATCCATGAGTCTATGACTTTTTAGCATTTCCTGACATCGTTCGTTTCTATTTTACAAACACACACACACATGTATGATTGGATATCTTTTCTGTATAGACCTTCCTCAGATATGCCTCATTTGCAACAGCAGAAAAACTTCAGCAAGTACTTGCATGCAATTTTTGGATTTTTCTTTCTGAAATGAGGATCCATGAGGTTGGCAAGTCTGAGAAGTGTGTGTGAACAAAATGATTCCAGGAGTTGACAAATAGTTATTGAATGAAGCCGAATGAAATACACAAGGCATGATTTAGGCCACACTGCCACAAGACCTCTTCTTTTTAAGAGAAAATTTCTAGTATTATATAGAGTCTATGATCATCTTCTCACCATGAGATCATGTCTTGCTCGTCATGGCGATGATAATCCATCCACCCGTGCATGATAAGCAATCGACACACATAAAATAATTGAATTGGGAGATCACATTTGTATGGATTTGTTGTTCACGTACATTTGTTATTACTGATTGAAGCTCATTTCTAAGTCATCATTTTTGGTGTGCATGAGAAAAATCAGTCCATGCAAGCATCGAAAAGCCACAATTTGACCGTGTATTTCAATTCATCGCAGCAAAACATTGTAACAAGGCTGTGTGAAGCTGTCGAGCAAACAATATCATCCGAAAACCACAGTGTGAAAGCAAAGACGGTGAGAATCCAACTTAGAACAATTTTATAAAATCAAAGTCTTATTATTCAATGATTCTCATTCGATTACAAAAATGATGAATGGCTCTGATTTATTTCTGATCTTTGGACTGAGGATATACTAACACATAACAAACTATCACCCTCCATTCTATTTGTTCATCATCAATGGGGCCACCTGTCTCTGCACACGTGTATATATATATATATATATATATATATACATACAAGAAGATATTGTGTGTGCTCCACGGAGCATTGAAAGAGTTTGATCTCTATTTCTTTACTTTGTTGCAGACATTAACCTGAATGATAGAAAAAGCAATATGTTTGCATTAGTGGTCATTATGTATGGAGGACATTTGCTCAGTTTAATCTTTTTTTATGAGCTTCCAAAGCAAAGTTGCAAGATGAGCAATCCATTTATTTGTGTATTCATTGTTTTTGTTTTTCATTGCAAAGTTTGAACTACCCTTGCGGAATCATCCAGTTATTTCTTCTTTGGTTGATGATGAATACCCCATTCATTGTTCATCTCTTTTGTGCCCAATGTTATTGTCTTCAGTCTTCCTGTTTTGGATCTGAGACTGTGATTGCATTTATTTATTTATTTTGCAAAGCATGGAGGTAAAACTTCATTGGCTTTGCTGCTTGAGAATCAGCAATCATTCACACAGTAACAGCAGTAAAACTTGGAAAAATTTGTATCTTTGTTTTTCATGATCCCATTCTCCTTTGGATGTATTAATTGTATTAAACAAACAATAAAACTCAAATTGTGTATTTTCTTTTTGTTATTCTTAATGGTTTTATGTTTATAATCTTATTCTTTTTTCAATGTATTAAGTAGAAACCCACAAGCCTTATCCTGTTGGCATAAAGTTGTAAATTCTTATCTGAAAAAAGATTATTCTAAAACATGATAAATATTGATTGAGACCTGTGAATCACTCAAGTAGAAACTGAAATTTAATCAAATTGTGCTTGAATTAAGTGGATGGATTGAAGGAACTTTTGTTGTGGGGGTGGGGGGATAAGATTTTGGTCCATGATTTTTGGAGGCTTTATTGATGTGAAATGTTATTCTATAATTATTGTCAATTTACGTAATTAGGGTTGGAATTGTTGTTACTTTATATATATATATATATATATATATATATATATATATATATATATATATATATAAAGATATTTATATACAATGGAGGTGTAATTTTGCTTATTTTATTTTATTATTTGTAAATAGTTTAAAATTTTGAAAATAAAAGATGTAAAAACGTATGCAAAGTAAGTTTTTTTTTTATTTCTTCTATGGTTGCATGAAAAGGAAAGGGGGTATTTTTGGAACACAAAATGTGGAATAATCAACATACTTTGTAGTGTCTCTGTTATAACTATTTAAATTATATTGAAAATAATAAACTTGAATGAACAACCACTACGTATTAAAAAATAATTAAAAAAAATATCGATATACTATAGATGTTTATCATTAAAAGATATTGTATATAAAATGTTTTTTATGGTAAATTAGTCCCCAAAATTTTCCAAAATTTCATTTTGATACTTGAAATGCAATTCAATACTATTTTTATCTTTTTATCTCACAAATATATTTACGTATCACTTTTGTCCAAAAAATGATGTAGATATATTTAATTTGATCCTTGATTTATATCATAATTTTTTTTAAAATTATGGACAAGCCACGAGTACTTACTGTCTAAACTTTTTATCTTTTGAGCAAGAAGAAAAAATATCATAATTAAATTAAAAATTAAAATAATTCATTAAATTTACAAACCACATGAATATATGCAAATTTATATACTCGAGATTAAAGTGATATTTAATATATTAATTTATAGACAAATATCAGCTTTTAAAAAAATAGAAGGACCCATTAATTATTGAACGTTAACTTTATTTAAATATGCAGATTATTTAAATATATAAATTTTAAGGGTAAATTACAAAAAAAAAAAAAAAAAAGCAAAGGGGGAAAAATAAAAGAAAAGTTGGATATACCAATAATGGAGGTTCAATGCATGCAATCTAAATAATAGGAGTGTCTCTTCATGGAGTTTATCATTGCTTCTCTTGCTCTCCATCCTATTCTCTTGCTCTTCTCTCTCACAAGCTCTCTCCTTTCTCTCTTGCTCTTCATCTCCGTGCCCTGCTTAAGCTTCCTCTCAGAGCCCCATCCAGGACCATGAAGTTTCACAGTGTCTCCGCTTCCTCTCTGCTCCCAAAGCTGGCACCTTTGGCCTCTTTATCTGAGAAAGTTACTGGGGAGTCTAATGTCTCTTCTGCTTCTGAGAGTAAAGATGCTGAAGGTAAGCAAGTGTGATCCAATTGCCTCTGTGTGCTTTTCTTAGTGAATCATGATGTGAAAGTGTTTTGGAGATTAGACTGTGTAGAAATGTTTGAACTTTGTGCTATAGGGTTGCGTTCTGGTCAACTTTTATGAAAGCTTAGACAATGTTGTATTTCTCGGAGTATAATGGATTTTTTGAAAGGAGTGATCTTTTTTTTTTTTATCAATGTGATCATGAATCATGATATCAGAACTTTGATCGGTTCTGTTGCTTTAAACCGATTCTATTGATAATGGTACTATAAAGTCTGCAAGAAGAAATCTTTATGCTCCACTGAAGGGTTTTGTTGAGTTTTGAATAAGTCAATATGTGGGTCTGATGTAGTGATGAAAGTTCTTGGTGTAGGCTATTAGTGATGGAGTGAATGTTTCTCTTCTCCTTAGGCTCCCTGTTAGTTGCCCCATTGGAGTCCAAGTCCATGAGATTTTTTTGTGTCTCTACTGCCTCTAGGCTTCTAAAGATGGCACCTTCGCCCTCTTTCTCTGAGAAAGTGATCGGGGCTCGTAATTTGTCTTCTACTTCTCTTCCCTCTTCTGCCTCTAGCATTGCAGAGAATGAAGGTGCCCATGATCCAGATGTTAATTTCTTCTATTCAGTAGAAATTGTTTTCCTTGTTCATAATTTTTCCAGTGGTTCAGATTTCAATATGCAATCCTCTTTTGTTCCAGCCTAAGAAGCAAAGATAGTGTTTTTTATGATATAGTCGCTATATTAGATTCATTGTGTAATTGGAGTTTTGATCTTCTTTTTGTGGATGTTTGTCTTCTCTATTTCAAGGCATTGGGCATAAATTTAATTTGTTAAGAAGGATTTGTTATTATTGCTGTAATGAATCTTGTGAATTTATTATATTCATTAGAGAAAGGTTTGCTGAGTTTTGGGCAAGTTAATATTTGGGCATGATTCGATGCTGAAAGTTTTCAGCCTGGATTATAAACAGAGATAATAGAATTTTACTGTTTGTTTTCAGTTATATAAAATACTTGTCTCTTGTTACATGGAAAATACTCCACTAGGGAATGGTTATCGTCTTCCTCCAAAGGAAATTCTAGACATTGTTGATGCACCACCCCTTCCTGTTTTGTCAATTTCACCTCAAAGGGACAAAATCCTATTCCTGAAGCGCAGATCTCTGCCACCGCTGTCAGATCTTAAAAAACCAGAGGAAAAGCTTGCTGGTATACGGATTGATGGAAACGGCAATGCTCGAAGTCGGATGTAAGATTGCCTTTGATTATTATTATTGTATTTTGCTCTTGTTTATAGAAAAAGTACTAATTTTAGCACTTTTGCGTAGGTCTTTTTACACAGGGATAGGAATTCACTGCCTGATGGATGATGGCACTCTAGGGCTGGAGAAAGAGGTGCATGGGTTTCCTGCTGGTTCAAAAATTAATTTTGTTAACTGGTAATTATCCAACTTTCCACAGGCATGACATGTTTAAGATGACACCATATTTTTTGAACTTCTCCTTCCTATGGAGTGACTTTATTTACATATGTTGAACTTTTACTTCAGCCATGGAACCCAGAAGGGGTTAATACTTCTGTATGAACATCAGATGCTGGATATCTCACGTGTAGACTTGAACAATCACATATGTTAGATATAATGCACCAACCATTAACTCTGGATTTTGCATCAATTACAACCATCTACAGCCATGACTTTTGAACTCTGAATTCAATTCGTCATAGTTTCTATACTGAGATTTATCTGACCAATTTTACCACTGGAATGGCATTCTAAAATTGTTAGCACTCAGCTTTTCCCTAAATAGGAATTTCATGCAACAGATTTAGCTTGGAATAACTCTCTGTAACACTCATCTTTTTATGCACTCGAGATAGGAAATGGAAGTGGGTAATGGAATGGGAAATGACAACAGATTTCGGCTTTTATCAATAATACTTTGTTTTTAACCTTTGTTCTTTCACAAGGTCACGCGATGGTCGTCATTTGTCATTCAGCATCCGAGGTGATGATGTGAGTAGCTGCTTCTGTGTATGGCATGTGCATGTTGTATACTGCTTCTCCTAACATTAAGATATTGTTTAATTAGGATGATGGGAGCAGCAACAAGATGAAAGTATGGGTTGCGGATGTGGAAACAGGGAAAGCGAGACCACTTTTTAAATCACCTGATATATACTTGAATGCAATTTTTGATAAGTAGGGGTTCTCGTGGTGTTCATAGTGTTTGCATACTGTCTTTGATTTGCTGATAGTTTTATGTTGATGGAATCACAGTTTTGTTTGGGTTGATGATTCAACATTGTTGCTTTGTACTATCCCTGCTGCTCGTGGGGCCCCTCCGAAAAAACCGTCTCGCCCCAAAATACAGTCAAATGAGGAGCGGAGTGTTATTCAAGTCAGAACTTTCCAAGACTTATTGAAAGATGAATATGATGCAGATCTGTTTGAATATTATTGCACCTCAGAACTTGTATTAGTCCCTTTGGATGGGGAACCGAAGTCAATTGGTACTCCCGCTGTTTATACGTCAATGGATCCATCCCCAGATGGAAAGTACCTCATACTTACATCTATCGACCGGCCGTATTCTTTCATTGTCCCATGTTTAAGGTTTCCCATGAAAGTTGATCTTTGGAGATGCGATGGGACATTTGTTAGAAAACTTTGTAATCTACCACTTGCTGAGGATATCCCAATTGCTTTCAATAGTGTGCGCAAAGGAAAGCGCTCAATCAATTGGAGGGCAGACAAACCATCAACTCTTTATTGGTAATCCCAAGCTTTATCTACGGTCACATTCAGGATATTTTTTTCTTCAAGAAAATGTTCAACCTGCAGTATTTAGATTTTAGTAGATTCATAGTTTAGGCCTGAATCTCTTGTTTGGCATGCTGACTTCGCAGGGCGGAGACACAAGATGGAGGGGATGCAAAGGTTGAAGTTTCTCCACGGGATGTAATTTATACAGAGCCTGCTGAGATTGTGAATGGTGAACAACCAAAGGTTTTGCATAAACTTGATCTTCGATATGGGTGCGTAAGGGGTAACTCTAATTGATAATTTTACTATCTTTTGTTTATTTTTTCTTGAGGACAGACTGTAATATGGTATATAATGACCAACTTCAGTCTTAATGTTGCACATTATCTCCAAATATGTTGCTGTATGAGAACTCTCAAAGCAATCAGTCGTTGATCATTTAAGTGAACAATGAATTCCATTGTCTATAGACCTGCTTATTTCCCATACCATTGATCTTACTTAATAGAGGACAATATATAAGTAATCCAATATTGGAAATACTGTTGCATTTCTTTCTTATCTGCCACTTTGCTTTGGGATTTATACATATTCATTTCTGCAGGGGTATCTCCTGGTGTGATGATTCGCTCGCTCTAGTGCATGAATCCTGGTACAAAACACGTCGTACTAGAACATGGGTAATTGCACCAGGCAATAAGGAGATAACCCCACGCATCTTGTTCGATAGATCATCAGAGGATGCATATTCTGATCCAGGGTCGCCAATGCTGCGGAGGACAGACAATGGAACTTACATTATCGCAAAAATTAAAAAGAAGGATAAAGGAACTTACATCCTCCTTAACGGAAGCGGTGCAACACCAGAAGGCGATGTTCCATTCCTTGATTTGTTTGATATGTAAGTAGTTCCATTGTTTTAATATATTTTCTAACTTTTAACATAGCTCATGCAATTGTTTGCTTTACCAGGGAATTTAAAAACTAATATATTTTTATTTCAGAGGGGAGGGAAAGAAAGAGCGGATATGGGAGAGCGACAAGGAAAAGTACTATGAAACTGTTGTTGCATTGATGTCTGATAAGGATGAAGGTGAACTACCACTTGACCAGTTGAAAATTCTTACGTCTAAGGAGTCGAAAACAGAAAACACACAGTATTATATACAGAGTTGGCCAGATAAAAAGGCTGCTGAAATTACAAATTATTCCACATCCCTATCCTCAACTGGCGGCTCTGCAGAAAGAGATGATTAGATACCAGAGAAAGGACGGGGTTCAGCTTACAGCAACGCTATACTTGCCTCCTGGTTACAACCCATCAAAAGACAGCCCTCTTCCATGTCTGGTATGGTCTTACCCTGGTGAGTTCAAGAGTAAAAAAACAGCTGGCCAAGTCCGTGGCTCTCCCAATGAGTTTGCTGGCATAGGTCCAACATCACCCCTTCTTTGGTTGGCTAGAGGGTATTATATTTCTTGTGAAGTTTAATTTTCTTGATTGCTCATGTCTATCAAATTTTTTTATTGCACTTTCCATTTTGTACCGTTAATCAATGCTAAGAACATAGCATAGTTTTTTATTCATTTGCTCTGATATGGGTAAAATTTAGTGATCAAGTCTTGGCTTTTGATTTACGACCGTCTACTTGTCACAGTGAAGAAAATTCAGAGTAATGAATGTTCTTTTAATAATTTTATTGTTTACCATCTTGTGATGAATTTACTCACATATGCTTTCTTGATTCAATCACCTTTTGAGCTTTATTATTAGCTTGCCCTCTAAAGTAGTGTGAACAAAATTTACCTTGCAGATTTGCTATTTTATATGGACCAACTATCCCCATCATTGGTGAGGTTGATGGACAACCAAATGACAGGTAATGTTTAATTGCCTTACTTTGTTGAATTCTTAACCTTGTCTTTGCTATAAATGCTGTGAGTTTGCCTGCTTGAAATATCAAAAGAATAAACGTAGTAAAAGCCTGTTTGTTAGAAGGATATCAACTTAAATTTCAACCTTAGAAGTACCATGTCAATCAGGGTATTTTCTTTTGGGTTATTGGATGCAAGCAAACATATTATTTGGGCTTGATTGAACTCAAAAACTTAAGTTGATATGATATGATAAAAGACCTAGGCTTATATATTCAAATTCATATTTGCCAAATGAATCAATGCGGGACTATTAGTTACTCTAATACACCGCCTTTTGTACATGCTAATCTATTTTAACCGGTCATGCTGCGAACAAACCAAACAAACTGATTAACCAAGCTATGATACCATGTTAGATGCCGACCCAAATAAATTCTTTGGGTTTGATTCATCCTAAAAGCTCAAGCTGATATCAAGAGCCCAGGATTATATATTCATATCAATATTTACCAAATTAATCGATGCTGGACCATTATTTACTTTGATAGTTTCAAAGATGACTAGTAGGCATTTAGTGAAATTCGTCTTCATCTTTTCCTTCTCTTCATGTACATTGACCACATACCCCTTTTGAACAGGCATGTAGAGCAGTTGGTTGCTAGCGCAGAGGCTGCGGCTGAGGAAGTCATAAGGAGAGGGGTCAGCTTCTTTACTTGGCCTAGCTGAATATATGAAAATTCGATCTTCTCATTTGTAATGATGTGATTGTCCTTTCCTTGTTTAGGTTGCTGATCCGAACAAGATTGCTGTGGGGGGCCATTCTTATGGGGCATCCATGACTGCTAATCTTCTAGCGCATGCTCCACATCTTTTTTGCTGTGGAATTGCTCGCTCGGGAGCGTACAATAGAACGCTGACACCTTTCGGTTTTCAAGTTAAGGATCTTAAGATACTCGCATGTTCTTGTTATTGCCGACCGGAATAAGTTTCTTCTCTGACACATTTCATTGCTTGCATGTAGAATGAAGATAGAACACTATGGCAAGCCACCAGTACTTATTTAGAGCTGAGCCCTTTCATGTCGGCAAACAAAATTAAGAAACCGATCCTACTGATTCATGGTGAAGAAGACAATAATCCAGGAACTCTAACAATGCAGGTAAACATAAATATAAATTATTTATTTCTATGTTACACTAATTGCTATAATTGCGCGTATGGGATTCATCGGATTGAGATGCTCGTTCTGCTTAGTGACATGATGTTCATCAATTTTCTTCTGGAGTGTGTAACCAGCATGTATTGTTGCATGTACTACAGTCCGATAGGTTTTTTAATGCTTTGAAAGGCCATGGAGCGCTATGCCGTTTGGTGATTCTTCCCTTCGAGAGCCATGGTTATTCGGCCAGAGAGAGCATCATGCATGTTCTTTGGGAAACTGATCGGTGGCTACAACGGCACTGTGTGAATAACTCGGGAAACAGCGGAAGCCATGATTCCACAAATGACGAAGTTCCCAAGGAAACAAAAGTTGCAGCTCTTTCAGCAAGTGGAGGTGGGCCTAAGGGAGGCCTGGAGCAAGATGGGTTGCACTTGACACCAAGGTCACTATTTTACTATTTTCGTAATATCTCTCTCTGTCAGCTGAGACCATCATCCATAATACCTTATCAAAATTGATTTCATGAATTGAACAACTGATATTGCGGTTTAATTATTGACATTTATGCATATGTTCTCTTGATGAAAATCTTCATAAGTTTCTTTTCATCGTAAGTTTCGTTTGTGTGTGTGTGATCAAATTACGTTTGTTGTATCCTCACCTTTTTTGGCAGAGTTAGTGCAGACTTTTCATAACATATGGCCAGAAGACCTTGCATTCAGAGTTTATTCAGATGAACACAGAAGTGCACATTCGAAGCCATTAAAGAAACCAGATTCTGCTCACACCCTGAAAGTGTTGACAAATTGCGAGCACAAATTGTATGTGTATGGCACATTTTCTGAAACTTGTATTCAAATAAAGCTAGCATTTTAGATCTTCCCAAGCCATTCAAATTGCTTGAATGTTTCAGTTACTTTCAATTGGCAAGTGTGATGCCCTCTGTTATGTATTAGGTTGCAAATGTTGTCCTTAGTTTGGCATTGATCAATGTTCTCAAGTAAAGTTAATTCTTTTAATACCGGAAGGAATTGCAGTTTAATTATGAATTTCGGAATGTTTAAATGGAATTTTTGTGATCTCTAGTGCATGCTTTTCTTCAGAGTATTCAAATAGTTGTATTTTGATCTCTTCTGTGTCTTCTGAATGTTTGACAAAGTTTGTAGTTAAACACAACTGTAAGCAGTTTTCTGATGATTTTCTAGGCTCAGTTTGATATGTAGTTTGGTATCGAATTGCAATTTAAATTGAGACATGATTAAGATCTTCGTTTATTGAGTGTCTCCAAAGATAATTTTCTTGACCGGAGTAAATGTTAAATTCTTAGCATTGTTGTGTGCATAATGGGTATCCTGGATATTTATTTGCAAATTATTAGCTTTATCGGAACATCAAAGTAGTTTGATTGTTATGGCCACTAGCACCCTGACCAATGCTTTCAATTCAAAGAAGAGAAGCAATCCAATGGTGAAATGCTCAAACAAAAGATTGGATGGAGTGAGGAGCAGAAATCTTAGCTCCTAGAAGATAAATAAGAAAAACTTTAAAAAGAAAAAAAGCAAACGACGAAAAAGTTGCTTTTTTCCTGCGTCGAGTAGTTGCACTGAAACTTTTTCCACTTTTTCCTTTCGCCATAATGAAAAGCTAAGAGACAACAATGCTCCATGGCATGGATGTGCTCATCTATGAGAGCATCTCTCACTTGTTGTCCTCTAATGGAATAGGCTAATGGAAGGGAAGATGAAGGGCACCACTAATCATGAAGAGAATTGGTCGGTCTTCTTTTCACTATGAAGTAGTGATAAAAAGTTTTTCTGCAAGTGTCTCAATGTGGTGATTCTCAACTGTTTTAGATGAAATATGTCGACATTCTGCTCTAATAGAGTCAAGCTTTTGTCTGGTATCTTTGAAATTTTCTATCCTTGTGAAGAAGCATATTTTGAAAGTAGCATTGCAGTGTATGGCATGTTCTTTAATCATCATTTGATAAAGTTTGAATTATGAGTCCAAGTTCTCTCTGTAGCTGCAGACCCCCTGATTCAGTTTTAAGACATGATAACAAAATTCAGTCACACTCAAAAAAGGATTTGAATCAAAGTTGTTCTGGTTCACTGATATTAAAGAAAGATAAGTAGGCAAGTCTTTTGCTGAAGTCATCTGTCTTTGTGGTAGTTTAGTCACATAGCATGGAATCTAATTAACAGAATAGTTCACTTTTTTGGCATCATTAGTATTCTAAATGTGTTTAATATGCAATGATTCATTATGCAGCAATCCACTTGGAGTGATTCAGTGTAGTACAACGACTTTCAAGGTGCAGTACATGTTCTATTCATTCATATTACTATTAACAAAGATGCTTCAGAAATGGATATAGGGATTTGATCATTGGGATGGTTTTTGGAAGTTCTTTTAACATGGGAAGCGGGAATGCCGATGATTGTGCCTAAATTTCAGTAACTGATGAACATTTGAATAGCAAAAATCTGCTTGGGTCATCAGTTATTGTTTGTTTTGTTTGAAGTAGGATTTGTTTAGATTTAAGCACTAATGAATCAACTTCATTCTTTCATCAACTTCTTTTGTTCATATTGATAAAAGCTAAACGAATTACTCTCTGAGAGAGAGAGAGAGAGAGAGAGAGAGAGAGAGAGTGGATGTCTGAAAATACAGCCTTGGATTAAATTTTAGCACACTAAACAAGGACAGCAATTTCTTCGGACTTGAATTTGAGTGTTCTATCTAGGAATATTAGCAAAAGCTTAATTACCGAAAAGCTTCACTGTGATAAATTCTTTAATGTGGTCTTTACTTGGTTGTATATCTTGCTTAAAAGATAGGTTTAAATTAAATGTCATTCTTGAAATTTCCCTTATACCACTCAACATTTAGTCCTTTTAGAGCAAAGACCATGTCATCCATGAAATCTATGACATTTTAGCATTTCCTGACATTGTTCTCTTCTATCTTAGAAACACACACATACACATGATTAGATATCTTTTCTGTATAGACCTTCCTCAGATATGCCTCATTTGCAACAGCAGAAAAACTTCACCGAGTACTTGCATGCCATTTTTGTATTGTTCTTTCTGAATTGAGGATTCATGAGGGTGGCAAGTCTGACAATTGTGTGTGAACAAAAGGATTCCAGGAGTAGACAAATAGTTATTGAATGAAGCCGAATGAAATACGTAAGGCATGATTTAGGCCACACTGCAACAAGACTTATTCTTTTTAAGTGAAAATTTCTAGTATTATATAGAGTCTGTGATCATCTTCTCACCATGAGATCATGTCTTGCGCGTCATGATGTGACGGCTTTAACAGTCATGCAATGGCGATGATAATCCATCCGTGCATGATGATAAGTAATGACACATAAAATAATTGAATTGGGAGATCACATTTGTATGGATATGTTGTTCACTTACATTTGTTATTACTGACTGAAGCTCAATTCTTAGTCATCATTTTTGGTGTGTATGAGAAAAAAACACTACATGCAAGCATTGAGAAGCCACAATTTGATCGTGTATTCAATTCATCGCAGCAAAACATTGTAACAAGGCTGTGTGAAGCTGACAAGCAAACGATATCATCGGAAACCACAGTGTGAAAGCAAGGATGATGAGAATCAACTTAGAATAATTTTATAAAATCAAAGTCTTATTATTCAATGATTCTCATTCGATTACAAAAATGATGAATGGCTCTGATTTATTTCTGATCTTTGGACTGACGATATACTAATACATAACAAACTATCACCCTCCATTCTATCTATTCTTCATCAATGGGGCCACCTGCCTGTGCACACGTATATATATATACATGAAGATATTGTGTGTACTCCACAGAGCATTGAAAGAGTTTGTTCTCTATTTCTTTTCTGTGCTGCAGACATTAAGATGGTGAACCAAGAAGAGATGTTGATTCAGACAGTGACTGAAATCTATGCAAAGATCTCAGTGCTGCCATGTCTCAAGCCATCGAAGGAGGTAAACGAGCTCTTCACTGAATTAGTACTGACGTGCATCCCTCCATGCTCCATCGATGTGAGCAAGCTCAGCGACGAGGTTCAAGAGATGAGATCAAAGCTCATTGAACTTTGTGGAGAGGCTGAAGGTTTGCTTGAGAGCCATTACTCCACAATTCTCAGCACCTTCGAGAATCCAATCGAGCACCTGAGCATCTTCCCGTACTACCAGAATTACATCAAACTGAGCCTGTTGGAGTACACTCTGCTAGCTCGGCATGCAGCTGCACCGCCATCCCGTGTGGCTTTTATTGGCTCTGGTCCATTACCAATGACTTCAATCGTGCTCGCGATGCGCCACCTCCCTCACACCAAGTTTGTGAACTATGATATGGATTCAGATGCTAATGAGCTTGCGAAACGCCTTATCGCTGGAGACAGGGACCTCTCAGCACGCATGATAACACGAACAGCGAATGTTCTCAATGTGATCGATGAGCTCAGGGAGTTCGACGTTGTGTTTTTGGCTGCGCTTGTGGGAATGGACAGAGAGGAAAAGGCGAGAGTCTTGGAGCATGTAGAGAATTACATGGCACCGGGTGCGCTGCTTATGCTGCGTAGCGTGCATGGTGCTCGCTCATTCCTCTACCCTGTCATTGATGCATGCCGTGATTTACACGGATTTGAATTGTTATCTGTTTATCATCCAATGGACGAAGTTATAAACACGGTGATTGTTGCACGCAAGCTGACTGCTGCCACTCCAGTGAATTTAGTTGATCAGGGAGCATCGTCAGGAGGCATGGCAATGCTGCCGTGCAAGTGTTCAGAATTTCAGATATTTAATCCTCTTGGGCATGGCAGCATGTTGGAGGAACTGGCTCTTGAAGGTCAGCCATCTTGAGAACAAGCACAGCAAGAATCATAATCATCAGCAACAAGTGATGCTTTTAAAATTTATATTTTGATCATGATTTTTATGCATTTGCTCTAACTATTTTGTGTGATCATCCTTTGTGTTTCTGCTCTTGATGTTATCAATCAAATAAGTGTTTAAGTTTTTACTGCATGGGATTCAATCTTTTCATTCTTGTTATCAGTTTATGGAAAGATTGGCAGATCCAATGCATGGAATGCTATGTTTGTTTGTTTGTTTGAAAAAAAAAACAAGTGATAAATTATGTGTTTTTTTTTTCAAGAAAGTAACTACTATGTCTCTAAATTGGAACTGTTGTTCTCTTTGTATTCATGCACACTTCCACACGCCATGCAGTTAGGATATGCTTTCTCTCTCTCATATATATATGTGTGTGTGTGTGTGTGTGTATATATATAAGGACTTATGAAAAATTACGTAAAGGGCGGTGGAAAGGGACTTTGTTTGGTAGAAGACAAAACAATGGCTCAATTTGAAAATGAATACATCATTCAGTGATCATTCATGATTTGAAGAGTCATATTTACATTCTTTGAATCCTGTTGAAATCCACATTCATGGAATTCATGATCACTGCGTTCTCTTCAAGAGATCAATTAAATTCTCATTTCTAAATCAACAGTGTTTGACACAAGAATTTGAACTTAATAAATCATATGAATTTCTGCGGAGAATCAGTTGAATTCACCAAGTTATAACATGGAATGGTTTCTAATTGAATTCAGCAATGTATCTTTAGAAGAAGTCTGCATTGGTATCACTGTCAATATAAAAGTATCGGTTTCGACACAGATTGAAAGAAACAAAAGTATATACCGAAAGATAAACCTCGATGTGGATGTACCCAAACCTGGCCTGCAGCCGTCTTGTGACAATGACATCGAGAAATTGCTTAGTTAATCAGTAAAAACCAAGAAATCGACATGTACCATGCAGTTGGACCATATTTGTTGTTTGTGTTATGGCAGGACATTTTCGCAAGCCTAAGAACATAGCACAAGTGGCAAATTTGATCTCAATGCTTATACCAAAGTTAAAAGCTAGAGTACAAATGGAGGAAATTTAAATGTAATCACTTAATCTCCATACTGAAATTTCCACGCAGAAATGAAATACAATGGAGTACCTTTCCATCCTACAGTCAATGATTTCCCGTTCTTATCGAGTGTGCATGAGCTCGAGTGCGCAAACTTCTTAAGAAGAAGGCGAGCTTGATAAGATGCCCACTCATTCAAGTCAACTTCCACAAGTCCAAATCGCGCAAAATATGGCCTCCAAATGCTTATACTGACATGTCTTATTAGTCTCTCGCTGCCCTCTGTTGCAATTATGCTCCGCATTCCTTCTGCAAAGAAGTATCCCTCTACAAAAGTTCTATTTGAATCACTTCTATCAAGATAACAATCGACACAATCAAAGTAGGTGCTGTAAAAGAACAACGCTTCTGTGAAACGAGTGATGAAGGATGGTGAATTATGATTAGCTTCTAAATCAACGATTGTCATTATAATGGGTTTCAGTTTCCGCATGACTCTAATGAGGTTCTCCAAACAGTTAGGCCTAACAATCATGCTGCTCATATCAAGTGAACTATAAACTGCCAATGCTTCACCGGGCTCTATTTCAAACATATCTTCTCTGAGATCTTTCATGTCTGAAACAGCTACAACACGAAAATCAAATGGTAAAGACAAAGTTTCGGCAAAACTCACCAATCTGTGTCCAGTGAGTAATATGGCCTCTTCTGATGTTCCAACTCCAGTGATCCTCAAGTAATCAACAGGGCATGAAGACCTTGTTGCCAGAGCTTGCATCAAAATAGTACATTGGATACCATGCTTGATAGACAAATTAACAAGATGAATTCTCTTCATCGTCGCAACATTATCCAGAATCGTTTGAATTGAAGTGAACTGGATCACTTGCGAGAATGGTAGTGTTTTCTGAGTAATCAGGAATATTGGATGACTGCTTAACATTTCTTTAGCAGCATCCTCTGCCGGTATACCCTTGTACCTTGGCCTCTTTGAAGATAGCCTCCCGGTTTCTCTATTGATTCTTTCCAGCAACGCGTCAGAGAAGTAGTAAACAAGTCTTTGAACTGGATTGCCGCAATGAGAGGAGAAAGTTTCACATTGTCTAAGCAAATTGTTCGCTCTGTCATACTGTTGGTTGCTTACCTTCTCAGCAGCAGCGAGTAATAGGCTTGCAAGCTCAACATTCTGAATTTCCTCAATATTGAGACCTGACAAAGATAAGCCCAAAGGATTTCTAAGCATGGAATTATCACCTTCGGTTGAGGAATATAACTCGATATAACGAGTGGCAGCAAATCTAACAATCTCTTCAGTAGACAACCTCCTTTCTCCATCCAATGAATTTGAAGCAAATCTCACAATCTCTTCATTCAGATTTTCAACTTGTAATCGATTATGACTTGGTTTATAACTATTCAGAATCTCTAGCGATGAAAGGACTCCAGTGCATGACTTCTTCTTCGGCAAAACAAGCTCAGTGATCTCTTGAATAATGGGATTCTCTAGATTAGATTCAAACAACACCAATAATGGTGTTTGAGGTGGAATGATCTCTGGAATGGATTCTGTCACACTGGATGGCAAGATGGCACATTTATCAGTTCCGGTCTCTTGGTTGAAGCTACAAATGGACCAGAGATCATCGACAATGTTTCCCACATCTTCAGTTGTGAAAAATTGGGTCTGCTTCACATCACACTCATCTTCAAATCCTTCTTGTGCTCCATTAGGATTATACCCCTCAATGGAGAACATTGAACTCAATATCTTATCAGGCTTAAGAAAACAACTTAAAAGCTATGTTCCAGTTCTTAGCTATCAGAGAAGTGTGTCGACAATTATATAAACTGTGATTCGAGGTGCCGAATGGCAAGAACACAACAAGAAAACAAGACAAAGAACTGAAGTAGTTCTATAATCAAATCATTCACAATCTAGAATGCATATAAAACAAAGGATAGAGCTTTTTTTTTACCTTGAAATGCAGACAAAAGAAAACAACTTTGGCCTGCAGAAGAGAAAAAAATTATAAAAACAGAAGCAATGAATGTAAAATGAAACGGAAAAGCATCAATTTGTATTTCATAAAGAAAACAAATTTCATGAAATGAAGCAACATAGATGGATTGATTCTTCCCAAACCCTAGAAAAAGTTAAACCTAAATCTGAGAATCTCCCTTTGATCCAGAAACAAAACACTGAAGCAAAGATGAGTGCTTTCAATACTTTGACATGTAGGAATTCCAGCACAAACATGTGAAATAAATGAATTGATTGTGATGAGGAATCAAAAAGATGGAAACTTTTTAAAGTCACTTACCAGGAAGAAGACAATCTGCAGTTCGGGAAGGCATTTTAAACCACATCATTCAAAAATTCTTCATAAAATTCTCTTTTTTTATCCCGAATTATATCTATATATTCATCTTGGCCAAGTGAACCGTATTAAAACAAAAGACCTTTATTTTGATAACTAAAAAATTGAACACGTAGTTTGATTCTTATAAAAAATATTTTTTAATGTATTAAACCAAATTAAATTTTTTTTCAAAGAACAAAATAAAATTTGAGATTCAAAGGACCAAAGTAAATACATTTAATGCAAAATCAATATATTTGGATGACTTAAGACTAAAGGCTATTGTGTCAACTATTATATTGCACTATCAAATATTCAAAATCAATATTTTATTATAATGTAAAACACACACACACACACACACCACCCACATATATATATATATATGCATTCAATATCACAAGAAGCGCAATAAAAATAGAACAAATATAAAACACCAAAAAAAAACTACTCAATAATGAAATATATTATTGGTGAACCGATAGTTTTTTTTAAAATAAAGCGTCTAAACGTATATACCTCACCAAATATTTTTTATATTAAAATTTAATTTTACCCTTGTTTCACCATTATTATTATTATTATTATTATTATTATTATTATTATTATTATTATTATTTAGTTAATAAATATAAAAAAGTCACTGGGTTAACTCTTACTTAAAAGAAGGAAATACACCTTCGTTCCTCTTTTAATTGTTCCATTTAATTTAGATTAAAAAAATTACTTAGGTTACAAAATTTTAATAAAATTATACTTTATTTTTCAAAATTACTTTTAATTTTTTTACTCATGCCTCTATCTATATTTAATGTCTACTTATTTTTTCTTTGCTATTGTTCGCCATTAAATATATTTCTTTTTAAGAATAAAAATTTGGATATGTCACCGAACTTTTATCTAATGGATTTCGGGCTAGTTTTATCTTAGTGGCCTCCAAAATGGCTATATCTTTATTGACTTGGAAATTAACCAATCTTCCACAGGTGGCCACGTCATTTCTTCCTCTTGCCAAGTCGGCAGTGCACGTCAAGAGTCCATTCACATTATCATCCTTTCCATCTCCACCCTCTTCCTCTCTCTTTTTCTGGGCGAGTGCACGATGAAATCCCTTTTCATCTCAAACCCTCGACCTATTATCCTTTGTAAGAATGATGATCTCCATCAATCCATCTCCAAGATCACTATCATGGAAGCCCCATCCCCCAATTCGATCCCCATTTTCTCGCCCATCCCTCTGCCTCGACAATTGCTCCTCCAACAACGCCCCAAAACCAGCCGTTGCAGTCGATGCCACTACAGCTACTGCTGCCACCTCAGTCGTCTCTGTGTGAAATCCTTCATGGCCTCTATAGCGTGCCCTATCCATCCCCATCCTCGTCGGCCAGGTCTTTTCTACCACAGTCTTCTTTGTGTGGGCTAGTTGCTCCAATGGAAGGCAGGCAACCTCTCATGACTGAGCTCTTTCTGTTACTTGAGGTAAAGAGCTTCTAGCTCCCATTGGTGGAGGTGAAAGGGATGATGATGTGGACGGACTCTTAATGTGGAGTGCCAACTTGGCAAGAGAAAGCAATGATGTGGTCACCATCCGACGTGTCAAACTGGTTAATTTCTACAATGACATGGCCATTCTGGTAATCACATAGGATAAAACTGATGAAAAACATATTAATACTCTCTCAGGCATATAAAATTAGTGTCTAGTGACAAAAAAAATTACATATCAAAGTCCGGTATTTAAATTGAAAAAAAGAATAAAAGTTTAGTAGCCCACCCAAATTGTTACGAGAAACTTCATTTATCTATTTTTCTCTTACAAAATGTCAACTTTTCCCAATAATGCATATGAGTACCATCCAATAATATGTTGCCACGTAGACAAGAACAATGGGAAACACGTCACCACCGCGTGCCATTCTGATGATTTTTCTAATTATTTATATTTCCCATTAAATATAACCCCCATCCATTTCGTTCTCTGTTGTTCTTCTGCGATCTTTCGTTTGAAATTTCCTTTTATTATTCGTTTCCGGCGAACTCCGGCGAGCTCCGGCGGTGGAGAGTGATGACGGATGAGAAGTATAACAGGAAGAATCCGGCGGTGAAGAGAATACTGCAGGAGGTGAAGGAGATGCAGTCGAATCCATCCGATGATTTCATGAGCCTTCCTCTTGAGGTGAGCCCTAACCTTTATCTGTTGTTTATTTTTCCTTATCTTTCTTAAACCTCTTGTTTTTCTGTTGGTTTCTTGGAGTTCATCGTAGATTTCAATCGGAAAATTCTACATTTTGATTGCTTGTGGATTGATTGGGAAAAGATGTTTCTTTTTTAATTTATTTGTGAATTGATGTGATTTGAGATTTGGATTGCATTGAGAATGAATTTTGGAATGTTGAGACTGTGAGGATGGAGAATGATTTGGATGTACTTTGTTTGAGATGTGACTTAAAAAGGCTTCAACACCAACCCTAATTGAGTATTCATTGCAGATTTTTTGACAGTAGTGTAGATGCTTTTAGGGCATCATTCATTTCCCTTTAAATATTGAGTTTCGTCCACCGATTGGATACAATGAGCTGTTTTGGTATTTCAATTTGCTGTGAAAATAAGTTGATTTTTTTATTTCATTCTCTAGTGGTTTGATTGGTTTTCTGTTTCATGGGGGTTGCAACATTGGATATTGTGAAATTTAAAATTGGCTACTCGATTTGTTTCTGAATCATGTAGGTTATGAGAATTTCTTATGTATAGTTTGTATTGAATGTCTCATGGTGTTTTAGGAGAACATATTTGAGTGGCAATTTGCAATCTGCGGGCCTCGGGATTCAGAGTTTGAGGGAGGCATTTATCATGGGAGGATTCAACTGCCTGCTGAGTACCCATTCAAGCCCCCTGCTTTCATGTTACTGACTGTAATTATCTACTTTTTTTCTCTCCATCTCTTTTCTTTCTTTACAGTTTCCACCAGTTTTAGGGTTCTCTTTTACCACTTCCAACTGTTGATAATCTGGGGTCCCATGTCCTGGCATAATCCAAATTGCTAATGTTGCATGCCTTCGGAGTTTGTTATTGATCATCGAATGGCAACTCGATACCCTTTTGTGGTTTAGTAATTGTGTAGTGTGCTGCTTAACTAATTTGGCTTTTTCTTTGATGTGGTGGTGTAGCCAAATGGTCGTTTTGAAACTCAGACAAAGATATGCTTGAGCATATCAAATCATCACCCTGAGCATTGGCAGCCCTCTTGGAGTGGTATGTTATCTACTTATGTTACTCACTATTGTTAATTTTGTTTATATGATACTGCTTTAACTTACCACTTGTAATACCTTTACTTGTGATCTTGATGATCCTTACCTTATGTTTCCACCAAGCATTCAGTCTCCGGAGTTAGTTTAACATCTGATTGCTTATTATCATTGGCTTGCTATTTTCAATGGAAGCTTGTGTGTGACTAAGATATAGATATCATGGTATGGCACATCTTGAGTAGATAAGCTGGTCTATTAAGCACCATAATTCTTAGTGTGCTCTCATTTTCTGGTTAGCATGCTATACGAGCATGGTGCCACAATAATAGTTCCTTTTTATCATAAGTGTTATTTGGTAGTCTATTACCAATGACTTGACTAAGAAAAAGGACATTAAAGTTACCTGCAACAGTAAATGCTGCGAAATTCCTTGACAAGTCAATACCATTCTAGAAGAGATCTCAAGTCTCAATGAGTCATCAGCATGGACAAGATATGTGAGTCATCAGCATGGCTATAGCTTAGCAATATCAGGGGAATATCTTGTGGTTGTTAATTCTGTTAAATTATCTAACTTCTAAAAATTTTAACTCAATATGTTATAACTGCTTGGTTTTTACATAACTTGTAAGGAAGTTATAAGTATCCAGGATACTTCAGTGTATTTGTGTAAATCATATGCTTCTCAACAAATTATTTGCATAGCTGTTGTTTTATTGTAGCAACCATTATACTAGCTGACTTGAGCTCCTTTTCTCATCCAGTTCGAACAGCTTTGGTAGCCCTGATTGCTTTCATGCCAACCAACCCTGATGGAGCATTGGGCTCTCTGGATTACAACAAGGAAGAAAGGCGCAAACTCGCTATCAAGTCACGTGAAATCATCCCCAAATATGGCAGCCCAGAGCGGCAAAATTTAATTGATGAAGTAAACCTTCGCAGTCCATCGTGTACTGAAATACTTTAAACAGCTTTTAATACCTGGATCTCTGACTTTTGGTATTTTAATGACAGATCCACAGATACATGCTCAGCAAGGCCCCCTCTGTGCCTGAGATTCTCCCGGCACCACCAACCGCTGATACAACAAATGAGGAAGCAAATACTGATCCTGATTCTGTTACGGTAAATGCTAGTCCCGATGTGGTGATTCCTGCAGAACAGGAGCTCCTGAGTCCAGAAAGCGAGCCAAGGATAGTGGAAGATGTTCATGAAGTCCAAGTGAATGCAGCTGCCGGTCCTCTGAGAGTAAGCTTCCGTGCAGAAGTGAGTTTATCAAGGAGAGCACCTGCTTCTGATGCAATTGAGCAACCTCAGAGGCCTGTTGCTAGAGCTCAGAAGCCCTCAGATGACCGCCTATTTACTTTGGCTGCCATCGGTCTGACCATTGCCATTTCCATTCTCATATTGAAGAAGTTTCTCAAATCGCATGGCATCTTCCTTATGTAATGTGCAATACTCAATGTGCGGAAGATCAAGCCTAGGAGCTATATATATATATATATATATATATATATATAAGCATTTATACATATGTATGTAAATGATTGTCGATATTCTTCTCCAATGATATGTCTCTTTATCTTTGTTTCAGTAATTTGTATTGTGGTTTGGATATTGATTTAGTGTATTTTCTGAAAAATGAACACCAGGTATGTTATTTTGTTACACGGCAAGCGTGTAAACACATTAATGAGAAGATTAATTGGGATAATTGAAGATTAATTGGGACCATCAGCTTTGTGAGAGACAAAGGCTCATGTGCAAAGTTGGCAGAACATTGCCAAAAAAGAAGCATAAACTGGTGGAGTGGGTTGCATGTTGTTAAGCTTTGGAAGGATATGGCCCTCGCCTATTGTTGTCTAGTCCTCTGTTTCAATAAGTGAAAAAGATAGAAAGCTACTGCGCTTGTCCTCTCATGAATTATGCCTTCCTCTATTAATATGCACTCTTTTGATTCCTATCCGTTTCATCCTCTCTCTCTCTCTCTCTCTCTTTAAGTGTGTTTCATGTGAGTGCAAGGCAGAGGAAAAGATAAGAGGAGGACAGCATTAGAGAACGGGAGTACAATGGAAAGTCCTACAAGTGCAAAAGAAAGGATGATAGAAGCTCCATCATCAAAGAGAAGGTAGTCCTTAAGTGAGTCTAGAGTAAACAATTTTTTTCTAGGCATCTTTTTTCATGTGTTCTTTTACCTGTGATCTTATTACAGGAAGGTTGTTCACAAGGTTGTTGTCACAGTAAGGGTTGAAGCTAAAGCAGGGAAACAGAAGAGTGAAGGTCCACCCACTGATTTTTGGTCTTGGAGAAAGTATGGACAAAAACCCATTAAAGGCTCCCCTTATCCAAGGTCCCTCCCTCTTTCAATTAGAATCTAGTTTTTCCTCTGCTTTTACCCTTTTTTATTTTTGTTTCTTTCTATCTATCTATTTATTCTATGTATGCAGGGGATATTATAGATGTAGCTCTTCAAAGGGATGTTCAGCAAAGAAACAAGTAGAGAAGTGCAAGACTGATGCATCAATGCTCATAATCACTTATACATCAAATCACAATCATCCAGGGCCTGACCTTCTATCAATCCAAGCACAAACAAAAGAGAATTCCAAATGTAAAGAAGAAGAAGATGATGATGATGATGAAGAAGAAGAAGAAGAGGAAGGGGAAGAAGAAGAAATAGTGAAGAATGAGAAGAAAACCACAGAGGAAAATGACTTCTTTGATGAACTTGAGGAGTTACCAATTTGTTCATCTTTGAGGAGTAGCTTCTTTGATGATAAAAGCCTTTTGCAACTTTCCTAGACTAGTAGTTGATAACGGAAGACTAGAAGATGTTCATAGATAACACTAGTGATTTACTTCTTTTGTTTCTCTTTATGTCTCTCTCCAGTTTAGAAAAGCTTAGCGCCTTCTTGGTAGTGCATAAGTAATGGACAAATTGCTAGCAACCACAGAAGGCTAAAGACATGTATAATGGTGGGTAGTTGTATTAAAAGCACTAAGGCAGAGCATGAGTTCCGTGATGTCGCTACTCTTTAGTGTGATTCTATCTTTCTGTCTCTCACTCTCTTTCTAAAGTGCAACTTGATAATTGAGATGTAGTGAACTAATCAATCCAAGGAAGTGAATGGAGGAATATATATGATTCAGTTTGGAAAAGACTAATCTTTTTTGTTGCATAGTGTTTGTGGAACAATTCATGACCCCACTCATTATCTTTGCAAAAGAAACTCAACCAACAACCACCTTCATCATGTAAATCACATTTGTGACAAAAGGGACATGGTGTTGATTCAGTGAACTCTCTAAATTTAGCATGTAAACAGAGAACTGTCAGATGGTACGCAGTTAAAAGAAAAGTGCATGCTGCAAAATTCCAATGAAACATTTAAAACTCTACTATGAAAAATAAAAAAAGAAGATATACTAATCTGCCGTAGTCATTAAGCATGTATTATCAGATAAAATGGAAAAAAATATCAATCAGGGAGATGGTGAAGTGTGTACTGATCAGAAGACGGTGGTGATTGATGTGTTTCGAGGGGATTCAATGGCAGCATCAACCAAACCATATTCCATTGCTTCTTTGACGTTAATGAAGGAATTCCTTTCAGTGTCTTCATTGATCTTTTTTCCAGACTTAGCCCAGCGTTATGGCTAAGTAGCCATTTGAACCAACCTTGTCATGTAACATCTCTTTTGTCTGTTCGAGCAAAATGCAAGTTAAAAGATCAAAAAATGATCTTGCCTCAAAACTTGAAATATAAAAGATTTTACGAACAAATAACGTAATAATGATAATTTGTAGGTGAATGTATATCCACAAGTACTAGGGGAGTAAATGATGTGTAACATTGTAAATATGCTGATGAAAAAATGAAAAGGTTACACACACACACACACACACACACACACTATATATATATATATAGAGAGAGAGAGAGAGGGAGAGAGGTGACATACAAAGGTGATAGTCAGAAGTAATTACCAAACATCTAAATCTGCAACTATGAAACTGATTATGAGTTGACGAACCATTATTCCGGAGTTGAATAAACTATACCACTTGCCTGTGGCGAAATGCCATGAAGAGATTATTATTATAGGAGCAAACCATCAATAGAAGGAATTTTTCGGCTAGCTGTGGTAAAAGCTGAAAGAATTGCCAATAGTTCTAGCATTTAAAATGAAAGCACCCATGCTGATGTTAGATGGCCATACAAAATTGACTACAAAAACCAATAATTCCTTAAACGATGGCCGCAACAGCGAACATAATACTTATGCTTAAATACTAAATATATGTAGGTAGAGGACAAAAGGAAATCAGTTATTATGAAGCATGCAAACTCTTAGAATTTATAGGATGAATTTAAAGAACAAGCCTTAATTTAGCACAGAAACAAAGGACAAATTGATGCCCAATGGATACCGAACAACATTCCCGAGCTGAGCCTCAACCATTGGACTAGAGCGAGATCCTCCCTGAGTCCCCAATGGGAAGTATTGTGAAGAAGAGCTCACTGTCAAATTGACCCTAAATCAAACCTCCTCCGAAGCCTAAAACTTTATATGAACCTATGATCATCAAAGACAATGAGAACTAGCAATAGAGGGGAAAAAAATATCATACTCAAATATCATATAAAACAAATTCAAATTAGAATTTTTAACATTGAATCGAAGCAAAAGCTTGAACTTTGTGCAATCTAAATAACTGAAAATCCACATTAATAATCCACTCACAAAACATCACAATCAAAACATTATTCAAATCAATCAAGCATTAAAAGCTATAGGAAAAAATGGGAATCAAATCATTTGGCAGATTAAAAACGCCACCAAATAACCAATCCAATTAAAAGATACAAAAACGCTACCTAATCGAATGAATACACCCTCTCCGGCACCCAGACCCATCCGAGAAACCTCTTTCTGATTGCTTCAACTGGAAAGCAGCTCTCTAATACTCCTGAAAAGAGAATTGACACACTATAAAAAACACAACCGAAAAAGGTTTCAACATAAGAGAAGCAAAGAGCACCAAAGATTACTTCGAACAAGAGCATGAAGATGGATTAAAACTCAATGGTTGGAAGGATCGAAGCGCTTCAGAGAGATAGCCGGCGAAGAGTTTCAGCATCGCCGGCGCCGCCGCGGTGGCGGCCCGGATGGAGGATTTCTCCATTAAAGAGCAAAGCAAAGCTATTTACCAATGAAAATTAAACTTAAAAATAAATAATTCTCGGTTATTTATAAACATTATTTTTTTTTTAAAAAAAGAACCACCTCAAATGTTAAAAAAATAGATTAAAATTTTCACTTATTATTTGAGCACAAGTAGGGTTAAGAATTTTTTTAGTTAAATTAAATGTATATTTTTGTAATTTAATATTTTGAAATGAAATAAATCCAGCCAAAAGAGAGATTAGATAATTATTTTTTACATTTGGTCCACTGATATAAATTCACACTTATTCAACTAGAAGCTCTTTAGATAGATCTTCTAAAGAGAAACTTTAGAAGTTTAGAACATTTAGTAGTGTTTTGCTTTTATTATATGATTAAATATTAATTGGATGACAAAAAATTTGTGATGAATTTAAAAAAACCAATAAACAAAAATAATAAAAGCCAATTTTTTTTTTTTGTCTAGAAAATCTCAGCTCACAAAATGGGAGTACAAGTGGGTAAGATATTAACTTTATATGTATATCCTCTGTTCTTCTGGTGATTTGTTTACTTCTTTATCAAAAAAAAAAAAAAAAAATGTTTGGAGTTATAAAAATTTTGAAATTTAAATACTTATTTATCTTAGAAGTGTTTATCAATATTAATAATTATTTATACATATTTAATTAATTAATTTGAGTAATAAAAAAACAGTTAGATAACTCAACTTGAGCAAATGTTTCGTTGAGGGTTATGGCTTATATTTATCAAGAAAAATACTCTCAACTTAAATTTTTCTTTTTACAAAAATGACATAGTTGCATAGCCTCATTAAAAGACAGAAATCCCTTTAGTTAAAATATTAACCACTTATTTATAGTTACAAAATCTGAAAATGACAAAGCTACCACTTTCATAAAAATTCTTATTTAAAAAAAAATAACTGACCAAAAAGTTGGAAATACATATATACATACTCTAAGAAAAATAATTTTAAAAATGTTGATTATCATCGTATAAATTGAATTTTTTGCTTTTCAACCCACAAACTCTGCATTAGAATTAAGTAAATGTGCAACTCTTTACTGCAATGCTACTGCTGCTGCTTCTATTTTACTAATTTCAGTAAAAAAAATAAAATAAAATAACTGTCAGCATATATACATTGAGAGAATGAAACAAACTCTATTAAAAACCTTCATGAATTCATTATCCTATCTATACTCATGTCAGCTTTTGACCAATCTGTTTAAAGATTCAGCTCTCTGTTTTTCCGGCATCGATCAGGATTCACATCAAAGCCTCAAAGAATCTGTTCTATGATCAGGTGCTGCAGAAATAACAACACAAAGACAAGCAAATTAAGTTCAAAACATAAACAAAAATTAAAGATGATTTGGACACAGTTAAATGACACTAATTTTCAAAATAGTGTGCTTAATCAAAATGAGGACTAATTTTCATTTGGAAAAAGATATATAAAATGATGACACTGTGTATAGTAAACAAGTCCGTTTAAAAAATAGTCTCATAATACAAAATATAGAACCATACAAACTAAATGTGCCAGTCATTAATCTAGGAAAAAGCATTTTATCAATGAGACTAAAGTACAATAAAAATGTAACTAGATAAAAAAAAAAGGTAAAATAAATCATAGAGAAAAAATATTTTCAAGCACTATAACCTGGCTCTCGCAGCAAAACTTTCATGCTTCACATGATGTAAAGAAATATATTACCATATATTATGGACTCTGTAGTTTTTCTAAAATGCATCATGTTGAGGGCAGAGCAGGGATAATCAGAGAATATAGTCAAAAATAGAGAAATCAACAAAATCCTTTTGTTTTTAGTCCATGAAGTTCATTAAAAGAAATGACACCATCAGGGGCCATGCGGCATTAAATAATATAATTTGATACTGCCACAAAGTTTCAAACTGATAATATAATGTCGTTATGTGTGCAGCATTACCTATCGGAAAATAAGTCTGGGTCAAGTTGGACTGGATGTTCCTGTCTGAGAAATCTTTTGGACGGCTTTATAGCACTGTAGGCTGCAAAGGGGAAGATTTGTTTTGGAATCTCGGTATTTGTAAGCATTAGTACATGAAGGACCAGCACATTTTTCTCGTGGCAGAGGATAACTGTTGAGAGCAAGCGCCATGAGGTCAAGACTCAAGAGATAAAAGGGAAGTCAGTCAATTATGATTAACCAAATGACAGCACAGACAACACAAGCTAATCATTCAAAGTATGCTTATGGTGAATATGATGCATGCATCTATTTGCAGCAATCAAATACCAATGAAGGTTGAAAATGAAGGCCTAACCTGCATGGTTTGGATTCAAATATACTTGGCAAGCCAACATCATCCGCAAATGTAACAGTAGTTCCAGTTGGTCCCATGGCCCATCTAATTGTGTTAGGAGCCAATGGCAGCACACTAGAAGCTTCCTCCTAATTCAAATAACAAGTGAAAAAGATAAGTAGATACCAACTTAAAGTACAGACTGACTGGCATAATGAATGACTATAAATTTGGCATTTGCCTGCATCTCCTTAAGCCTTTCTTCCTCTTTTTTCTTTTTGTTTGGATCCTTGCCCAAGATTTTGTTAATTACTGCGGCCTGCAAATTAAGAGTTAATAAACAAATTGCCTCTGAATCCAGCGAGAAGTATGCAAGCTCAATAAAAAATGACTAACCTCCAATTCCCTGTTGGCTTTCTCTACTTGCATCCTGCGTCTTTGAGCAGCTTCAGCTTTCTTTGCTTGAAGCTCAACTTCAGAAAGCTTTTCCTTTTGCTCTGTGATCAGCATGCAAGATTAATAATATGTAAAATACCATGGAGATCACAATTAACAATAAGTAAAAAAGAAAAATCAACATGCCACAGCATTAAGAATCAAGTACTTACTTCTTCGGGGAGCAGGAGGTAGCCCATTTGGGAACTCGATCAAACTTTCACCAGTACCTCCATCTTTAGTTGATTGGAGAGCTCGCTGACGTGTCGTAAGAGCTCCTACTCTACCATCATCTACGATATCAGCAGATCCTTCTCGTTTCTTCTCCTTCAAATCCAGACTGGCATCAGACCCAGGTTCATTCTCTTCCACATAGGCAATATCACCGGATTCCTTGGCAGTTTTTCTCCGTCGTTCATCATCCTTAACTGACCGTGACACATATTCCTCATCAAGATCATAACTACTAACCTTATTCTTGGATGCTTCTGAAACTTTCCTTTTCTTTAATTTGTTCCCTTCATGTCCATAATCATCAGCATCAGCTTTTACAATCTTGGAACATTTCAGTCTCTCCAGATAACGGATCTCATCATCTTCATCACTGTCATCAAATGTGTCCTCAACAGCCCGCTTCTTAGGAACCCTCTTGCTTTTACGGGTAGGCTCAGAAGAGTTCGTGTTATGTAGTTTGTCTATTTGTGTTGTTAATGAGCTTTTTCCTACTGCTTTTCCCCTTGTATCTTCCTCTGCTCCATGTGAACGATGTCTTCCAAAATCCCTCCACTCCCTTCCTTGCACGCAATTACCTTGTTCCGTGTAAAACTGACTGTCAGCTGAGTTGTCCTACATCAATGCAAATAATACATGCAGTTAAAATAGTCCAAATAATGTAGTTTACTAATAACTAGCAAATTGATAGAGCACAGTTGACTGTTGTTTAAATTAACTTTGAATACTTTCCTAGTTTTATCAATTAGAAAGTATCATTCAAGAACATGAGCCAACATAGTACCTGGAGCATATGCTTTTGCCTATGCCATGAGGCATTCCGAGAATGTGAAAAGTTTGCCAAAGTACTCCCTGTATTTGATTTTGCATGTATAGTCCCCGGAAGTCCACCAACTTTAAACGTTAACTTCCTTGGTTTATTTTCACCTGATGCACTTGAGCCACCAACTGAATGATCCAAAGAATAACCATCGCCATTCTTAGTACTAGAACCATCAGGTGCCATTGACTGCAGTTCAAGGTTCTCTCGGGTGTCACTAGTAGATTTCCAGTTAGCCGGAGCAAGGACACCTTCACTACATCGCCTCAAATCAGACACATTACGCCGTGGTTCATTATTTCCTGAATGGCCAACTCTCAGGCTATCATTTCTATAAAACCCACCAACATCTCCAGACCTTCCCTCACCCTTCTTGAACTTTTTTGGCAAACCTGTGCCATTGATTTTATTAATTGAAACCATTCTTTGTGAAAAGTTGTTTAGACCAGGATCATCACCCAAGCTACTTTCAACAGAAATCTCGCTAGCATTCTCAGAAGACGGAGCTGATAAATGAGGCAGGCACTTTGTACCCTCCAACAGAATCTGGTAATCTGACCGTCGTCCTCTTGAAGGAATACTCCTCCGTTTCTTCCCCACACTCGCACCACCAAACTCAGAACCTCCAAAGGCTTCCATCAAAGAATAGTCAACTCACATAACCAAAGAATCAAGAACCATCATGGTCATGTTTTCCTGTCTAAAATTTGGGACAAACATCAGACAACCACTGATAAGAGACTGAAAGAAAAAAATAAATAAGGTACAAACAAAATCCTTAAAAACTTACGCAGCAACAAAATTTACAAAAATGTTAAGGAATTGGAAAATTACACTATTAAAATAAAAAAGACAACAAAAACACATAAAACCATTCAACAACATACCAATATAGCTGGCATAGGCAACTTTTGATGCAATACATATGCTCAATAATCTAAACAAATGGATAAGAACAGATTCTCAGAGACTTACTTACATAGAAGAGAACTGATTCCACCTTCCAGGGACACTCGGTGGCAATAGATACCAAGAAAAGTAGAAAATACAGAAGCACTGAAGATCTTCAACATATCAGTTGATATGTGATTTATTTAGTGTCATCTTCCATGATCTTCTTTGACACCCATATTAAGGTTTCATGAAGAAGCCTACATTATGGCGGTGAAGAATACTGTTTGCATAAATATTATTCCCATGGGAATACGCATGTGCAGTGCATAAGATAGTGGGCAGTTCAAAACTTTGGAGTATTTGGTCACATTTTAATTATATCTATGATCATATCTAGTTGTGTACAGCCATGACATCCCCAACTTCAAATCAGCCACAGAAATTTAGGGCTTCCCCAATACTTGTAAATTTTTTCTTTTTCCTCATAAAAATCCTTAACTGGTCACAGCACATGTAACCGCATTGCAATGACAATGAAGAAAATAAATAAAAAAATACATTATCCAGACATAAAAAGATCGATCGATCAATCAATCAATCAATTCAAGAAGACATAAAAAGATCGATCAATCCATCAATCAATCAATCAATCAATTCAAGAAAGAAGTAGCCATGTATCTCCAAACCAATATTTAATGATTCTATGACCTTTCTATCAGTTCAAATTATCATCAGAAACTCACAACTATGCAATCTCAAAGAAACCAATACCCAAACACCAAACAAGAACCGGCACAAACTCCATCAATGCCGATAGAAACAAAACCTCAATTCAATCAACATGAACAAAAAAGAATAACAAAAAATGGAGGAATCTCCAGGAAGGGAGAACTCGATTGAGAGATAAAAACCTCACCAAGACAATGGTCCCCGAATCAGTGAAACGCATCGACGGGCAAGAGAGAGGAAGAAAGAGGCAAGGCGATCTTGGTTTCAATGGAGAAGCAATAGTGGTTGGAAAGGCGAGATTGGGAAATTTAGGGTTAGGGTTAAAGCGGGGACTGGGCGGAGAACGTTGTGGGCTCGAGAAAGGACTGCGTTTGAGTCCGAGACGGAGATGATGAGGTTTTTCCGTAATTTTCTTCATATTTGCTCTCTTTGCTTTCCTTTCCCTCCTCTCTTTCTCTCTCTCTTAACCGCTTTTTTGTTTTTCTCATGGGTTTTGTGTGACATATATAGACATATATTATGTGTGTATATTTAAATAATATAAATAATATTTTAATTATTGTGTATTTTAATTAAAGTTAAAAATTTTTATTTGACTTGATCTTTTTGATGAATTCCACTTGAAAACTTCTAATTATATTTTACTCGTGGTGATAAAAATTTTTGAAATGCAGGAATTTTTTAAAATTATTATAAAATTATATTTTTTTTATAAATGAGTGACAAACAATTTTTTTTTCCGAAGCACTTTCATAACATAAATGTCGAATAAATAAAGCACTTTCATAAAAAAAAATCCAAATTTAAATCAACGGAGCCATGAACTTAAAAATTCATTCAATCCAATGTGTGTATAACGTAAAATCAATTAATAAAACACTCAATTAATAAAATATTAATAATTAAATAAACATTACTACAAAAATTAAATAAAATTCTAAACTTATATTAAGTATATTACATTTTTTACATTTTTTACATTTTTTAAATATTTTCAAATAATTTTTTTAATTTTCTTAGTCATTGTATTCTTGTAAATTTGACAATATTTTACTTTAATTGGTTATAGAATCCCATGAAGAACAGATAACTTAATATTTTAACTTAGTAATAGATAAATATATTAATTTAATAATAAATTAATAATTTAATTTAATAATCAAGTCATGGGGAATCTCCGAACCTGAAAATTCCCCATATTTGGGTTCAAGGTATAGGAGTAGAAATTTGAGACCAGGACCAAGGATTGTATCATTGGGTGAATCTCCGCCCCGTTGACATCCCTAATCAAGAAATTTATCTTGTTTGATTTAATCACAAAATATAGCATCCCAATTTCATTATAAAAAAAATGCAAAAATTGATAGTTTGAGATTTTGAGATGATCAACCTAAAGAACTCTTAGCAATTCTGCAGAGATACATGCAGTATATTTACAAATCTGGATATTTCAAGTCGAGGACGAAATTAATATCAAAGACCAACAAAATGTATCAAAGATTTCATGCCACAGTTCAACAAGGCAAGCACAAATGATGTAGAGTTTCAGGAGTTTATCTTGCTGATGAAAAAACATCAATTGTAATCAGATTCAGAGATGAGGAACACACAGATCACTTACTTATACATCAAAAAGAACGCAATAATTTACATTCGAAGGAGCTCGCTCGCACAAAATTGTATTAACTTTGAACGCTAATGTTGATCGGAAATGATATTGCCGAAATACAGGCAGTTGAGAACCATCTATCAGAGCTCATCAATGATAAGAATCAAAGGCAAGACATGAAGAACAAACGAGAACACGGGATTACCGAAAATTTGGAAACATCTGTTTAATGATGTATTAGCCAAACCTGCCTGAATGCCTGCCTCGAGTCCTCGACAATGTTACCCATCATAGAATTCAATGGAGAACTCACCTCGAATTCAATAGAAACCTGCAAAGCACCCAATGGTGACCATTTAAATCTGTATTCATGTTGCAAAAGTTTAATTAATTGCAGTGCCCATATGCAACATACAGTGAGTTCAAGCTTCATTGAAGAGTTCAGAGAAAGGTCATCTTTTGCCTTCTTGGCAGCGGCAACTGCTGTTCGATCTTGGCAATGGTCGCTTTGACATTAGCTTCAAAGACGGAGATGGCGTCTGAGTAAATGACAACTCATTTGACGAGAAATTTGTTATCACTAACAAATGCAATTAGGAATGCTTGGCTATTATCAATCGTTAGCATTGCGAGAGAAGAGAAATTCAATAAAGTAAAGAAGACCACATGAATAAACATCAACGATTATGGAAAAAAAAAATACCAATTCCTGCTCATTTGTAAAGATTAAGACTCATAAGCATTCATCAGAATGTATAGCATTCAACACAACAGTAAAACAATATCAAGAGATATCGACAAGTTTAGCACTGCAACTACTACATACATGCCACTAGTAAATACACAGTTTCAATTGAAGAAATACTAGTGAAATCACTGAATTGCAAACCTACCAGGAAATGTTTTTTCTTCGGCAAATTCCTTTTAGTCCTTTATAGTGATATCTCCATCAATAATAGCATGTCTGGTAAGAACAATCTCTTTGACAAGATTCCGGTATGTGAAAGGCCGGACGGCAGCTCTCATAAACAACTCTGGAGGGACTAGGCTTCTCTTAGCCTTCATTCTGCCACCTTTATATCTAACATTCTCCCATTCTTCTCTGGTTTCCTTCAAATCCACAGCACCTTTATATCCTGCCTTATCCAGTTCTGCTCTACTTTCCTCCAAATCCACACTCATACTGCTCCTACTTCCTACTTCATTTGCTCTCATATCTTGTTCTTGCTCCAATTGACTGCTGTATAACTTTGTCGATATCTCCAAACTTTTAGTCACCAACTTCTCCATTTCTTGCGGACTCCTAATCGCCTTTTCCCACTGCTCATTCCAATACTCCGGATTCTCTTCAGGGTTTTCAGGCTCATCAGGTTCTTCAGGCTCATCATCATCATCATCCACATTCTCTCCAACGTCAATCACCTCATCACCGTCTCCATTTCCATCCTCATCCTCCTCCTCAATCCAATCAGTAATCCGGTTCTCATCTCCATCACCCAAATCATCATCAGTATCATCAGGAGCATCACAACCAAGCTCCAACTCCTCCAACTTGGCCTTCCACTCCTTAGTCCAAGGATGCAAGAGCTCCATGGGATGATTCCCAAGCAAGAACTCCAAACATTTTGACTTCCTCTCATCACTCAACTTCTCATAAGCATTTACAACATCATCCACATAAGACTTGGGGTTCATTCTCACAATCTTGCAAAGCCCTGCAAAGTAAGTACACAATTCAATCCTCCCATCATCACGCTCCAGCTCAAAAAGGTACTGGTTTTCAGTCTCAGGATCGAGCAGCGGTCCGAGAAGCTTGAAGAAATCCTCTTGTGGTTCAAAGCGGCACTGGTACATAGGACGCTTGACATAGATGATGTCCGGCCGGAACCAAGCGGCGCATTGGGTGACCATTGCGCGCGCTTTATTCCCCAGCCGCCCCATCAAGCTCCATTTATCCAGACGCTGCTTCCCGGCCTCGAGGACAACCTCGGCGACCAGCGTCCACTGCTGCCATGGCAGCTCGGAGGAGTTCCACTTAGGGTGCCGAACGAACACCCAGAAGTAGCGAAAGCCAACGTTTTTATCCATGGATTCAAGCCGCTCCGAGAACTCCGACGACATATCGAACTGCTCGATGAGCTCCCATTCCTCGTGGTCGCGGACCTCGCCGATGAGGGTGACTCGCTCGTCGGAGAAGCGGCCACGTATGGGAGGGCCGATGACGACGCCGCGCCATGAGTAAGGACCATACTGGCCGTACTTGTACCAGTCGTAGGGGTGGCGGAGGCGGGGGTCGTCGGGGTCCATGAATCGGACCATGCGGTCGTAGCCGAGGCCGATCATCTGGAGCTCCTCCTCGGAGAACCGGTCGGGGTTGTTGGCGTTGGGGCCGTACTTGCGGTAAAACAGGTTTTGGGCGATGCGGCGGGCGCGGCGGCGGCCGGCTATTTTGGCTTGGCGGCGGATCTCGGCGTTGCCTTCGATACGACCTGCAGGGTTCTTCTTCTTGCTCCGGCCGGCGGCGGGGATGAAAGGAGGGTGTTTGCGGAGGCGGAGGAAGGAGGGAGAAGAGGAGAAGGGATGTGGAGGGATGGAAGCTCGTATTGATGGGGGATTTGGGCGTAGGGTTTGAATTCTCCGCTTATTAGGGTTTGGATTCTTGGGATTGAAGGAGGAGATGAAGGGATTGGGGAGGAGACGGAGGAGAGGGGAGGCCATCGGAGAGCTTCGGAGCAGGGGATTAGCTTCAGGGGTTTCGCAAGGGTTTTAGATAGGGATAAACAAAATGGGAATTTTAAAAAACAATAATTTATACCGAAAATAAACAAAAACATCCCTCAAAATTTTACCTATTTATAGAAAATCCCTCATGGTTTGGATGTCCACGGAAAATTCGTTCTTTTGGGGTTTACTTCCATCTAGGTTCCCACATGGGATTACACCCTTAAAAGTAAAGTGACAGTTATACCCATCCACAAACTCACAATGGTTACAGGTGGAGTGATGCGATATGGTGATGTGAATGCATTTATTGCAAGTGAAAATCCAATGATATAAACGGAAACATCCAATAATAAACGGGAACTCTTCAATATAAGCAGAAACATACAATAGTAAATGGAAACTCTCTAATATAAGTGGAAACAACCAATAATAAGTGGAAAGTTTCCAGTATAAGCGGAAACATACAATACTAAACGGGAACTCTTCAGTGTAAGCGAAAACATACAATATTAAGCGAAAACTCTAAAATCTAAGTAGAAACATATAATACTAAACGAAAACTCTAAAATCTAAGTGGAAACATACAATTCTAAACGAAAACTCTCCAATTTAAGCGGAAACATACAATACTAAACGGAAACTCTAAAATCTAAGCGGAAACATACAATACTAAACGGAAACTTTCCGATCTAAGTGGAACATACGATACTAAATTGAAACTCTCCAGTGTAAGCCAAAATATACATTATTAAATGAGAACTCTCCAGTGTTAGTGTAAACATACAATACTAAACGGAAACTCTTTAGTGTAAGTCAAAATATAAATTATTAAACGGGAACTCTCCCGTGTAAGTGGAAACATACAATACTAAACAGAAACTCTCCAATATAAGCGGAAACATACAATACTAAATGAGAACTCTCTAATGTAAGTCGAAACATACAATATTAAACGGGAACTCTCCAGCGTAAGTGGAACATACAATACTAAACGGAAACTCTCCAGTGTAAGTGAAACAAATAATACTAAACGGGAGAGTTTTCATTTAGTATTGTATGTTTCCGCTTAGATTGGAGAGTTTTCGTTTAGAATTGTATGTTTCCATTTAGATTTTAGAGTTTCCATTTAGTATTATATGTTTCCGCTTAGATTTTAGAGTTTCCTTTTAGTATTGTATCATAAGCAAAGATATGATATTTACTGTAGTAAAAAGGAACCCGGGCCGCATCCACTACATCCACCGCATCCTCAGTTATATCATCAAAAATGTCGACGGTTGAGTAGTTGAACATATGGTGAACGTGGGATATTTGTTGAAAATCAACCTCAGAGTCAATAGGGCAGATCGTTCGCTGTGCATCCGACGTGACAAACCTCACCCAACACTAGAAATTCAAAACTCCATCTCTCACAAAAAATAAACATTTTTTCACCACACCCTTAAATGATATCTTTGGTAGTAACTCGCCCACAAGTAGAAGACAAACTTATCCTCTGTTGATGCATGACAGAAGGGAACAAAAGGATTTTTGAAAGATGAAGAAGAAGAATGGAGTATCTCATTTAAATTACATAGAAAACATGATTGCTAAGTGAAAAGCTACCTGAAAAGTCTGATTTTTTCTTTTCAGACGTACGTTTTTTCAAATTATGATAAGATCGGGCGGGTTTTTTCCCACCAAAGCTAAGGGCAAAGTTGGTATTATGCAAAAATGCTGCTAACGGAGTTGGACGGAAGGACTGAAAAGGGAAGATAACTTAAAAAGGAATGTTTGATAGTGAAACTCAAATATCAAAGGACTGATCGAGATATTTTAAAACTTGGCCGGGACTAATAATTTATTTTTATTATATATGCCCTAAATTTAAAAATAAGTGTAAACCGTCGTTGCTGATTTTTTTTATATGTTTTTATTTTATTTCGATCATCTAATTTTAAAATTTTATAATTTAAAATTTTATATTTAGTAGTTAATTTTACATGAGCTTACAAAATTAACAGCGATGTGACTTATAATTTGGTAAACCACTTATAATCCCTATTAAATCACAAACTTTTATCACCTTATTGTAATCAAAGCTATATATGGGAGATGAAATGATACTTTTAAAAAAATATATTATTAAAATAAAAATGCACTAAAGTAAATGACTATTTAGGTTGCTTCATAAGCACCCCAAAAAAAAAATTTTCGGATATGAATTTATAATGTTTTTTTTTTTAAAGAAAGTAGATGTTACAATATTAAGAAATATGAGGGACCTGCATCTCAAAGTAAGGGCGAGTGATGTACTTAAAAACAAATTCATTAATATTAATTTAAAAAATCTAATATAATATATATATTTATAATAAAAAATAATGCACTTAGGGGGGAATTAATACAGTAGGCATTTTTTGAAAAAGTAATTAAAGAAAGAATTATTTTAAACTTTTTTTTATATATATATATATATATATATATATATATATATATATATATATATATATATATATATATATACACTGTGATTTAGATTAGATTTATAAATTCAGTTGGTAGGTTTGTTAACCTTAATATATATTATAATAACATCTTGATTAAATGTGTAGTTTCTTTGGTATTTTGATGTCTTAATAAACTCAACAAATTAATTCCTGGTTGTTGTTTTTATATTAGATTTATAAGATTAATAAAAACTTTTAAGGTGGTTTAATATCCAAAACACTAACATTAATATTACATTTTAATGATAAGGTTAAAAACGTTGATTTAACTACAAATCTAAATCAATCTCATCTTGAAAATTAACATGTTATAACATGGAATGGATTGAAGAATGTGATTCTCTTTGGAAATCACTTCCTTTATTATATTATTATGCATTTTAATTAAATTCTATAATTTTGGTTTGTACTTTGTAAGGAAAACTAAAGATCCCAAATTAGATTTTTGGAAGTGTTTTTGTAACACAAAATATTATTCTAATAAGAATTTTATTTTATGCTAAAATAAAACATAATTTTTGGGTTCAGGGACCAATATTATCTTTTTTATTTTAATTATAAAAATATATAATAATTCATTCTCAATATATATATAATATCAGAATATCTACATTTTAAAATTTTTTCTTCTTCTCTACATATAAAATACAAAAACAAAGAGTATTTATAGCATCTCAAAAAATAGATGAATGATCGTGACTGATTCGATCCAATAATCCAAAACATTTTGATAGATGGAATAGTAAAAGTTTAGCTGCTGTTACAGTACCGATTTGCTAGAGTATTCATCCATTATTTTTATATTATATATTAATTTCATTTTATTATAAAAAAATTGCCTTTATTTTCCTTTCCATCCAGCCATCATTTTCACTTGAAAAGGCTGTTATGAAGATTGCACACCAAGCTCTCATCTTCAAAACAAAAAAAAAAAAAAAAAAAAAAATGATGAAAGGAAAGGAAATAAAAGAAAAGAAAATTTATAATTCAAAGAGAACTTATCTTTGTTTTCCTTTTATCCCTCACTCTAACATTCTCCATCAAAAGGAGTAAATTAAAGAAGCCTAGGATTCCCTATCTTTTCACTAGATGTATTTTTTCTTTTTTCTTTTTTTGTTTGTTTGTTTCCATATAAAATTATTCTCTTTAATCTACTTGATTTGCCATTCTTTTCAAAAGTTTTATTAAGTGTGTTTTTGTCCCTCATAAACACACACAAACTTTATTTTGTAAAGTTCTTGGTTTTTTTTATGATTAACATAGCATAATTAGATCTTGGTTCAATGAAACTCACCCAAAAAACAACACTAACACAAAATTTGATTCGATTCCCATTCATAAAAATATTCTCCTCAATTTATGTTCATATATATATATATATATATATATATATCATGGATTTAAAATTTACGAACATTTACAATATCCATTAGATCTACATCAAACAGTTACAATTCATTTAAACATAATGACAGAAAATGTCAAATAATAAAAAAAATATATATAATATTTTATATAATATTTATATAAATAATAGTCACTTTATAATGATTCAATAATTCTCAATCAACATTCTTAATAAACAGTAATTATATATATAATCACTCAGACTGATGTAGCATAGAGTCGAATTTTTAACATTTAACCAAAGTGATTTTTTTTGTATTTATAATAAAATAATTTTAAAGAAATGAAATATGATAACCGTTTAAAGTTATAATTTGATTTTGTGATTTTGGATTAATATGTGATGAATATATGAATAAGCCAGAGTGAGAGAAAGGAAAATTGAACACTCTTAACTTTCAACCAATGAAGAGAATGTGATATCAACTCCAGTGATTTTAGTACTTTTATATTAAAAAAAAATTAAAATAAATTATATATGGCAACTAGTTGCTAAAGTTAATTCCACTATCTTGATATTAGATTAAGAAATCACTGAGGTTGGATCAAAATATGATGAACCGATAAGGGCAGAGCTATAATTTTTTTTTTTTTAAAAAGGTCAAAAATTATTTTTTAGAGGGGGCCAAAAAAAATTTAAAAAAAATTAACCAAGAATCCTCGACTAGAAATCTCTTATATCATAGTATAAATATTTTTACATATGTTATGAAAATAATTAGGCGAGAATCAATTATATTTGGCTAGTAATATCTTATATTTGGAGAGATCTATTTTTGCATGTATTGTGGGAATAATTATGATCTATAATCACTTCGAGTATTTTGTATAAATTATGCCTTGTATAAACAATAATTAATACAATCCAGAATTCTTTCAAACATTTCATATATTTCACAACAATTAGTATAAATGACTTTAGATGCATATTTTACAAAAATAAATAAATAAATAAATAAAAATAGTCAAAATAAACTTCAGTGTTATGAGTTTTATATGGTAATTTTCTATATATTCAGAGAATTATTAATTTATATTTTCACTAGGCTTTATAAAAATTTTAAAAATATTATTATTTAGTGAGATTATTATTTTAGTACATTAGCTCAAGCTAGACCAAGAAAAAAATCATTTATTTGAGATTATTGTTATAAACAACTGATTCTCTTACTCTGTTATAAAAAAAATTAAAAATAAATTATGATAATTATTTTAAAATTATTGCATCGTCTTTATCATGGACTAAGAGGATGATGAGACTGGATCAAGATTTAATGAACTTATGGATAAATTAGACTGATAAAAAAAGACTAGAATATTAATACAAGTACTTTTTAGGGGTGTAAATGAGTCGAGCTGCTCGTGAGCTACTTGAGATCAGCTCGGTCCATGCTCGAATTCGATTCGATTTTCACGAGCCGAACCGAGCTCGAGCTGCTCGTTTAGTTTGGCGAGCCGAGCTCGAGCCCAAAATTACTCAGCTCGTGAGGCTCGCGAGCCTAAACGAGCTTATATATATATATATATTGTAGTGTTGTAGATATATATAAATACATAGAAAAAGTACTCTTATGTTTAGTTGAAAGTTTTTTGGGATTATATGAGTTTATATTTTGAATTTGTTTTTATTGCAACATGAAGATGCTTTTTACTTAGCTTAATGACAGATAGGAGAGACCTCTTTGAATGACATCAAATTTTTAAACGAGCCGAGCTCGAGCTACTCGAGCTTTTCAACGAGCCGAGCTTGAGCACAAAAAATATGGCTCGAACGAGCTCGAGCCTTTGAATATTATAAACGAGCCGAGCTCGAGCCTGGTAATACTCGGCTCGTTTACACCCTACTACTTTTAGATAAAGAGAGGAATAAGATATCAAACTCTTGCAATGTTTGTATTTTATATTTTTTTTTTCTCAAAGTTATTCCATCATCTTTATTGGCAATTAAGAAGATACATAGAGTTTGGTTTGAGATTTGATAAATTAACAATATATATATATACTATAATAAAGTGATCAAAAGAGGGTTTTTTTTTTTAATTTATTTACTTTTACTTTTTTATAGTGAAATGATGGAATCAACCATATAAAAGTTTTTCTTGTGTTATTAATTATGTGCTAATTTTTGTCCTTGGATCAAGATTCGATGAATTGATGGATAAGTTTGACTTATGAGAATAAAATGTCAACTCTCATGATTTTTTTTTATTCTATATTTTTTTTAAAATTATTTCATCATGGTTGCTGTCACGTCCTCAACCCATCTTGAATTAAAGAAAGTAATAGAGTTTTTATTGAGATTTGATAAACCAACTATATATATATATATATATATATATATATATATATATATATATATATATATCTCTAACAAAGTGATTAAAAAGAGTTTTTTTTACTTCTTGCTTTTTATATTGAAATAATGGGAACAACAATAAAAAATTTATTATGTTACTAATTATGTGCTATTTTTTTTTTTTTCAGATGCATTTTGATTCTAATTGATGGCATCATATATTTTGTTTGTTGAAAAAGGTGAAAAAGATATATGCCATATAAAATATTGTCCAAGTTTGGCTTTTAAGTCTAGTCTCATTATCAAATTCAACATATTATATCATCCATGCCATAATTGTGAAGAATAAATTTATCCTCCCATTATATTATTCTTCATCCATCATGATCTTTTTTTTTAAAAAAAAAAAAATTACTTACTAACATTCCACTAACAATAATTTAATGGAAATCTAAATTTTATATGTTTTATAGTTAAAATTTTAAATACCCTTGTTTTTAAAAAATATGGATAATCCATACGTGCATATATATGGAATTAATTCTTCAACACATCTTTGCTCTCAATCTACGCGAGCTAATATTCAAACTCGTCTTTTCAGTAAGACATGAACATTGCACTATATATGAACATTAAAAAGAGGGCATGTCAATGAGTTTCTTTGAGAGTTTATTTTTCAAATTTAATTGACGTATTTTAAGGAAAACAATAATGGGCCTACATACATACAATATATTTTTTTTCTCATAAATATAATAAATCACTTATTAGAAAATAAGTGAGTTTTATAACACTTGTAGATTCATTTTAAGTCACTTGAAATTTAAATTTATTTTTTTAATGGAACAAATACCTTATACAAAAGATCCGATTTTTATAGACAAAATAATTATTAATAAATTTATTAAAAAATTTTAATTTATTTTTAAAACAGTATATTTTTTCCCAAATATAATAAATCCCAAATATGAAAATATGCCATGAGTGTTGTCAATAAATAAATAAATAAATTATATATATATAAAAGTATTGTAAAAGCAACTAATAATTCATCCTCAATATAAAAGTGTATATATATTTTTATAAAATAAGATAAAAGAAAAAGAAAGAGAATATCGAAATACCCACACTTCAGATTCTTCTGTTTTTTATTTATTCTCCTTTATATCCATAATACAAGAATAATGTGGTATTTATAGTATTTCAAAAAATAAATGGATGGTCGGGATTGATTCAATCCGACAATCCAGAACATTTTGGTAGATGGAATAGTGAAAATTTGGCGGTTGCTACAGTACTAATACTGCTACAGTATTCTTGTGGGCGGCTGCTGCAGTACCGGTTTGCTACAGTGTCAATTTTGCTTAAAAAAAAAAAAAAAAAAAAAAAAGAGGAGGTTTTAGTGTTTTTTTTCTGTTTAAATGTTAGAAAGCATGGCACGTGACATGGCATGGAGGGACCATTTGAGAAACGGATACATTGCTTGCACACTTGAGCACAAAGCTCTATGTTTTTATTCTTTTGATTTTATAAATATATAATAATATTTTCCAATAATAATCCAAAATAAGAAATTAATATTAACTTTGTATAATCTTAATATCATAATATATTAAAGAAAAAGGGAAAAAAGAAGGATATGTGACATTTATACGGGGCCCAAGGAAATCTTTTGAGAAGACAGGGACCACATTTTGCTTAAATGGACAATAATACCCTTGAGAAATTTGGATCTAAGTAGAAAATCTCTATTTATCCACTAAAAATAATATCTAATATTTAATTTAGTGAATTTCGGCCTTGTATTTCCCTAGAAAAAATTGGATAAATTATTTTTATAAAAATTATATTTATTTGTGATGCAATGAAGCACTTCCATTTATTTATACTTGTTTATAGTAAAAATTCATCTCAAAATTCTATAGAAAAATGATAATAATTTATTTTTTATAAAATATTTTATGTAAAGCTAAATATTATTTTTATAGGGCATATAAAAGCATTAAAGCACTCAATATAATCTGTGGGGTTATAAATAAATATATAAATATGAAAATAAGGAAAACATTCATTAATTGAAGGGTCTTTTGGGAATTTCAAAATTATAAAAAAGAATAGATTTCTTTTTTTAAGGAAAATAAATGGCGACGTCGGCACGTTGCCTCAATTCCGACCAATTTCAATGGGGAAATAAATAAATAAATAAATAAATAAAAAGGGGGAAAAAGAGAGCAGAGAAGCTCTTGCTTGGGACCAAAGAGCTCCACAAAACCCTAGCAATTTCCCTATCGAGACGCGCTCCCATGGGCTTGAATCCCTTGAATTCACTCCGATCCTCGAAACCATCGTCTCCTGATCGCCCTACTGGAGCCCTGGTTCATCCGATCCCGTGCTTCGCGGACGCCGCTGCGCTTGCCTGCTGATCCAGTTCTTAGCCCCATGATCTCTCGTCTTCTCTCCAGATCGAACTCGTCGAGCTCCGGAGGGCATCGACGATGTGGGGATTTCATGGTTTGTTTCCGATCCTGGGCGATTTCTTTGTTTAATTTCGTTGAGGATGTTCTCTTCTTTGTTTTCATGTTTTCAAAATCTTGTCTTGATTCGATTTGAGCTGGAAATTTGGGGTCTTGGAGTGATCGGATTGATCCAGGGTTTCTTGCTTTGCTGTTTTCCTTCGCATGTTTTACTTGGTTTAGTGACTATGTTGAAGCACTTATCACTCTGTTTATTTAGAGATCAATGATCAGGGTTATAAGCGATCAAATTTTGTTGTCTCATTCCATTGAATGAGTGCAAATGGCGAGGTTTTTGATGCCCATTGTCTTATTTCTTGCATTTTTAGTGGCAAGTTTGCAACTTGTCTGTTTTGTGGAGCATTTAATCTAACTGTTCCATTGAATAGTTTATCACCTCGAGGCTGCTTACGAATGGTGTTCTTTCTTCTGGCATCCAGGGTTTCTGGAACGTTTCTCTAGATTGTCCTTACTTGTTAGTTTGTTGATTGTGGTGATGTTATGGTATGATCTATCGGAGGCAGCATTGATAGCTCCAGCCGTTGCTCCATCAACTGGGTGGAGTTCTGTTCATCCCAGTGGTTCCCCGGTTGGTTTGGAACTTCCGCTGCCAGTGAGTCTACCTCTAGTTCGAGGGAAACACCAGAAGCGCCTTTCATCAAGGGTTGCACCTTCACCTGTGTCTGCACCGGCTCTTCATCCTGATTATGGGCCAATGACGGCTGTCGGCCACCCTTCTTCGAGTTCATCCCGTTTGTCAAAACCATCAATGCAGAGGAATCAAAATTCAGCCCCTGGGGCAGGCTTGATGCCTTCTCCATCTGCGGAACCTGCCCCGTCAGACTCTAATGCGAGTGCGGTTCCATCTGGTTTGGCACAGCCTCCATTTGCACCTCATTCTGGTGAGTCGTACACTTTTTTGATTGGTTTTATGCTTATTCTGCTTGTTTTAAAATCATGTTCTATAGTGTGCCAAATTTCCGTAGAGCAAGTAGGCTTTCATGATGCCATCTTTAACATGCTAACAGCAAGGTCTCATCTTGATATCAATTTTCGTTTGAATGCTATTTTTATCAGTATGATGAATAATGGAACACATTGTTGAGGCCCAGTCAACTGAAGATCTTATCTGAGGCATGATATGCTTAGTAAGAATTAATTGCTTTGCCATTTAGTGCTAGATTGCTGATTGATGATTTTTTAATTTTATGAGAATATGAATTGCTTTGCTTGAAATTGATTTGTAATATTCTCATGTATATGATGATTGCATGATTTTATTGGGCATGTACATTGATTTATTATAAGTTTTTGCATTAACGATAGTGTGTTTATATTGCTTTTCTAGGATGTTGTGGGCCAAATATGGTGCAGAGGCGGGGCATCAGAGATTGCCATTGTGTATACCCGGTAAAGGTTGAGTTGTTCCTTGGAAATGTTTCTTTAAGTTCAAACTGGAGCAATAAATTTCTTGATGAACTGGCTTCTCAACTCAACCTACTAGTTTCTCAATTTGAGATCGACAACTTTTATGTTGTTGGCGTCTCGGGGCTAAATATCACGATGGACATTGCACCGGATAAAGGGATAAGTTTCTCTGCTGAACAAGTGCATGCTATGAACTATTCACTTGTGATGCATAATGTTCATATCGACCCTGCACTAGTTGGGGACTACAAACTTATTAATCTGACATGGTTTAAGCCATTGGCTCCTACTCCTGGTAACTTCACATATCGTTGTCTTAAAGCTTGCATTTACTAGAAATATCAAAAATCACCAATTGGAGCATTTACCTTTATCACATCTCCTTCCCACTTGCATCTCATGCTGTCATGTGCACAACTGCATTTGTGCCATATTAATTGCTTTGGTATTTCCAAGGTCCTGTTTGATTTAATGCCAATTCATTGTGAAACTGACATTAAGTAATGATACATTGCCAGTATAAATGGTGAAGTTTGTCTCCAATTTGGAAAGCTTGCATTTTTGTTGGTCCACTGATGTGTTCCCTTTACTATTGATACGTTATTTTCGATTTCTGCAAGACAGTCGGTCATTACCTTTGAAATTGGCAAAAGAGAAATAATTTAACTAATGAGTTTGCTGCTGGCAGTTTCTTGCGTACTTATTTCTATTAATGTGGTTCACTATTTGACAAAAGGTGCTGGATCTTTATGCTTAGGATTTAGGTGGACATTCATATTGTTATCATTTTATCATTCTATTTTCCTATGAAGGAATAGTTATTTTTGCTGTTATGTTTTATTTGAGAGTTTTAGATGTTCTGATATCTATTTATGAACCTATCTATATATATGAAGCTGTCTATATTCCTTTGGTTCTGGGCTTCTGCTGGTATAAGACTTCCATACCTATATGTTGTGCTGATTGTCACTTCTATTTTGTCTAGCTCCATCAATGGCTGTGTCACCTTCTGCTTCACCACATTCTGTGTCATCCTCGCGGACCCCAAACAATAATACCAGTGACGATAAACGCTCGAATTTGGTTATAATTCTTGCTATATGTGCTGGTAGTCTAGTGATCGTCATAATCTCTGCACTAATTATTTATTCATGCACATCACGCAAGCAGAAGAAGATTGCTTCAAAAGGAACAAGTATACACTTTTCAACTTTTCAGTGTTTTCATATTTTTTTTTAACCTTCTGTCAAGTATAATAGAGAATGCCATTCAAATTTTATAATTTGTGATGCTTATTTTAAAAGAAAAAAAAATTGATTTTGCAGTTAAAACTGGGACCACAGATGTCGCGTCAGTAGAGACCTCTCTTCCTCATCCTACAAGCACCCGGTTTCTTCCATATGAGGAACTTAAAGAAGCTACCAATAATTTTGAGCCTGCCAGCATGCTTGGTGAGGGAGGTTTTGGTCGCGTATTCAAGGGTGTCTTAAGTGATGGCACGCCTGTAGCCATCAAGAAACTTACTAGCGGAGGACACCAAGGTGACAAAGAATTTTTGGTGGAGGTTGAGATGCTGAGTAGGTTGCATCACCGCAATCTGGTGAAACTAGTTGGCTACTACTGCAGCAGGGAATCATCACAGAACCTTCTATGTTATGAACTTGTTCCAAATGGGAGCTTGGAGGCTTGGCTCCACGGTATTGTTTTTATTCTTCCTTCCTGTTCTCATTGAGATTTGTTGAGCATATGCTGGTGAACTTTGATTTCTTCAGGCCCCTTGGGTGCAAACTGCCCTTTGGATTGGGATACCAGAATGAAAATTGCTTTAGATGCTGCAAGAGGGCTGGCATACCTTCATGAGGATTCTCAACCTTGTGTGATTCACAGGGACTTTAAAGCTTCCAATATATTACTCGAGAACAATTTCCATGCTAAAGTTTCTGATTTTGGTCTAGCGAAGCAGGCACCTGAAGGCCGAGCAAACTATTTATCTACCCGGGTGATGGGAACATTTGGGTAAGTCTTTATCTTCTGCACTGTTCCTCTGTTCCTGATGGTATCATGTCTAACCAAGTCATATTTTAGGTATGTCGCCCCTGAATACGCGATGACTGGACATTTATTAGTTAAAAGTGATGTATACAGCTATGGTGTTGTTCTTCTTGAATTGTTAACCGGAAGGAAGCCTGTAGATATGTCACAACCCTCTGGCCAGGAGAACCTTGTAACCTGGGTTAGAATTTTCTCTCTGATTGATGCATTTTGTTGTTGATCATTGCTGTTTAATATATGCGTAATTGCACTTGTTGCAGGCTCGGCCGATTCTTCGAGACAAGGATAGATTAGAAGAGCTTGCAGACCCGAGGCTTGCCGGCAAGTACCCAAAGGAAGACTTTGTGCGTGTATGCACGATTGCTGCGGCTTGTGTAGCACCCGAAGCAAACCAAAGGCCGACTATGGGGGAGGTGGTGCAGTCCCTCAAGATGGTGCAGCGTGTGACAGAATACCAAGACACAATGCCGACCCCATCTGCCCGGCCTAACATACGGCAGTCATCCACCACATACGAGTCTGATACTTCATCGATGTTTTCTTCCGGGCCATTTTCAGGTCTAAGCCAGTTTGACACCGATAACATTTCTAGGACGCAAATATTGTCGGAAGATCTGCACGAAGGACGGTGAATGAATCAACCCTCTGCCATTTGGTGTTTTGTATTGCAAATTGTCGTATTCGGGGCAGCTGTGTGTTGTATCTGCATGATAATGTTTGTATAGTTTTCCATCATTTTTAGTTTAAAGCTTGTCCCAGCTGAACGCATTGATTTGATTTTGAGCTATCAAACAGATATGGTGGTAAATTGTAAACAGTCTGGGTGCTTAAATGGAATTTTCATTGCGGGACCCGCATATCAAAACCAGTAAAAACTCACCACGTAATCATGGAAGCTTCTAACGCTGTTTGGGATTTGTAGCCGATATGTGATCGTTCATTCTTAAACCCCGGACTAAAACCCTAGAAGCTATTGAAGCGCAAACCCTAGCATCGATCATGGAGAGGATGCCCAGCTGGGCGCTAGGATCGGCGCTTGCTGCGGTCAGGCGGCTAAGCACTGCGTCGTCGCTGGCTCCGGCACCTGAGTCGGCACCGGCGGTGGTGAAGAAGGATTTGAGGCCGCTTTACCGGAGGCTGTCGGCGCTGGGTGGTGCGCCAGACGGGAGCGTGGCGAAGGTGCTGAACAAGTGGGTGCGGGAGGGGAAGACCGTCACTTCCCCCGAGCTCATTAAGCACGTTAAGGAACTCCGCAAGTATGGCAATTACGGCAGCGCCCTTGAGGTATCACCATTTGAATTCTTGTTTACATGCTTGATAATAGTTTATTGGTTTTAATTGGATTTGAGATGTTTATATGATGTTATTTAAGTGGTTTGTTTATATAGTTCGTTCTATGTGATGGTATGGGAGATTATTATGTATAATAGAAGGCACTTTCGTGGTTGGTCATTGGATTCCTTTGGTAGATGTTCGATTCTTTTTGGTTAAATTCAAGATAATTATTTGTATTTTTTTTGTTTGTTTGAATTTTAACGATTGTGAAATGCCATCTTGGTGTTGGATTAATGATGATGTGGGACTTTGATGTAGAGATCAGTGATTTATCTGATTGGAAGCTTGTAAGGAATACTGGATTTTTAGTGGAAGGTTTTATCTTTTTTCTCATTAAATTCATGATAAATGGCTACTTTTTGGGTGTTTTGAATTTTAATGATTGTGAAATGCCACCTTGCTGGATGGCTGTTGATGAATCTTGATATTGATGCAGAGATTAGGGTTGTCTGATTGGAAGCTTGTAAGAAATAGAAATGCCAGAACTTTTGTGGAAGGGACTTTTTTCCATATTAAATTCATTATAATTAGCTTCCTTTTGAGTTTTCTGCATGCTAGCCATTGTGAAGCACCATCTTACTTATTTGGTTGTTTGATGAAGAGCGCCATTGATGTATAGATCTTTGTCTGATTGGAAGCTTGTAAGAAATGCTAGTTTTTGAGTGAAAGGTTTTCTTTTCATGTCTGCTGATTTGTGGTTTACTTAGGTTATCAATTATTCTTCTTAGTTTTTTGTAATTAAACTGAAAATGGTCTACATGTAGAATATATTAGAGGCTTGGTATAGGCTTTTTTTTTTCTAAAGAAAAAAAATATTGGTGGGATGAGTGTCTGTCATCATCCCTAGCACATGCTGTGATGTGACTAATGAACCATTTATTTTGAAAAATCTAAAGAAAATGTGTTTCCCATCTCCCAATTACACCTTGTTAGCGGTTTTGAAGTACCCCTCACCGAAAAATGCAAGTCTGAATGAACATCATTTGCCTAATTAAATAGAAATGTCTCAAATTTAATAAAAAGGACACACAAGGACAATGGAATAATAGAATCAATTCATTATCAGAACTCTGGAGAATGAGTGAACTTTGTTTTCCTCTTAGTATTGTTGTTTTTTTGTGGTGGCTTCAAGTATAATATTCCCCCCTAAATGCTTGCATAGTTGTTCTTATATCTGCTTGATTGCTTGCGTTGTTAGGTGGTTGATTGGATGGTGAAGACTAAAGGAATGAACTTGTCTATTACAAATCATGCAATATATTTAGATCTTGTTTCAAAAGTCAAGGGTATTGAGTCAGCAGAGTTGTACTTTTCCAGCCTTCCGGAGGCAGTTAAGAAGCAACAAACATATGGAGCTCTCCTTAACTGCTATTGCAATGAAAAGCTGCCAGAGAAGGCTATTCCCCTCTATGAAAAGATGAAGAAACTCGGTTTAGCTTCAAACAACCTGGTTCAAAATAATATGATGGCCTTTTATATGAAACTAGGACAGCCTGAGAAAGTCCAAAAACAATTTGAAGAGATGGAATCGGAGAATATTGCACCTGATAACTTCTCGTACTGTATCCTGATGAATAGCTATGCCTCCAAGGGGGACATTGATTCTGTTGAAGAAGTTGTGCAGGATATGGAAGAGGCATCTGATATCACTTTAACTTGGTCTGCATACAGCACCCTGGCAGGCATATACAATACTGCTGGTCTTTTTGAGAAGGCAGAGGCAGCCCTCAAGAAACTTGAGCAACTCATTGACAGCCGTGACAGGGAACCGTACCATTTTTTAATAACTTTATATGCAAGCACTGGCAACCTAGCGGAGGTCAATAGGGTGTGGAACACTTTGAAGACTACCTTTCCAAAGCTCACCAACATGAGCTATCTTATAATTCTTCAGGCATTAAATAAACTTGCTGATCTTGATGGCATGGAACGGTGCTTTAAGGAATGGGAATCTGTTCATGTGGCCTACGATGCAAGATTGATGAATCTGATGATAGGGGCCTACCTTAGGAAAGGTATGATCAAAGATGCTGAATCACTCGAGGCAGGAGCTTCATTGAGATTTCCCCAATTTGATTTCAAGACAGCTGAATTGTTTATAGATTACCATTTGAAGAAACAGGAGATGGAGCCTGCTCTGAAGTGGTTGAAAGAAGCGAGTTCACAAGTGAAGCCGGACAAATGGAAGTTAAATGGAGACCATGTGAAAATGTTCCTGAAAAATTATGAGGAAGCAAAAGATGTGAAGGGGGCAGAAGAGTTCTGTGGTATTTTGAAGCAGTTCAAACGTTTGGACTCAAGAGCATATGATGCGCTGATTCGAACTTATGCGGCAGCTGGTAAGAAGGAGCCTTCACTTCAGCAACGGATAAAGGAGGATCAAGTCGTATTGAGCTCGAAAATAAAGAAGATACTGGATAGGATCTGTAAGGCTTAGTTTATTTGAATTGATGAAGTTATCAGTCAGACTCTGATATCAGGTTATGGTACATGATCGAGGCAATAGACATTGCAAGCAATAACAAATTTGAATTCAATGAAGAACAGGCTCCTGACACTGCCTGTCATGAAAAAACTTTGTGACGACACTGTTGCCTGTTTTTTGTGGCACGTAAGGGGTTGAAATTGAAAGTACTCTCAAAAGAGCCGAGGTAAATTTGTTTAGTTAATTTCTTTTATGAGATATTTCTTGTTCAGACTGTCTACTTTATTCTGGCATAAACTTTTTGAATGATCAAAATTGAGAAGCACATCACCATGCTCTGAATCTTGTCCTTTAGAGCATAACCACGTGAGATTCAGGTGACTGTGATGCTGAACTGAAACTGAAAGCTAATGTGGGCATGTGATATCCACGTGACCCCTGGTCCCTCCTCCCTGCTTACAGACCCCACCGCAGGTACATGGAATAAATTGTGTGTTTTATGTGAAATTCTCAACTTTTCTTTGAAATATTTTTAATTTACAAGTTATTATGAGAAAGGTTAATTTTGATTGAATCATGCCTTGACATTAGTCTTCTTCACATCGTTATGTTTTTCATGTTTTACGTGTTGTGAAATCTTACATCTAGAACTGTCAAAGAGCTAAACTAGGTTTCCCTTTATCGGCATTGCATTAACGTGCCAAATAGATGAGGATTTTGTGACCCTTTAGCACTATAGAAAGTTAAGCATATGGCAACTGCGCGCCATTGATGGAGACAAACATAAGGATCTATCCTTCTTTTCTGGACCAGCAACTTTATTATGATCAGAATATCACTGACCTTCCAGGTCTCATATTCTCATGGATAAGATTCAAGAAATGCATTCATTCTTTACTTTATGCTTTGTAAAAGAAGGGAGTTCTTCTTTTTTTTTTTTTTTAAAAAAAAAAAAATAAAATTATACATGTACCCCTATGAAATCCTGACTTTACGTATTCATCTCCTGGTAATTGTTTAGCATCCAGTGATTGTTAGAGATATAGTTTTGGAGTGTTGCAAATCTTCATTTGGTTCCACTGATTTGGAGCTAGAAAGTGAACACTTAGTTCTACAAATACTATCCGACATATTTATATACATTTATATATATTAACATGATTGATTGGAATTATTCGGAGGTATTTGGGTATCCAGATTCTGCAGAGCTAGTGATTGTAAACAACGGGAGGTTGACTAACTTACTTTTGTCTGAAAATCTGAATGTTGGATGGTAACTCAGAGTTCTTCAGGCTTACAGTGAAATCCCTCCAACAAACAAACATAAGATTTTATGTGGTTGATATAATATTTTTTATATACTGTATTTTATTTGATATTAGATATATAATTGATTTTTTAATGAGAACATTTAGTTTTTATTTATTAACATAAACAGATACAATCAAATTAAAGAAAATTGATTTGATTTTTTTTTGCACATTAAAAAAAAACCCTATAAATAAAAGAACAAAATGCACATAAGAGAAGAGGCGATAAGGAAGACGACAAGAAGTGAATAAGGCCAAAAGAGGAGACAAGACAAAGGGGAAAGCAGAGATGAAGAGGGACCTCACTAGTGTAAGTGCAATGTAAGTGCAAGTGAATGCGCCACACTTGCAAATCTTTATACTGTTTTTTTTAAAGAAAAAATTTTGTTGGGTGTCGGATGTTCATAACCAGGAATATGAACAAGATGAGGCAATTAACATAGTTGAATGTACCGCACTTCCAAATCTTTATACTTACTTTTATTTTCTTGTAGTGCATATCTCTTCTTGATTCTTAATTGCCCTTTGTTGAATCTTAAGTTTGTGTTTGTTTGGAATATTATTTTAAATACAATAAATTTTTAATTACAATATAGTTAAAAATATATGATTTTTAAAATTCAGTGAAATTAAATTTAGTATTTGGTTGGATGTATTTGAAAATACTGTATTATGAGATTTAATATTATTTTAATAATTTTAAATATATATTGATTAATTTAAATATTAAATTTAAATTTATTAGTATATTTATTAAAATTTTATTATATTTTAAAATTTTGAATTTAATTATTAACTTCTCAAAAAAAGTATTTTTATAATTTTCATTTATTTTTAATAAGTTATTTAATAGTTTTAATTATTATATTTATCAGTTTAACTATTAATTTTATTATTATAATTTATAAGTTTTCACTATACATAAATATTTAATAATATTTGTTTTTTAGTAGATCATATATATGAGGAAGCAAAAAAAATAACAAATTTAGTGGATTTTTAAAATCCCAGTATTATATAATTCCAAACCCCCGCTAAAAGTGATTTGCACTTATATTTTTCTATTATTGCACTTCATTGTTCCCTCATGCAATGACAAAATTGTGAATTATTTGTTTATACCTCACTTTTTCTCCCATTATTTGTCTCCCTTTTTTTTTTTGTTTTTGTTTTTTTGGCATGTTTATCTTGACAAATCAATGCAACCTTATTCGTTCCTAAATTTATATAGATATATGTTACTAAGGTTCAAGTTCTTCTCAATATATGATTCAGATATATATATATAAGTTTGGTTGATATTTGACCGGAAGAGGAGATATATCATACATGTGTAAGTATACATTAATATAAACTTTAGCGGGGTTACTTATGCAAAATTTACTAGAATTTAATCTACGTTATCAACTTTTCTCAAAAATGATAGGAGTATAAATTACAAATATTAAACTATTTATATTATTTATATTATATATATATATATATATATATTGACTGAATAAGGATGAAAAGGCAAAGAAAAAGATCAAATCCTACACCTATCAATCCACTGCCGGTTTCACTCAATTTCCCTGAAGTTCATGTAACTCCTTCATGAATCTCCACTTCCTTCCCTGAATTCCACTTCCACTCCACTTCCCGAATACCTTCATCTTCTCCACCGACTTCTGCTCCGAGCTCCGAGTTCGGCAACAATGGCGTCCGGCAGCCGCGGCGGGCCGACGCAGTCCTCAGGGGCTTCCAACGCGCGCGGCGGCGACTCAGTGAGTAAGGCCATCGCTCAGTACACCATTGACGCTCGCCTGCACGCCGTCTTCGAGCAGTCCGGCGAGTCCGGCCGTTCCTTTGATTACTCCGAATCCGTCCGACGAACTCCGTCGCAGTCGGTGCCAGAGCAACAGATCACTGCGTACCTCTCCAAGATCCAGCGCGGCGGCCATGTCCAGCCATTTGGCTGCATGCTCGCCGTCGACGAACCAGCGCTTCGGCTAATCGCCTTCTCCGCCAACGCCCCCGATCTCCTTGACCTCTCGCCGCGCTCCGTCCCAACCCTAGACTCCCTTCCGATTCTCCGTCTTGGGGCAGATCTTCGGTCCCTCTTCTCCCCTTCGTCTTCTCTCCTCCTCGAGCGCGCCGCCTCCGCGCGCGAGATCACCCTCCTAAACCCTCTCTTCGTCCACTCCCGCAATTCCGGCAAGCCCTTCTACGCCATCCTCCACCGCATCGACGTCGGCATCGTCATAGACCTCGAGCCTGCCCGCACCGAAGACCCTGCTCTCTCCATCGCCGGCGCCGTCCAATCCCAGAAACTCGCAGTCCGTGCCATTTCCCGTCTTCAAGCTCTTCCCGGCGGCGACATCAAGCTCCTCTGCGATACCGTCGTCTCCCACGTCCGCGACCTGACCGGCTACCACCGCGTCATGGTATACAAGTTTCACGACGATGAGCACGGCGAGGTCGTGGCCGAATCCCGCCGCGACGACCTCGAGCCCTACCTCGGCCTTCACTATCCGGCGACCGACATCCCCCAAGCTTCTCGGTTTCTGTTCAAGCAAAACCGAGTTCGGATGATCGCCGACTGCAACGCTGCTCCTGTTCCAGTGATCCAAGACGAGAACTTGATGCAGCCGCTGTGCCTCGTCGGCTCCACTCTCCGTGCTCCACATGGTTGCCACGCTCAGTACATGGCCAACATGGGCTCCATCGCTTCCTTGGCCTTGGCCGTCATCATCAATAGCAGCGAGGACGAGAGCTCTTCTCGCAACTCCATGAAGCTCTGGGGTCTCGTCGTCTGCCACCACACCTCCCCGCGCTGCATCCCCTTTCCTCTCCGCTACGCCTGTGAGTTCTTGATGCAAGCATTCGGCCTTCAGCTGAACATGGAGCTCCAGCTCTCTTCCCAGATGTCCGAGAAGCACATTCTCAGGACACAGACTCTCTTATGCGACATGCTTCTCCGGGAGTCTCCGACTGGCATTGCCACTCAGAGCCCCAGCATCATGGACCTTGTCAAGTGTGATGGTGCTGCACTGTATTATCAGGGAAAGTATTGGCCTCTGGGAATCAGCCCTACGGAAGCTCAGATTAAGGACATTGTTGAATGGTTGTCTTCTTGTCACAGTGATTCTGCAGGGTTGAGCACTGATAGCTTGGCTGATGCTGGTTATCCAGGTGCGGCGGCGTTGGGTGATGCTGTTTGTGGCATGGCTGTGGCCTACATTACTCCGAATGACTTCTTGTTCTGGTTTCGGTCTCATACTGCTAAGGAGATCAAATGGGGCGGGGCGAAGCATCACCCAGAGGATAAGGATGACGGGCAGCGAATGCACCCCAGGTCTTCATTTAAGGCCTTTTTGGAAGTGGTTAAGAGTAGGAGCTTGCCTTGGGAGAACGCCGAGATGGATGCTATTCATTCTTTGCAGCTCATATTGAGGGATTCGTTTAGGGATGCGGCGGAAGGGACTGGTAATTCAAAGGCATTGGTAAATGAGCAGTTTGGTGATTTGGAGTTGCAGGGGATTGATGAGCTGAGCTCTGTGGCAAGGGAGATGGTTAGGTTGATTGAGACAGCTACTGCACCTATTTTTGCTGTGGATTCGGATGGACGGATAAATGGTTGGAATGCGAAAGTTGCAGAGTTGACAGGATTGTCGGTTGAGGAAGCGATGGGGAAATCATTGGTTCAAGACCTTGTCTTCAAAGAATATGCAGATGTTGTGGACAAGCTTCTCTACAGGGCCTTAAGAGGTAGTTTTCACCATTTTGTTTCATTGTTTTATCCTCTTTTGTTGTTGGATATAAAGGTGTTTCATGTTTGCTTGTTGTCGGAGAGGTGTTGATTTGAAAAACATTGACAAAGTTTCTCATGTGAGGTTATGATGTTTGAATTCTTGAAGTGAACATGGTTTTACCTAAATGATGATTTGCTCACTGAACCAGAGTTCATGCAGGTGAAGAAGACAAAAATGTTGAGATAAAGTTGAGAACCTTTGGCTTGCAGCAATCAAAAAACGCAGTTTTTGTGATTGTAAATGCTTGTTCCAGCAGGGACTATGTGAATAACATAGTTGGGGTGTGTTTTATCGCACAAGATGTTACTGGGCAGAAAGTTGTCATGGATAAATTTATCCACATACAAGGTGATTATAAGGCCATTGTGCACAGCCCTAACCCATTGATTCCACCAATATTTGCTTCGGATGAAAACACATGCTGCTCAGAGTGGAATACAGCAATGGAGAAACTTACTGGCTGGTCAAGAGGGGATGTGATCGGAAAGCTGCTGGTTGGGGAGGTTTTTGGCAGTTGCTGCCAACTCAAAGGACCTGATGCATTGACAAAATTCATGATTGTTCTGCACAATGCAGTCAGCGGACAGGAAACAGACAAATTCCCATTTACTTTCTTTAACAAGGATGGCAAATTTGTGCAGGCTCTTTTGACAGCAAATACAAGATGTAATATGGATGGTGAGACAATTGGGGCATTCTGTTTCCTACAAATAGCTAGCCCTGAGTTGCAGCAAGCCCTTGAGATACAGAGGCAGCAGGAAAAGAAATGTTTTGCCAGAATGAAAGAGTTGGCATACATTTGCCAAGAGATAAAGAATCCACTGAGTGGTATACAATTCACTAACTCACTTTTGGAGATGACTGATTTATCTGATGATCAGAAGCAGTTTCTTGAAACTAGTGCTTCTTGTGAGAGGCAGATGATGAAGATCATAAAGGATGCTAGTTTGGAAAGTATTGAGGATGGGTAAGTCAAATCTATGCTTTTTATTACTTCAGTTTGAGATTTAGTGATTTACCTCCATGTGTTTTCTTACATTTGTTGACTTGGTAGACCATGCATATGATTTTGCTATAGGAAATGGTGAGAATTTGGATGACTTCCTTGTTTCATGAATTTGTTCTGAATTTGAAAAGAAAAACAGAATTTTTGAGTCAACTTCCTTCAATTCCTCTGGTATACCAGGCATGCATAAGTTAGTAAAGATGCAAGTATGATTGGGAACCTAATTTATTTTGTTAGTTATTTATTCTTGCCGGAGATTCTGAGGAAGATGCACAATCTGTCTTGCTAAGGCACCTGTGGGCTGATGTTTGCCCACTGTTAGGCAAAACTTCTCTTGGATGTGAAGTATTTATTTTTCAGTATTACAATTGTAGGAAACAGTAGTAATAGATCATATTGGTTGTGCTTCACAGTTCTTAATGTATATCTGTATATTTCCGCTTTGTTAGACATCATAGTTTGTAGAGAACATCATTGTGGAACTCATTGTTTTTTAAAAGCAAATTTAGCAATCACATATGTACGGTCCACAATTACCATTGGTACCTGAACATGTTGGCACTCTTTTGTCCATGCCTTTGCCACTCTACTGATGTTTCAATCTTACATGGGCCTGTGATTTGTGCCAATGAGTTGAACTTATGGCATACCTCTTAAAGTGTTCTACAGATGCCTTGGCATTGACAAAAAGTGGCATTCGCTGGTTGCTTTTTTTATTTGATTTGATGGTTTTGCTTTACAAGCTTGCCTTACTTGATCATTTATCAAGTCATTGTTGTTCTTGCTACTGTCTGCCCATATGGTATATACATGTTTCAAATCTACAGAAACTCACACGCATTAGGCCTAGGAAAAGATGTGCCTTTAAGTATGGGTTCAGTAAATGTTGCTTCAGAGAGGGTGCTGAATGTTTTGGCTTTAACTTGGCATGTCTTCATATATTTATCTTTGCGCTAATTTTTCCTTCATTGGTACCAGTTACTTGACACTCGAAAAAAGTGAATTTCTTCTTGGGAGTGTTATAAATGCCATTGTGAGTCAAGTGATGATTTTATTGAGAGAAAGAGGTCTACAGTTAATAAGGGACATTCCCGAGGAAATCAAAACCACTGCAGTATATGGTGATCAAGTTCGAATTCAGCAAGTCCTGGCTGATTTTTTGCTAAACATGGTTCAGCATGCACCATCTCCTGACGGTTGGGTGGAGATCCAAGTTGGATCAAATATTAAGCGGAATTCTGACGGAACACAGATCATGCTTCTCCAATTCAGGTCTGTCAGTTCCTTAATTAGTTTTCAGCTTGTAGAGTTGCTCAATTACATGGTCATCATCATCATCAACTTGCATGTATGTTAAATAATAGTTCTTAAATTTAAATTCCTCTGAATGTCTATTGAGATTCAATTAGTAGTTAGTTTTTTTATTTACTTACAGGATTTTCGCTTTTTAAACTCTAACCCTAACCCTAACCCCAATATAAGTGAACAGACTTGGTTCTACATAATTTTATAGAATAGTTAAAAAACTTGTGCTGAATCTCATCTTGTCCTATTATTCATGTTTTTTCTCCTATTTGATCTGAAGTTATCGTCACTAGTTTCGTATTTTCTTTCGCTTGATCTTATGATACACTTGTTTGTTCATGTTTCAGGATCATAGTCGCAGGCGAGGGCCTTCCAGCAGAGCTTGTCCAAGATATGTTTCACAATTCCCGGTGGGCAACTCAAGAAGGCATGGGCCTGAGCATAAGCCGGAAACTTTTGAAGCTAATGAATGGCGAAGTTCAATACATCAGGGAAGCCGAACGATGCTACTTCCTCATCGCCATAGAGCTCCCTCGCCGGCCGGAAGCTTGATGGAGTTAATCTATCCAACTTCTCCCTTGACTGACACTGAAAAAGAAACCTCATTTCAACTCCTTCGACAACATAACAAGCTCTTGATCTTCCCGGGAAAATTCGCATGCACATCTTGCAACAAAATTTTTTAATTCGTTTCCTGTTGCAGAACCAGTCGAAGAAACCCGAAATCCTTTCAGATTTTTTTTTCCCTCATCTTCAGTGTATCAATATTGTAATGTGAGTTCTGACTTGATGTTGTCAAGCAAGTGCTTCATTGTATGATCCAATTAAAATGTGAACAAGGATGTCTTCCTTGTAATGATGAAATTTAGAACAATAATAAAAAAAAAAAAGGAAAGAATTGTTTCAATGGAATCATAAGGAACAAGAAATGAATGGAAATGCATAATATTTGTTTTGTAGGTTTTTTTCTTTTTAGGGTTGTTGAGAAAGCCATCCTTCTCCATCAATGAAGGAGATATCAATGAATTGCTTCAATTGGCCATATGTGGCTTTTTTAACCCAATACACTCTTTGAGATGTATTTGATCCTGGTCCTGAACACTCAAACTCCGCATAGTATGTCATCCATCTGAAAATTTCAAAAATAAAATAAAATAAAATTATTTAACAAATAAAAAATGTATTAAATATTACGTCATCAAATCTCATGCAGGAGGAGTTCAAGAGTGAATATGTTAGATAAATGAAAAAAAAAGGCATTAAATAGAAAAAAAAAAAAAAATGAAAACTTACTCTTTGCCACCGGAGGCCTTGAAAGCCTCCCAACCTTGTGGGAATATAATGTCAACCATGAAAGTCTGATAAAGAATGACTGATGAATAAGGTGTCCAAGCTCTTCCTAACAATGTCTTAAGTGATCCAGTCACATTACATGACTTAAAAACAAACCCACCGGGGTCTGAAGCCTTTTCTCTTCCTTGTGCTGTTATGTATCCATGGTCAATCCCTTCCCCATAACTACAAATATTGCAACCCTGAAAAAAAAAAATAAATCAATATAAAAATTTAAGTGATCATGAATTAAGAAAATGATTAAGTACGTAATTGATTTGTTGGTTGACCTCAAAGATTGACTGCGCAGAGCCCCAGATGAAGTCAACGGCACCTTGAATGTAAGAGTCTTTGTAGTAATGGCGACCCCTGAAATCACAGAGAGTGTCTTGGATTCCATAGAAACCACAGTTATAAAATGAGATCTTGTCTCCTTCTACAAGTGCTGCCACTGCTTGCCCTAATTGACTTCCACCATTGAACGTGTTCTGCATGCATGCATGCATTCATTCAGACGAGATGAGCATTCAAGCTTAATTATATTAATATCATATATAAACCCTAACCCTAATTTTGCATCTGAAAATCAACAAGAACAACATTGGATATATACAAACAGCTGAAAAGCCACCATTCATCTTGTTCTTCATGCATGAATTCAAGCTCTCATATATGTATATATATCAACCTTTCATTAAATCATATATACATATAAACCCTAACCCTAATTAATTTTAGCCTTAAAAAAAAAGGATTAGCAACGGAACAAACAACTGAAAAACCACCACTGAACTTATTCTGCATGTATGAATGAGTACACATAGCCTAACCCTAATTATCCTTACCCTTATATGTTGGCATTCAGTGGCGGACCCACATGGTCGGCAGCCCGGGCTTCAGGCTGGCCGGAAAACTTTGTAGGCTACAACTACAATTTAGAAAAAGTAACCACCCGACATGGCGACATGCTTTCTTGTCATTCCTGATGTGAATGTGAATTTGAATGCTTTATGCTTGCTTAAATTAATTATTTATCTTGAGATATGACATGATCACATGATTCACATTCATGCAATTCTTAAAGCTTCTCGGAACATGGAAGGAATAGATTAAAATTATGAAATAGAAGAGGCGGGACCGTGGAACCCATGATGCTTGGCAGCTTGAGAGTTGAGAATGAATTAAATGAATCATTAATTAATTAGATGCATTTAATACTATGTATTGTCTTTGATCTTTGTTCGTATATTTATTATTAATATTGAATATCAACTTAGTTTGTATTATCTTTTAAATTTGTCGATGTATTTTGTATTTCATATTGAGCATTAATTTTTATTTAAGCCCGGGCTAGATGAAATTCCTAGGTACGCCACGGTTGGCATTGAAACAAATAACTGAAAAACCACCATAATCTTTTTTGCATGCATGACTACTTCAAGCTTTTCATTTTATATATATATACCCTAACCCTAACCCTAACCCTAACCCTAACCCTAACAATAGGAAGTTAGGAACAATTAAACATAGGAAGAAACAGATAAAAACCTTGAAGGAGATGTCCTTGACAACAATGTTGTTCCCTGAGAATCTGAATGTAAAAGTCTGATCAGTTGCAATGCCACCAGCAGCATGATCTCCCCACTCCACTGATGTCTGCTCATACCCTTCCCCTTCCAGCAAGATGAACCCTTTATCATAACTTATTTGCACCTTCTCCCTATAATAATAAATAAATAAATAAATAAATAAATAAATAATACTTGTAAAAAAATATTTACTTTTGAAAGTAATGAACCAAGAATTATAAAAAACTAGTTACTTATAAACTCCGGGCTTGACATGAATCCTTATCCATTGATTGTTATTCGAAGGAACGGTGGCGATCGCCGCCGTGATGGAAGTGAAGTCACCGTGACCTGATTGATCAACGAAGACGCTTTTCACTGCCGAAACTTCACCGATGACAAGATGAATACATGAAGTGTAGCTTAAAATGAATAAGAGGAAGAAGGGCAACATAATTATCATTTTCATCTTCGTAATAATATTTGGTTCATGAACATTGAGATTAAACTGTATATATAATGGAAATATACAATATATATATAACGACAAAAAAAAAATTATTCTTTTTAAGAATTTCTTTATTTATTCTATGTATTTAATTTCCTTATAATTTATTATCTTGTTCCTTTGTTTGTTTGATTGCATTCCATAATTTCTATTTGAGTTCCCTAGTCTCGAGGTGGTGGTCCCTTAATTATATGGAAGGGAAGTAATTCTTATGTAGAACAAAATAAAAAATATATAGTAAAATTATAATAATGAAATATCATCCATAATTATTTAACTAATGTATTAGTTTCTATTGAGAAAAACATAGCCTTAATTTTGGGTTAATGAAAATCCTAATAAATCTCATTAAAGATGAAAATAAGATTTCTTATGTTGGAAATATAATTACAAAAGTTATTCGGAAAAGATTTATACATAATATTCATTTTAAATAAACACAATATAGTGAATATGTATAAATAATATATATATATATATATATATATATATATAATTGAATTTATTTAAAATGGATAATAATAATAATAATAATAATAATAATAATAAAATGGTTGATATTGATTTAATTTTACAAATATTGTAGTAATTACATACCACAAATTTTATATTATTTTTAAATCGGTACCTGCCAAATTAATATTTATACCCACATGAAGTAAAATATTTAAGTGATACAAAGAGTCTTGCAATTTTCAATTTTAAAATAAATAAATTCTAATATAGCGAATAATAAATAAGATCATTTTGTGAAAACATATATATATACATATATATATATATATATATATATATATATATATAATTATATGAAAATATAAGGGGTTTTCTGCATTTCAATGCAGCAAAGAGGATAAGTCTTCACTTGTCCAACGCATCCCAACTATGAATCCATGATTATGACCCTGAGAATAGTACAATTATCCTTCGCATGCCACGTGTCAATTAAGGAACCAGTTGTAAAGGATTCAAACTTTACAATAATCTCGATACACCTTAAATAATTGATGGCCACGTAATCCCGTTTGACTTCGTAGCCTACTCCTGCATGCATCATATGTGTCAAAAACCCACACGGTACGAAATAAGTCAAATTTCTATTAAGGTGCTTAAATAATACAAACTTATTTTCAAGTCCCTATGCATTTTCCACAAGTTAAATATATATATATATTTATATATATATATATATACTTTTCAAACCCTAAACATTAAAGTTTTCTTAATGTTTAGGGATTAAATAATTAAACTATTGCCTGGTCATAAAGAGTTCACTTAAAGCTGCTTCTTTTCTTCATCTTCGAGAACTCCGATCGCCGTCGATGGAGCTCATCGTGGTGGAGCGGGACGATTCCGGTGTGGCGGTGGTGACCATCAACCGCCCCAAATCCCTCAACTCTCTCACGAAACAGATGATTGCGGATCTCGCTCGTGTCTTCAAGATGCTTGACAGGGACGATACGGTGGGAGCCATCGTCCTCACTGGCTGTGGCCGAGCCTTCTGCTCCGGCGTGGATCTCACGGCGGCGGAGGATGTCTTCAAGGGCGATGTCAAGGACGATGACACGGATACTGTCTCGCAGATGGAGCGTTGCCGGAAGCCCATCATCGGGGCGATCAATGGATTCGCCGTCACCGCCGGCTTCGAGATCGCGCTTGCTTGCGATATTCTAGTTGCTGGGAGGGACGCCAAGTTCATCGACACCCATGCGAGGTATCTACTCTTCAATCCTCAATGATCCCCTTTCATCGTATTTTGGGCTTGTTTGGATTGGCTTTTAAAAAAAGTGTTTTTTTTAAGTTTTGGGGAAGCACTTTTAAAAAAAGTGCTTTTCAGAGTAAGTTAAGTGCTTTTCTATTTTTTATGTTTGGATAGGTTAATACGTGTTATTTTTATGTGTGAATTTGTTTGGATGTGAATTTCTAAAAGACACTTTTGGGAGGTGACAAATGGCGTAAAAATTCATTGACTTTACATTTAATTACCATTATATATTCATATTAATGATGATAATGACTAATGTTATGATAATAATAATGATTATAATTATAATTACAATTATAACTATAGTTATAATATTAATATTAATTATATAATAATTATTATTATTATAATTATAATAGAATTATAATTATAATTATAATTATAATAGTAATCACGTAATAATTATTATTATCGTTGTAATTAAGTTATTAATGTTTAGAAATATAATTACAATTATAATTATAATTATAATATTAATATTAATATTAATTATATAATAAGAACTATTATTATAATAATTATAATAGTAATCACGTAATAATTATTATTATCGTTGTCATTAAGTTATTAATGTTTACAAATATAATTACAATTATAATTATAATTATAATATTAATATTAATTATATAATAATAATAATTATAATTATAATAGAAATCACGTAATAATTATTATTATTATCGTTGTCATTAAGTTATTAATGTTTACAAATATAATTACAATTATAATTATAATATTAATATTAATTATATAATAATAATTATTATAATTATAATAGAAATCACGTAATAATTATTATTATTATCGTTGTCATTAAGTTATTAATGTTTACAAATATAATTACAATTATAATTATAATTATAATATTAATATTAATTATATAATAATAATTGTTATTATAATAATTATAATAGTAATCACGTAATAATTATTATTATCGTTGTCATTAAATTATTAATATTTACAAATATAATTAACATTATAATTATAATTATAATTATTATTGTTATAATTATAATAGTAATTACGTAATAATTGTTATTATCATTGTCATTAAGTTATTAATGTTTACAAATGTAATTAAAATTATAATTATAACTATAATATTAATATTAAATGTATAATAATAATAATTATTATTATTATATAATTATGTAATAATTATTATTAAGTTGTCATTAAGTTATTAATGTTTACAAATAATTATAATATTAGTTATAATGAGGGAAATGTAATGAAGGAAATGTATTATTTTTGAAGGTTATTTAGATAATTTGGCAATCTCAAAATTGCTTCTCAGAGGGTCTTTCTGAGAAGCACCCATGCGAAAAAGCTGAATTTTAGCTTTTTCCACAGCTTCTGCTTCTACCTAAAAGCCCAAACAAACATGTTTTTTAAAACCCAGAAGTGCTTAACTTATAAAAAAGCACTTCTTGGCTAAAAATAAGCCCATCCAAACACCCCCTTTGTAGGTTGATTTTAAGCACTTTCTTCCTGTAATGAAAACAAGCGACCATAAAATTATTGTATGTTCATTTAATTGCGATTCAAGTTGCAGCTAATCAGAAATCATGCAAAACTTGTCGTTTTGTCCCAGTGTAATTCATCAATTCTTATTAAAGTTTAGCTCATCAAAATCATGCGAAATATATTGATTCACTTTGTGGTGGATTAGGGTTGAAATTATTATTTATTTACTCTCTAATGTATGAGTTGAAGGAAAATTGCTTGATTAAGTCTTTTGTGGTTTATAGATTATTTCAGGACACTTAATCTTTATGTCAAGCAATCCCTGAAATGATATTTTATTCAGCATTAAATCATGTTCTGAAGACATAAAAGTGAGAATTTGTGCTTCATTACTCGGTTGAATGTTGTCACCATACACCCATATTGCAAAGTAAGGCAACTTTGTTCGAGGTGATTTTTTCTACTTTTTTTTTATCCTTAAAATTTTCTTTGAAGTCCTTCAGCGATGAACAGATCATACAATTGAGTCAATCAACAATGTGACTAATAGTTTGTTTTACTTCAGAAATTTCAAGCTGTCAATATTTCCTGACTGAATTCATTGGTGCCTGTAGTAGTCTGCTCATGAGTTTGGGATCATTGCCGGGCATTTTATTCTGTGTACCAAACAATTTCTAAAATGATTAACTATGCGACATTAGATCATGTTTGAGAGCCATAACAGAGGGAAGTTATGATTCATTTGTTGCTGTGGATGTTGACATTATAGCAATTCTAGTTAAAGGGTTATGATTATTATTATTTTATTATTTGAACAAACCTAGTTAATGTATCATTATGGTCATTTCTTCACTAGCAGTGTAACTCTGTAGAATTTATCGACATCATAGGATATCATGCAATTTGATGAGATTGAAAGCATGAAATTTTAGCCTTTACATTCTACCAGAATGTTAAGTTCATATGCACTGAAGTTGAAGGTTAGATATACTCAAATGCCCATGATGATTAAAGAATTGATTCAATGCAAAATATGACTGAAGTTTGTTTTACTTTAGAAATTGGGGATGATCCATATTTCTGAGTAGGATCATTGATGTTTATGTCAGTCTGCTCATGAGTTTTCATGGTCCAGGTTCGGCGTATTCCCCTCATGGGGTCTATCTCAAAAATTGTCACGCATTATAGGAGTCAACAGGGCTCGAGAAGTGTCACTTACCGCTATGCCTGTAACTGCAGAGATGGCGGAGAAATGGGGGCTCGTCAACCATGTTGTTGCCAATGGTGAAGTGGTAAAGAAAGCGAAAGAGGTTGCAGAAGCCATACTGAGAAACAACAGAGATCTGGTGCTGAGATATAAATCAATTATAAACGATGGCTTGAAACTGGACTTAGGTCATGCGTTCGCCCTTGAAAAGGTGAGTATCTTCAAATTTATTTCCTATGATTGACTGAAATTGTTCAGTAATCTTTAGCATTGGATTTCAACTTTCAACTGCAATTTGTGAATATGTGGTTTTGTATTGCTTATGGTTCTATACATGAGTATAATATCTCGAAGCTTATGCTATATTGTACCGCAATTTTCAGGAGAGAGGTCACAGCTACTACAATGGAATGACCAAAGAGCAATTTGCAAAAATGCAGGAATTTATATCCGGTCGAAGTGGTTCGAAGAAGACTCATTCAAAATTGTAATCTTTTGGTTTGTATGCATCTTCCAATATTATCATGCTGTGAAACAAGAGATAACTGTATTCACTGTAACAACTACTCAGTACTTGGATGGGCTCTCCCCATGAGCTTATTACTGTACTTTGGACAAAATTATTCATGACGGTTCGCCCTCTCATTTTATTTTTCTTATTTGCTTTATGGCAAAAGTTGAGAAATTTTAATAATTATTTACTTTTGCTATTAGTCTCAATTTTTTTTTTAACAGAAACGTGCATGTAATTGTGTGTTCTCTCATGAGAATGAATTATTATTTTAATGTATTTTCAGGACAAAAATCAATTGAAAGTTGTTTGCAAACATTCATTCCACCATTAAAAAAGAGGAAAGAAAAGAGGACAAAATTTAGGTATATTGACAAACAAAATAATACTAAATTATAAAAAATAACAAATAAATAAATAAATCACAATAACATTCCTCCAAACATGCCAAATAATATCTACCCATCTTCTTGCTCTATCCAACCATTTATCACCACCACCACAATCATCCATGGCAGCCTCCATTGAAGCTCAATTCACATCCAATAACCCTAACCATCCCCAAACCCTAAACAAAGAGTCCCTGACTCACCTCCTTGACACCAAATGCCACCACTCCCTCCACCTTCTCAAACAAACCCATACCATTGTCATCAAGCTCTCCCATTTCCAAGACAACTACACCTCAGGATCCCTCATCAAACACTACTCCAATCCAAACCTCAATTCATTCACCAAAGCACTCAATGTGTTCGACCAAGTGTCCCAACCACATGTCTTCCTCTGGAACTCCCTCATCAGAGTTTGCATTGATAACAACCACCCTTATCAAGCTATCCTTGCTTATCACCACATGATGCTTCAAGGTTCAATACCAAATAACTACACCTTCCCTCTGGTTCTCAGTGCATGCAACACCGCTGAGGCCATCGAAGAAGGGAAGCAATTCCATGCTCATTTGATCAAGTGAGGGCTCGGCGGGGATAAGTATATCAAGAGTGCGACAATTCAGATGTATGGTGCAGGTGGGATGATGGCCGAGGCGAAGAGAATGCTCACTCCTTGCTCAGACCCGGCTCGTTGGAATCCGATGATGATCGATGGATATGTGAAAAATGGTGATCTTGTTGCTGCCAAGGAGTTGTTTGATGTCATGCCTCGTAGGAACATCCGGTCCTGGAATGCGATGATATCCTGGTATGCGAGAAATGGAATGGTTGATGAGTCGGAAAAACTGTTTGATGAAATGATGGATATGCCCAATGTGGTTGCTTCAGTAATGCTCTTGAGATGATCAGGTTGATGTTGAAGGAAAGAATGGCGATCGATCGATAAGTTTGCGTTATCGTCTGTGCTCACTGCTTGCGCCAATGTGTGTGCTTTGGAGCAAGGCAGGTGGATCCATGCTTACATCAATGGGAACTTCAAGCAATTAGACCCTGTTCTAGGAACATCTTTGGTTGATATCTATGCAAAATGCGGTCATTTGGACTTCGCATCGGAGGTCTTCAAGAAGATTCAGCAGCAGCATAAACAGGTCTTTACTTGGAATGCGATGATCAGCGGGTTTGCAATCCATGGGCGAGCCAAGGAAGCACTCGAGCTCTTTGCACTAATGCGAAAGGAGAACATCAAGCCGAACGCTATCACCTTCATAGCCGTGTTGAATGCTTGCGCACACACACTGGTTTGATCTCTGGAAGAAGCTCAGATCATGATAAATTCTATTCCAATGAAGCCAAATGCAGCAGTTTGGGGAGCACTCTTAGGAGCTTGTCGAATCCATGGCAATGCCGAGAGCTCGGTGAAAGAGTTGCCAAGCTTCTACTTGAGCTCGAGCCCAAGAACAGCGGCCGATATGCTGTGTTATCGAATATCTATGCAAAGGCTCATCGATGGGATGATGTTCCGGAACTGAGGAAACTGATGAGGTGCAGAGGAATGAAGACAATCCCCGGCGTGAGCTTAATCGAAAGCGAAGGCATTGTCTATGGGTTCATTGCCAAAGATCATCGGTATCCCAAAGCCAAAGAGATATACTCAGAGTTGAAAGAGACGCTGAAGAGGCTGAAGATGGAACAAGGCTTTGTGCCCAAAACCAGAGATGTAACGCTGGAGATCACTGATGAATAAGAGAAAGAGAATGCAATTAGCTACCATAGTGAGAAGCCCGCCATTGCTTTCGGATTGATCAGCAGCTCGCCGGGGAAGACGATAAGGATAACGAAGAGCCTGCGAGTTTGGGAAGATTGTCATGTTGTTTCCAAGACGATTTCCAGGGTTTATGGGAGAGAGATTGTCGTGAGAGATCGAGCAAGGTATCATCTTTTCAAAGATGGCGAATGCTCTTGTATGGATTGCTGGTGAGGGATTCCCGATTTCTAGGGTTTATGAAGATCACGATGTTGCTAGCGAGATGATTTCTAGGGTTTGTGGCAGAGAGATGGTTGTGAGATGCGAACCTGGAGCCAATGGCGGAGGAGATGGAGGTGGATTTGCCGATATTGATGGACGGAGAGATGGAGAAGGAGTTGAATAAGGAGCCATTGGAGCAATGGAGGTCGGAGGCGATCCATCGGGCGGTGGCGGTGGCGGTGGCGGTGGCGCATCGAAGTGGAAGAAGATGTGGTTAGGCAGAGAAGAACCCAGTGAGAAATGTTATATTTAACTTTTTCTGGGGGTGTTTCTGCAAAAGCATAAACCTTTATATGATGTTTTGGAACAAACCCAGTACTTTTTATATTTTACTCGTCCAGAGCTGATTTTGTAAAAATGCACAAATTTACGTAACGTTTTGTAGCTATACTCTAACTAAATTAGGAATTAATATGTGGGTTACTATGCATAATTCCACGACCTTCTTACATTTTCCACCGAGACCAAGCCACCGTCATCTTGAAAATTTATATTCAATTAATTGGGTTTGTTCTGCAAAATCAAGAAAAAATAAAGGCCGTGACACTTTTCGGAAACACCCCTGTGTGTATTACCATTAATTTCGGAGTTGATTTTGCAAAATCATCCTATTTTATGACATTTTTACAGAAAACCCCGGTGATTTTAAAACTTTCTCTTTCAAGTGAGAATTCTTGCAAAAATGGGCAAGTCCATGCAAGAGAACTGACTGATTTTAATATTTTATATTTCACAGACGTTTTTTAAATCAGATTGGTGTCCATGTCCTTCCCATTTATTGACAAACACCATAAAATTATTAAATAATAATAATAATAACTTAATCCATGTTTGATTACAAAATAAAAAAAATATGATATAATAAAAATGATATAGGAAGTGCAAGTGATTATTACAGAAACCGTGACATATTTTATTTTTACATAATGAGTGTGTCGTTAACAAAATATAAAATTATTACATAAATATTTTACACATTTTACAATAAGAAAAAGTCACACACTTCCTAATGAGAAAATATTTCACTTTAAGTGAAATATTTTTTTATGCCATAACACCCATATTATGTAGTAATTTTATAGTATAAATTAAATATCTAAATAGCTAATATGGCATAATTCTCATAAAATATTAAAAATTGTGGCATTGTTAAAGATTATATGATCTACTTGATGAGAAGACCGAATTATAAGCAATGCAGCACAATATAAATGATTAAGTGACGACCAAGTATTTATTCTATTTTTTATGTTTAATTAACATCACAAATTTTTTATTACATTCTTTTAAAATTTAATGAATTTAAAAAAAATTGTGGTTTCATATATTTTATTTATTTTATGTGGTTTTTTTAACTAATAATAAAATAAGAAAAAACTCTTGATTAACTGTTAACAATGTTAACTATAGGGGTAAAATCATCATTTTGTGGGTTTTTAAATGAGTTAACAATTTTTTCTCGTTAACAAAAAAAAAAAAAAAAAAGGGAAATCACATAATTTAAAAAAATATATATTTATTATTATTCATGTTCATCCGGTCGCTCTTTTGTATGTGTTTTTTTTTTTACTCTAAAAATTCATAAAAGTTTTATATTGTGATTTTTAAGTATAAAAAATTTATGATGTTATGTTATAATTTTTTTTTTTTTTAATTTTTTCCAAGGCCCCGCTAGTGGTTTATTTATTTATTTATTTATTCGATATTATAAATTATATGACTTTAAAAAAACCTAGATTATTATCCACGGAGTGAAGCAAGGGCATGTCCGTCCAACAAGTATAAGCACACGTCTTCATCTTTACATCTCCAAGGGTAAAACCGTCCAAACAAATTTCCTCGGCGGGAGATAAAATAGAAAGAGAGAGCACAAACCCCCCTCATCTTCTCTCTCTCTCTCTCTCTCTCTCTCTCTCTCAGGTATGAACTATGAAAACCTAAGAATTTCTGTTTTTTTTTCTAATTATGTACTAATTTTTAATGCATTTTTTCCATTGAAATCCAGAGATTCTTCAGAAGAAAACCTCAAAAAATCACTACTATTTCTCATCAGATCCGATTCCGCGTACCTTTTTCGCTTCGGATCTGGGAATCGAATGGATGAACAGATGAAGGACCGGAAGCGAACACAGGGATCGGCACTGGAGGAGAAGAGCGAGAGCCAGTGCTGCCGGCGACGGTGGAGAACGGAAACGGAGCAGAAGATCTACTCCTCGAAGCTTCTAGAAGCCCTCCGGCGAGTACGAAGCACGGAGTCTCCGGCGCCGACGAGATCTCGCGCTGTGCGCAACGCCGCCGATCGCGCGCTCGCCGTCGCCGCGCGCGGTCGCACACGTTGGAGCCGGGCCATTCTTTCCAAAGCCCGAACGCGCCGGTCTAGAAACCCGAGCCGGTTTAAGCAAACCGGACCGGCCGGTCAGGTTCAGGGAGTGAAAACCCCGGTTCATCAGAAGGTGAGAGTGCTGAGTCGCCTCGTGCCGGGTTGCCGGAAGTTGTCCTTCTCGAAGCTTCTAGAGGAGGCGTCGGATTACATCGCGGCTCTGGAGATGCAGATCAAATCAATGACTGCCGTGACGGAGATGCTCACCGGACGGCCAGCCCCGGAGTTGAGTTGATTCGGCTCCAGCTCTCTTCTACATTTGGAGCTTTTGCAAATGCCTCCCTGATATTTTGCAAATGGTACTTTAGTAAATACAGTGCCTTTTAGGATTACCTTTTTTTTTTTGTTTTTGCAAATCCCTCCCTTATATTCTGCAATTTTTAGCCAAAAAAAAAATCCCCGCAATTTTTTATTATTTGAAAAGACTAGATTTGCACAATATCTAATTAAATTTTTAAAAGTTTTGATTATATTTTGATGGTAAAGTTAGAAAGAAAATAATTAAAGAGTTAACAAACATTGGCCCACTCTTTGGTATGACATCGACTTTAATATTTTTTTATCTTTAGCTAAAAATTGATAGTCTGGATTGATTAATTTTCGATTTGTGTTTTTAAATAAAAAGCATGCGTATATGTTAATGAAATTATGTGTTGTTTTTCTTATAGGGATGGAGGGAGTGTTTTGAAAATAAGGAAGAAAAGAGGGAGTGGGTTATAATAATGAATTAATTAATTAACAAAGGGATGGTCGGTGTACGACATTTTTTGTCCTGAATGGGCAAAGGGAGGGAAGGAACACGAATCTCCAGGGTGGTGGGAGATGGGTGTGACGAATAAGGACCGTTGGATGAGGGGTTGGATCGGGCCCGTGACGGTTTTGTTGTTGTTGTTGTAGGGTTCTCATGTGTTCTTTATTTCCGGATTTTTGGGTGCTCTGCATGTGATGTTATTGTGGCAGTATTCAGTGCTTCCCATGTGATTCCACGTTACATTACATTTATATTCATTTTTTTTTATTATAAATTATTATTATTATTTTTTATTTGATTTTTAAACATAAAAAAAATTAATTTACCAAAAACGCATTTAACTAACTCGGTGGTATACCACCGATCCATTCCCTTCGCTTGAAAAAAAGATATCAATTTGAATAATTTGAAAAATAAAAGGTTTGTGACTATTGACTGTACTCTCCCTCTCCGTTTGTAGAATTGAACTCTGCTTCATCACATTAACTCTTTTTTCAGATGTGCATGTCTTTCATAGTGGCATGTTCATTTTTAATAAAAATAAATTATTTTGATTAGGGTTTTAAGAAAAGTTTGTTTTTAAATAATGGGTGAAAATGAAAAAAAAAATATTTTTATTATTTAAGTGTAAAATTATGTGAAATATGGATTCCTTCACTACTTTATGAATTATTATTAATTCTATTAAGTTTTTAAAATATAAAACTAATTTATTTAATAAAGAGTGTGTGGTTGTTGAATGTGCTCTCTTGTTGGTAGAATCGAACTTTTCATCATCAGTAGAATTTGTTTTTTCATAAATGTATGAAAAATAAATTATTTTAATTAGGTTTTAAGAGGGGATTGTTTCGGAGGAATCGGTGGAAATTAAAAAAAAAAAAGGTATTTTTATTGTTTAAGTGTAAAAACATGTGATAATTTTAATTATTTAAATTTTGGTTTCACAGGTGTCTCACTTCTTACCCTCAGTTCATTGGAAGTCTCACTCATGCAAACTTATCCACTCCTTTCACATGGAGCAAACATGCCATGATTATTGATTTAATTTAACATTAATCTAATTCTATGTTGATATTTTTGTAATACAAATATCAAATATGTTTTTTTCTTTCTTTAATCCACTTTTAATTGGACAAAAATAACTACTTGGACTATTACAACCACAGTGACATTTAAAATATGGGTTATTATAAAATACAATATTCATTTTCTTTAATAGACTTTTTCTTCTCCTTGATTTAATTTGAGAGGTGACATACCCAAACACATGCTAAATCTATAAGTTCATTAAAAAAAAATAATACTATTAATTGTAAGATAAAAACCAAAATAAAAAATATTTTAAAGTTTAAGACAACGTTAAAAGATTAACTTGAAATGCAGTTTAAAAAACGAGACAACTTTAAACATCATCAATTCAAGGAAAGTTAAAAACTTGAAATCTACCTTATCTACTTTACCATGGTTCAAAATGTCGGCATCGGATCTAATATTTTAAATATATAAATTTTTATTTTAAGAAATATTTTTTTTAATTACAATTTTACCCGGAATCTCACTTTACCAAAAACAGGCCATGCAAAAGTTAATAAATATCCTTGGTCTCCAAAAAAAAAAAAAAAAAAAGATAATAAAGCCAAGCAAGTGAGAGTGTGGAAAGAAGGCAAGAAAATTAAAGAGGTGGGGGACCAAAATGTATAGGGCATGGTAACAGTGTTAATATATAAATAAAGGAAGAAGAAGAAGAAGAAGAAGAAGAAGAAGAAGAAGAAGGAGAAGGAGAAAAAGGTGATAAGGGAGGAGAGCATGGCCACTCACTAACATGTTGTTTGTCTATGGCCATAATGGCCATTCAAAAACCCAAAGTCAGTGAAACATGAGAATCAGAGAGAGTGAGACCAATCATGGCACAAAAAGTGGGTACTGAATTAATGGATCACAAGTAACATGTTATGCATGTTGCATGTTGCATGTTGCATGGGAAAGCTCATTGAACCCTTGATAATAATTTTATTAAAAAAAAGAAAATTATATTTTAATTATATGTACATAATAAAAAGATCAAATATTGAAGAATTAAAAAAAAAAAGACATTATTCATAAAGTTTTGAATAATTGTATCATATAAACAAATATTCAATCACATCAAATTCAATTACTTTACATAGGCGTGGATTTCAGCTCGTGTTGTTAGTTGGAGGAAGTCAGGAAGAGGGAAAATTAGCACCTGAAAATGATATGATTTTCATCACTTTTTTTATTCATTTTCCATGAAATCTCTTCCATAAAATGTCCACTTTTCACTTATGGTGTTCATTTCGGTGTAAGTGGTGTCACTTCTGAAAGGTCTTTGAAAGTGAAGGAAGTGAGCTTTATAAAAAACTCACCTTCCATACTTCGGTGTAAAAATGAACTGACTTCTTCTACTTTTGATGTTCTTTTACTCTGAAGTGAGGAAGTGGCTATTTCCCCCACTTCATATTGAAGTAAGTCTAAACCCTAAACCCTAAACCCACTTCAGTATTTTTTACTCCGAAGTGGGGGGAAGTGAGTCCCTTATAAAACTCATTTCCCCCAACTTCCAAATACCTTTCAGAAGTAAAATCATTTATATCGAAATGAATACCATAAGTGAGAAAATGATCATTTCATGAAAGATACATTTCTTGCAAAATGAACACAGAAAATGGTAAAAGTCATATCACTTCCGTTACTTTCCACCACTTCAGAGAAGTGGCACTTTTCCCACTTCCTGACTTCTCCCACTTACACAAAAATATACCCTCATAAGTTATTAGTTAGGAGTTGTTGTTTTATTAATATATTTATTTTTAAATCCAAACCGCAACACATTAAAGAACAATTTAAGAAAATGTGTAAACCCAGTTTAGAATTCGGTTGATTTAGCAATCCAATAGGTCGGTTCGACCTTAATTTTTTTTTTTCCATTTCTAGGTCTTTGAGTCAAACTAGACCAGGTTAATCTAGTTTCAATGGACTATATCAGTTTGGTTTTTAAAACACTGTATATTACATTTTTATATATTTAGGTGGTGTTTGGTTGCAAGGAATTGAATGGGAGTCATTACTTATAATGAATAAACCCTTGTTTGGGTGTAGAGTAATGGGAGTAAGAAAGGAGTGGGTGAGAGTAAGAAATGAGAGGGTAGTGAGCAATCCTCCCAAAAATGGGAGGATAGCTCATTCCTTGCTCACTCTTTAGGGTGAAATACCAAATTTACCCCTCATATTTAATCATTATAATTAAATACATAATTTTAATAATAAAAAAAATAAAAGTGAAAATAATAATAACCAACAATTAAAATAATAAGTAAATAGATAATTTTAATAATACTTAATCATTTAAGTACAATATTTAATTCAAATAAGTAATTATAATAATGGAAAATAATATTTTTTTTTTGGGTTTGGTGGCTTGTTAAAGTTATATATATATATATATATATATATATATATATATATATAACTATTAAATTATTTTAACACTTAAATATTTTAAAAAATATAATTGTCATTTTATAACTTGTCATTTTAATAACTTGTAATTTTATACTTTATTTTAATACTTAAATATTTATAATTATCATTTTAAATATAATTTATTTTAAGTGCAATATAAATATCATTTTAATACTATTAAAATTAAATATTTTATAACTTTAATTATTTTAATACTTAAATAATTTTAAATATTTTTAAAAATATAATCGCCACACCTCATTATTGTATATATAATAAAATTTATTTGTATAAAAGAAATAATAGTCATTTTATTATTTATTTTTCACTTTTTTTATTTCCCAAAGCTATCTCTTCAATCCTTTTAACTAAACCTAGTTTTCATTCACATGTCTTACCCAATCTCTTCATTTTTATTACTCTTCCATTCCTCTGCTTGCCATTCCTTGCAACCAAACATCACCTTATATCATTCATATAAATGAAAAAAAAAAAAAAAACCTAATTTGTGCTAGCAGTAGGATCCTATATATTGATCTTAAAAGGATTTACACGTCTCATGCAAGCTCCAAAATTGTAACAAGAATTTTCAACAATATTTTTTTCAATGTTAAAAACAGTAATATATGAACAATTAAAGATTAATATTACAAAAAGACAAAACATGGAATGAATGTATATATATAATACACGAGTAATGCTATACATTACTAACAGATTACCCGAATCCCTCACCCGAATCACGTGGCGGCTTATGTGGCGCCACGTCACCAACACCCTCTCTCCTAATCAGCATGAGTGAAAAATAAATAAATAAAAATCAAACCCTAATTAAAATCAAAACTCTCTCCACGCTCACGAGGTCCCCTTCTCGCCCTTGCCTTCGCCGTCGCCGTCGTCACCCTTGGCATCTCTCATCTCGCCGTCGCCGTCCCCGGCCCCCTCTGATCTCTCGCCATCTCAGTTTGATTATTTTCATCAGGGTTTTTTTTTGGAGAATTTTAAGTAATTTTTTCCCTTATTTTTTTAGGACACGGTGGTGACGAATCCGGAGATCTCTTTGGTGAGAGAGGGTTTCAAGGTTCTTTTGTTTAGGGGTGATGATCATGGCCGCTAGATCATCATGAGCACCGATGTCAGAAGTTGTTCAGGCATTGCTTCAATAGGTTCAGAGGGCCAACATGAGCAAGAGGCTATCAGCTGGAGATCATGACCAAGATTTGCAGGAGTTTACGTTCTAGATCATGCCCCAGTCTTGACACTGATACTCGTTTTCCAACCAAAATAGCTCCTTCACTTCATACCTTCTCTTTATCCCTCTTTTTCAAATGTTGATAGGAATGATGTTCTGGAACAAGACTTTTTTCTTTTTTTTTTCTGGTACCATCGAATTGCTTGAGAATTTGTATAGGGTTTGCTAAGAAAGCATCTGTTTAAGTATTTTTTGAAGGAGAACAGAAGGATGTCTTCTATATCAAGTGGTGGGTTTCTGCTGTATAGGGTTCTGGTTTTATTTGACAGCTTCTTGGACCTTTAATTTCTTTTTTCTTTTTTTAATAAAAAAAAGAAAAATGGCTATGTGCAAAGGAAGATGAATATTTATGTTTTCCTTTTTAATATGTTCATCTGATATTCTATCATACATTAGGAAAACAATTTCCAGTTATTTATTTTCTGATGTTCGGTTGTAAGAGGAGGTTCATTGGGGACACTGAAGAGGACGACGGTTATATTTTAGTAGCAGAGGTTAGGTCGACAATACATATTCTGATAATTTCTTTATTTCTTCTTTGATATTGTTTTCCAATTGATCTTCTCCCTATGAGCAGTATGAAGTTTCTAACCATAAGTGTTACCTGGTGATATTGGATGCTAAGAGGATAGGAGAAGCCGGCGTCATTAAGACAAAGTTGGAAGTGCCCAGCTTCTTGCGCTTCCCTTTAGGCTTCCATGGGTTTTGGGCAAACATTTGATATGCATGTGTGTGTGTATTAATTATACACAAAATTGTGTCGATATATACTCAAATATTGCAAGAGAACAATGGAAACATATAAGCAAAGGATTGCTTGCATAAATAAAAGGGACATTGTTCACGTCACTTAACTCAGAACTACACACCTTAGATATCAATCTAGAAGAGAACTGATTGAAAATAGGTTAGCAGATCCCTTTGCTATTGCAAGATCTACTAAGATGTTGAAATTTGTCATGTCGACGAGTGATTCTTAAGATCTCTGAACACAATGCACCACAACAATTATAAACAACATCACCACAATCTTTATCGGCAGTCCAAGCGCACTTCTGAAGGGTTCTGAATCTGACCTCATGGAGTGAAATAGACTGCCCAGAAGTTTTCTGATCCGTTCAAACATCTCCACAATCTTTGCCTTGGTAGTGTTGACAACCCACCCTACACCTCCACCGTGAGCATCATGGCATTCATCAAAGCTCTTGGGTTTACTGGCACCACCTGCACATCCGGGGAAAAAAACAAATAGAATCGGGGTTTAAACATGCTGAAGAATCAGACAAGTAGTCCAAGCAACAAAGACTTAAATAAGCAAGCAAGATGTGTAGGGCCTGAGAGTCTGGAAAAATTTTCAATTATCATAGCGTGCTATCAATTAATTTCTCAAAGAGAATGTGTGTGTTTATTTTTCATGATGCCATCGAAACAGTGGCTATGAGGAGATCACAAGTAAAATATCATAATAAAGAGCATTGCCGAGCACAAACATCTCACTAGATATAAATGAAAAGGTTTTCGACAGACCTTCGTAAAATGATTTCCTGAGTTCTTGCACCACTTCATTATTCATCATCGCTTGCCATACACCATTATCTGTTCCTATTGAAGAAACAATCTTCTGCATGGAGAAAAGCCAAAGCAATGACCAAAGCAAGCCATAAAAAAATTCTATGCAAGGTCCATGATCAAATTAGAGGAAGATGATAAAATTCGAACAAGCTTGAATGACAAACACAAACAGAATTTCAGGACATGTGCTTTAGTCAGAGAAAGAACTGAAACAATAAAGAATGGCCATCTTTCAATAGGTTGACATGGCTTGAGAATGTACTCTCATGAAGTTCACTGCGATCCAATGCATCATTAAATAAAACAAATACCAGGAAATCAGTAAATAATGGAAATGATATACTAGCATAAGCCAATAGGAAAAAACATATGAGAAAAAGTAGCGTAATGTCCTACACAGAAACCTAATTCTTGATACCATAGGAGGGAAGATGAGAAGCAGAAACAAACAGCACTAACAATTTCCAAATTTATTAGTATAATGGAAACAACTCAACCAAGAAGTTAGCCACAAGCAAGGAATACAAAAAAAACAGCTTATATTAAATATCTTTCAATTCACTTTGCCATTGATAATACTTTTGGCTAAATGGATGAGTGATATAAGGAGAACTAATTATTCCAATGAGGGCACTGGCAAGGTAAAAGGGTGGTTACCTTCAGGGTATATGTTCAATTTTAAGAGGGTGTTGAGAAGGAATAGGTACATCGTCCTCCTAAAACATCTATCAATTTGCCTGAACTAACTTTCGAATTCTCAGTCTTGTAACTCCATATCCTATTAATCTCAATACCCATGAAACTATTTATAGTTTATTTTCTTGATCAATAACAATAACAAACAACTCACTAAAATCATTACTACTCACAATGTACTCCTCAAACTCTGTCATATTATTACAATTTTCCTCTAGGATCAAGAAGAAAAATACAACAAAATTCATTCAGTCCTTAAGAAATAAATTTATTGAAGGTAAAAATAAAGATTTTGAAAAATCTACTACCATGTTAGTAATCCAAAGGTGACAATCATGAAGGAAATAGCATCAGAAAATTCACCTGAGTTCACTCCGTTGATATCCTCAGTCAAAATGAAATCCGGACATCCATCAAAGTCAATATGCCCAATCACCGACCAGATCACACTCTCCTGCCAAGAAGAACCACACACAAACGTCGGATGATGATCCAGCGGCCATGATCCAAACCCCTAAACAAAAGAGCCTTGAAACCCTCTCTCACCAAAAAAGATCTCCGGATTCATCACCACCGTGTCCTAAAAAAATAAGGGAAAAATTTAATTAAAATTCTCAAAACAAAAACGCTGATGAAAATAATCAAACAGCTTACAAGGAGAGATCAGAGAGAGCTGGGATGGCGAGAGATGAGAGGGGGCCGGGGACGGCGACGGCGAGATGACAGATGCCAACGGTGACGGTGAGTACCCGGCACGACGGTGACGGCGACGGCGACGGCGACGGTGAAGGCGAGGGCGAGAGAGGGACCTCGTGAGCGTGGAGAGAGTTTTGATTTTAATTAGGGTTTGATTTTTATTTATTTATTTTTCACTCATGCTGATTAGGAGAGAGGGTGTTGGTGACGTGGCGCCACATAAGCCGCCACGTGATTCGGGTGAGGGATTCGGGTAATCTGTTAGTAATGTATAGCATTACTCATAATACACATAGCTAGCATAAGAACCAACTTAAAAGAAGGATTTGCATGTTTCATGCAAACAAAACAAAACAAAAAGATACATGAAAATAAATAAATATATATATATATACATATTAAAATTGAACTTTTCTTGTTGTTGTTCTTGGTGGAGGTATCAACTTGGGATTAAGCAAAAGGATTTGTCTCCTTAATGGACAATACACATCCAGCATTTCAGAGACAAAATGAAATCTCTAGTCCTTGAATGGCTCTTTTGAAAGCATTATTTGTCACTAAATCCAATCAGAAAGGGAAAAGAAAAGATACCGCTTTATTTGTATCTTTTGAATTCCAATGCCCACCTTGGTTTTTGTGTATGTGTTTGCACACATGAGAAAATCAAGGAATGCATGCATGCATGCATGTGTTTCCTTTTCATTAGTGTTTATGAATTGATTAATTAATTTGTTAAGAGAGTTCTAATTTGACCTAATTTTTTGTGAATGCTTGCTTGAAAGAGGGAGAAATATATATATAAACATGATTCTCCTTGAAAATTAAATAAAAATAGGAAAATGGGATGGGACATCATCATCAACACAATAAATGCAATGAACTTGGGAGAGAAAGAGAATAATAATATTCCAGAGTGTGCTTGCATGATATATATATGAACTAAAGAAGATAGAGACTGATCACTAAGTAGACTATTTTAAGGAACTCCAAAGGTTTTTCATGTGCATTTTGAGACATAAGGAGATAAAAATTCATCTTGAAACTCCATCAATATGAAACTCATTTTATGTTTTTAATATATATAATGTTGCTCCCACCAATTGGCCCACTACTTCCAAGCCCAGCCCACATGACACTCAGTGCATCTTAATTTTTAATTATTTATTTGTCACATCATGGGCATACCACCACTATTCACATTACACACTTTATGTGCTATGGCTATACCAAACAGCAATTGTTTTTTTTTTAAAAAAAATTAAGGGCCAGTTAGGGTAACCCAAAATTATAGTATAATCCGTACATGTCATAATTTAACATTTTATAAGAATTATGTCATATTTACTGTTTGGGTGTTATGACATAAAAAAATATTTCACTCAAAATAATATTTTTTCATTATAAAGGATGTGGTTTTTTTTTTTCATTGTAGAGTGTGTGGAACATTTATGCAATAATTTTTTTTTATTTACCAAACATTCATTACATAAGAATAAAATATCCCACAATTTCGGTAATAATCACTTGTATTTTCTATATAATAAAATTATGTCATATTCTTTTTTTAACCTAACATGGCCTAACAATGAAAATGTGATAGATACATGATTGTCGATATGTGTGTATGTGTATATATGTACGTATTTAATTTTTTGAAACCCATGGAGGTAATTAACAACAGTCATTAAATCATGATCTAATAGTTGCTATTTATAGAAGTGATGTGTAGAATTAATAATTAAATACGTATGGACATGTGTGTTAAATCAATGCAGGACATCTGTTCCAAATAAGGTAGTGTTCCATCTCTCCTCTTTCTCTAGATATATAAAACATAATCCTCTACATGCATAGTAGTAGGTACATCTCCAATTTCCATCCATCTCTTCTTTTCATTGAATGGTTAGGTGTATATAGTTTCATCTAACAAACCATCAATGCACATCCCTCCACTATTCACTTATTGTTATGTTTGGTTGCATAGCACTCTCTATGGCTCTTTCTTCTCTTCCTTCCATCATTAATTATATATATATATATATATATATATATATATATATATATAGTAGTTACTACAATAAATGTACAGTAATTACTATTTAAAACAATGATTTATAGTAATTAATATCGACTGTTGGATCAAGATCCAACGGTTAATGATGGATAAATTTTTTAACTATGGACGTCCAAATATATAAATTCATATATATATATATATATATATATATATGAAGTCAAAAAGACCCAAAAGAAAACAGATCAGTGATTGAAATCCTATTTTTTTTGGTCTCTCCTTTGATCTTTGACCAAGCGGATTTTCAGCAGTGATGAATTTTGATGACTTTGACTTCAGTTAAAGTCACCCACCCAATCCTTGTAGTTCAATAAATTAATTATTTTAATCAAACAGTTGATTTATATTTCTGAATCATCTTTTATATATATAAATAAGAATATATTGATTATATTCATGTTAGCATGTGGCTAAGAAATTAATTAGTAAGCATCTTGTTTCCTTTATGGATGGATGGATAAGAAAGGCCCACCCGCGAATCCCGTTAATTTTGTTTCTTCTGCTAATTAGGTTTAGGCTGTACTAATCACTGTTCTAATTAATTTTAAATCTTTGCACCAAAAGTCTGAGATTTTAATATGCTATTTATTTCTAGAACCCACTGAATCATTTATTAAATAAACAAAGACCAACATTAATCACAGATGATCATCTTCTCGTCAATTAATTACATAAAATATCAAATTATGAAACAAAAAAAAAAATAGTTATTATTGGCTTGAGATATGTTTAAACCTGAAATCAACTTAAATCTTCTGAACTCTATTTGAATTCCAAATTATCTCAAAATTAAAAATCAAACTCCACTTCATACTCAAAACTTATCAAATGAAAGAAAGAAAAAAAACATTTGGGCAATGGATATAACTCCAGTGTTAAGTAACTAATTGCATGTAATACAATAAAGTTTAACTAACTATATACTATTCCGTGCTAAACCCTTTTTAAGGGCTCTTATAAACATCATGACTTGGTCAAAGTGATGCATAAATGAATGAGTAGACTAAGTCAAGTCTCTAAGGCCTGTTGTTTTCCTTCTAGAAGAGGCCTAGAAGAAAAAAAAAGATTACATAAGCAATGATGTTTCCTTTATTTGGGAATCTCATCTCAAGAAGGGATTAAGAGTCTTTTGGCCACCACCATAAAAAAGAAAGCAAGAAAAAGGAATCCAATGAAACAACATGCTGATTAGATTTTGTTAGTCTCGCTAATCCTAATTAATTAGGATCAATTAATAATCAAAAAAAGTAGGATTATCCTATTCATTACAAAACTCATCCTTGTTGGCTATGACTCTCTATTTTATAATGATATGGATCTTTGATCGAATCAATTGTTTAGTAACACAAGATGTGTGACCTCATCATCAATCTTAGAAAATGAATCACCAACAACTAATTAACTGGTCACAATATTATTCCATTGTGATCAAATAATTTAATTGATCAGCCATGAGCCGCAAGATATATTTTAATTAGGTTTTTATTTTAATATTAACATTATTAAAAATATTAAAGATATGATCCCATTTATTTATTGAAATATATATATACATATATATTGGTATAAAGAAATGTCCTGGGAGTAAGCTATTAAAGTGCCACCACATAATAATGTTGAGTGTTTAAGGCACTGTACTTCCATGGTAAGCATGAAAAATTGATTCTTACCTGGCGTATGATTGAGGTGTCAGGATAAAAAAAATATGTGTATATTTAGTACAGTTGTAAATAAATCAAAGCACTTGCAAGCTACTCGAAACTTTATTCAAAAAAACTTCTTTTATTAAGCGAAAAAGCTTGGTTCGAGCTAAACGGATCAAATCTGACTTTTGAGTTTGAGTAAATAATTGAGCTGAGTTCAAACCTCAAATTAATTAGCTAGTTAAGCCTAATGCGAAACTCAGTACTATAACCCATGATTTTGTAGGCATTTAGATATTTTTTAAATAATTATTGTAATAATGTCCTAAACTTACAGTGATTAAATTACTATAGCTACCTATATGTATTGTAGTTGTGTATAAATACGTGTGTACTCTAGTCGATACTATAGCTACCGAGACGAACTCGAGTTTGATATGTTTCTATTGATTTGAGCCTGAACTTGATAAAGAAAGCTCAAAACAGACTCAGTTTGAACACCAGCTAGATTCAAATATTATTTTCAACATAACAGAGCTCCGCTGGATTGCAGCCTTAACGTTTGAGGTGGGTTGTGTGAAAATTATATATATATATATATATATATATATATATATATATAAAGCTATTAAAGGGCTTGAGTGAACCATCCTAATCTGAAAACGCCCTGGTTGGGTCAACCTCACCCAACCACCTCCCCACATCTAATCCATCACTCAATCCACATCGAATCTCGCACCCTTTTTTAACATTTCACTGGATTGATGGGGCCCACCCTCTACCATCTTTGGTACACCATGTCTCACTGGCCATCATACACCCGGGCCGTCCCCCAGACGCTCCGCTGATTGGACGGTCCAGATGATGACACCTCACCACCATGACTCAACCGACATTGAACGATGTACCTCGTAGTCAACTTTACACCCATTTAACCCGTTTTGACTTTGACTAACCGTAGTAATTATTAATTTAAAAAAAAGAATTAAATCGTAATTTTATCTTTAAAAAAACAAAAGACAAAAATCTGAGCAACTGGCCAAGCAAGCAACCCGCATCCGATGGAGCGAAACGCGTGCGACTAAACACGAGTTTCCAGAAAAAGCAACACCGCGCGTGACTCGGCGCCGTCGGATGCAACCACGTGGACGGACGAGATCAACTCGTGGGGTACACGTGTGCATGCGGCCCAGACCCGGAACGCGAGTGCGACCCGGGCCGTGTATGCTGGCAAGTTGGTTCCACGAAAAAAAAAAAAAAAAAAAGAACTGGAAAAAGAGAATTTCATAGCAACACGCCACCAAATCAAATCACATGGTTTAATTGTTTAACTAATCATTAATCAAGATTTACTTTTAAAAAAAAAATAAAAAAAATTTTGATTTGGAGAGCAAAATCTTGGGCTTCTTCGTTGGTGAGCGGTCACTTTACTGCCTGACAACCCGAGTTGGTCAAAGTCGGCCAAGTTGACCGTCACACGTCACCACCAAAATTTTCTCTAAAATAAAAAAACAAATTAACGTGCTCGGAAAATATTAAGCGCACGAGTACTTCATTTCGAAGTCTTTATTTTCCTTCACGTAGTATTCCGTGCGCCACACGGAGCTTCCCTTGGCTCCGGTGTCATGTACCTGTTACGGCGGTCTAGATTAGCCGGTTCCCTTGATAGGCTGTGGAATAATTAGATTAAAATCGTCATTGATGATGCCAGCGTACGGTTCGTCTTTAAGGCAGGATTAGGGTAAGGAAAGAAGGTACTAGGGTGCAACTTATTTTTGGGTGTTGGCTCGAAGGGGGTAGGGGCGCGGGGGATGACGCTGTGATCGGGTCAGCACGCGATCCGCGTGTCAGGCGCCGGGTCCGCACACGCGCACCGTCGGAGAGTTACGTTACTGTACGGGCTGAAAAACCAGAATCGCACGTGCGAATGAAGTCCCGTTTATACCCTCGAGGGGCTTTGGAAGGTGACAAGGGCATTTAGGACATTTTGGAAGGCACACGGGTGAGGAGCGTACCTGGTTTCCCGCCGTAATTCCGAACGCGTGCGGACATGGGGGTTCACACGTAGCCGGTTCCCCGGTCAAAGAAACCGGAACCCCGTTCACAAGCGGGAAGGAGACGACGACCGCGGCGCACCCCCGGGACAGGCGCTCGCATTCAATGCCCCGACTCACGCCGTCCGTACGGGTCCACCTGTGATAACCGGTCACCGTCCACATCTCTCACTTTGAAGCCATAAAAATCCATAAAAATCACACTAACCCACTTCCCCTACTTCTTCTTCTTCTTCTTCTTCTTCTCTCTCATTCGAAATTCGAAACCCTAATTCTCTCACCTTTTTATGAAATCGGCGAGATGATGATGATGAAGACGAAGCAGGAGCCGGAGATCGCGTATGGGATCTCTCCGTTCTCAGAGGGGATCTTTGACATCGGCCATGGCGGCGGTGAGGTCGAGAAGAATTCATCCTACGGCTTCCTCGAACTCCTCGGCTTCCAAGACTACACTCCGTCTTTACTCGATCTTTCCCCGCAAACGGAGCCGCCCCCGGAGTCATCATCAGTGACCGTGAACGCGCCGGCGACCCCGAACTCATCCTCGATCTCATCGTCCTCCACTGATGCGGATCCGCTAAAGCCCTCGGCCACCGCCGCCGCCCCCGCTGAAGACGAGCAGGAGAAAACCAACAAGAAGCTGTAAGCGATCTCGATTTCTCGCTCTTTTTTTTTTTTTGTGTTGAACTCGATGGTTATTTGATGCTCAAATGGCAGGGAGAATGAAGAGAAGAAGAAGGGGCAAAAGCGTCAAAGAGAACCGCGTTTCGCGTTCATGACGAAGAGCGAGGTCGATCATTTGGAGGACGGTTATAGATGGCGCAAGTACGGCCAGAAGGCCGTGAAGAATAGCCCTTACCCCAGGTCTGTATTTACACCACTGCCACCCTCCCTCCCTTCTCTAACCATCTTCTACGCTAACGCCGAAGGACACGATCGTCATTTCGCAGGAGCTACTACCGGTGCACGAGCGCCGCGTGCGGAGTGAAGAAGCGTGTGGAGCGCTCGTCGGAGGATCCGACGGTGGTGGTTACGACGTACGAGGGACAGCACACGCATCCCAGCCCAGTGGTGACACGTGGCGCACATCCAAGCCCGTCTCCTTTGGGGTTTTCTGCTCCGCCGGTGCACGTTAACGAGCTGCACCTCCCTTACATCAGTGGCTTCCTCCCGATGGATCTCCGCCAAGTGGGTATGGATCGGAGATACGCCGATCAGACGGCTAGGAATGCTCCGATCATGGACTATGGTGGGCTACTGCAAGACGTGATTCCGTGGATGAACGAATAGAGAGGGAGAGAGAAAGGTTGGCCAGTGGTACGTTCGTCATTTCGCTTATCGGTTTAAATCGTTTAATTTCTTTATTTTTGGAGCTTAATTAGGTAATTACTGACTAGGAGGACAGCCGATCACGGCCGTCCATTTGGTGTACAAATAGAGACGAACCTCTCTGATCATCATCATCATCATCATCATCATCATCAGCTTCATGTACTGCTACCACTGCTTGTTGTATTGAATATAAAAATCTATATATCTAAATCTAAATCATATGCTTGTGTTTAAATGATCAAGAAATTAGAATTTTGGTTTTGCACTGAAATCATGGCGAAGTGGAATTTGGAGAAAAAGGGAAACCCTAACCCTAACCCTAACAGTAGGATGGGGAGTTTAGGGAAAATGGCAGAAGGAAGGATGATAAAGTTTCCAATTTTTGTTATTTTTTTCTTTGTTCTTTTGGTTGTCCATATATATATATATTTATATATTTGTATTTGTATAGCCCTCTTCTCTTGAAGGAATAGAGTGTTGTTGCATTTGGTTTGGAAGTTATGAGAAGAAGGCAGTGTCCTTGAGGGAGTGGGGAGGTGGGGAGTTATTTATGATGTATGAGAATGTTGGGAGAGCGAGTAAATGAGCATTTCCAGGAGTAGCTAGTCATGGGAGTTTGGAGGTGATTAATGTTCAAGGGGGTGGAATGCATGAAGTAGGTGCTGTTGCATGGTTTTGTACGTATACTGGTTACTGCGAGGCATTTATTTATTTCCGAAATATATTTGAAAGGTGTTAAATTGTTAGCTTTACTTCATTTATTGAAATAGCCTTATGATATCTAGTTTGTTCTTGTTGTCCAAACTAGACAGTCCAAGTCCTCATTAGAAAAACACGGTTTTGTGGGACAGCTAAATTAGTCTAATTAATACCTTTTCAGCTAATTTATGTTTAGAGATGTTAATTAGGATATATTTGGTTCTCAGAATTGGTTGACATTCTTGGCTCCTGTCTGTCCTTTATTTGCTGTTGTTTAATTAGTTTTACTTGTCAACTCAGCTTGCTTTTCTAGTTAATTTAGTTCATGTAGAAGAATAATGAAAAAAAAAAATTGAAGTAAGAGAGAAGAAAGGCTAGACAAAATCAGCATCAATCTAGTTTACTTACCAGACTGCAAATTTTGTTGCTTATGTGTTGGTCATCCTTTGAATCTTCTTTCTATTGAGTATCAGTTATACATTTTGTCTCTATTTTGCGTATCTTTATTGCCTTCATTTGTTTGTTCTCCATCTAGAGTTCTAATTTTTCCTTTTTACCTGCAAATCTTCCGGTGCAACTTGGAAGGTCTTTTCTGACAACATGCATTGTCATATATGTATACATATTTGTGAGTAGATGTGGTTCTTCTTTCTTTTTCTCTTGTGAGCAGCATCTATTCATAATAAGCAAATTCCAAAACTTGGACCTACTTATCACTGAATGTGTCATTTCTCTTTCAATCCTTATCTTCTCCCAAGTTCCCAATTGCACTGCACCTTGTTATTCTATATCATATTCTCCACCAATTTTTTAGCTTTAGCTGAAAGTAACATGACGGAAGCACACTTGGTAATACTATTCTCTTTTTTGGTTTTAATCAGAATATCAAGATTGATTTGTTTAGAGTGTGGACGTAATTAATTTATAATCTGAAGCTTGGTCAAAGGGGCAGCATTAGTAGTGCCAAAAGGAAAGGCTTGTGCTGAAGTTTGAAGAAAGGTGCCTAATAAGACAAGTATGGAGAACCTAGAAAGAATAAACTCACATGCATTTGTTTCTAATATCTGATAGAGATATATGGTCCCAGGATCATCTGCTGAACTTCCATTAATTTGAACTTCTTTCTTATCTTTCTCTTCTTCTCATGTTTTTAATCAAGTTATTGAATGCCTACATAGTTATATTTATATATATATATATATATATATATATATATATATATGTGTGTGTGTGTGTGTGTGTGTGTGTGTGATGCTTGTTGGATTGAAATTGTGTATCTAGTCAGCAGGCATGACATAATGAAGTAGGAGACTATTATAAACCATATGAGATTGACTGCTGCTAGGGCTTTACTAGTCACATTCATAGAATGAAGTCCAGAAAAATGCTCAAACTGTGTGTTTTAAGTTATCTGCTGACTAGTTGTTGCTGTTCTCATGCATGCCAAGACAACCAACCTTTTTGTTTCCATCCACCCAATTAGTTTTCGTCAGCCATACTCCTATTTCTTGCTCTTTCTTCATTTTATCCTCTTGCTCATCTTTTCTTTTTTTCTTCTTATAATTCAAATCTCTTATATATATATATATATATATATATATATATATATATATTTATTTGTTAAGTTGGCAAATAAAAATCTGAGGATATTGTCACAATAAAGATAATTATCTCTTTACAAATAAAAATGAATCTGCCTTCTGTTATCTCTCATATTAAAAATGAAAAAGAAACTGTTTTTGAAGTTCAATACATCCAACCAACAACGTATCTCTTGTAAATATCAACTTTTTCCAGAATGATTGTGATTTGACATGGTTTTTTAATCAAGAAAAATTAATGTTTCTATATCCAAAAGCACTCCACCGTCAGTGGCTTTCGGTGTGCTTGTCTGTGTCCGGGATAAACCCGGGGGAAAAATTTTATCATAAAATTAAATTATGATAAATCCGTTTCTTTTTGGAATTAGAATCTGGGATGGGTGAGGTCTAAGACACTGTCTAGCTTGGTTTTATTATTTCAGAATGTTATAGCTAGGGCTGTAAACGAGCCGAGCCGAGCCGAGTATCACCAGGCTCGAGCTCGGCTCGAGCTCGTTCGAGCCATATTTTTTGTGCTCAAGCTCGGCTCGTTGAAAAGCTCGAGTAGCTCGAGCTCGGCTCGTTTAAGAATTTGATGTCATTCAAAAATGTCTCTCTAATATGTCATTAAGCTAAGCAAAAACCATCTTCATGTTGCAATAAGAACAAACTCAAAACATAAACTCATATAATCCCAAAAAACTTTCAACTAAACATTAAAAGTACCATTTCTATGTATTCATATATATCTACAACACTACACTCTATTGATTATATATATATATAATATAATATAATATAATATATATTATATAAGCTCGTTTAGGCTCGCGAGCTTCACGAGCTGAGTAATTTTGGGCTCGAGCTCGGCTCGCCAAACTAAACGAGCAGCTCGAGCTCGAGCTCGGCTCGGCTCGTGAAAAGTCGAATCGAATTCGAGCATAGACCGAGCTGATCTCGAGTAGCTCACGAGCAGCTTGACTCATTTACACCCATAGTTATAGCTTTTGAAAATAAGAACAACAGGACCCTGGGCCCCTTGTGGTACCACTCTTTCGGTGGTGCTTTGAGAGGTTTTGAGTTCGAGCCCATCGAAGCACCAAAACATAGAGAGTTCAATGTTGTTTTGGGAGGTTTTATGTTCAGTGAAAAAATATATAATTTATGTATTTTTCTTAAGTTACATGATTAAAAAACTTATGTCTGGAAAGATTTATAAATAGGTAATGTATTTTTGTATATATTTATTTTTTAGTTAAATTTTATATGTATATATATATACATAAAAGAGAACACATGCGATATCATGCTAAAGTCACGAATGAGAAATAAGTTATATTTTTTCTCTTACTTGACTAGACAATAGATGTTGATGATTTTATTATAAGCTATTTTTAAAAGAAACTATGATTTTTAAGTTTTATTTATAAAATAGGTTAAATTTTTTTTTAAGTTTATCGTTAATATGCTATTGAAATATAAATTAAAGCCATTACCAAGAGAAAATTTATGTTCAGTATAAAGTATGTATTAAATGACACATTTTAACAAAATACGTGTATATTTTTAATATTTTATAAATTTATAAAAAATATTTCGTTTTCGAAAACTGTAATAAACTGTGGATATAATTAATTTTCAAATTTTACTTATTGATTGGCATTGTTAAAAAATTTTCATTATAACGTGGAAGAGTGATAATAAACTTTATCAGAAAATATAATCCTCGTAAGTTGAACAAAGCAATAGTAACTTATTTACATTTAAAACGAAAAAGAAGTCTCATTGTAATGGTTTTTTAAAATTTATAAAAAAAATCAATATTTAATAAAATTAAAAAGTCTAGAATTTTATAAAATTTATAAAAATAATAAAATTCGGTAAAAAATTAATTATTTTTTTTAAAATTGAAAATAAATAATCATAATTCATTATTTTTTTTTAAAATTGAAAAAATATCACTTTGATAGTTATTTGAAAAAAAAATAAAAATAAAAATTTTCCTATTTTGATGACGTGGTATGACGTGCCATATGTCACGTATATACTGAGTATTTCATTGAAATATATCCGCATTAACATTAAACAAATGAACAATAATTATATTTTATTACTTCAAAAAAATGTTTTTTAAATTGAAAATGTTTAGGTAGTGTTTTTTTTTTTAAAAAAAGGGATTTGATAATATCAATAATAGATATTCATATTTATATATTTAAATAATTATATCTCCAAAAATAAGATTTGACAGGAAACCCTAACCCAAAAGTTTTATATATATATAAAAAAAAATAATGAATGAAATAAAACCCTAAACCTTTCTTTTTGTTCATTCGAGAGAGAAAGCACAATGTGGGGAGGGACAACTCGCAGGCCCTCTCCGCCGTCCACGGCCGTCCACGAAATCGACTTCGCCGGCGACGTCATCGTGACGACGGTGACGTCCTCCGGCTCCTCTGCCGCCGATTGGCTCCGATCCCTGATCTCCACCCTCCGCAACCCCCAAACCCCGCCGATCGTCGGCCTCGACTGCGAATGGCGGCCCAACTTCACAGCCGGCTCCTCCAACCTGATCGCCACTCTCCAGCTCTGCTCCTCAAACCGCTGCCTAATTCTCCAGCTCCAGCACATGGACTCCATTCCCCAAATCCTCAAAGACTTCCTTTTCGATCCCTCAATCTCTTTCGTCGGAGTAGGGATCATGGCTGATGTTTCTAAGCTTTTGGATGATTACGATCTCCAATGCGGTAACCCTGTGGATCTGGATCCATTGTGCTGGAGTTACTTAGGGATGGAGAGCTCCGGCGGCGGTGGTCGCCGGAGTTTGGGATTGAAGGGTTATGCGAAGGAGATTCTAGGGTTTACAATGACGAAGCCGAGGCGTGTGACCCTGAGTAATTGGGAAGCTAGGGTTCTTAGCTATGCTCAGATTGAGTATGCTTCTATCGATGCTTTTGTTTCTTACTTCTTGGGTTGCAGGCTCTTGCTCCACGACTGATTAACTAGTAAGAGTTTTATTATTATCATTATTAATTATTTTTAATTTAATTTTGTTTGCATTATTATTATGACTAGTTAATGATCTCGGCATTGGATAACTAGTGTAAAATTTCCGTATATTTGCTGCATATTCGAAACTCAGTTCATGCAGAGTGAGGGCACAAATAGATGCAGTTATTAATTTTTCGTTTGTGCACCCCTAACGTGTGGAGTTGTCACTCACCACGTACATTTTTATTATTATAGCTCAACCTGTATTAAAAAGTAGTCGAACCCATTTCCTTGTGTATGGGAATCAAATGCTTTAATCACTCGGCTATTGCGACGGTGACTATTATCCTTTTTTGTAATTGGTTTAATGTGGTTACAGTTTGAAGATGGTTATATTTAGGTGTGATTGAATTTTATGGTATTTAGCTGAGTGTTTTGCCATAATATGTTAGTTTTCTTTATTCGTCTATGTATATATTTGTGGTTTTATTGTTTTTGCAGAAAGAATATAAGTATGTGTTTGTATATTTCTCTCTTGATTCATATTGGTGCTATTTTAGATGTTCTTGATCTTATTTTTGTGTAGATAATTTTCTTATTATTGTTATTATTCCTTCCTAATAAATGGTTTAATGTGGTTACAGGTTATAAGCTTGAGAGCTTCATGATGATGGTGGTGGTGGTGGGGGAGTTTGAAGATAGTTGTATTTAGGTATGGTTAAATTTTATGGTATTTAGCTGTGTGTTTGGTCCTAACTTTTTAGTTTTCTTTATTCCTCTATGCATGTATTTGTGGTTTTAGTTCTTTTGAAGAAAGAATATAAGTATGTGTTTGTTTATTTCTTTCTTGTTTCATATTAGTGCTATTTTAGATATGCCTTGATCTTATTTTAATTATTTGTGTAGATTATTGTTTTGCCCTATCCATATATTTGTGGCTTCATTTTAATGCTATTTCAGATGTCTTGATCTTATATTGGCACAAATAATTGTTTTTTAGCTGGTGTGTTTGTTTTTATCTTTCATCTATCCATATATTTGTGGATATAATTTTTTGAAAAAAAAATTAATACATGTCGTGTATGTCTTACTTGTTTGTCTTTATTGTCATTTTAGATATGTTTTAATCTTACTCCTTTGTAGAAACTTGTTTTGTCGGCTGGTTTGGTTGTGTGATGTGAAATTGTATTTTAGCGAGATTTGAGGATCTTTTGGTTTTGTTTGTCTTTTTAAATCTAATGCTCTAATGGTTAATTTGCGGTTCTAGAAGGAGAAAAGATGGTGAAAGATGCTTATTTTTTATAGGGTTGTATTTTGTCATTTGTGGACAATTGTTTTATGGGCATGTGTCTTCTTATAAGATAGCATCTTATTTTATTTTTGTGGACAAATTTTTGCATCGTCTAGTTTTTTCTTTTTTTGTCTAAGATGGAATTGTATTTTATTGGCGGTAGACTCTTGTATTTTTGGGCTATTTGGTTCATGTTTAATTGTTTTGTCAACTATTGTGGTTTTTATTTTTCTTGTATTTCTTTTATGATTTTCTCTTTAATTCTTAATATATATGCACGGAATATAAGTATCTTCTGGTTTTTTTTACTTATGGAACTAAGGTCCAATATCTTGCTCTATTTAATATTTTTTTGCTGCTTTTTTAATATAATTTTTGCAAAAGAAATTTATCAAATAACTTTTTGTAAATAGTATGATCAATGTAGTTAGCTTGTATTATTTCGGTGTTATTTGAGAGACCGAATCAATGATGTTGGAATGAGAAAAATTCATAAAATTAAGAAACAAAATGAAGCAAAAATGAGTTGGTAGATCTTTTGCTATTGATTTATAGAACAGCTCTTACTTTAGAAACTTATATCTGACTATCCTAGTTTAGAACAGTTAAGTCTATTTTGTCAATCTGAGAAGAGTGGTCATTCATCTAGTTCAATTTTCTAAAATCTTATATATGAGTATCTTAGAATGTTCTATCAAGTGTTCTTGAAAAAAATTAGGCTCAAGTATCCTGGCAAATTAACCTTAATATGCAATCAAATTAATCAAAATTTGCTAGAATGAAATCAAATTTTGAAATTGAATGTTTTGGTAATTAAATTCTTAGAAGCCCATATCCAAGCAGACCAAATATTCACAAAATGCTCTATACTCACCTCACCTGTAACATTCATGCAATTAAAGCCATTTTCTAAATCTCTTGATTTGGTTCATCAAGAGTCCCTATTTGTGTAATTCTTACTTTGCTTTAATCTGTTAATTTCTGGCCTTGTTAAAGATATTCATTTTAAACAAATTAATTTAGTAAATTAGCTATTTTAATATTTTGGTATAGATTTTTAACCTTGTAAAATTTTCAATGTATATGTATATATATATATATTATATTTTTTTTTCCAGATTGGATTGTGCTGTGGTTTGAGTTGGGTGACTTGCTACTTGGGTGGTGTGTTTATATGTGGAAAAAAATAAAAGTTCTATGTATGTATTTTATGTGCCAAAGTTGTACTGTTGTATTATTTCCAATGTCATGAATTGTCTGTGAATGGAGCATTATATTCAACTGGTTGCATATGAGATTATTCACATGCCAGTCATTATGATTTATTGTAAAGGCTATAGAGTTCAGAGGGCGATTATTTGGGTTTTTTTTTTTGAACTTTTATTATTTATATTTTAATTAAGATATTCGAGAAAATTGATTTATAAATCAAAGAATATTTTTTATATAAGGTTTTCATCTCATTCTTCAATTGAGTCTATATATATATATATATATATATATATATATATATATATATATATCATCTTCTTTTTCTCTTCGGCCGGGAAAAAGAAAATTGTATTTCTGTAACAGGAAGAGAATAATTACAATCTTTTCATTCAAAAAGCTAATACAGTATTGCTACATAAACATAACGAACAAAAAGAAGTAAATCTTGATGTCTGTGATTTGTTTCGTTTTCAAATTTTTTATTATTTATCAACTAATTTGAGATTTTGGAGGAAATTGATCGACATCTTTGATGGTGATGGTGTTTAGTGTTTGTTTTGATGTATTTGGAGTTGTGTGTAACTCTAATTGCATGCCCTTGTTTGTTTCAATGGATTTAATTTTCTGTTTGATCAAACATGTCCTTTTATTGGATGGGAAGGCGGTTTGTTTTTAATTTGATTTGTTCATAAGAAAATTCTTATTGATATGAATCTAACATTTGTAAAGGTGTGGAAACGCATTGTTTGTGACTAATCAAATTATATCATGTTCATTCTCAGATTTTGTTTTTTTATCTTGTGTTAATGTAAAAATGAGAACTGCATGTTTATCTTCCATTTATGAAAACATGTGTTTGTCTTCAGTTTCTTATAAAAAACTGAAAATTTTATGTTTGTCTTCATCATTTTTGTCAAATGTGAGTTAAATTTTTCAGAATAATTTTTATTATTTTTGTAAATCTACTGTATTTTCAATTATATCTATTCAAACACTTCCTTTAAAAAAGAGAGCCAAAATAAAAATAAAAAAAATTATAAATGAGGAACCAACACTTGTTATTATTTTGATTGGCTGTAAATTTATATCAGAAATAGAATGGTGGTATATATATATATGTTATGTCTATTATATATATGTTGTCTATTATGGAAAACTTAATCAACTCTTATCAAATCTTCCATTGTGTCTTGCTCTTCTTTCCATCATATTAATTTTTTTTTCCATTTCTTGTTATTTTTTTTAGAAAATTCCGTTTTCTATGGAGGTGTGTAATTATTAAGATGCTCATTTAAAAATCATATTGTTCCTAGAAAAATTATTTATCTATATATACCAGAGTTGAAATTTTAGAAAAGCAAATTTATTCCTGAGTTTATATTTGTTTATCTTTCTCTTCTTATTTATAATTTTTTAATTTATTTTTTATCAACTTTGTATATAAACAACTAGTAATGATTAATACTTAATGAAGAATTGACAAGATTAAAAATCATCTATTTTATTAATGGGGAAAAGGAAGCTAAATCAAAATCAAATATGATATGCCAAGTGACTGTTAGATTTCCATCTTCATATATCAAATGGCTAAGTTAATGAAAAATTTAAAGAAAAAAAAAAGAAAATGAAATTCCTTCTGATGAGAAACTTCAGTTTTTACAAAAAAAAAAAGAAAACAGTCCTTTTAAATTGATTAAAACAAAAGGAAAAGAATTCATTAAATAATAATTACAATAATAATAGTAATAATAAAAAAAAAGGGTTTTCTCTTTATTTCCCCTCAATAACTATGACTTATGACAATGTCACCTTTGAGGACTCTTTTGTGACATCAACTTCAACAATCAAAATTAAATGCTTTAATTTTCCAAATGGTAAACATTCGGAAAATCATAATTCCCTTTTTATATGAAAAAATAAAATAAATTAAACATTGCAAAACAATGTGAACCAAATACAAAGTTTGGGAATTATGTGCTTCTAAAATCCTAATTTCTCCATCTTTCTCAAACAAACATCATAGTTGATTAATTCCAATCTCCCTTTCTTTCTTTCTTTCTTTCTTTCTTTCTTTCTTTCTTTTTTTTAAAAAAAAAAAACAATCAAGCAAGAGAGAGAGAGAGAGAGAGAGAGAGAGAAAAGAGGATTGAAGTTACAATGAATCATATGATTTATCTTCATCCATATATTATCATATAAATTATCAACATATATAATCACATCAATACCATATTTCACTACTATAAAGAACAAGAACAAGAGAAAAAAAAAAACTCAAAAAAAAAAAAAGAATTAATTCATAAACCTCAAATACTGCAACCACAAAAGACATAGAAAAAACATACAGTGGTGACCAAAGTGAGAGTCTCAAACACAACCATGACAGTCCACAACATATCATCAAAAAAGACCAAAAAATCGAATTCCGGCCACCGGAGACTATCCAAACCAAGTTCCGGCCATCTCATATAACTTGGAAGGCTCCTCACTGCATAAAATATGTTAACTTCTATCCATCTAAACATAGCCACTGCCATACTATCAATTTTCCTTATCTCATCTCTCTCTCTCTCTTTGGAGATCTATCATATATGTTTGTGGTGCATGAAAGATATCTAGATAGAGATGAATAATAATGATATTTATAACATCATTTGAAGGAGTGATTATGAGTGGAAGTAGTTGTTGTTGTTGTTGAACTTGATTGCTTTGTTTTGAGAGGGCCCACAAAGAACAAAGACAAGTTTAAAGAGTTATTCATGGTTTGTGGTTTAATTCTTTTGATTGTCTTTTGTTACTTGTGGAGGTTTCTCTCTCAATGTTTATATTTATCCCTTAATTTTTTTTTTTTCTTTTTTTTTTTTTACATGTGTTTCTCTGAGGATTCTGATTGGTTGGTTGAACAAGTCTTTTATATATATATATATATATATATATATGATAGTTCTAGTCTTATCTCATTCCAACCAAATGGCAAAGTTTAGATATTTCAATGGGTGAGAAGGACCAAAAAAGGCACAGGAAAGTGTTAACTTATAATAAACAATAAAATAAAATTTAAAGTTTTTTCAGTTGAATTACATTTTCAGCTTTTATAGCAAAAAAAGAAAAAGAAAAAGAAAAGTAGTTTATTTAATTTTCAAATAAAAAAAAGAAAGTTAAAGACGTATTTTTACCGTATATTGAAAAAAATAACTAAATTGAAAGGGGAAAATATAATAATAATCTTGTTGTAATAAAAGTTTTGATAAGAAGGTAGTTGATTAATAATTAATGGTTAGGATGGCAAGAAGGGAAGAAGAAGGGCTGAAGTCACAAAAAAGAAAGGGGAATATCTTGTTCTAATGGAGTGGGCCATATATCAATGCAAAGTATGACAGCGCATTGTGTTATAGTGGCACCATGAGGATGATCCACCCAAGTGTCAGGTCATGAATATATATATATATATATAGATATAATAAAAATAATAATTAATTATTTATTTTAACTGGTTTTTTATTAAAAAATAAGTAATCAACAGGTAGTAGTTGTGTAGGAATTATTTTCTAAAAATAATAATTTTTAATTCTTTTTAAAGGTGTAATCCGTGATTTGCCTATTTAAAATGGGCAGAGTTAATAGTAAGTTTGGTGAAGTAGAAAATATATTGAAAAATTATATTTAGGGTTTTTTTGGGTACCACTAAATTTTATAATAATTTTATAAAAAGTTGGGGATCAAATTTTTTTTTTTTTTGTTTTTTTAAGTTGAGCGTTTGGGCAGATCAAAAAATGGTCGGAGTAATGTATATCCAAATACCATTACGTAAAAATTTTTCTTATGATAAATTTCATAGAAAACATCTTCAAATACTATGGAATAAATTTTTTGGAAAAATTTATTATGCATACAAAAAAAATAACTTTATTTTATTAGAAAACAATTAATGAACAGTGGTGCGTTTGCCGGGAGTCGAACCCGGGTCTATTGCTTGGAAGGCAATTATCCTAACCGTTGGACTACAAACGCTTTGTTGGCTAAAGCATAATAATATCTAACAGCACAATTAGAAATATTTATTATTCTAGATAATGAAAATTAAAACCATTCTCTTAGCACTAACCCATACACATCCACAGACTACAAAGAAAGTAAAATTTCAGTACAGAGTTCAAGAATCCCATTGCATTAATGCTAAATATTATTTCAAAGTTGTGGATTTCTTTGGTTTCACAACAGCTCTCAGTTCATAGAAATTTACAATTTGATTCTCACGATCAAACATGGACAGAATTAAGTTTTTGCTGTAAATTCACACCCCACCATTGGATGCCGCTGCTTCCGGTATCATTTACCATCATCTTTATAATAATTTATACACAAAAAAATAAAGAAAGAATGCTTGCAGTACCGTGTTTTAAATCTCACTTCTCCCATTTTTTTTTCCCCTCGCATTTCTTCATCTGAATATACATATCGTTCAGATGTTCACCTGTGAGAAATAAGACAGTAAAAATCTGCAAAACATACAGTAAGTTCTTCTGGATTTCATTTTATTGATTTATGAGGATGGTAGGCACTTACGATCATCCTTGGACCATTGAGGAGAACGAATGCCAAAGAATATAAAGCAACCACCGTGACTGACGCAGCAGCCATGTTATACATCAGGCGTTTGTTATCTCGGCTCGGCACAAACACTGTCTTGAGTGTGTTCGTCAGTTCAAAAAGCCTGTGTGAAACCTGCAACGCAATGTACAGTCAGATATACAATCAGAACACGGTCACATTATCACGTGGCTTCTAATCACACACACCGCAATGTATATGGCTGTGACGAGCATGAAGTTCATCAACGGGTAGTTGGGGATCAAAGATAATAGCATTCGAGGTTGTCCATCAGGCACTCCTGATCTGCCAAACATTCATATAGATAGAACACAATACATTCCAAATCAATGCTGGTAAAGTTAATTGCAGTGAATTCTATAAAAAGAAGTGAGAGGTTCCGCACACCTAAGCCATATGTGGATTTGCGATATGTATGTCTCCAGTGTTATCTTTCCAAGCCATCTAATTGAAGGTCAAAGATGTTTTGAGTTTAGATAGTGTCTTGAAGTAAATCAACAAAAGAACAAATTTTTAAAACGAGAAACGGGAAGAATCTAATCATACCAAAGCAGAAAACTTACGCAAAGAGAGTCAGAGAACAGTTTCGGAACTGCTGGGTTAGGTTCCGCAAGCAAATGTAGACACTGGTGTCCATTAAATTTACATGTCAGCACTTAACAGAAAAAAGTGCGTAAGCGTAACAGGATAAACTATTGAAATTTGTACGTTATCGGGATCCATGATGTATAGGGATGAAATTTATTGTAGGTAATCTTGTCCAGCTTGTAGATGTACTCGAACCATAGGTAGCCAACCTGAATTTAGAATAATTGGGACATGAAAGTTTGACACAAGTTACATGCAATATAAATTACCATGAGTAAAAAATTACCAATAGAGAAATTGCCAAGGCGAGGGTCTTAATTGATATTCTTTTCCTAGCTTCGGTTTCTTCTAGTTTTTCCATCCACTTCTCCACCTGAGTCAGCATATATGCTAAATCCGTTGAACAACACCAATCATGTATAGCATGATAAAAAATACCAGTGAAACCATATATATATACCCAATGATTTACAGTCAAGCCAAATTATCTTAGTCATAAAGTCCTACAAAGAAGCAATAGACTTGATGTTAACATCCTGGATGGGTCGTAAGATTTGCAGAAGTCATATTTGGGCATAAGAGGGACTAGTTTGAAGAACCATTTATTGAATATACGAAAGGGAACATCTATGAAGTATAAGTTGTTAAATATGGCATTCATGAAGATTATGTTTCATTAAAAATATAATTAAGTAGAATAATATAAACTAGAAATAAAAAGAGAATTCAAAATTATCTGCTTGATTGATAATGAAACTGAAGAGAACCATTCAGAAAATATGTGTATAAAACCTAAATCGAGGAAAGATAAAATAGTCAAATACAAGGCATCCTCCATTAATGATCATTGCTCACAGCAGAAGAAAGAAGACAGGAGCAAGAAAGAGTGTTCTAGAAGAAAACCTCAGTCAAAATTTCCCTAATTTGCTTCCCAATGTTTAATCCATATGCAAGAATGCTTATAAAAAAAAAAACCATTACCGAGCATACTATATGCAAACCTTGCAACATAAGTATGAATAGGGAAAACCATTATTAGTGGATCAGCTTTTGTATGAATTACAAAAATAAAATTAAAACAAATTCAATTTCTTACAGTTGGATGGTAGTAGGCATATATCATTCCAATGATCCAAATATAGCGATCAAGACCTGATCGGAAGTGCCATTCATGCAAGCGGGACAGTTTGGGTTTTGAAAGATCTGGGTCGCTGTACCCTGAGTTGATTGTCTTCAGTAATAAAAGAAGCAGAAAAGGGCTACTGAAAAGACATGGAAGCGGATTAAAAAATATACTAACCTAGAAGGAATGTAAATGGGCTCCATACTATGTCAAAGACATTAGGGACCTCCCAAATAAGAATAACAACCAGAAAACAGGCAGCTATCTTTATTGCAATCACTGATCCAAACTCATTGTATTTGTTTAGAAGTCCCAATGCACCATAGACCATAAGGGTGAAAAGAGTATGCATGGGGCAAATGTAATATAGCATATAGTCATTATTAAGAACAATACAACAAAAGGCCACGAAAAGGTTGAGGCGCCACATCATCTGTCAAACATGATAGAAACGTGTAAAGCGCATTAGAGTTAGATTTACAAAATAAGAAATGGGACTAACCATCAATGGAGAATAGTAAAGTTACCTGAGCAAATCGAGCAAGGCTGAAATCCTTCCGGACATAGTAATAAGAGAAGTTGCCAAATCCCGTCATCCATACATAAGCAGCTATAAAAACACGGATTGCATTGTAGATTTCTTTTGCATTGAAATAATGGTACATCAGAAACAACACCTGAAAGATAATTCAAATTATCAAAATTTTACCAAAATGAGAGATGAGAAGTTATCACATGTGGGCCAAATTCTGTAAGAGAGGACAAGGTTTCACACAATAATAATGTCAACAGATAACTAAATTAGATGGAGTAAGTATTCATTGGTCAATGGACCTTTCATAGCAAGATCAAGTTCCTTTCCGCTGTCACTTCTGTACATATTGGGTTTGGTTTATGCTAAAAAACATGCAATGGAATACCAAGTCTGGCCAGGAAGATTGTGAATTAACATCAAATTATATCACATTCAAAAGTTAATGTAACTGTAAATATTACGATTCATTCATGGAAATATAGAATGTAACATGAACAATGATTGAAGATAAAACCTTGTGGTATTTTGTGTATTAAACAAATGCTGAAAAAGGAAATTGAAGTTGCAGAATTAATATATAAAACGAGTTGATTTGCAAAATTGATAGTACGTTTTCCCAGTAGAAAGACAATGCATTTTACATGACTAACCTGCATCCATCCTTTCCATTCTTCTGTTTGATGCCTATTCAGATAAAGTATGGACTTTCCAGAGAATGGTGACTTGTCATGGTGGACCTTAAAAGAGGTCACTGCTGCAACAAGGATAAGAAGGGAGTAGAGAAATAGAAAGAGATCTCGGCTGTAACTCTGCAATTAAAACATAGTAGTCAGAGAAATAAGAAAATTCTACTGACTTAGGATACACTTTTTTTAAGGTATAATAATGAAAGAACATTATTTACACAAGCTAGATGAAACAAGAATTATGGCATAGGCACATCCATATCACAATGGAAAGGATTATGGATGTCTATGACATAATGGTTTGGAATCTTGAATAGTAATAACATCTGAAGAACCTAAAAATGGCAAACATCAACAATGTTTTGAAATTCACTACTAATTGCTTGATTTTCCATGAGTAAACTTTAGATCTTATGACCAACATGGCCATGATTACCCAGAAAGAAAAACATAAGAGTACATTAAAATCATAGCGTAAAGATTATAGAATGCAAGATAGAGTTAAATTAGGTACCTTTTTTGCTTCCCCAAGCAAATCTGTGCGATCGCATATGTAAAAGTACACCAAATAAGCACCAAATTCAGATCTAAAAGTCAGGTGATCAGTGAGCAGGCCAATGCAATGTAACCAGGACTGATATGCATCAAATTCCGGGGGCAATTTACTTACATGGCTCTCAATGTTAACCGATTCTCAAGTAAGAAGGCTTCATCCATCAGGAAAAATCTGAGATCTCCAAAAATCATGTACATTTGCTACTTAACAATGGAAGATAAAGCATTCGACAATAGGATGCTCAGCAAGTGGCATTAAAAAATCAGTTGTTTTATGCTACAAACCTGACAAGGCTTGGTGATGCATATGAATTATGAGCTTTTGGAGATGCTACTTGAATGCCTCCTTCAAGTAATTGAGCACTCTCATCTTCTTTATTGGAACTATTGTCCAAGACAACCAAATTAATACTTGAGTCCCTGCCACTAAAGTAAAACATTAAGCTTAAAAACGAATAGATACTTATGTTACAAAATTGTATGTAACCAACATGATTTGCTACATTATTATCTTCTTTTCATTTATGTAAGACCTGATTACTATGTCCAAACTTTTAAATGACAGCCTTTCTGCTTATGGACATTCACTGTGCCAAACATGTAATATCCCATGAAATCATCAAATGAGTGTCTTTGCATGTGTGAGTACACACAGGCTCACACCAAAAAAAATATACACTGAAAACAACTGCATGAACAAATAGACTAAATTACATTAAACAGAACTTCCAGGTATCATTTCATTACTCACATATCAAACAGCTATTTAGCAGTATCGTATATACGCTAAATAAAATAACTCACTCTTTCAAAGAAGCTGAATTCTTTCTGTGCTCCAATAACTCTGAATAAAGCCATGCTAAAAGCAACGGAATAAATCCAAGCAGAAAAGAAACCTGCCCCAAAGGCATACCAACCAAATATTAGTTGAAAATCAGAACGTAGAAATCCTAAAGAAATAAATATAGCCAATAAGGGGAAAGGGACACCATCGCCTCATCAATCAACAAATTATTCACATATTGATATTCATTCAATGCAAACCACGCTTCCATCCCTCCCTTCTCTAAAATTCTACTGAAATCAAAGGACCGCCACCCAAAAAATGATATGTGTATTAAATCATATTGATACCAATCATTTTCACCGACACTCACCTCTACCCTTATTGTTCATCAGAACATCCAAAATCTAAACAAAATCCTAACTTTGTTACCAAAAAACCAGAAAAAATCAAGCAAATAACAAACTTAGATTGGTCATGAACTAGCTCATACTAGTACGTCGGAAAAGAAAAAACATTTCTATGATCCACTAAATTCCAATACCAAAATGCAAACTAAAACTTCAACTTTATCTTATAAAATAACCGCTAGAACAAGAAAAGTCTCCGTTCCCAACAAGATTGTTATAAAAACAAAATTTTGACCTCAAATCCCACTCAATTCGAAGTAATGCAGATCAAATAAAACCTGAAAGTGACAAAATCCATAAACCAGAACAAGGAAAACCATTTCCTTCAAAAACAAAAAAGAAAAAGAAGCAAGCTTTAAACTTAGAACTTCGCAAACCTGGCCAGGAGTGACAGGCTTCGAGATCTCCATCTACGAAAACAATTGAAGAAAGCCTAATCAAAATTGAGACCCAAATCCACAAGCATGATCCAGATCTGAGAGCAAACCTTATAACAAATTGAAGAAAAAAGGAAATTAAACGAACTTTATTATGAAGCGCGTTTTTGGTTTAAAGACGACGGAGTAGAGTAGAGTTTGAGAGTGTTCAAAGTGGGGATTTAAATGCACCGAACAAAACGACTCTTTTTGGGACGCATCTGAGTGGACGGTACCAAATCAAGAATGGGCTTATGATTTGTGGCTATCGGAGTTTGGTGTTTTATTTATGTGAGTTTGATATGTGCTTAGAGACAGGTCATATAGCATTAAAATTACTGAATCGCAGCTGTGGATTTTTATGCCTTTAAAAAATAAAAAAAGATAAAAACTTATAATTATATATTTTTTTTTGTTTTCCAAAATATTAAAATTTATTTTACTCTAAGCTCGAATTATATATAAAATATTTTTTTTTGAAATACTAAGATTAATTTTCAGAATACTTATAAGCTCTAAAATTGTGAGAAGTTCAATTGTTCCTTTTTAATTAACGCAATAAAAATGTATAAGCTAGCATCATCCTCAGCTCTCATTTTATTTAAAAATTTCTTTAAATGTTTGTAAATCACCTCATTGCCTAATGTTTATCATGCTTTAAATCTCACTATTATCAGGTAATCATGTCATATTTCTCAAATTTAGTTATACCGAACCATTTTTTACATTTATTAAATTACTTGAATTTGCTTTATATGCATCTTTCTATAGATAAAAGTGATTGAAATCCAAGCGAACTTTAATATAAAACAAGATTAACAGAAACAAAGTTACAACAGTAACACATTATACACAAACTGATTTCACTGAAGAAACTAAAAAATTACAGACAATCAATCCAGAGAGCCATTGATCATGCTCTTATTTTTTTCTCTTCTGAGAGACTCTTGTACACTTTATCGATCTCGGTCTGTAAAATATAAATTAAACCAATGGAGTAAGTAAGCATTCAAATAAATTAAGAAGCAGGAGTTGAATTGAAGGTGTTCATCACCTGATAATATTTGAGCATTTGTGGTCTTTTCTTCTTCATTGTAGGAGTTACTAGTTCTCTTTCAATGTCGAAAGGTCTAGGATCAATTACAACCCCTCTTATGAATTCAAATCCTCTCAACTGTTAATTAATGTCACAACTAACTCAAACTTGGAATCGAAAAACAGATTGGAATAAGGCAGCAATTTGTTTTGCAGATACGAGAACTGATTGCAGAAATAATTGCTGAAAGATCAAAGAAGTTGGGTACCTTATTTTTTTCTGCAATTTGCTTCAGTTCACTGAGAATGTATGTTTTTAGCTCATTGAGTAAGCAGAGTTCGGCAAAAGAACCAACATGCCCACTTGTTTTGGCCCATCTTTTAGTATTATCCTCATGAGGTGCGACGACTGCTACCAGCATCGATTTCAGGCTATCCCCGTAAACCCATATCTGATAATAGATGGTACATTATTATTAGAGAGGGTTTATATATATATATATATATATATATATATATATATATATATATGTATGTATGTATGTATGTATGTGCCATGAATTTGAAGCATGAGAATAATACGTACGTCTTCAACAATAGGTGCGAAACTATATACTTTCTCTAAATGTTCAACGGCAACATACTCCCCTTGAGAAAGTTTAAATATGTTCTTCTTCCTATCAATGATTTTCAAGACACCTTGGGGGCTCATTTCTCCGATATCTCCTGCAGAAAACAAAGACATGTAAAATAATGCTGTATTCCATGCATTTATCATTAAATTTGTCAGTACTTCACCTGTATGGAACCAGCCATCGACGATTGCTTCTTTTGTCAGCTCAGGTTCCTTGTAATATCCAGAAAAGAGAGTTTTTCCTCTGACACAAATTTCGCCTCTTGACGGAACTCCAAACGGATCATACCCCATTTCTGGTACTTCTTCCAAGCGTAGCTCAGTGTATATCCATGGAATGCCAACGGTACCGATCATGGAAAGATCATCTGGCATTCCAACAGCAGTAAGCCCGCATGTTTCTGTCAGACCTGAACAAACAATCAGTAAATACTATTAGTTTACGTTCATCATTAAGAATAGAGAAGAAAACAATTAATAGCTCCGACAGAATATAAACCGAATTAATCATTTTCATGTAGGAATGAGTGAACAAAAGTAATTGCATTTCAAGCTTATTTTAATTTATTCAACTGCTCACCATAGCCTTGGCCGAAGTACCCACAAGTAGTAACTCTCATGAATTCCTCAATCTCGACATTCAGTGGAGCGCCTCCACTTATCATCAGGCGAATTCGGCCTCCAAGTCTATCATTGACCTTTAATTGGACAAAATCAAATATCAAAAGACTACTAGTAAATAAGAAGAAAGAAAATTTTCAAGCAAACCGAAATGACTGATTGACTAGAAGCAAAGTAAACCTTGTGAAAAGCTATAAAATCGGCAAAAGGTGAGGCAGTTTTGTGTGTGTAACCTGATTTCATCCAGAATAGTTTGCTGCAAAGTGATAAAAAGCGACCGGATTGAATCAGTGGTTATAATTCTTAGTAGGCACATAGAAGGTGCAGAAACTTACTATTTGTACAGAAGGTTAAAGATCATTCTTCGTGTTGGTCTTTGTTCTTGCAATGCTTTTAAAACACCTAAGATCCAAATATCAAGATCATCATCAGATGGGTAACATTTGGATGGTTATGAGTTCATATAATATGGAAAATACCTTCATGAACTCTTTCAAAAACTCGAGGAACACCGATAAGACATGTTGGTTTCAATTCCATGAGATCTTCCCTTAATGCATTAATGTCCTTAGGAAGTACATGCATCAGATTAATAAATATTTACCGTAATGAAAATACATCATCAAGCTTTGAGAATAGAAGGGAAAGCATGCGATACCCCTTGATAATATCCAACAGAGGCACCTTTGTGGAAGAAGTATTCCTCAACCATCCGGTCGAGGATATGAGCGAGAGGAAGGAATGAGATAAATACATCGTCCACTGTCATCTGTAAATGATGCAAGAATAAGAAAGAACCACTCCACTATATATATATACATATCTATATTTTAGAGGCACCAAAATCTTTACCTTGTCATCAAATTGTCCCATATATAGATCGACACCTCTTACATAATATGCATGGCTTTCATGAGTCAGGAGAACACCCTTAGGAGTGCTGCTTGTTCCGCTTGTATAAATTATTGTGCAAAAATCGAGTGGCTGAGGAGGAAGAGGGTCAGATGGATTGTCCTTTCCCTGATAAGAGTTCAAAAATCGAGAACTCGTATTAAATCATTGAACAAAAGAGGCAGATTTAGCATGAAAGCATGATTCTTCAGCGGATTCATGCATTCTCTCAGCATGCTACAAAGGGCGCAGCTTAATACAATACATAGTGTGCAAGTGAAGGCAAAAGCTAAAGATCAGATAAATAAAAATGCCACAATGAAGCTACTCTTAAGCATATGAAAACAATCATTGTTGCATTATCAAGAAAAAGCTTAATTGCATGTGAAGCGAAGAAGACTAACCATCTGAAGAAAATCTTTCCAGGAGTACACTTTAATTCCAAAGCTGACAGCATCAGCACTTTGTTCCTTTGTCACCGAAGTGAAAGAAATCAATGCTATAATAAATAAGAACATCAAATGTTATTGAAAATAGTTCAAAGCAGAGATGAGACCAAATACACAAGAGGATTAGTTCTTCACCTTTCAGTTGTTGGACAGAATTGCAGTCAGGTGACAGAAGCTACACAAAGTAGTTTATATTAAAACATCAAACTGAAATCATAAAGAATGAAGAACATAATGTATAATATCAATTCTAAGATCTCACATTTTTCACTTTCTTATCTTGAACAAAAACAAAATCGATTTCAGCATGCTGTATAATGTAATCAACAGCTCCTGACCCTGTTATCATAAAAAAAAACAATGCCAAACGATTTATATCTACCTTTCCAGTGGGAATATCTTTAACAGCAACAAAACTCCGAGATCTTTAAATAGTTTACCTAGTGTGTCATAGAGAGGAACACAGATAAAACTGTATCCATTGCAAGCCTGCAAACAATCGAATCCAAAAATAGCAAATCCAAATTAAAACAGAACTAATTGAAGCAAAGAAAATTTTGGTGGACAACCTCCATTGCAACTATCCACTGAGGACAGTTTATGCCATAAATTCCTATCCGAGAACCCTACAACATATTAAAGACTACAATTAATATCTCCATAAATTAAAATCAAGAATAGGGCTACTTCATTTCTTTATCTTACCTTCTTAGCACCAAGTTGCCGCAAGGCAGAACCAATATTCAATACTTCATCATAGACTTGCCGGTATGTTTTCCAAAGATAAGGACCGGCCTACAACACGATGATGAACATATATAGAGAATTTAACTAAAATTCAGCTTTCGAAGAATAGTAAAAATTAGATGGTCTTGATATGGTACCTTTCCATTGGTGAATTCACGCCAACCAAGCATTCGATTTCCATGATACTTCTCTGCTGCAACACTGCATCAAAACCATACTTTGATTTTCTTACAGAAAACAAACTACTTGTCTGCCATGTAAACCCTCAACCCTAAAGACACCAGAATCAACCAAGAGCTATGATTGATACCTGAAAACATCCCAAGAGGTGTTCATCAAGGGATCAGGTGGTGGAAATCCATCTTTTGCTAAGATGTGTCGATAAACTGGACCAAGTGATAGCTTCCCATTCTCTCCAATTTTTCCACTCTCTGATTGAACAGTGTAACTTTTCATGCTTCTTCTCTTGCACCTGAGATTATGAACAGAAAACTAAAATTTCAGAATTGAGAGGAATGAGTCAAAACCCAAACCATGACCTTCCACCAAATCATCTTAAAAAAAAAATTAGGGTTCTAGACTGATGATTGGTATGGATTCCTATTCAAACATCCACAGTTCATGCCCATAAATTCAAGAACAAAATCCATCAAGAAACACTTTCAATTTCAGAAAACGCAACCCTAAACTATATATTCAAGAAACAAACAACCAAATAAAATTATTAAAAAAAAAGCACAATATTGAATCAAAATAAATGTGAAAAACAACAGAAACAGCAGGATTCCTTACTGATTAGACTAACAAAAAGATGAAAAATTTGTGAGCTCACACAAACTTGGCATGAATTTATAGGCTAAAAAAACAACCCTTACATACTCTGGTGGTTGGAATGCTATGAAAATGTGATGTCCAATTCGTGCTGGTATTGAAGTGGCCTTTGCCATAAATGAAAACAGTAACCAAAAAAACAAAATTCACCATCACAGAGAAAAAGAGAGAGTTTCTCAAAAATAACTAAAAATATAAATAAAAAAATTAGAAAAAGTGAGGCTTTGGCGGCAAAATTTAGTTAAACAGCTAAAGATGGTGTCCTGTTCCATTCTGACACTTTATTATTAAATGCTTAATAATTCTATGTTGGGTTCATTATCTCTATTTTATGTATAAAATAAAAAAGAAAAATCATATGTTTTGTATTTTTTTTTTTTTGAGTAATTAGGCCGTTCCAATAAAAAAAAAAAAACCTTCGGTTAAGCAAATACATTTAAATTGCAATTTCTGTGTGTAAAAAACACCCATTTAGAAAAAATTTTATTCTTTATAGAATTTACAGTATCTCGTCTTAAACTATTTTAGAATCAACAGCTTTTAATAAATCAGTTTATCAAATTTTCACTTATATATATATATATATATATATATATATATATATATTTTTTTTTGTGAGAAATACTGAATTTAAAGCCTGTTATTTGGCTTTTAATTTTTTTTTTTTTGAAAATTTAAAGTCGGAAAATTTAAATGAAACTTAAAATTGATGTTAATACAACATTTTAAATCATAAATTAAATTTTCATAATTAAGATTAAAGATTTTGAAAACTTTGACTCTACTAATAATACATAGAATATTTATAAATGGTTTCGTTGGGGAAATAAAAAAAAACTTAATTTTTTTCATAACTATCATTAAATTAAAATCCCAACAGAAAACCAAAACCAAAAAAAAGTCCAATCAACTAAACATTCTGTTGACCTATAAGTATCAACCTTAATTGCACCTTTATATATATATATATATGAATGTAATGTTATTTTTTTATATGAGAGAGTTTAAATGCATGTGGCCCTTCTCACAGTAATCGTGAGTAATATACTGCCGTGCAACATTAATTCTCGCCATTTCAACCTAGTTATTCATTAAAAAAAATTAATTTAATTATTGTTAACCCAGTCATATATAAATGTTTGAGATCTAACTAATGCTTTAGTATTAGGTCTGGTTTGGTTACAAACTAAAAAAATATGGCATAATATAAATTATATTATAGTCTAAATTAAATACTCAAATAACCCATATGACATAATTATCATAGAATGTTAAATTATGCCATATTGTACAGATTATACAATAATTTTGCCTATCCAAACGGGACCTTGATGTAATAAAGTTCATATACATTCATTATAATATATTATATAATTTTAAAATAATGGGCATTAGACTATTTCATTGCTTTAGTTACACTGGGTAATTTTTTTGGGTGGGTAATAACTTTGGCCTGGCTAATTAATAAAGTTCATATCAATATGAGCACTCAACTTTGATTTCATTTCAACGGGAGATGCATGTTTGATGTGCTAGGTGGACAACTTAAACATGTGACTGAGCTTCTTTTCCACGTCGGATGCCACGTCAAGGGTTTAGTACCCACTCAAAAAATTGAAACAATGCCAAAATTTAGTACCCACCCAAAAAAATTACCCCTAATTACTAATTATTAAAATATATATATATATATATATATATATATATATATATATATATATGACATCTTAAATATATTTAAAAAATACATATGAATTATTAATTAATTAGTTATATCTCGTCCGTATAATCATAATATATAAGTCATGTGGAGTCATATGGAATCCCACCACTTAGTTTGATAGAATATATTTTATAATTTCAATTTTTATTCTTTAATTAACCAATGTAAATATAGTGAAATTGTTTTGCTGAATTATGTTTTATAATTACGTATTTTGTAGATATATGCACAAATATATTATTAATTAATTGATGTGACAAGAATAATAAAAGCTAGGGAAGCGGATCAAAGAAATATCAGGGTTCTATTTATTCAATCAATTGGCAATATAAAGAAATGAAATTATTATACCAGTACTTGTTACATCCCAAGTTAAGAGTCTTTATTTTATTTATTATTGAATATGATTGTATGGATTTTTTTTTTTGAGATTATTTCCTGTAAAATCTCATTAATCATTAATTAAACCAAAATTAATTAACTACAATATGGTCCTCCATCTCTAAACTGCAACCTAATTAAATTAAATTGCTTGACAAGCTAGCTGAACCTCCAACTACATGCGTTATTTTTCATACGTTATTTTAAGAAAAATACTTTATGATTAATGAACCCCAAATACATGAAACTAAACTTCATAAAAAATAATGTTATTATGTGAATGATTTTTTAATCTCTGATATTGGGTATCTGTATTTTTATTAAAAACATGGATTCGAATTTTAGCTTACGATTTAAGATGAGGCCGTAAATGTATTTAAATATTAACTCCTCATGTTTCTTTGTTAAAAAAAATTATTATATATATTTCTCTCTCTCTATATATATATAGATATATTAATTTATAAAACAAAAAACCAAAAATGTAAGATAAAAGGGAAATATAACAACCATGTCCACTGTCCCCTTGACAACAACTTGTTGAAGCTGTCAACGGCCTTTGGATCAAACCAAGTGGCGAGAGTTCGAATCCTCGGAGGTGAGGGTGAATACCCCAAAGCTGCAACAACATGTCGCACGCCTCTATCTTAGTTTAGCGGGCCCATTAGGGGTTTCGTTCATCTTGACAAAAAACAACTTGTTGAAGTTCTAAACAGGCAAATTTAATGCCATGAAGATGCTTCACATGCAAATTTATGCCCAAGTTGCAGCGGAATGACACGTATATATATGGTTGGTATTCTTGATTTGAAATTCAAAGATGTTAAAGTAGTAACTATTAGATTTTGACGTAGATAATAATACAAGCTTTTCTCCCACTAGTAAAAACTAAAGCAAGATTTATTCATAAATATTTTATTTTTTTTTATATGAAGAATCATATTAACATCAGTCGTTAGATGATGATGATTTACTAGCTTGTTATTACAGAAACACCCTTAATTAGAGGATGAATCGGTTGTATGTATGTATATATGTATGTATATTTATGTATATTTCATTACCATGCTTTTTTTGAGAGCTAGCTATTATTGGCATTTCAATTTTGGATGATAAAGTTATCCATGTATAAACATAAGTAAACACATCACCCAACTGCGTGAAATCTCACATTAAATGTGCACCTCTTCTTTTTTTTTTTTTGTCAAGAAGAACGAAACCCCTAACGGGCCCGCTAAACTAAGACAGGGGCGTGCGCATGCCTTGACTGGGGCCTGTGGGGCCGCGCACATATGGGCGCTGGTACCACCCACAGTTCGTGCTCACAATTCTCAAACATGCACCCTCACCCCGAGGATTTGAACTCTCGCCACTTGCGAAGCGTCCTCATGGGGGACCCAAATGCCAATTGACCCAAAGGCCGTTGACGCACCTCTTCTTTTTATTCTAAGCTTCAAAACTTCAAGTCTTCAACCACGTGTTCCCATCAAGTTCAGCCTTAATAAATTTTATTCTTTTATCATAAAAGAAAAGTGACTTTATAGATAATATACTGTTATGATAATGTTTACTTATTTATTTTAACTAATTTATATGGAATAAGAAAATCGGTGAAAGTTAGTTGATAATTTAAAATTTATAAATAAAATATTAACTTTATAAGATGATTTTTATTTAAAATTTTATTAAGATGCCTCAATTTCTAGTAAATTAGATAAGTACTTTCCTCAATTGGAAAAATGAACATTTATAAGAAAGTGCATGTGGAGTAGTTAAATATGATAATAATTAATAATTATAGTTGAATACGATTTATTGGAAGTTGTAGATATATAGGTTAAATATGAATGTAAATTTGAAAGAAAAAAAAAAGAATTATTTAAGGTTTCATATATTTTTTAAATGGATAAGTAAAAAGTACCCAAGAAAAATTTTATAACACTGAAAAAGACAGGAGATAATATAATTTATTGGTACCAAAGGACTTGTAGCCCAGCGGTACCTCGGGTCCCCTCGTGAGAGGAAACGCGAGTTCAATCTCCCCGAACCGCGCTCCCCCGTTCCAAGAGGGTGAGGACGTTGTAGGCAATCCCCCCGCCACGCGTACGCCCCTGAGAGTTGGCGTTTGTCGCCCTATCTCAAAAAATATATATATATATATATATATATATATATATATATATATATATATATATATATATATAATTTATTGGTCACTAATAAACAACTATAAATATGGTTGGTGAGAGAATCACTTAAAATAGGTAGGATTGCAGTGGTTGAATGGATAGCCCATGAACGTTGGCTTAGTCAATTAACATCACAATTAATGGCCATGCAAGATTAATTGATCTTCATAAAACAATGGATAACATATATTAAGTATAAAGTTAATTAATTATTTCAATCTCTCATCAAGCATATATATATATATATACACACACATAATTCTCAAGCCATAATAGAGTAAAAATATGTTGAATTTGTCAAACAAATTAGGGTAAATGTTAGAAAACTACCATGTTTGTCTATTCGTTAATCATATATTATTTAAAACATATTTAAGCCATAATTAGAGATAAATTTGAATGATTTTTAAATACTATATACCTGAATGGTTTAAAATAATATATTAGTAATGTAAAAAAAAGCAAAAAGATAAATTTCAAGCGAGAATTAACAGGTTAAGGCTTTTGACACATTTTTACAAACACATTAAATTATATGGTACTAAAGTATTAAAACTCAAACTACAAACCCTAAATTAATATACTAATTAATTAGTTGGTAGATGAGAAATAACCATCGGTTGTATTTTCCATTCCATTAAGTCATGATGCATGGACATTTTTGCTGTTGAATATTAAAGTTGTGAAGCAAAAAGTTATAATTTATGTTGTCTGTTTTTTATTGTTTATTGTTTATTGTTTCTTGTTTGAACAATACAAAGATATGTTGGCTTTGCTTGTTAGTTGGGCAAAAGACAAGCACTTTAAAACCCCATAAATAAGCAGTAAATATATGCCAGTGGGTGCAATGCAAATGACACCAATCAATAAAGCCAATATTCAAACTTGTGAAAGATATTACAATGGAGTTTGGTTGACATCTCACCAACCTCTTTATTACTTTTTCTTTCTCTTTCTTGTGATCAAATACAATCAAATTAAAGAACAAGAAATGAAAACACCATTCAGTGAACTTGACATGATCTTTATATCCTTCACCCAACTCAACGTCCTTGTTCCACATAAATGTATACATACACATACACACAACATAGAGTTAAAATCTTTAAATGCTCATTTTTGGTTCTATATTATTGTCAAATTAAATATACAGTGGGATACGTACATGCAATTAATGTGTTTTATTTTCATTTAATATTATCATAATATATATACATACATAAATATGCCCATAATAATGATCCAAGATCATGCATGCAGAAAACAAGTGAAGGTCATTAAGGGTTTGGTTGGCAGGCCATGTATGTTCATTTCAACAAGAATATTTTAAAGCCATATATATATATATATATATAAACCCTACAAGTGCCACAAAGTATGAGATATAGCTAGAAGATCATATTGATAAGAAAAAGATGAGTAGAAGCATGATCACAGAAGAGCTGAAAGCAAAGGCAGAGTACTACTATGGAGATGAGAAGTGCCAAGAGAAGTCCAAGTTCTTGTTACAAGAAGTAGGGCTGCCAAGAGGACTGCTGCCATTGAAGGACATAATAGAGGTTGGGTATGTGGAGGAAACAGGCTTTGTTTGGCTGAAACAAAAGAAGAAGATAGAGCACTGCTTTGAAAAGGTTGGCAGGTTGGTGTCTTATGCACCAGATATCACTGCCTTTGTGGAGAAAGGTAAGATCAAGAAGCTCACTGGTGTTAAGACTAAAGAGCTGCTTCTTTGGGTCACCTTGAGTGAGATCTCTTTGGATGAAAATCACACTGGGAAGCTTGTTTGTAAGACCTCTGCAGGACTTTATAGGACTTTTCCTACTTCTGCATTTGAGCTTGAGGAGGATTTGAACAAGAAAGAACAAGAACAGTAACAACCAATTAGTGATTGATTACTGATGAGCTACTTAATTAATTAATTCCTATGCATTAAGAGAACCATATATATATATGTATCTCTCAAGGACATGATGAAGTTCTTGTTGATGTTGTTGTTTGTGTGTGTTTGTTTGTGTTACTATACATGTAATGCTTTTCTGTCTTGAATTGCATGATCTTATAAATTTATGTGGTTTAATATTTATTGGTTTTTCTTTCTTTATTTTTTCCCCTGTTTGGATTAAGGGGTGAATTAAATCTTTATATATATATATATATATAATAATAAAATAAGATGAAAAAAGCATGGGCATGCAATGATGATATATATGTATAAAATAACATACTATTGTCTTGCCTTGACATAATGTATGATTTAGTTAAGTTGATAAAAAAATTAAGATAATTTATATGTTTGTATTAATAAAAAAAATTTATTTTGAGAAAATATGGAAAGCCATTTTTAAGCAAAGAATTATTAATTTCCGATTGTTTAGAAAAAAAGAGAGGATTTGGTTGATCTTCTTGAGAAAGGCAAGAAATGTCCTTAAAGTTCTTTTCTTGAGTTGACAATTTTATTTAGGAAAACCAAACTTTTCATATTAAAGACTAAAGTTGTGTTTTTATATTAAATAAATTAATCAATCATTGAATAGCTCTTCATATATACCATGGACATTTATTTTTAAAGTTAATAAAATTATAATATTATCAACCATTTTAATTTATTTACAAATTTACACATAAATAAATATTTCATATATATAACTTAAAAAGAATTTTTTTAAAATTAGCAATACAAAACTTTAATAATTTTTAAAATACATAAAAATATTAAAACACTCTAAAATAGCAAGATTATTCTTGGCATGTACATCTTTGGTCAATATATGCATAACAACTCAAATAAACTAAGCATCATCTCAATTCTAAGGGCACTATTTATACAAAAAAATTCAAAAAAAAAAAATCTAAGGGCACTAAGTGATCTTCCTTTTGAAGAGTGAGCCATGATGCTTCTTTTCTTTCTTTCATGTATTTTCTTTTTTGTTGTCCCATGCATTTACTTGTAACTGATTAATTATTCTCCATTTCACTTCATAAAATCATGGCTTTTTCTTAATAATCACTAATTAGCACATGCTTAGATGTTAATTATGCTAATTAACCCAAATAATCAATATCAAGAATTCCCTATAAAAATAACCAAACAAACACTGCACAGGAAGGAGTACTGTGCTTACAACAATATCAGCAAGCATATATAAGTCCCTACAAAAATTCTTTAATGATCAGAATAGAAATAAAAAAAAGCTACATATTTATGCAACAAAGACAAGACATGAGTGGTGAATATATATTAAGCATATTTTAATCTAACCAGCTGCCTTATCATTCCACCATTAAAAAGATTCTCTTTGGATGGTCCATAGAGTTGTGTGCCAATTTTTTTTTAAAAAAAAAAGAAAGAAGAAAGACAACCTCTCCATGAATGAAGAATTCCCCCTATAAATATCAACCCACACTAGCTCTCTTCATCACACAACACAAGCCATTCAGTTAATTAACTCCCTTCTCTTCTTCTTCTTCAACTTCTCCACAACAACATTATCAACATGTCTAGCTGTGGCAACTGTGACTGTGTTGACAAGAACCAGTGTGTGTAAGTATATGTTTACTTAAAAGTATATATATATATATATATTGATATGTTTATGTTTATGTATATGAAATGGTGTTTTTGGGATTAATGGAAAGCAGGAAGAAGGGGAACTCATATGGGATGGTGATTGTTGAGGAGAAGGAAGTTGTTGAGGTTGTGGAAATGGCAACTGCTGCTGAGAATGATGGGAAGTGCAAGTGCACTGCTAATTGCACTTGTGCTGGTTGCGACTGTGGCAAGTGATCACATATCATCATGGGTTAATTAATCACCCTTTAATTATGTAGTAATTAATAAGATGTAAGCCAGGGTTACACTGGCTTTCTGCCTCTCTTTTATTTTAATGAAGCTCTTATTATTATGAAGACTATTTAATTATCTGCATGCATGCATGCATGCATGGTTGATATGAAGTCTTGCATATATATATATATATATAGGTGGTTTTGTTCTTCTAATGTGGACAAAGTGAGTTCCCGGCCAATAGGATAAACTATGCAGCATATATAGATTGAAGAATAATAAGAATAATAATTAGAAAGAGTAAAATTTTACTTTCCTTTCTAAAGTTTTCAGCTAGGAAAGTTGGAGGAAAGGAACAATAGATGTTTGTGTTTGTTTCCTGAGCTAAAGTTTGCTTATGAAATCAACTATGAACAGATAATTTTCCATCTCTTTGAATAACAAGTCTTCAAGTTTTTGGACTAGCTAATTAATCATCTTGGTGTATGTGTATGTGTGTGTGTGTGTCGAACCATATGGTATCCAAGGTTTATATATATATATATATATATAATATGAAATAGTAAATATATAATTGATTTAGTGAAGGAATAATTAGATTTTTATTAAATTAAGTAAATTTCTTTTCCCAGTTTATATCTAATATTTAATGATATGCATTACAAAAGAGATTTTAAAAGGAGTTTGCTAAGTAATATTTAAGAAATTAGATTTTAATTTTTCAGAAGTTGGCAAGTAAATTCCTTAATGTAACCCCTGCAATGAAGCATATATGTAAAACCAACATGTTATATATGGTCATGTGATGTTGATTATAAATTATCTTAATTTCAGACTATATATGATTGCTATATTTTTGGCAAGAAAACAAAAATAACTGATAATAATTAAAGCCTAGTTAAACTAAAAACAAGATTAATGTCGGTCCATATCCTTTTTATCAATTATTTGGAAAGCAATGACAAGAAGATGATATTGTTGTTATTTTGTCACAAACATTCAGACAATGCGCGCAATGGTTTATCTTTAAAACTAAAAAAAGAAGTTCATAATGACAACATGATCATTAACGCCTAATTAGTTAGTAATTTTCTCATGCAAATAAATTAATTAAAACTTTCATTAGGGAAACACATCTTAATAATGAAATATTTACTTTGTGGATGATAAGCATCAAATTAAACTTTATTGGTGACCAACTAAGCTAATCCCAACCCTAACACTAAAACCAATAGAATATATGCTTTATTTTTTTAAAACAAATATTTATGAATCAAGTCATGCAAACACAAAGATTAGTGGCAGACCAAGTGAATCTCTCACCCTGGCTAATTTTTCTACTAAAACTAAAGAAATAATTTTACTTTATTTTTAATCAAATAATTAGGAAGAATAAAATTAATAAAGTTTTAAAACAAACACTAGATAATCAAAATAGTAAAAAAGATCAGTCAAAATTAAGGTTTAATTAATTTCCATTCAATAATAATGGTTTCCAAAAAGCTTAGCTAATTCCCTTCCCACCTCCTCACCAACATGTTCTCTTCTTCTTGTGTCTTTCTCTTTTGCTTCTCCTTTAAATCTCTTCACCATTACTCATGACTTCTCTTCACCAAACTGCTCTCCTTTTCTTCTCACCCTCCAGTGGAAATATTCATGAACATGAACTTGATCACTTTAATGAAGAGTGGGCTACTTGATCATGATCACAAGAAGAAGTTATTCCTCTTATTAATTAGATCAGTTTGGCTTTGGATTAAGAAAGCACCACTCCTTAATTATCTTGTTATTATTCTTATTATATTTCTTGTTAGATATATTAAGGTGCAACTTACCTTAATAAACCATGGAAACAAACTCCATATTAATTTGTCGTAAATTATTTTTGAATATGTGAAATTAAGTCTTGAATTTTTAGTTAATAAATTCTTTTTTCATATATAAACATACAATATATAGATCATCAAATTAAGGAACTTAGTGCAAGCTTAATTTAGAAGAGAAAGTCCATTATGACATCGTGAATATTAAAAAATAAATAAAAAAAGAGAGAAAGTAGTACTATAAGAGTAAATTAGAAACAAAATAGAGCTGAAAAAGAATAAAATATGCAGAGAATCAAACAAAAAGCAACTAACTTTAAAAAGATTACCAGACTGAAAAGCTATTGAAGTGATAAAATTTGACATAATTATCACCTCCAAAATCATTAAGCGCTTGACAAACTTGGCACATAATATATATATTTTTTTAAAAAAATTACATCATGAATTTATTAATTTCAAAAAAATCAATGTGGTACAAAAATCAATAAAATTTACACCTCATATGAAGGAAATGAACTTTTATTCACCCTAATAATTAATTAACTCTCTCATATCAATGTATTTTATCCTTTTTATTTTTTTAATTATTTTTTATTATAAAAAAAAAACCAGCCATCTCCAATTTGGAATTCAAAGTGGTCAAAGTCAAAGACAAAAATCCCACAATTTAGGAAAGCATAACACAAACCAGTCAGACAAAATAGAAAAAGGTTTCATTATGTATATAATATTTAATCTAATATCAATTATCTCTTTTTTAAAGTACGAAATGATCATTTAATTTTATTAAAAAATTGAGATTGCTTCTTGTCCACTCCTATTAGATTTTAATCTGAAATAAACATTATACGTTAATGTAATATAAATAATAAAGGTATATATGTATGTATGCACTTTTGTCTAGTAACAAAATTATATACTTTTGTCTAGTAACAAAATTATAAACAAAATTTTAGAAATCTATTTTATCATTAAAAAGATTAAACTAATATTAACAGACAATTACAAAGTCACGAAGACCATGTTTTTCAATAATAATTATAAGTATGTTTATTTTTATAATTTTATTATAGCCTCAATATATAGTGAAAAATGAAATTAAATTTCAAACTCTTAATCTTGACATGGGAGTCAAAATAAAATACTAACTCTCTCATTATAAATAATATATTAGTTAAGAGGAAGGACAAGGGAAGCAAGGGTAGGGTCAACCTCAGAAGTCTTAATTTATTAATATATCTTACGGTGATCTGAACTTCACTTCAAATTAACCCACCACCTTCCCATTTAATTAAACCACATTCTTCTCATTTCCATTTCCTTTCTTCTCCTCTATAAATATCCAAACTCCTCCCTAGCTAGCTATATATATGTATAATTACAAGCAAACAAACAAACAAACCATGGTTGTTCTTTCAGTGATGCCAATGCACAAAGATGATCATCATAACAATATTGTTCCAATTCCAATCATAGACTTGTCAAGTGGAAGAGATGTGAAGGTTGAGCTCATTCTCAAGGCATGTGAGGACTTTGGTTTTTTCCAAGTGATCAACCATGGCATTCCTGAAATGGTTATTGCAAGAATGGAGAAGTTCGGAATGGACTTCTTCTCTTTGCCGGCTTCCGAAAAACTTCTCGCCGGACCAGCTAGCCCTTTCGGTTATGGAACTAAGTGTATCGGTTCCAACGGTGATACCGGTGATCTTGAATATCTTCTTCTTCATTCCGATCCAATCTTTATCTCTCAAAGAGCTCGGACAATATCACCAAATAACCCAAAAGAGTTCAGGTACATATATATATATATATATAGTAAACTTTTCATTATATATCATGCATGGCCTAGCTTGAAGTGATCCTAATTTAGTGTTCTTTAAATATAAACTTTGTTGTATATGTGCTAGGGTTTATATATCATAGGAACAACAACATATATTATTGATATTGTTTTGATATATGTGTTAGATATTAATTGGTAGGACATTAATTTGCATCAAGATTGAATAATGAAAATGACAACTAAATGCTTGGATTTAAGCTGTTACTTGATAAGCTACCTAAGATTAATTACATGAAAACCACACAATATATATATAAAGGTGATGTTAGGTCAAGATTTAAGCACTAATGTAGTAAACCCACAACTATAAACTTTAAGCCCCCACAAAGGCAGTTGTTAGGGCACATTGCCACCTAATTATTAATTTTCAAAAGAGATTTTTAATATACACTTCACAGTAATTAACCAACTGCAGTAGTATTTCTTAAACACCGAAAAAACACCAAAAACATGGAAAAAAAAATTCTCCCTGTCATGAACGCATGTGCACGTATACATTAATCAGTGTCCTATTTGTAATGTCTTACATTATAATAATCAGTTGAACATGATCTATGGTTAGTTCTAAAAACATTATTATGATAAGGAATGCATGGAGAGGATAAAAGGTAAAGAAATAGTGAGAGCATGCATGCATGCATGCATGAACTATGTGTAGGTCTTGTAGCTATAGAGTAGCTAATAAGCTAGCTAGCTAGCTAGCTTATATACTGTTTGTGCTAATGGTTACAGCTATGTGGTGAATGAGTATGTTGGGGAAGTGAGAGAGCTTGCATGTGAGATACTGGACCTAATTGCTCAAGGTTTGGGTCTCAAGGACTGTGGGGTCTTCTCTAGCATGATAAGGGACATTGACTCTGATTCTTTGCTTAGACTCAATCACTACCCTCCATCTTCATCTCCATTTCCATTTTCACGCAAGAGTACTACTAGTGGTACCAGTACAACAAATTACCCAACCAAGATTGGGTTTGGTGAGCATTCTGATCCACAGATCATCACCATTCTTCGCTCCAACAACGTCGCCGGATTGCAGATACTTTCCTCTTCCTCTGCCGGCTCTTTGTGGATCCCAGTCATGCCTAATCCGGCTGCATTCTGTGTCAATGTCGGCGATGTTCTTCAGGTGATCATCAAAAGATATATATATATATATATATATATGTGTGTGTGTGAATTTAAAAGTTGAATTATATATATGATTAGACATATCCAGCTGTGTGTGTATTTAAATCAATGTTCAAATGTTTGCATGATTGACATTACTCCCATTCCTCCTCCCCCACAAAATCTCTAGCATGGTACATTGTTTTATCATGTCATAGAGCCCACCGCCAGCTTTTATCAACAGTGCTATGTTTACATGCTTGCATGCATGCATGCATTTATGAATTATGAAACTGTTGATTAATATTTGAATGTTATATTTGTGGTGTTGAAGGCTATGACGAATGGAAGGTTGGTGAGTGTGAGGCATAGAGTTATGGCAAATAAGTCTAATGGAGCAAGGATGTCTACTGCCTTCTTTGGAGCACCACCTTTGCATGCATGGATCTCCCCAATGCCTGAAACAATCACAAGGTTTAGTCCTTGTTGCTACAAGTCCTTCACTTGGAGTGAGTTCAAGAAGGTCATGTACTCCCTTAGACTTGGCCATGACAGGCTTGATCTCTTTCGTTTAGATCACATTAATGATGATGATCACGATGATGATGATGATATTCTTCATATATATAAATGAATGCTTGAGTTGAGGTTTTTCTCTTTTTTTTTTTTCTTTGTTTAATTTTCATTTTAAGGTTTGATGATCCCAAGTTTTGTTGGTTTTTAACGGCTAATTGCCTCAAAAGCTTTTATGAGATGAGTAGATCATGTATATGTTTGTGGAAAACAAAGGTTAATTTATATTGTAGAACAAATTAATATATATGTATGTTCAATTAAGGGTGTATGATAAATATAAATATATCTAGTATATATTTGCCATCCAATGTTCCTAACAATGTGTGAATAAAATGACATTGGTTTATGAGAAGAATGAAAACATTTAATTATTTGTTTGGCAAATACTTCAAGAGCATATACAATCAAGGGGGTGCACAAAGATCATTAATGGCAGTCCGCCCATGCGTTCTCACTCAACTGATACGGGTTCAAGTTATAAGCTCCCGCCTAAAATGGGGACCCTAGTCAACAACCTCTGGGTCAATTGGCATTTGGGTCCCCTGTGAGGACGCTTCGCAAGTGGCGAGAGTTCGAATCCTCAGGGTGAGGTTGCATGTCTGAGAATTGTGAGCACGAACTGTGGGTGGTACCAGCGCCCATGTGTGCGCGGCCCCACAGGCCTCAGTCGAGGCATGCGCACGCCCCTGTCTTAGTTTAGCGGGCCCATTAGGGGTTTCGTTCTTCTTGACAAAAAAAAAAAATGGGGGACCCTTGCATCTCTATCTTACCCAATGGAGTAAGTATTAGCTGTTGGACCGAAAGCCGTTTGGTTTATTTATTTTTGTATCGTGTAAATTTATTTGTTACTATGTTATTCTAATTAATTTTCTATAATTAATATGATGGTTTTTATGAAAATATGTCTATTTTTCTATATCTTGAAAAAGTAATAATGTCTATTTTATTAATATGCATGTGTTAAAATTGGGCTTATTAATGTTATACAAGGGAAAAAAAAATTTGAAGGGATGCAGATGAGAAATATATAATAAAACGGAATTATTTGGTAGTATTTTTTTTTCTTTTTGGAATCTGTGATGCATGTTGGTAATTAATTAATAAAATCTAGTACGAAAATTAAATTAAATTATTATTTTTTTATAATTTTAAGAACAAAATTAAACACCAACTAGCTTAGACTTTGGGACAGTGGACTTTACTATATTTTTATAAAAAAATAAAAAATTTATCAGCCGTGCAATCATTAGTCGGACTAATTAATTCTTTTTTTAACTGAATAATAATTCACCATCCACCTAATCGCATATGTCCAACAAATACTAAATTTAAAAATATAGATTTATAAAACAGGATGAATATATAATAATTAAAAAAATAATGAGCAGTATGAAAAATAAAATAAACAAAAAAAGATAAACAAAAAAAGGACAAAGAAAAAGACAATCAAATACGTGTGGAATATGAAGACGTCTAGTCTTGGATCCAAAAAAACAAAAAAAAAACCAAAAAAGAAAGTCATTTTGCACACGTGGTCTTATCCTCAACCCGTTGACCACCGACTTTGACTTGTTGACCATCAAAGTCTTCGGTTTTTTTGGCGCCAAAGACTTCCTCACTCTCCCCGGCGGCGCCGGTGAGTGCTCCTCCCTTCCATTATCATCTTCTTCTTCTTCTTCTTCTTTTTTTTTAATATAAAAATTATTATTATTATTTAATCAACATATCTATATAATTCATCAAACAAAATAACAAGTGATTCTGATTCAAGCATGCCAACAATAAGTACAAGATAAAGCCAACAACCAAAAAAACAAAAACAAAAAAAGAAAAAAGAAAAAAAAGGGGAAATAATTATACTACAAATTAAGTTGCATGTTTGATATTGGTGCATATATAATTATTTGATTGAATTAATTCTAAAACTCATGCCCAACATTCCACAAGTTATCACTGATAATATGACCAGCATCCCACCACCTTTCTTCAATTTCATGGAGATCCATAAGCACACTTTGATCATTTCCACATCCACTAGTACTACTTGGACTAAGTAAGGACTCAGACCACAAGCATGAAGAAGAAGAAGAGCTCACCATCTCCTTCTCCTCCTCCTCCATCACCACTGAGCCCTTTTCTTCAATATTCTCTCCTCCATCTAAGCTCAAGTTAATTTTCCCTTGATTTACATCAAGTACTCCTCCTACTCCTCCATTAATGGAACTGTGATAAGTATTGCTACTACTGGATCCTGATCCTGCATGAATCCTCTCAAGAAGTCTTGGCATCCAAATATACTTCATAACATCCTTGAACTGCTTGCTATTCACATCACACTGTAACTGCTTTGCATGTTTCTGAACTCTAGTTCTCCAGTAATTCTTTATCTCATTGTCTGTTCTTCCGGGCAAGTGTTGTGCTATTTTAGACCACCTGAAACAATTTAAATTCAAACCATGCATTATCTATATAATTAATATTAATATGTATATACAACTTAATCCATTAATTAATTAAGCACTTACCTGTTTCCCCAGCGTGAGTGTAGTTCTAGTATGAGTAGTTGTTCTTCTGGTGTGATGTTTCCTCTCCGAACATCCGGCCGGAGATAGTTCAGCCACCTCAGCCGACAACTCTTTCCAGTTCTCTTCAATCCTGAACAAAGATCATATATATATGTATATTGATATTTTGGTAACTAGATAATTAATTAATTAAGTAATTAGATATATATATGTTAAATATATATGGACCTGCATGGCGAGCAAGAGAGTTCCAACGGCCTTCACCATGGTTGGAGATGTAGTTAATGAGAATGAAGTCTTCTTCAAGAGTCCAAGGGCCTCTTCTTAAGTCCATGTCTTCTTGATCACTTGGACGTGTAGGACTTCCAGGCCTGCAAGGCTTGCCATGAACCAATTCCATTTTGTTTCTCTTTCTTTCAAACTCTCACAAGAGTTTTGGCTAATTAGCTAAGTATCTAAAGAAAGAAAAAGGATAAAGAGGAGTTGTGATGGATTGAGATTGGATTGGACTTATGTGAGAAGAATATGAGAAGATGGTGGTGATGATGCTCTTATGTGTGTGTGTGTGTGTGTGTGTGTGTGTGTATTTATATGGACACAAATTAAAGAATAGAGACATGTGACTTGGTGAAGTCTTAACACGCTTGTGTAATTATTATTAACCTTTAATTAATTAATTAATTAGTTAGTTAATTAATCATGTTGACATAGTGATTTTGAAGTTTTCTCAATGAGAACATGGGTTATAAGGTTAGAGCTAGCCCCACACTTTGAAAGGATTTGTGCTTGTGATATTGAAAAAGAAAACGTCAAGTTTCAAGAGGAAATTAATGTTATTTGAGAAGAAAATTTTGGAGAAATTAATCAAATCCAAGATTAATAAGACAAGGACACGTCGGCTGTGATCTCTAGTAAACGAACACATGATGAGAGCTTGATGTCCATCCATGTGCTTGCTTGTTGATCTCTTTTGTCTACACTTTGATTTTCATCACACCCTTAATTTAAACATTTTTTTTAACTTTCAACTTGATGACTTTGATCAAATATTGGAATCTTTGAATTCCCATTTTGTCAAATGCTATGTAGCATTGAGTGAATGATTAATTCATTAATTAACTTATTATTATAAATTTAATTAAGAAGAAATTATATCAACTAAAATGTGTGGGTTTAGCTAGGATGATCACTTACAAGTCTTCATTAATGAGACAAATATTTAGGTGGTTAAGGTCCAAAAAGGAACAGTATTACTCAATTAACAATAATTAAAGTTGAGTCATCTTGTCTAATCTTAGTCTTAACTCTCCAGAAGCTTTTTTTTTTTTTAAACAAAAAAAAAACTATTTTTCCCCCACTGTGTTCCAAAAGGCAAGCAAATGTTATCCAACAAACCACTATGACATGTTCATATACTTTTCCTTCTTAATTTGAACATTATCCACCAATCAATCAAAATCATATTAAAAAAGATTATATGTGTATATTATTATTTTGATTAGTAAATTAATCAGAGTGATTATTAGTTAGTGGCTTGTTAGTTTTATTAATTTATGAAATGAAATTAAGATTGATGATATTTAGATGAGGTTGTTGATGGACTTGTTTGTCAATGAGAAGGATTAGTTAATTTGTTTATGATTATGGAATTGGTTAGGTTAGGGGAATAAGTTGAACATTGTAAATCATATGCTAATATTATAACAAGGATCAAGTAATTGACACATTGAATAATGAGCAATGGTAACACTTTCTTTGAAACCATACAAAATGATATAATTAATTAGAGGAATTTTTAGACAAATCCAAGAACATGATACACATTGTACCAATTTTCCACAACTTTATTGTATTAAAACCATACAATGTTTACATGGCAATACATGTGTTAGTTTGAGATCATGTAAAAAGAATTTTTTTTTTCTTCATAGGATAGCTCAATTCTTTTCCTTTTTGAATTTTTTTTTAATTTTATAGAGCAATTTTAGTAAATCTTTAATATCACACATGAGTATGAATTTTTTAGAACCCTCAAAGCCCAGCCTGTCCTTAATTTGCTTTTTTTAATTTCTCCCTCTCTTAATTTCTTTAACAAAAGAAAAGCTCATCCTAACCTTTGTTTTTGTTTTTTTTTTAACTTTAAAACTCAAGAAGTACACTTTTTTTTTTAAAGAAAAAGAAAAGAAAGAAACTCAAAAGCATTTTAAATTCTCACTCTGTTTTAAAATCAATCCACATAACTCTTGAGTGTTATATAATTAGTTAAAAAATAGGAGAGTTTTATGAGTTTAATTATTTTTCAAAAGATTTAAGAGGGTGTAAGATGAAATTATATATATATATATATATATATATATATATATATATATATATGAGAAGAAAAGTTTGCTGCCGTGTTGAATGTGGACACTGGATAGCCACACAAAATATAGTTTTTAATTAAATATACAAATCCTTCTCATGCGCATGAAGCATCTTAGAGAGTGACATCCACTAATTATTTCATTCTCTTTGATCTCTTTACCATGATTAGAACCCCTTTAATTAATAAAACACTCCATACTTCAAAGAAAATATTCTAACAATGTGTTCTCTTTATATATCTTTTAATTTTGGTTGGAAGGAGTTTATAAAAAAGGAAAGCAAATAAATGAAGCAACCATGGATGTATTGAAAGATCATTGTCATGTACTTTCTATATATTGTGTTATATTATGTGAACTTTATATCCTCCACCTATGTCTTCTCTCATTGTTACCAAGTTAGCTAGAGAAGTTTATATGGACTTGTATGAGTGGCCACCATCACCACCATGTGTCATTAAGGTGGCATATATAGTTGGGAGAATTTTTTCTTTTCATTTTGAAATATATAGTGATCATGCCATCTCTATATCAAAGAGTTGTGTCCTAGGACTCCACATGATCAATTAATGGAGAACTTGATGTACTGTTGATGTTTGTGCATGTTAAGCATTCATTCATTCATTCATTCATTCATTCATTCATTCATTCATTCATTCATAGATGATAATGATCCAAGTGGGGAATGAGATTGATCTTAGTGGACATGTAAAGCTTTTGAGATTAAGACATATATGAATATATCCTTCTAATCTTTCATTTTTTTTTTTAATTCTATAACTTATTTTATTGCGAAGATGATTTTTTTTTTCAAATATATATGTTGTGTTTTCTCTTTTTATTTTCTATTTTTGATAGAAAACTTTTATGATAAGAATTTATGTCACTTTAGTAGTTTTTAAAATTTTGAAATTATTTCTTTTTAACTATTCTGAAGATTTTAGAGAGTTATAGTTACAAATTAAGAAGTCAAAGTGTTTCTTATAAAACCAAAGAATTTTCAAGGAGTATATATATATATATATAAGATTGTGTTTTAGATTTTCTTTAAAAAAAAAAAAGAAAGAAAGAAAAGAAAGAGGAAAGGAAGAGATCTGGTTTGAAGGAATTTGGAATAGAGATATGGCAAAGTTGGAAGAGATGTCTTGAGTTGTGGCAATGACTTAGCTTGGTGCATGCATAGAATCTATCACTCTTATAGAACTTTCTAGCCACCACCATCATCTTTCTTCTTCTTCTTCTCTCTCCTTTGGAATCTTTTAGCTTCCTCCCCTCTATCATATGTATAATTACACATAGGATGCTTACCTCATTAATTATTATCTATATCATGATACCTTTTTGCTTAATCTAAATTATTCCCACAAAATGGACCTTTACAAACAAATTATATATATATATATATATAGTGACACTTTGATTATAATTTTAATTTTGTATGACAAATATGTTGGTTAACATGGTCCATAGTCTCACATCGCCTGCGGGAGCCAATTCCCCCTAGTTCATATACCCTTATCAAATCTTCCCCTCAACTGCGGTTATAGAGGAGTTAGGGTGGTGGGTTCCTATCTAACATGGTATCAGAGCTTAGGTATCTAGGGCTGTGCTGTGGCTAGGACCTTGGGTCCCACATCCGCTGTGGGCCCAGAGGGGGTGTTGGGACGCAGTGGTTAACATGGTCCATAGTCCCACATCGCCTGCGGGAGCCAATTCCTCATAGTTCATATACCTTTACCAAACCTTCCCCTCAACAGCTGTTATGGAGAAATTAGGGTGGTGGGTCCCTATCTAACAAAATAAACTAAACAATCCGATTCAAATAAAGAAAAGTTATTATATGCATTTCAATTTTAGTTGATCAGGACTTAACACTTACACAACCAACTGATGACATTCATATATTGTTTGTGTCCGTGTTTCTTCATGTGCACGTACCAATAAAGATTTTTTTTTACTATAATACCGTATGGATGTAGATTGCTTCCAAGACTTAAATACGTATAGTTTCATTATTAATATATTAGCCAACATTGTGAAACACTAAAAACATACATGTATTACTTGTATTTTAAACATATATTTGAGATGGGTGAAAGTAAACAATTTTATAAAATTATCTTTTTTTAATTTTTAAAAATATTTTTTACTTAAAAACTAAAAATTGTAGTTTCTAAAAAACAAAACCAAGGCAGTATTTTTACTGTTTATTATTTATTTATTTTTCCCCTTAACCTAATTCAAGTATTTACCATGAAAATATTTTAAATAAAATAATTGGTTCTTTGTATTTTTAGAAAAAAAAATCCAAACAGGTGCTTAATATTAGTATACTAAAATTATCTTTATATATTTGGGCTTTGCCTTTTCGTAATACTAACTTGCTCTTTTTATTTTTAATTAAAAATGTTATTATGTATATATATATATAGGTAATATGTTATCTGCAAATGTCTTTAGTACTGTAATCTAAAGATGTTTAATGATAGTTGTTAAATTATTATCTAACAACTATTACTTATATGAGCATCGTCCATCGGTACTATTATTTATTGTTTGATATTGTTTAGTATTGTTCATTATTGTGCAGTATTGTTTGATATTGTTTAGTATAATTATGTTTTATTTATTATGTATAAAAACTTTAAATGCAAACCATCAAACTCAAGGAATCAAAACATGCAAATAAATCCTAGGAAGAGAACCACACAGCCTCTCATTCACTCACAAGAGAAATGAGTGGCCACCTTTATCTCATCATTTTCTCTTTTTTTCCAAATAATTGAAACTCAATGAATCACAAAAAAAAAGAAAAAAGAAATAGAGCTAAAAAATAATCAGCAAAAATGCAAAGCAGCACTGCAACTTTAGCCTCCCAATTCTCTCCCCATTTTCATCCTCTTCCCAAGACATTATGTAGTTTGAAAAACTGTAAGATTACCAAAACTCTTAAGCAAACATGGCCACCAATTTCTCTCTCCTTGTTTGCCTCTGGCTTTTTCTTAGGACCTCTTCTTGATGCCATTCACTCAAGAGTTAACCTTCAAACATATCACAATGGATCACTTCATATTGGCCCTCTTCATACCAACATTTGGGTATATATATATATATATATTTAAAATTTTCATTTTATTTATACTGCATCATCTTCATCTTCTCATGTCTTTGTTTCTCAGGTTCCTCCAATGCTTGGAGCTTTTTACTGCACTGTGGGTCTATTACAGCTCCTTTTGGATGAAAAGAACCCTCCTGAATCAAAGGAAACAAATGGGAATTTAATTGGGAAAACAATAGCATCACTGATGTATGTATTTAATTCTCTCTCACTCTCTCTCTCTCTCTATATATATATATAGACATGTTTGTGTTAATCTTATTCATAACTATAAATTAATTATCTTATTATCAGAACACTTACACTGTTCACTGAGTTGAGTGCTGAGATGTATAAAGCTGGAGTTAGAGATGATGTGGAAGCCTACACACTGTTTGTTCTTGCAGAGCTTGCATGGTTTTTCTTGGATGGAACTAGAAATGGCTTTGCATTGGCTTCTTTAGTTGGTGTTTCTTGTCCACTTCTTGAGATTCCATTAATTAAGTGAGTATCTATATAATAATCTCTTTCTTTGTTTCTTATTTTGTGTTCTAATAATTAGTGTCTTTGTTTCTGATTTTAGGATCTTTGATTTGTGGCATTACAGTAATGCTGACATTCAAATATTTGGCGAGGTATATATACTGTTTCACTTCTCATTAGATATAAATTATCTATGGATTCAAAAAAAGGTTTTGGTTTGCAGGGTTTGATCCGTTGGACAGCCACCTGTTATTTTGTATACACACCATTTTTGATCAATTTATCACGACTGATAAAATCAGCTATCGATGGTGCCGATGACAGAGATCAGGCATCGGAGTAATCTTGATTTCATAAGAGTAGAGTTTATGTAATTAAAGTGAAGAAATAAATTGATTCAATCCTTTGTGCAAAGTTACATAATAAATGTCTGGATGAACAAAACACAAAGAAGTTTTAGATACGGTGAAATGAACAAGGCATGAATGAATTCATCGGCCCAAGAGCGCAACTCGGTCTTTCTGGATGGCTTGAGAAAGGTTTAGGTCAAAAAGTTCACACCGGATCGGCATTTCCATCTCATAGAATGGATTCTTCAAAACATAATCTGTGTATAGCTCATAGATAACTTTAAGCAGACTTTCCATGTGTTGTGCACCAGGTTCGCAAACGACAAAGAATTTAGTGCCTGTTGAAGATACATGGAACAGATCAATATAGGAGCAATTTGGTTCATCAAACACCAACGCAAACGAAACACACCTTTGATAACATGAGCAACATAAGAAAAAATAAATCATAAAATAGCAGAAATTTAGCAAAATTATAAAAAAAATTCAGATTGATTTATTGGTTCTTGACAGACTAAGAAGACTTGGAGCTTGCAAGAGATTGTACAGTCATTTGTTATTCCATTATTTCAGGAAAAGAGAAAACATTCAAGAGAAGAAAAGAAATAGGAATTCCTCACAAACGCATGAACCAGCACACAAGTGAGGCTCAAATTTATTAAATAAGATACATAGCTAAGAAATTAAATCCAATGGGCACTAGTGAATGATGATACATTCATTTCTTTATCTATGCAATACAAATTAGAAACTGTTCAGGCACATTCTTGGAATGTTTATAAATAGAAGATACTAAGCATTTTGTCGCCCAAATTATGTATAACATATAAATACTAACAAAAATTTACTGGCTTAATCACAACCCAAGTAGAAGCCAGCCATAAACAAGAAACATAACTTAGAAAGCATAATAATTATTTTTACTTTGCAGTATATAAGCAATAATCCACTTGTAAACTCACCTAAAATTTGTTGAATCTTCATAATGGAAAAAAAAATTATTAAGGACTGGTCGAAGGCAGCCCATAAAACACACCGTAAAAAGAAAAAAAAAACTAGAACATAAATATATGATTTTCTGATAGATAATCCAAGCCAAATATCGAACTTTTCAAGGATTAGGCTAAATATCAAAGACAACCATCACAATGAAAAAAAAAATACAGCCCTAGTTTTTAGTTAACAATGGTAAGAAATCAAACTCAAATAAACTAATGGATCTTACAGCCAATAAATTCAAAAGAAAAAGGAAACAATCACTACCAGTTAAAAAAAAATCAATCATATTGCTACTATATGTTAACAATTATAAGAAAAAAAAAATCATATTTTCATTTCTATTTTCACCAATTCCACTTGGTGACTTGCATATAAAATAAATATGAGTCTTCCCATCAAACAACAAAAACAATAGATTTAACAAAGTAGTTCACCAGTCCAAATGATTCCTGAAAACTTAAAGTAATTCAAATGCCAGAAACAAAAAAAATGGTACAAATTATAATGATTAAGGCATATATAGCAGGTTATATATAAATCAAAACAACTTCAACAAAATCACAGAAAAAAAAAAGAGTACCAGTGAGGGATTGGAAGCAATGGAGATCGAAAGTATCGGCCTGGAGGAGCTCGATGCCGGTGCAACCAGCGGTGGGCGAGAGCTGCTGAGCAATCGCATGCATCGAATGCCACAAACTGGCCAATCTCAAGCTATCGTTGGTGTCCATTCGACCAGATGATCCATAATCCTTTGAACATCACCAATCCTCTTTTTCATATCAATATTCAAACGAAAAATTCCCAAAAAAAAAAAAAAATTGAAAACCCTAAGATTCGATTCATGAGATACGAATTAAGAAATTGAATACCTTGTAGAAGATCAACCCACCGGATTTGCTGATGATGAAGAGGCTGTAGATCGCCGCCATTGTTCTCCTTCTCCTTTGGTTCTCTTCCCAATTGAGAGCGGGGATCTCAAGCTGAAATCACCCTGGTTGTTACCGGGTCGGATCTACCAAAAGATCCGAATTCGAAAGTGCACATCGGATCCGGGTTTAAATCCAATAAGAGAAAATCGGATCCCAGATCTAAAGCTGTGGTATATATAATCTCTCTTTGCTTATGTAAGTCTTAAATGCATATTTGCATTCATGCATGCACAAATATTATTGTTTAGGTCTTATACCGTGAAATAGTTATATTTACCAAAATACCCTATGATCCTTCTTTTTCTCTAAATACCTTTAACATTTTAGCAAGTGAAAAAATAAGGGTAAAACAGTGCTTTAAGAAAGCTCTTGATGGACTTCTGATTGTAGAGGTGTCTATATATATATATATATATAGAGAGAGAGAGAGAGAGAGAGAGAATATTATTTTGTGCATATGTATACATAATACATTTATACCATTTTAGCAAGTGAAAAAATTTAAGAAAATTATTGATAGACTTTTGATTGTGCAGGTCTGTTTATAAAAACTTTGTGCATATATATACATGTAGGTCAGGACCGGTCAGGTGGGTGGGGTTGGTGGTGGAAGGATGGCAATGGGTAGAGTTTTCGTAAAGAATATGTCTGTATTTTAAAAAGTATTCTGTTACTATCCCCCATAACTTTTAGATAACAACTTTAATCTTTATACTCATTCACATTATCTACAGTTTAGTTAATCAATAACCACATCTTCATGATTACCTGAGTATAGATAGCAAATTAAAATATGCATATCATCAAAGAAGCCATCAATTAGACATGGATAAAAACCAATAAAGTGAAAATATGAACCATATATGTGATAGAACCATATATATCATCAAACAAGGACTCGAACGTTGTAATTATACAAACACTCAAAGCCAACACCCAAATAATTATAACAAATCTTAAGAAAACTCTGGTCATACATTAACATGATGTATTCTAGGCTCTGTAAGACTTTTAAAGCAAAGGGATTAAGAGGGCAGCTCTGAAAATTATATTAAAAACAAGACCCAAATATTATCTGCTGCTTAAAGAACCGCGGGCACCAGGATTTTCTAAGCCTGCAAGATAATCAAGAGGTAACTAAGCATCAACCACATTAACGTAGAGAGTTGTATAATTTATCATGAATACAAGCTTAAACCTTGCTGGCTATGTTGTTTGAGAGCCACTCCAATCCCTCGTACAGCCCTTCTCCAGAAGTGGCACAGGTGCTCTGGATGTACCTAGACACAATGTAAAGAGAGTTATTTGCACTCGTTCTCATAAATGAGAAAGTTCTAAAAGAGAAAGAGAATTATATTGTTCATTTCTTACCAGTGTCGTTGGCGGAGGGAATGCAGGCCAAGCTTATCGGTAATCTCTGCAGCATTCATTGCATTTGGAAGATCTTGTTTGTTTGCAAAGACAAGCAGAACAGCATCTCTCAACTCATCCTGCATTTGAAACCAATTTCAACACAAAAGCGAGCATTGCACGCAAAGAAAGTACAAAGTCCAAGAAGTGACTGGAGCAGCATGCACATCACCGTTAGCCTTAAGCATTTCAAAAATGCCATATTGCCTAAAATAAGCTTTATAACATCAAACTTATGAACTCACCTCATTCAACATTCTGTGAAGTTCATCTCTAGCCTCCACAACGCGATCACGATCATTACTGTCGACAACAAATATGAGGCCTTGGGTGTTCTGGAAATAATGTCTCCACAAGGGTCGGATCTGCCATATCAGGAATGAGAATAATACTGAATATGATTTTTGAGCCTTATCATGTAGTGGATTCGTATCACTCCATATAGATCATAATTATTTTCATTCTATTTCTGTTCATTATATAAAGGAACAAATAAAAGTCATAAAACAAGAGCTGCAAATACCTAATAGCATCACACAAGGATAGTTGTCGTGCTTATAAATGCTAGAATTTTTACTTTTCTATTTCCATGATATCCAAAGATCTCTACTTTGGTAGATTTTCTCCCATTGGCTGATTGTAACATCAACTTTGAAAGGAAAATGTATTCCTTTTCAACAGAAATTAGAGGATTGCTACCTCGTATATAATTTTTTACTTAATTTATTTCAACATAATTTCTTGGATGAACCCCTTCAGCAACATCAAAGTCCAATGAAATGTTAAAAACAGTTGGTGGTAATTAACTAGCATCACTTCACTTAATACTGTATAAGAAAATGCAATGACAAGATGGATTTCAGTAGGCTTATTTGCAAGACTCGAGAAAACAACTTCCGGTGTTTGAAGCATAATTTATGACATTCAATACCTTGTCCTGACCACCAACATCCCAGACTGTGAAGCTAATATTCTTGTACTCCACTGTCTCCACATTAAATCCTGTGAAGGCAAAATAATAATACTAATTATATTAAATAATGAATTATATATACATATATATATATATATATATATCAAATATCATCACGCACAAAAGAAAAGAAATAAAAAGAAAAGAAAATAAGCATCACAAGTCTAAGAAAAGAATTTCCTAGATTAGAACTTAATATATGTATATATATAGAGTGTGAATTCATATAAAATGATAAAAAAAAAATGGATGTTTGACGACTTACAAAGAATATAAGTACTCATGATCAAAACATGCTTGACATTGACTAGTAATTCAGCACTGAGACCTCTGACTCGACCTTACTGACACATTTGTTTTAAGAAAAAAAATGGTTTTGACCCAAAGGTTCTTTAGAAACTTTAAGCTTTGAACCAATCCAGGCAAAATAAGGAAAGCTAATAAAGATATGAACCTTTTCCAGTGGGTGTAGGTGTTTTGTGCACACACACTGACACAGGTCTCATGTAGCACACAATTTACAGGAATAAATTAGCAAGGTTTCATGAAACATAAATGTACTTAAAACCGATTACAATGGGTGAAACTCGAATGCAAACAAAATTGCTCTTCTAAACAACCCCATAGAACACGTAAAACAGATGGCAAGCTACGATACAGGGAAACTAATGAGAATTAGGAATCCATTATTCACTATAAAAAGCCAACAACTAAAGTGAAATCCACCTTAGCCTATATAACACATACCAATGGTTGGGATGGTGGTAACAATCTCTCCCAGCTTCAACTTGTACAAAATGGTGGTCTTACCCGCAGCATCAAGACCGACCATAAGAATACGCATCTCTTTCTTGGCAAAAAGCCGGCTGAAAAGCTTGGTAAAGGAAAGCCCCATCTTGATGTCTGAAACACAAATAAAATCCATAACAAATGAGCAATGTCTTCATCAATTCATTCACAAACAGACAATGTATAAAAAAAAAAAAAAAACAAGACTCTATAAAGAATCCGTAACAAATGAGCAATCACAACACACACAAATCCATGAGCGCAAATCGGAATGTAATCGACGATACTTGAAATTAAAGATAAATAATAATTAAATAACCAAACAGAAGCCACCGATCTACGGCATCAACTCATCATTCAATGGGCAAACCACAAACCAACAGATCCATTCAGCACTTCAAAATCATCCTCTAGGTCAAATCCAGATTCCAGACGAAACCCAAAGACTAGAAAAACTATAGAATTTCCTGACAAGACGACCAATGGATCCCTAATTTTCAATCAAATGATCAAATTCAACAACGTATTCGACCCAAAAACCAAGTATTGAAAGGAAAAAAACCTAATGAATTCAATCCAAGGAGAAGCGAATTACTCACGATTGAGAAGCAAAGCGAGCGCGTAGATCTTCGAGCCCTCTTCGCTCTCTCGACCACGAAATCGAATAGAAATGAAGTACATCGGTTAAAAAGAAAGTAATCGAGAGTTAACGGCGTGACATCACCGTCAAGCGAGGACTGGTCATTTAGCCACGTTAAGTGACGGTGCCATTGGTCACCGTTACTCTATCGCTTTGAATTGAAGGCCGGACTTGGTCAACCTTGTGACCTGTTTCGTGTGTCCCGATGCCGTCCATCAGTGATCGGACGGTCCAAATTTTCCATCTAGAAGAATCTAACACAAATAGAACGAATGGAATTTGTGGGGAATTTTGAAAAGAATACGCCTAAAAAATACTCCACAAAAGAAAATATGAGAATATCTTTAAAAAAACAAAAACTATTCAAAACCACTATTTTATTATTCATTGTCATTCCTCAAATTTCAAAGTTATATATTTTGGCCTTGCTGTCACGGTTGTAATTCTTCACAATTTATTATATCAAATCACAAGAAATAAAAAATAAAAATAAAAATTTATCGAACCTAACAATACCTTAGAAAAAAATAAATTTATTTTTAATGATTGCTTTTTTAATTTTTTGATTATAATTAAAATTAATTACATGTGTTTTCTTTTTCTATCCCAAGTACTAATAATTAAAATAACCCCCACATCTTTGGCTCACTCATCTTCGACATTAATAATCGAATCCTTTTTATTAAAACCAGTCAAGTCACCTAATTAATCAACTCAATTCAATGCAATTTAGAACAAAATACCTGACTACTAAGTATGATTTCATGAGATTTATTAATACTTAAGGTGCGCTCATTGGTTTAGCCCCAATTTAATTCTAGTAAAATAGAGGTGTTTCTGTAAAATTAATTTAATTCCAATGCTAGTGCTTCATTTATATTTATTAAAAAATAAATAAAAAGATTATAATATCATCAATGTTTATAATATGTAGGATGGAATGATGGAGTGATGCAAGAGGATCAAGTTGATAAATAATTCATGAGAACAATGAAGTGGAATATTGGGTTCATCCACAAAGCGCACCAATATTATAGGTCCTTTCAGCACAAGCATAAGCATTTAACCAATTCAGTGGAATGCGATACGGCATCCAATAAAGAGCTAGTTTGGCTACTGTAATCAGCACTTGGAATATAAATAAATATAAATTATATAATAATTTCATTTGGGCCATATGTGAGTGTTCTGTTAATGTCCGCCAATGACTTATATTATATATATATGCCACATCTGTTAGGGACAAAATCTATGCAAGTCTTTCAAAACTGTTGGATTACTATGGGACCTCTCCTAATAAAAATAATATAATAATTTCACCGGGGTCCACATAACCCTTCCTCTCTTGCCGTTGTATCTTTTTCTTTTTATAATTTACTAAAATTATGAGCAGGGATGCAAGTGCAATGGAGAATTTTCGTTTTCCACGGAGACCATCCAATTGGAGAGATTATCCAAATTAGTCCCCTTCAATGTGAGAAATGGGGAAAAGCCCTCGACTAACGGGGCTGGAGCGTTATTTCCCACCCTGTGGAGATCTCCGTCTCACTTCTCATGGGATTCCCTGATTTTTTCAAATATATATATATATATATAGTTCATATGATTAATTTTATTTTTTTAAAAAAAAATTAATATTAGAATAATAAGGTAAATTTAATTTTTAATTTTGATATTATACTTATAATTTTATTTATTATTGAAGACGGAGCTATCATACCAAGATGCTAGTGGCAGTGGATTCTCAATCTAAATGATTTGAAGAATGAAAAAAAAATATAAAATTGATGTACTTGTTTTTGTATTATGAATTTTATTAATGAAATTGTACGTTTAATTTATTTTTAAATTTTGTGTTATTTATAATAATTAGTTTGTTGCTTCATCATATATTATATTATGTTTATTTTGAGAAATATTTTGTATATGTTTTTATTATATTTGATGTGTATATAAATATGTTACAAAAAACAATTGGTGAGGCAAGATTCCCCGATCCCATGGGAAGGGGGATGGGGATAGGGATCCCATTCCCCGTCCTGCCCCGTCTAGCCCCACTTACATTCATGGGAAGTTTCGTAGATGACATATAGCTATATATAACAGATTTCATATTGAAGAAGTAACTTGATAAAGGGTGTTTATAATAATGAAATAATATCAATGGTTTTCTGAAATTTACCACTGAAGGAATATATAAATATGTGAGGGGTTATACGAAAAAGTCACTGGAGTAGTGAAGCAGTTCGTTCCCGCCGATTTCAGATAGACAAAAAAAAAGCGGGGGAAAGCATGCGGTTTCCGCCGATCCGGTTCCGGCAGTCATGCACGGCGGAGATCTTCGCCGCCAACCGCCGTATTAATCACTACGCACGGCTCGGTCAGATCGATGTCGCACGCCGGGTGTTCGACGAAATGCCAGAGCGCAGCATAGTCTCCTGGAACTCCATTATCGCCGCCCACTTTCTCAACCACCAGCCTCACCGTGCTCAACACCTGTTCGATCGAATGCCCCAGAGAAATGCTGCCTCTTGGAATGCTATGATCTCCGGTTACATCAAAGCCCAACGTCTTGACACTGCACGCAAGGTCTTCGACTCGATGCCCCAGCGAAATGTGGTGTCTTGGACCTCCATGATCCATGGTTACACTCAAGATGGATTGGTCTCTGAGGCTGAGAAGCTTTTTTATCAAATGCCAGAGAAGAATGTTGTCTCTTGGACTGTGATGCTGGGTGGGTTGATTCAAGACGGTCGGATTGATGATGCAAGAAAGTTATATGATGAGATGCCTGAGAAAGATGTTGTCGCTAGAACGAGTATGATTGGTGGATACTGTCAGGCTGGCCAAATGCAAGAAGCACGCGAGATATTTGATCAGATGCCAAAGCGAAATGTGATAACTTGGACTAATATGATATCAGGTTATGTGCATAATTCACATGTGGATGTTGCAAGGAAGCTCTTTGAGGTGATGCCGGAGAGAAATGAGGTGTCTTGGACAGTGATGTTGACCGGGTACACGCAGACCGGGAGGATCGATGAGGCTTTTGAATTTTTTAAGAGAATGCCGGAGAAGTCGGTTATTGCATGCAATGCAATGATTCTTGGGTTGGGACAGAATGGGATGGTGGTTGAAGCGAGGAAGGTGTTTGATCAGATGATGGAAAGAGATGATGGCACATGGAGTGCGATGATAAAAGTATATGAGAGGAGTGGATTCGATCTGGAAGCTCTTGATACTTTTGGATTAATGCAGAAAGCCGGTTTTTTTCCAAATTACCCTTCGATCATTAGCATCCTTGCTGTTTGTGCTAGCATGGCGATTCTTGATCATGGGAGGCAAGTTCATGAGGTGATGGTGAGGTTTCATTATGATGCTGATGTGTTTGCTGTTTCAGCTTTGATAACAATGTATGTAAAATGTGGTAATCTTGCAAAGGCTAAGAAAGTTTTCGATATGTTTGATTCAAAGGATGTTGCAATGTGGAACTCAATGATAACTGGGTATGCGCAACATGGCTTGGGAGAGGAAGCTTTAGGTGTTTACTATGATATGAGGGAGGTTGGTATGCTGCCAGATGACATTACATTTATTGGGGTTCTTTCTGCCTGTGGCTATACTGGTATGGTCAATGAAGGAAAGGAAGTTTTTGAATCAATGAGATCAGATTCCTTAGTAGAGCCAAAAGCAGAGCACTATGCTTGTATGGTTGATTTGCTAGGCCGAGCAGGTCATGTTGATGAAGCATTTGATATGGTGAAAAATATGCCCGTTGAAGCTGATGCTGTTGTTTGGGGTGCTTTGATGGGGGCATGCAGGATGCATATGCATTTGGACATAGCAGAGATAGCCGCTAAAAAGCTTCTTTGCTTGGAGCCAAGAAATGCCGGTCCTTATATATTGCTTTCAAATATTTATGCTTCGAAAGGGAGATGGGAGGATGTTGCAGAGCTCCGAAAAGTTATGAATACACGAAATGTGAGCAAATCTCCTGGATGTAGCTGGGTTGAGGTTGACAAAAAGGTTCATATGTTCACCTTGGGAGACTTGCTCGAACATCCTGAGCATGTCATTATTCTTGGCATGCTAGAAAAGCTAGATGGGTTGTTAAAAGAGGCTGGATATTGTCCGGATGGGAGCTTTGTTCTCCATGATGTTGATGAGGAGCAGAAGATGCATAACTTGCGATACCATAGCGAGAGGCAAGCAGTGGCTTTTGGGCTTTTGAAGATCCCTGAGGGAGTGCCGATTCGAATTATGAAAAATCTTAGAGTTTGTGGGGACTGTCATGCAGCAATAAAGTTAATTGCAAAGATCACAGGGAGAGAAATCATCTTAAGGGATGCCAACAGATTTCATCATTTTAGGGATGGCTCTTGCTCCTGCAAGGATTATTGGTGACTCAGGGGACTTGCTTCAACATCTTCCTCTCGAAATTTTCTATGGTAAATGTAACTACACTGCACCTGTTTAATACATACTAGTTACTTTTTGAGTAACTAAAATCATAAACATAATTAAAAAGGATTGCCTTCCAACAAAAGCAAATTGGCTGATGAGAATGGAAGATATTTACTTTTACCAAGTTCATTGACCTTCGATTTGCACATCACTCTTCTTTCGGCCCTTCTTGATGACCAGTGGTAATGTTCTAGTATTATATTTGTTTCTAGGTTAATAATTGCCATTGTGACTCCTAAGCATCACTGAGTCTTAGATGCAAATCAAACATGCACACCTGATTCAACCCAAAAATTGAAGCTAATATATAAGGTGAGAGACTTAGGCTTATATTTAGTTGTCAAATTAGCCAATGCGGGAACATTAGTTACTCTAATACTAAATAAAATTGAAGACGATTATTAATTACAATTTTCTTTGTCATGTTAGAATAATATTAGCTAAAACAAAAGTGCCATGCCTTTAATGGATTATTTTCAATGTTGCAATAGGCATACCTTCTTTCTCTTGGGTTGACTTGCCAAAGCCAACCAAGAAGCAACTGGGCGTACAGTTTATTGAACTCTTTCATCATCTTTTGGTCTATACTCAAGACCACCATTATATTTCACATGGCACCAATTGGTCGTACTGTTGCATGCAGCACATGGACAATAAAGTCAATGTGTAAAAGGGTCAAGAGCTACACTAGAAGTCACTCCAAGTTAGGTGTCCTTTGCGCTGAAGTTCTTCCTATGATGCAGAATCAAGAATCTATCTAGATTGGAGAGTTGCTAAGTTCATCTACATCTGCACCGAAATAAAGTACTATTTGATCGGTTTCTGTCGGTTAAAAGCACTTCTGGATTATGGGAAATGGGATCTGATCAGGGTCTATATTTTGTGCTTCCAAGTTGCTGAAGAATGGGCTGTGTCAGAGTAAAGAAAAAGCAATTGGCCAAGTGTCTGTAGTTTAATCTTGAGGGAAGTCTACTCTGTCTGTCTTTTCCAAATTGTTAATTCCTGGGTGTAGTGGCACTACTACAAAGAAACTACAACTGTCTCACTTGCATGTGCTTCCATGATTTGATAAATTGATGCATTTCCAAGTCTAGACAATTGCGGAGAGTATAAGACTGACAAACAAGGTAAAAGAGATATAGTACTGAAGCTCAAATAGAGCACAGTTTGTGAACATGGGTGTGGAAGTTGGAGGAAGGTCTAAATGTCTTCCCAGGTTTCAGCTGGAGACTATTGTTTTGGTGTTTCTGATTTCTCCTTCCTCTATCAATGGGGCTAAATGCATTCTCTTCAACTTTGGAGACTCAAACTCAGACACTGGAGGGCTCATGGCTGGGCTTGGCCTCTACCTTGGTCCACCGGCTGGTCGACAATTCTTTAACCGGACTACCGGCCGGTTCTGTGATGGCCGACTATACATTGACTTCCTATGTATGTGCCCTTCTCTCGTTTTCTTTATTTTCTTTTTTTCCTTGAAGTTCTTTCAGCCAAACGTGTGTTACTCTGACTGCTCACTACATTGGCCTTATAACTCTCTCCCTAATGTATATTCTATGAAAGCCTTATGCAATGAGCTGTCTTGGTTGTTACTGAATCCGATAGTCTATAGTCCCATACTTTAGGGCACAAGTCATTCCCCGGAATTGATCCTTAGGATTATCATCTGAGGCAATCTAGTTGATAACCAAGCTGTCGGAACATCTTTAGTGTGACTTTTCTTTTTCCCCTTCTTGATCTTAATTTGATTACTAAATTGCAGGTGAAGGTTTAAAGATAAAATTTTTGAGCCCCTATTTGGAGTCATCAGGTTCAGACTACACAAACGGAGTGAACTTTGCCGTGGCTGGCACCGGTACTGAAGCAAGTGTCATTCCCTTTCCATTGTCCACTCAAGTTCTTCAATTCCTTCACTTCAAAAATCGCACCCGAGAACTCTTTCCTCAAGGTATATTATTTCTTTAGTTTTTTTTTTTTCATTATTTGGAAGATAAAATATAATTAAAGAGCTATTTCTGTTAACATTAAGTAAAAGTGTAGCAAACAAAATTCAGCATATCTTTGGTACTGGCATTATGCAGGATTGGGATCAATGATCGGTGAAAAGGGCTTTCAGAATGCTGTATACTCGTTTGACGTGGGGCAAAATGATATTGCCACACCCTTCAATGCCAACTCAAGCTACTCACAAGTCATTGAGACAATTCCAGCTATTCTTTCTAGGATCAAAGATGCAATTCTGGTCAGTTTATCTCGTGTATTTTCAAATCCTATCATCTCTTCAACTAATGTTTACAAATGTATGAGAATCATGAACTTCATGATTAAGACTTAGATTTTGTTATATAAACGCAGAATATATATAACAATGGAGGGAAGAAGTTCTTAATCTACAACACTGGACCCTTAGGCTGCCTGCCGCAAAAGCTTGCACTGCAACAGCAAATTTACAGCGAGCTCGACGCATATGGTTGTCTTGCAGCTCACAACAATGCTAGCAAAGCTTTTAACACTGGTCTGAGTGTCCTCCTTGATCAACTGAATTCTCAATATACCAATGCAACATTTGTTTATGTCAATATATTCAGAATCAAGTATGATCTCATCGCCAATCATACCAGATACGGTGAATCCCTTGCCTTGATTATCGTCTCCGATAGAAATGGGAATGGTGGAAGGCTAACTGATCTTCTTCTTTACTGAATTTTATTTTAACAGGTATTGACAATCCATTAATAGCTTGTTGTGGATTCGGTGGACCTCCATACAATTATGTTTTCAGAAAAACTTGTGGTGAACCAAATGTGCAGCCATGCTCCGACGCTTCTCGATACCTTAGCTGGGATGGAGTTCACAATACTGAGGCCGCCAATTTGATAATTGCTTCCAAGATTTTGTCCGGAAAGTACTCAAAGCCCGAGATCAAGTTAAAGACCCTCTGCAAAGCCTGATTCCAATCCTCTAACCATTCAACTTGATAAACTGATCACACCATTTGCGATAATGTTAAGACAAATATGTTTTGGTTTAAGAATGAAGGTTGTTTTTGTGAAGCAGATATACTGTTTAGTGTTAACAGCAATACAAAGAGATACATATCTATCATGGTCTGTGTATCTTTTCTGATAAATGATGATCGCTTCTGACATTTACATATTTCAATAGGATCTATACAGCTTTGAAGGTTCATGAACATGAACATTAAGCTGAAAACCCATGTACTTCTTGTACTTGAAAAAAAAAAGAGAAAATTCTCCTATACATCTATAATGAATATACTGTGACTAACGTACAAAACTAATCTTTAGCAGCCAAAGTTTATCTTGTCTTCCAGAGCGTCTGGCACTCCATCCTGCAAACAAGAGATTGGTGGTATTGTAAGAGTTTCTTGAACTCCATAAGTATTCCAACAAAAAGGATCATCAACAAGCTCCCCCTCATGAGGCAGCAGTTCCACCTCGGCCATTGTTATGTTAGTACAAGGAATCGAATCACTGCAAGCGAAATGTATCGGCGGGCTTCTGACATCGTATGTGCCTTTAATGTTCGAGTACAATACATTCGATACATAGACGGCTGTGGATTGATTCATGCAATCCTTAGTCAGACAGTAATATTGGTCTACAATGATGCAGTTCCTGACATTCTCCATGAAAATGTTGTCGAAGATTATTCCTGATACGGAGCCTATTCCTCCTTGCCATGTCTTGATTCTAACTCCATTGTCAGAATTGCGTATCACCGTGTTCTGCACTGTTATATTCGAGACGCAGGCCTGAGAATTATGCACACCAAGGCTGCCAATGCTGCAAAAAATCACTATAAGTTTGATGAATTCGAACAATGACTGAAAAAAAAAAATGGAATATATACAAGTACCTGATTCCATGACTAGGTCCACAGGTTACATTATCGATTTCCACCATTGAGCATCCTGGTCCAATTGAAATGCAGTCATCTCCATTACTGATAAAAGAGTTTGAGATAAACACCGATTTTGTGTTCTCGACATGGATGCCGTCAGTGTTGGGACTAAGTGCAGGGGAGTTGATGGAGATGCCATCAATCTGCACATCTTCACAACCATCAAACTTGAAGTGGAACTGAGGACTGTTCTCGATACGGAGATCTCTAACTGTGAGATTATAGCTCATGAAGAACCTGACCAACTGAAAACATTGGAAAGCCATGAGAATTGATTTCAATCTGTGAAATCAGAGTTCTCTGAATGGTTAGTGAGCACTCACTGCAGGACTATCACAAGGCCCTGGCAATGTACTTCCATTTGGTCCCTATAATTTCAGCAATGCATTCATCAGTATGAGATTACATACAACACAATGCAGATAAGATTTCTGATGGATTATATTCATTGATTACTCTGTGAGGTTTGCAAGGGAGATTCCACCACTTTTCGCCATTCCCTTGGATTGTGCCTTTGCCGGTGAGTGTCATGCCATTGAGCTTATAAAACACAAGCCATTGCTGTTTGCTATCGGTCTCCGGCCAGCATTCGGGACCGTCAGGTGGGGTGAGAACTCCATCAACCTGAAAATCTCAAGCACATTACTATCTTAGTGACTCTGTATCATGGATGAAAGTATCATATCAACTTATCAAGCATTTGAATGCAAACTCACTTGAAACACAGTTTCAGGCCTGCATGGGCCGGAGAATATCATCGACGTGATCGTGAAAACACCGTCGGACGGCACAAGAAGAACGCCGGATTCTACTGAGCAAGCAGCCTTCCAAGCTGAATGAAATGCTCTAGTGTCATCAGTGTATCCATCTCCAACAGCTCCAAATGATCTCACATTGAACACACAAGAAAGATCACTGCTTTCATCATTGATATCACTGTTTACATCCATGAAATGCCGTCTTCCATCAGAACACTGAGCAGCTGCTGCAAACAAGAAGATGACAGTGGTCCAAAAATGAAGATGAGCCATTGAAAAGCTCGTTAAAGAGTATGAAAAAGAAGATGGATTTATGCATTGAGTTGTGCTCTTAGAATTTGACACACTTGGTTGCCTCTCATTGATTGGAACATGCTTGTGAGTATCAAAAGCCTCATGCTCTTTTCCTTTTCTCTTTCTCACTCTCTTCCAGGAATTATGTGAAGCTTCTTGAGGAATCACAAGATACAACCAAAGTTGATCTTCTTTTTGTCTTTGAACAACATATATGTAATTATATATATGTAATTATAAATTAAGTTGGAGCCTTCTTGTGTTGTTGAATGGAAAAACAAATATAGTGATTGAAAGGAAAGGAAGCAAAGTCTCGTGAACTTGTGTTGTAGTTTAGCTTCTCTTTGTTGTGGTTTGGATTTCATGAGGAAGAGAGTGAGTCACGGGTGGAGTTTAGCACCTTATTATTATAGAGAAAAATGAAGACTTTTATGCACTTTATGTTATATATATATATATATATATATATATATCATAAAGAAGGAGAGTAGATTATATATTATGTTTTGTTAGCTTGATATGATTTTAGGTTAAATTGAGGGTGTACTTTCCATGTGGCATCATCTCATGTTGTATTTGGACTTTGATGGAAGGTAAAACTTAAAATCAAAAAATTAAAAAAAAAAAAAAAAACACCTTGTATCTTATATGTCAATAAAGTGATTTTCATTATCTCTAAGATATAAAGATAAAAAGAAAAAAAAATTCATATTTGAACTCTCCAATCTTTGATTTTGGAAAAATAAAATAAAATACAGACTCTCATGTTGCATGGGCAGCTTAATTCACAGGTGTCAAAAATCTTCAAAAAAAATAAATTAAATGTTAATATTGTTGGGTTGTACCTAGAAAATTTATCTAATTTTTGGAATTTTCAAGAGAGTAAAAGATAAAAAAAAAAAAAAAAAAAAAAAATTGAAGGGAACAGAAAGCATTAGTTAAGATTGAGAAGAAGTCATTGGAAGTGTTGATGTGGTCCAAAGAGAAGAAGCAGAAGATCTGTGCATTTGTTTGTGTGTTAAAAGATAGGCCCTGAAGAGCATCTGCCTTCACATGGCCTATTATGCATGTGATAGTGATCCATTTCAATTCATGTTTCAGTGGGGGCTCAAAGCATCTCAATCATTCATGAATTAAAAAATTAAAAAATTAAAAAATTAAAAAATTAAAAAATTAAATAAATAAATAAATAAATAAATCTGCAATAATAAAGTCTAAAGTCTATTAATACTATGGCATAATATAATAATACATAGACAAAAAAAATACATTGTTATATGTCTATATACATATATTTTTTTAATAAAAATGATAAACACTTTATACATCATAATCATGTGCATGGGTCGGGATTACATTGCTATTGTAAGTCATTAATATTAAATTATTTAAATAGTCACTCAATTATTTGGATACTCCTATTTGAGTCACTGAATTTTAAAAAATTTCAATTAGTTAGCTCGCTCAACTTTAAAATCGCTCATATTTCAGTCACGCACGCTTACACCGTTAACAACAATATGACATGATATAACACGTCATGTGAACATCACATTACTCATTAATCCCACTCAACCAAACATGTGGTTATTTTTTAAATATATAAGAATGATTTTAAAATTAAAATACCTAATTAAAATTTTTTAAAATTAAGTGACTCAAATAGAAATACCCAAATAGTTGAATGACTATTTAAATAAATTTTTTTTCCTAGTTTTATTCAATTGTCATAATCTTAAGTTTGAATTATATAGATGTTTTCACTAAGTCTACATTTAAGTGAACAGAATTTTTTCCAATCCAAATCACTTCAATGTGGTTTGCACCACCCAAGTAGAGATTTTTGGGGAGACTGGCATGAACTTTCCAAATTGATGACATACAGAGCATGCTGCCATGGGTCTGTTACAGACTGAAAGCACACACTGGTTGCACAAAGATTTACCAACCAAACTCACAATAAATCATATTTTTATTTTCAGGGGAATAATATGAATACAAAGCTTTGTGTACTCAGGACGGTGAACCGGATTAGAGTCCTAGAAAGGGGCACTGCCTCCTCGCGTGTTCAGGGATCAGCTTCGCTATAATCTCCAAAGGTACTCCTTTCAACTCTGATAGTTATCGAACCAAACAACCGTGGTGAATAAAGGATATTACTCAATCAAGGCATTGTTTTCGATAAAACATATTTACCTTGTGGCTTGAAATCGAAGAGAGGGGGCAATGCCCTCCCGTTTGGTAGGCGGGTGTTTGGGTCTCGGAGCTCATCGAAGAATGGATGAATCAATGCCTCCATCTATGAAAGGAATGGACATTACGTATCAGTAAATACTAAATAAATCGAACATTTGAAATGAGATGTGAGAGATAATTTTGTACTCACAGCACTACACCGTAAATTTGGAGAGTACTGCAGAAGCCGAGACACAAGATCAACAGCTTCAGGTGGCATTCTTTTGTGGAAGATCTTATCAAAATTAATTTCAAATAACTAAGAGGTGGTGGAATTGTTGATAAGGATTCAATAAAAAAGACGGCCAGAAAGATCACAGTCAAACCTTGTGCCACGGATGAGCTTTGATCTGTGGCAACTTGAAGTCCGTGTAGTTTGGGTTCATACACTTGATCTCTTCCCTCGTCGGAGTACCTAAAACCTGAAGTGAACAATGAATATGCATCGAGCGGTTTGTCACAGTATATAAAACAAGGGAACAATGAGGATCACTTAGAGCACCTTAATAATCTCGACTAGCTGATCTACACCACTCTCACCAGGAAACAGGGGCTGTTAAGAAAGAAAAAGCATGTGAAATTTTATTTGGACAATGCACTCAACTCCCCCCAAAATAAATGGAAGAAGGTTTACCTGTCCGAGCATAAGTTCGGCAAGAACACACCCAGCAGACCAGATATCAATTGTTGTAGTGTACTCAGTGGCGCCAAAGATGAGCTCAGGAGCTCTATAGTATCTCGAACATATATATGATATGTTTGGCTCACCTTTGACCTTTTTTTTCAAAGGGAAAACACTTCAAGATTAATAGGAGAGTTGAAAGAACAAGAAGTTATATAATCAAATTTGAAAGAAGCAGAAATATACCAAGACTTTTGCACTTCCAAAGTCACATAGTTTAAGCTGGTGAGTATGAGGGTTAACCTGTTGTAAAATGGTACCAAACCTTATTAATTATTGAAAATTTGTAAGATAAATCATCACAGATCTATATCTAAGAAACAGATAAGTGAATATATAAGAACAGGAACAGCTTTCCCATAAAAAATTCTATTGAAGAACTAACAGAATTTTTTTTTTTTTTTTTTTTATAACACAAGAGCAAACATCTAGAACAAGTAGAAAGTGGCAAATAAAGTAATTCCAAGCAAGCATACCAGAAGATTTTGTGGCTTGATGTCTCTGTGGCAAACTCCAATGCTGCCATGAATATAAGCCAAGGCCCTAAAAATCTGTTGAACCATCAAAATAGAATAAGAATGTATGCCTCATCATATTTGCTATTGAAGTAATGCATTCTCAACCTCTTCAAAATTTGAAATCTTTTCAGGAGACAGCTCATAAAAAGCCAAAACAACATTGAAAACTAGTTATGAAAGGGTGTGACTACATTCATTATTAAGAAAATTATCAAAAACAAACTATCCCGCGAAAACATATTTTTATCTCTGATCGAAATAATAGAAGAGAGAGAGGTAAAGGCTCACATCGCACCCGAAGTTATCAAACATAGAACAACCAAAAATTGCAAACAACAAGAGATCATTCATACCTGGTAACTGTACAATTTCACATGCATCAAAGGCATACGCTGATTCATCTTGTTGTAGTGTTTGACAACCCGATGAACAGTATCTGGTACATATTCAAGCACCAGGTTAAGGTACAACTCATCCTTCTCTGTCGTTGAAAAGAAGCAATGCTTCAAAAAGAGAACATTTGGATGGTCAAGAAGGCGCATAGTCTGCAACTCTCGGTTCTTGTACCTTTTGTCTTGAAGAACTTTCTTTATTGCTACTGTTTCACCACTCTCCAGACATTTTGCCTAAAAAATACATATAGATAACTTTTTATCAGATATGAATCCACAATAAGAATTGACCGTCATCAAAAAACAGTGAATCACATGAACAGTATAGCAAAAACATGGTATCCCAGTATCACAAATTGGTCAAGCAAGACATATATTATGATGCCATGATTCTCTTGAAGTCCAGAAAACAGACACAGGGAAACAATGTTAGAAGAACCATAATAAACCGAACCTGGAAGACAACTCCAAAAGATCCATGCCCTACAACACGCTCAGCCATGTAGCTTATAGTCTGCCATTAGAATATCCTCAATTAGGAGCACAAATTGCCGGTGAAATCAGCTATTAGAAAACTAAGTTTATCAAATATTTTGCTTTAGCATGGAAACACAGGTGATATGTTCATCATTTCACTACTAAATAAAAGGTAAACAATCTGTGTACTTTACCTGCTTTGGCTGGCCATTTCTACCACCAATTGTTGTGACAATTATATGGCCCGTCTCAGTCCCACTTCCATTAATCACAGTTGCTACAACTTCCTATAATAGACAATAGGTCAATGAACCAAACTTTTGACAGAACTGATTTGCAAGCAAAATGGGAAAAAAAATACTCTTACATTCCTGGTTTACCTTATCGTCTCTTATTCTCATATCATTCATCTCATCGGGCAATCTATCAACACCAACATTACTACTGCCAGTGTTCTTGAAACCCAATGAAGATACCATACTAACTGAAGCCATATACTGGAACTAGATATATAGAATCTAACGCCTTATGTAAGAATACTTGTCAAATACAATTCGTAACCTGTTGAAAAAACAAAGCAGACATTCTTAGCAGAAAGAGACACAAAAAACCTTGCCTTGTTGCTGATTCTTCAGATTACAAAACAAATACAGCACAACCAAAAACATATTTAACAATTACTACTAAACAAATAACAGAGTTGCTTCATTATTTTTAATATCGCTCAAAACATAAAGATGGGCGAACAATATAAAAAATGATCAGACTTTTTACAGAATGACAACAACAAATAGCCAAAGAAAGTTACAAGCCTACAATCAATTATTGGTTGTCATCACTTTGCAGCTAAGTTGGTCCTTTACTGTGACATAAATCTGTCATCCAAGCAGCCAATAACAGCATTTTAACATATAAGTAAATATTTACTTTGTCTCCATCATATTCCATTCCCTTATGTTACAAACACACAACAAACCATTTTTACAAAATTAAGGAAAAAGTATACAGATAAACTGCACAAAAGATTCTCAGCAAATCTTTCACAGAAACGAACAAGCCTACCGAGACATAACTACTGCCACACAGCAGCAGAATTTGAAGAAAGTTCTCTGTTTTGGAAACCCAAAATTAGATTTGCAAAGGAGAAGGAGGGTACCAAATTACACCAAATCAAAAAACGATAGCAAATGATCAATCATCATGCGACCAAACCGACAAACAGGAAGCAGGCATCCGCCAGGTTGTAATAACTTAACAGAGAAAGGATGTTCAAACAACGTCACAGCTCATAAACCCTAAAAGCTGCGAGAGTTCCAACTAAACGGATCAGCAAATACACATAACTTCGAATTTTGCATCAATTTCAGGTCTTTACCCGCAAAAACTTGGAGAAAATGAAAGGGAAGCCCAGTGACTTCATTCTAGCAATATTCAGCTGAAAAAATCGAACAAAAAAAACCTAAAAATAGAAAGAAGCTCGCACCTTTTCCAAATTAAACCCAAAAAGATCAAACCCCCGATAAATAACAACAATCTCAGGATCCAAATCTCTAATACCAACCAAAACCCAAATGCACAACCTGATCTCATCCAAAAACCTCAAATTCATTAAAAATAATCCAAAATCCATAAAAAAATACAAGAAAAGGCACCCAATTTTGTGGGGAAAAATGGCAAAATGATGGACCTTAGCCTACCTCGGATCACCGCCGCAATCGCCACAAAAAAAAAAACTAGCGATTTAATCAAACTTATTAACAAGAAAACAGCAATCAACGAGATTTTTCTTGGTTTTCACAGAGAGAGAGAGAGAGAGGATCTCCAAGGCCTCGTTTTGTTTTCGCAGCGTTTTATTATAGATGATGAACCCTTTATTTTTTTTATTTTATTTAAATAAATAATTAAAATTAATATTTCCCTTTTTTAATAAAATTAATTAATAAGCAGTCAAAAAGTGGTCGCTCTCTTCTTTTCATTTGGATTTGGATCACTATATTAATTGACCGTTCAAATCTTTTTTTAAAATTATTTTTTAATTGTATTTGTTTTTACTTTTATATTTTAATAAAAAATAAAAAATTGTTGGTTGTACCAAACTTGTATCAATTGCCATGTCAGCATTCCCGCTGATTTTTTGGTTCTCGGAAAAAAAAAAGGTATATATATATGATAAATAGATCTTAAACATTTTAACTTTAAAGGACAGAAATGTGCATGCATATATATGTAGGGGAACTCAATAACACTGTTTTTATTTTGTTATATAAATTTTGAAATTTAATTTTAGCTTTTTTTTTAAGTGAATACTCTAAGTTAGGGATCTAATAGTAATTGGCAAAAAGAGCGAGATGTCTATATATATATATATGTATATACAAAATTTTGAAAAAGCTATGAAACTGAAATTTGAAGAATAAAAGAATTTATAATAAATATCTCAAGTTTTTGTTACGGATTGTTATTGGTATTATTGTTGTTGCTGTTGTTATTATTATTATTATTATTATTATTATTTGTTAAAAGTCATGAAAGACCTCAGGTGGATTGAAAGAAAAAAGGGGAATACGGAGGGGCTTAAAGGTAATTGCCATGAGGGCCTCAAAGGGACTACGTTACGTCAAAGTCGTTTGAACCGCCACCTTTGAATCTCTCACGCTCTTAGTTTTATTATATTTTCACCGTTTTCACCACTTAGTTTTATAATAATTAAAAATAATAATTTTCAAAGCAATTTTATTAAAATAATAATGATCGGATTATTTAAGATAAAATTCTAAAAATAGATTACAAATTAATAATGAATAAAAAAGATTAATAATATATATATATTTTTTGAATTACTTTAAAAATTCTAAATAACTCCATAATTAGTTACTTCAAAAGAAAATCATGAATGATAATAATATTAATTATAAATTTTATGAAACTTGAATATCATGATGCGTCAAAGGGAAGAGCACCGACCATTAATTCTAAAAAATAATCAACTTTGCTAGAGAAGAAGGTGTGGTGGTAATTGGTAAACATCATGAGCATTGAGGTATTTAATTTTATATAATTTTATTTATTTTTTTTATTATTATATTTAGGCTTGCTTTAAGATTAGTCTACTAAGGAGAGTTGCCAGAAAAGATCCAAATAAATTAATCCAAAATTATTGATTAATTTATTCAAAGTCATCATGATAAATATATACAATTAATTTGTTGCATTAGTGTCGGCAGACAATATAGTCAGTAAGGGTGCTTTTAAGTCTCAAATCAATGCATCAATTAAGATTTTTTTTTGATTTTTTGCAATTGATGCTTATTAATTTATTTTAAATTGTTTCAATAATCAAATTATTTAATGAAAACACTTAGACTGTGTTTGATTGGCAACATGGAAAATGGGTGGAAAAGAAAATTTTTTCATGGAAAATGAAAAATAGCCGTTTGATTGGCATTATTTTCTAGCTAGAAAATCAAAATTCTCTTGTAAAATGAAAAAATTAGCCCTCCCTTTTTTTTTCACATAACCCCTTACATTTTTCATGGAAAATTTTTCTCATGGTGGAAGTAGGAAAAATTTTCTTTTGTTTTGATGGAAAATATGGTCATGTGACAACATAAGAGGAAAAAATTTCCATAGAAAATTTGGGCAAACAAACAGTCTATTTAGCTGGAAAATGATCCGTGAAAAATTTTTTCTAGAGAAAAAGTTTGCAATCAAACACAGCCTTATGACTTGTTTGGTTAGAAAATAAAAAAAATATGACATAATTTTATTACGTAGGAAATAAAAGTAATTATTACAGAAATTATGCCATATTTTATTCTTACATAATGAGTGTTTGGTTAACAAATAAAAAAATATTACATAAATATTCCACACACTTTACAATGAGAAAAAACCACACACTTCAGAATAAAAAAATATTCCACTCGGAGATGAATATTTTTTTATACCATAATTCTGACATTATGGCATAATTTTGTAGTGTAAATTAGATACCCAAACAACTATTATAGTATAATTCTGTGAAAATATTATATTATGCCATAATATATAGATTATGGTATATAATATTGGGTTATCCAAACATGACATTAAAAATAAATATATCTAAGAAGTGATTTAAAATTAAAGACATCATAATTTACTCTCTCCTTTTTTTTTTTTTCTTTGATGATAAATGCCACATGCATTTAGGTTGAGAATTTTATCATTCAATTTGTGTACTTTCACCAAATAACATAAGTTCTAGTTGTAAACCCATATTCATAATTGAAGAAATGTTTGTTATCATCACTAAATCTGGTAAAATTTTAATTTATAATTTTTAAATTTACAGACTAATGTTTTATGCATTGAGTCCAGTGCCGTCAGGCTTTGCTATAACCTTTTGTTTAAGGATAATATTTTTTTTATAAAAATTGTAAATCAAAATATAATAAGATATGAAGACTTGTATATTATCTATTTTAATTTATGTACATAATAATTTTACGGGACGATAATTTTTTTTTTTGTTATAAAAATTGTAAATCAAAATGTAATAAGATGTGAAGACTCATATTCTAAATTTAATTTATGTACTTATGAATTTCACGTAACGACAATATTTTTTTTAATGAAAATTGTAAATTAAAATGTAAATTATATATTTTAGTTTATGTACATAATAATTTCACAGAATCCACCGTTTATCATTAAGAATGAAGATCTACGGTTGATACATAAATAGATCATTGAAACATATTTGATATTAAAAAAAAAAATACAATTCACACTTGATGCATGGATGGATGTGATAATATATAAAACATCGATTTTAATATAGTTTTAACGTTTTTTGTGTTTTTTTACTGCATGTTCTTGTTTTGACTCATATTTTTACTTTTTTTTATTCTACTTTGATAATAATAATAATAATAATATGTCAAAGCTTTTATTTAGGATAATGAAAAGATAGACTTCAGAAATAACAAGTTTTGCCCTCTATTTTGTTTGGACATTCTTTAGTTTAATTTAGAACTCCAAATGTAGATAAGATTGAGATGGTGTGAATGTATATCCAAATGAGCATCATGTAAACAAAGCAACAAATATACATATTCTTCTTCTTCTTCTTCTTCTTTTTTTTATTTAAAAAAAAAAAGAAAAGAAATGTACATATTCTTCTTTACATGAGGATTTCTTTACTTTGGCTTCTTGTTGTCTCTCTTTCATTTGCTAATAAGTGTTCCACATTCCACTGCAACCAATCCCATCCATACCTTTTCTTCCCATTTAAAAAAAAAAAAATCAAATAAATCATTTAAAGTACATTAGAAAAATCAAGTACAAATAAGGCAAAATATTATATTAATAAAATTGATATACATGACAAATATAAATAGATTGTACTTTTTCTTTATTATGTGTGAGTTATTTATCTCGAACATACTCTCATATCATGGGTGTATGTAAGTGAAGATGTAATATCACCTATACATTATTTTTTTTGGTGAGTATTTGATTCCTCACCACTTTACTAGTTTCACAAAAGACTAATATTAATATATTTAACTATTTCAACGAATAGATGATGGCTTTTATAAAAGGCTATTAATTCATTGCTGTTTTGTTGTATAACTTGTTTCATTGGACAAAATGATTTTGAGCTTTGTTGTATCAAACTTAAATTTAATAACAATAACAATGGCAAACAACTTGCAATGCTTATCTTCATGTTATTCTTTATTTTCAGCCAGTCTTAGACTGCCACATGACTTGGTCCTTGAATGCAAACACTTTAAAACATTTTTTTTTTTAAAAAAAAAAAAAGGAATTGATGAGATTGTTTTCATCAAAGTGGCCAAAATTAAATTCCATTTTGATGGTTATCCATAAAACTTTAATGTTTCTTAATGGACCATAAGCATATGCTTCCATTAGGTCAAGTTGCTTGAAAAGGTGGTAGTCATTATCATAAAAACGAAATATATAATTTTAAAATTTTTTTTATTTTTATTTTATTCTTTTATGTGACAAAATAATATTTAAATATTATCAAATTTAATCAAATATAATTTATTTAATAATAATTATTATAATTATATGGGATGCATCTTTTATATGGCTAATAACTTAAATAACGCGGGAAAATTTCTCATAATTAAACTAATTAGTTAATTAGAGAAGTTAGAAATTATGGAATTATTAATAAATTTCAATAGTGAAACATGGTAATTAAGGAAATTATAAAAACATTAATTAAACATTGTTTTTTTTTTAAATTGAGTTATAACTCTTTTGATGCTGATCAAAGTTTTATTATATATATAGTTCACAAAAATCACGATCGCTATCTACATTATGAGTATGTATATAGATCGAGAATTAATCATCCAATCTGTATACTCTGTTAAAGATTAAAGGTTTAGACTGTGAATTTTGAATGTCTCACTTTTATTTTTTTATATAGAACCAAATAATATTGGGCTATAAACCAACTTTATATATATATATATATATATATATATATATATATAATAGAAAATAATTATTAATTAATTAAAATTTTACTTAAGCACACCTCTTCAATATAAAATATTGTTATTGTGTTTGCATTAAATCGTCCACTTTCTCACCTGCGTCACGTGTAACTCGGTGACGTCACGCCTTGTAGCGTGCAAACGCGGATCGATGGTCTGGATCCTTCTACAGAGCTGTATTTTTTCAAAATGACCCTTTCACCCTTGAATATCTGAAAGAATCACGAAAAATCCAATCGTTGACTAATAAAACGCGTCGCAGCCGCACGATTAAGATCCATCGGTCGATCGCGTTCCTTGCTCCGCACACCATTGACCAGCACACGATCTTTATTGAAAATTTTCCAAAAAGGCCTTCCATCAACCTTTCAATTTTAATTTAAAAATAAAAATATATGTGATTCTTCATTTCGGTATTTTATTAAAATTTAATTTTGAATTTAATAATTTTTAAATTTAACTTTTTTATTAAATAAGACAAGAAACATATTAACAGGAGTCATCAGCTTTTTACTGAGTTTTTAGTAACTCTAAACTCTGATTAATTAAATTTAAGCATTAATTATAGACTTTAGATATATTTAGATATATATAGATATATACATATTTGGATATAAATTATAAAATATCTGGTGATCCAATTAATTAACAAAGATATGAAACAAGGGGCAGGATGGTCAAATAAAGCGGTTGAGAACTTCACAGGTGTCCATCGCCACCTGGTTCCGTATATACGTTAGCGTGTGCCGTCCCACGTGTGGGACACGTGCCGGTAGTGATCTCCTAATCCACCGTTGAGCGCCGGTTACTCCCGACTTCCTATAAATATTTCCGCAAAGCGAGACTTCCTGATAATTTTCCAGACATTGCAGGTTGAGTTCCAACAACTTCCCGAAAATCCCAAATTGGTGAGAAGGAGGAAACCCTAGAGATTGAAGACCTTGTATTTTGTATCGATTTTGAATCGAAAAGTGATTTTTGGAAGAGATTTTGAGGAGTGGAAGAGAGATGGGAGCGGAGACGGAGGTGATTCGTCAGAGCAGCCAGGTTCTAGATGTGCAGTATCGATGCACGGCGAGGGGGATCGATGAGATTGTTGATATCTCTGCTGCGGCTGCGGCGGCGGCGGCGGCGGAGACGACGACGACGACGACGACGACGACTTCGGCTGAATCTCCGTCGTTCGTCGAGCTGGTGAGTGAGTTTGTGGAGATTTAGTTTTTTCGTTGTTTGAATGGAGGTTGTTCTATGTTTGGCTTGCGTCTGGAGCTTATCTGAAGGTTGATTTATTCTAGTTTTTTTTTAAATAATTATTGTTATTTTTTCGTGTCGGTCTGTTGGATCTTGATCTATCATCAAAAGTGTTGATCAATTTATGCTCGCTCTTTTACTTTTTTTTTTTTTTTTTTAACTTGTTGGATTTCTCTCCATGTTGTTATTTGTTTTTTGTTTTCCTCTTTTTTGATGTTTGATATAAAGTTTATCTAAATAAAGAGCACCTTTAGTAACTTTTGGATCACTTAGTAGTTAGGTTAGACAGAGATTAGGATTACAAATGCTTATCTAAGAAGGCTTTATCTATCTGTTTGTGAGATATGTTACTTTAGATCTATGATCTTGCTGTTTGGCTGAGGTTCTGATGCAAATTAAATTTTACAGTTTGAATAAATTCTTGATCTTTTTTACAAATTAATGTTATGAATTGAATTTAGCAATTTATTAATATAATTTGATCGTTTTATCAAACAAATTTGAAGGCATCTGTGATTTTGATAGGTTGATCTTATTTTTGGTTTCTCTTTTATTCATTGACGGTGGATGACTTGATTCTCAGATAAGGGATTCCTGACAATGAGTTTTCCACATGTTCGTTTTTGATATTCAGGATATGAGGGCATCAGATGCCATTCCTGCCATTTCTTTGGAACCAGAACTTTTTGTACCGGCTATCCGTTCTGGTAGCTTTGCAGATATCGGTCCACGGAGATACATGGAAGATGAACACATTCGTATCGATGATCTTTCATCACATCTTGGCTCACTGCTTAGATGCCCAACACCCAGTGCCTTCTATGGGGTATGATAATTTGCTAGACTGATCACATTGTTTTCAATATCTTGTTTTGCAATCATGTCCATATTTGCTAATATGTCTGTTGCATTAAAACCCAGGTGTTTGATGGTCATGGAGGTCCAGATGCAGCAGCATACATTAAAAGGCATGCCATTAAGCTCTTATTTGAGAATGCAGACTTCCCGCAAGCATTACAAGTGGATGATGTTTTCTTGGGAGAGGTCGAAAACTCTGTGCGGAAGTCATACCTTCACGCCGACCTTGCTTTGGCGGATGATTGCACAATTAACAAGTCTTCTGGGACTACAGTGCTGACAGCACTGGTTTTTGGAAGGTGAGATATAACTTTTAAAGCATCTCAGGAATAAATAGTCTATGTTATTATTTGTATGACAATAAACATTAGATGGTGAGAATTAACATTATGTATGACTAGCCCTCAAACTTAGATTATGGACTCGTAATCACTTGTATCGATTCAATTTTTTTCTGCTTACGTCGCTAATCCCTTGTGCTTATTATTTTTTGCAGGCTTCTCTTAGTTGCTAACGCTGGGGACTGTCGGGCAGTCCTTTGTAGGAAAGGCGAGGTGGTGGAGATGTCACAGGACCATCGGCCGATATATGACGCTGAACGGCAAAGGGTGGAGGAATGCGGAGGTTACATTGATGATGGGTACCTGAATGGAGTCCTTTCTGTGAGCCGAGCACTGGGGGACTGGGACTTGAAATTGCCGCAGGGCTCCACCTCACCGCTCATTGCAGAGCCAGAGTTCAGGCAGACTATTCTCACAGAAGATGACGAGTTTCTAATAATCGGATGTGACGGGATCTGGGATGTTATGTCAAGCCAGCAAGCTGTCAGCATTGTGCGAAGAGGCCTTCAAAGGCATGACAACCCGGAGCGGTGTGCGAGAGAATTGGTTACAGAGGCGTTGCGGCGCAACACCTTTGACAACCTCACTGTGATTGTGGTATGCTTCACCAATGAGCAGGATGAGTGTTCTTTACATCAAGAAGATGGAGTGAAGCAGCAGAAAGCAAAGGTAAACCGCTGCAGCCTGTCTACGGAGGCTCTGTGCAGTATAAGCAGCTGGCTGGAGAAGTGTGGTGACAATTAAGTCTCCGGCAGGGGATCTCTTGTACATAATTAAGAGGTGATGATTTTGATAATTATAGCGTTAATAAACTGCTAATATTAAGTTGGTGATGATGGTGGTTGTTGTCGTCCTTATCATGGCTGTGTTAGAAGCAGTCTTGACAGTTTTGTAGGTGTCTCTCATTGTTGCTCTATTGTTTATCATCATTGTGGTGGTATTGGTGAGGGTGGTGGGTGGTAGGGTGGTTTGTTGGTGTACATATAATTGAGGGTGGTTGTAATGAATTTAAATTGATACTATACTATTCAATTATTTCCATCTCTTTTCCATATTTACAGAATTCGTTGGATGTTCTATGACTGTAATTCTCTAGAATTTTCATTTAAATTCCAGGTTGTACTCTGTAACAGCACTATCGAAAAGCTTTCTGGTGATTTTAAAACTAATCCTTCAGTGACAAAAAATAAATGGGTTTTTAAAATATTTTATTACTTTGGTAAAGATTTCGTCCACTATGTGAGGTCCAGAAGAAGTATGAAATATTCCAGCATATGGCCCTTAGAAGGCCACAGACCACAGGATCAGAATCAGAATCAGGTTCCTAGGCGATGGCGGTCAATGGTTCATCTAACTCAAGCTGACCGCAACATAGTGGGTGTTGACCCACCAATGCTTATCTATAACTTCACTAAGAAATATAGTATATATGGTTTTACTTGGGAAATTTTAATGAAAAGGGCAACCAAAAAAATATCTTAATGGAGTCTTGTGAAGCACTTCCATGGATGGAAACACAGCACGTCAAAAAAATTTTCATCACATAATTTCAATTTATATATCTCAGAATTAAATTAAAAAAAAAAATCATATTATCTTGTTTTATTAGATGCATTAAACTTAGATTGTTTTATTAAATCATATTACTGATTTCACCACTTAATCTCCACGCTGGGCAATGACTTAATCAAATTCGTTCCTTAGAAAATGAAAGAAAGAGCAGATTTGAACATTGCCTTCTTTCATCTACACGTTCACAATAATACAGATTTTAGTTGATCATTGTGCTTGGGATTATAAAAAAAAAAAAAAAATCAAACCACATTCAGCTCCATAATATTCATCTGTACCATTTTTTAATCACCTCTTGGGGCTTATAAGAGGAGTCCTAATAAGCAAGCAAGCATCATCTCCATATCACAAACTAAAAAGCCAATTACATACTCAGAAACAGCACAAAAGAGTCTAATTAACTCTCGTTAAATCACATAATTATTGTTTTTTAAAAAACCCTCAAAAAATATTTCAACAGCATGGGTTTAAAAGTGGAGAACCATATCCAAAATGTATATCACACAAGCATATGTATGGCAACCAAAAAAGGCAAGTCACCCTCTATGCCTTGTCAAATTCATTTCAACATGCACAATAATACAATCCATTATCTGAATTGAAGCTACCTCGCCATGTTTCTATATCATTTGACACCAAAACAAATAAAAACAACTTTCCCAGGCCTACGTCAAAGCACATACACAAAATCAATACCTCAGATAACATGGTCTGCCCAAGAGATTATACAAGTGCTGAATCACACAAAGGGATATTTTAGCTGAAAGAAGACCTGTATAGAAATACAAAATCTTTCATATCAACCTACAAACATTTTTCTTCTCTTTTGCTTCATCATAACATTCCAGAGATCAAAGGATATTAGATAGTCCAAAATAAACCTTGCTGGGTAGCTTTTCTAAACTATTTTAAGTTCATCATTTACCTTTTTTTACACTTGATTCCAAAAAATATACACATGAAAAGTGACATTTATAAATAGCTATTTTAATTGATAGGGGTACAATTCTGGTTAATTTCTTCATTCTCCAACAGGCCTCGTTCTAATTGATTTGGGCTAATCCAATAAAGACCATTTTTTCCTTCAATTTGTGCATCTAATGGCTTCATTCAATCAACACAATATTGAGAAGAACTTCCACTCACAAAATAGAGGAATTCTGGCTTATCTGCGCACTCCCATAAAGACTTTTGACTCGATTAGCCGATTAGATTTGCCAATTTAATCAAGACACATTCTTTGTTTAACTTAATAATTCAATTACCTTAATTGAACCAAACACTAGCCTGCAATTTTCATCGGCGCCAGCTTCCCTTTTTCTTTTACTTTCCTCTAATCCAAAACAGCATTTTCCCAAACAATCATGCATACTTGCCATTAATGCTGATAAATGAATATCGTCCCAAAAAAAAAAAAAAAAAAAAAAAAAATCAAGCTTCAAATTTTAACAATACTTATTAAAAACCTAAACAAGGCGCTGACTCCATTGACATGGCTAATCCAATAATAACATTGTTTTGTTTAGCATGACAATCAAAATTTTCTTTATTCAATAAAAAACAAGATGACAAATTTCCTCCTAATTTCTCCCAGTTATCAATTTTCCATCAATCAAAAACAGCATTCCTCCAACAATTTTTTATATATTTGCAATCCATTTTTTTAGCGGATAAATAAACAGAAAGCATAAATATCAATTAAGCTTCAAACTTGAACAAAAAATCATAAAAACCTAAACAAGGCCAAGCCTGATGGTTCAAATATCCAGAACAATATCTCATCATCAGAGAAAAAACGAAAGGCCTAAAGGTTTCGCTAAACAAAGCATCACAGAGGAAATGCAAGATCAAGATCACTCACTCTGAGCCTTCTGGTACACATAAGTGAGCCCGCACTTGCCACAGTAATGGCGATCAAAGTGATTCGCCATGAATGTCCCAGCGCCGCACTCCGTGTTAGGGCACTCCTTGCGCAGCCTCACGACCTTGCCGGAATCATCAACCCTGTAAAACTGAAGCACAGCGAGCTTCACCTTCTTCTTCTTATGCTTGATCTTCTTGGGCTTGGTGTAGGTCTTCTTCTTTCGCTTCTTGGCGCCACCGCGAAGGCGGAGCACCAAATGGAGGGTCGACTCCTTCTGGATGTTGTAGTCGGCAAGGGTACGTCCGTCCTCGAGTTGCTTCCCTGCGAAGATGAGACGCTGCTGATCTGGTGGGATGCCCTCCTTGTCCTGGATCTTGGTCTTCACATTGTCGATCGTGTCCGAGGATTCAACCTCGAGGGTGATCGTCTTCCCGGTGAGAGTTTTCACAAAGATCTGCATATTTGCGCGGAGATCGATCGTACGGCGGCGGCTCTCAGACGCCGGCCCCCGGAGAGCTCAAGGGTTAGGGTTAGGGTTTGTAGTCGCGGCCAAGCCCCAATGAAAGGAGACGAGGATTCATATCTTCCATGCCTTGTTGTGCTATCTCGCGGGCAATTGTTACTCTAAGCCGGGATTAATCTTGACCGTTGATTTTTACATCGAAGAAAAGAATAGAAACGGTGGATATAATTGATCGTGTTAAGTTAGGATGACGCGGGGGATATTGTATCTATGATAGCAAACATAAAAAGCCCTTTACATACTTTGGGCTGTCAGCCCATCAACTATCAAATATTGGAGAATGGGTTGTTTTGCACAAATGCCCCCACTAAACTTTATACTTTCACAACAAAATTTGTGATCGTATTTTGAATACCCTTTTTTTTAAAAAAACTTGAATTTATATTCATGGGTAACAACAACTGTGTACAGTATTATTGTTCTTTAAGAATGTTTGAAGATAACTATTGAATCATCATCTAACAATTATTTTTTTTATAAAAAAAGTATGTATAATCACTCTAATTAATTATTATGCATGATTATTTTTTGTTCTCTTTGATACTAGATATACATCATGATAGCCAGGGATGTAAATGCAATTGTATTGCAGAACAACCCCTAGATTTTCTCTAGATTTAAAATTTTAAGTATATGGAAGTTTCTAGATGATGTGCTTTTTTAATGTATGTACGTACTGTCTATATTATTAATAACCACTTAATGGGTATATATATTTGTGGGAGAGGCATAAACTTTGTTGTGTTAACTTAAAGGCCAATACCATGTGATTAATTAATGCTGATTTTGATCATGAATCATTATGCTTTGTAATAAATGCACAATAATTCAAGTTTAAAAGATGTTAATTTCATCATCTTGTTGATGAGGACAAGTTATTGATGGAGAAGAAAATATAGGTTGGCAAGTTACATATTTACATTAATGTGAACATCTTAAGAATAAATGATGGCTATCATTATAATCTCCTAGCCAAGTCATTGTGAGGACATAATTAATAATTCAAATAATTCCAAAGGACTTCATGTGCAAGAGTCATAAATAGTTCGTCCATTAATTTCAAGTGTTGGTTTCCTTTCAATGGCTAAATATACATGAAACAAATGAATTACAAATAAAGTATTAGAAAGAACTAAGATGATATATTTTTTTTTTTTTACAGCATATATATAAATGGCATGTATTTATTGGCATAATTAATCAAGAAGATCGAGTTAAGTAAAATAACAAGGTCGGGAGTGATCACATGTTTTACTTTTAAACACATATGCTGCTAATTAATTAACGTATGTTAAAACATATATATTTTAACAAAGAGCACAAAGTCTAAACACCATCAATGATGCATATGATATATAAAGATGCATTGTAATACACACACACACACATAACAATGACTTGACTAATAGTTAACCAATGGCTTAACTGAAGATTAAACGTACACATTTTTCTTAAATGTTAAGTTTTTAAAATCATCAACGCAAGCAACAAACACACTTTCAACTTTCAATCACTCATAGTTCAACCACCTCCTTGTTCACATTTCATACTTCATTATATGTGTATATATGTGAATCTGCCAACATTGATCCTCTAAAACTCAACTCCTATTTCTATTGAAGTAGCAGCTGGGACTTATAAGCAAGATCATGGCATCATCTTTTTTCTTGAACTTCCTTCCATCACTGGCCACAGTAGTAGCAGTAATGGCAACAATATCTTCAGCTTCACTGAAGGTTGGTTTCTATAAAGACTCATGTCCTGGTGCTGAAGAGATAGTACGTGGCATAGTCATGAAAGCAGTGATCCAAAACCCTGGTTTTGCTGCGGGACTCATCCGGCTTCATTTCCATGATTGCTTTGTCCGGGTTCGTTCCTATTACTATATATATATATATATATAGTAATGGGTTTTTGATAATTAAACCAATTAAGTTGTTTTTATTCAATCTCTCTATTAAGTACGTGTATGCATGCATGCATGGATTTTAATTGGTAGGGCTGTGACGGTTCAGTGCTCTTAGACTCAACGGCGGGGAACCCGGCGGAGAAGGAGTCACCGGTGAACAACCCCAGCCTCCGTGGTTTCGACATCATCGACGCTGCCAAATCCACTCTGGAATGCTACTGCCCTTCAACTGTCTCCTGCGCCGACATCCTCGCCTTCGCCGCCCGTGACTCAGTCTTCTTCTCCTCCGGCGCCTTCTACCACGTTCCGTCCGGCCGCCGTGACGGAAACGTCTCCATTTCCTCCGAAGTCCTGCTCAACAACCCTTTCCCCACCTTCACCGCCGACCAACTCCGTGATAACTTCGCCAGAAAAAACCTCTCTCTTGATGAGATGGTCACTCTCTCCGGCGCTCACTCCATTGGCCGCTCTCACTGCTCCAGTTTCACCAGCCGTCTTTACAACTCCACTGACCCATCTCTTGATCCTTCTTTTGCTGAGTATCTTAAGGGTCAGTGCCCGCCGGAGACGGCCAACCTCAGTGATCCAACCACGGTGGTTATGGACACCTTCTCACCGGATGTTCTTGATAACAGTTACTTCAAGAACTTGTTGGGTCATAAGGGTTTGTTCACGTCGGACCAGACTTTGAAAGACAGCAGTGAGCTCACGGAGGAGTTGGTTGTGGCCAATGTTGAGAATGGGTTGGCATGGTTGGATAAGTTTCTGGTTGCTATGGTGCATATGGGTTATATTGATGTGCTCACTGGAAATCAAGGGGAGATTAGAGAGTTATGCAGGGTTGTTAATCCAGTTCAAACTCTTTAATTCCTTTTCATAGAGATCCTCCTTATGAATTAATTAGTACTGTGTTTTTTTTTTTTTTTTTTTTTTTTGAGATAGGGCGACAAGCGTCAACTCTCACTCTCAGGGGCGTACGCGTGGCGGGGGGATTGCCTACAACGTCCTCACCCTCTTGGAACGGGGAAGCGCGGTTCGGGGGGATTGAACTCGCGTCTCCTCCCACGAGGGGACCCGAGGTACTGCTGAGCTACAAGCCTTTTGGTTTAATTAGTACTGTTTATTTCATAAATAAATCTAATATATATATATATATATATATATATATATATATATATATATATATATATGTGTGTGTGTGATGAAATAAAAGACAAATTGAGAGAAGTCAAAGCTTATTTTCCATCGGTATATAATTCTTCCTGTTTTGAAGACTTTTTGTTGCAAAAAATGAGATATTCATAATCCTAAAAAATCAGTTTAATAGAGTAAGATTACCCAACACATATATCAAGCTAAACCAAAAGTTTAACATTACTCTTTTTTCGGATGAAACATGATGTTTTTGTCAGATCATACATATTTCACCTAATAGCACTTCACTCATAACACTTCACTCTGAATTTTTTTAAAATTAAAAATTTTTATTGATCACAACTCTTTACTGATTAATTCTTTACTCAACCCTACACCACCATCTCAATAAAAACACCTCACGAGAAACTCGTAATCCTAAATAACTGCCCTAATTAAATGGGACCATCCTCGTGATGAGGAGACTCTAATTAAACACGGTGAGACTAAAGAAAGGTTTGCAATTCTGTCCCACCTTTTGCATCAGTCATCATATGTCTTTTTCTTTCTCCCGAATATATATATTATGCATATAAAAAAGACATACATTAAGAAATACTTCCATATATATATATATATATATATATATATATATATATATATAATCACTTGAATAACCAAAAGAAACAACAGAGACGACGTGTCTATAAAGAAGAAGAGCACACCAACAAATGGCTCATGCATGAACCCAAATCAAGCCACGTAACACACTAACGTGTCATCCATGCAAGCCCAACCCAAACCCTACAAAAGTGACAATCCCCACCAATATCGCCCCCACAAATTAAACTTCACCCACTCCTCGTAATCAGCACTTGTTTCCTGATCCTCTCATCTCAGCCGTCCATCACGATGCCTGGCCTCACTATCGGAGACTCAATTCCAGACCTCGACGTTGAAACCACTCACGGCCATCTCCGTCTCCATGACTTCATCGATGACTCCTGGCTGATCCTCTTCTCCCACCCGGGTAACTTACTCTCCACTCTTATCTTACTCCACCTGCGTGTCCTTCTCTCATAGGCCTTCACTCTCAGGTGACTTCACTCCTGTGTGCACCACCGAGCTCGGAAAGATCGCCGAGCATGCAGATGAGTTCAACCGCAAGGGAGTCAAACTCTTGGGTCTCTCTTGTGATCAAATTGAGTCTCATAAGGACTGGATTAAAGACATCGAGGCTTTTACGGTGCTCCTCCGGCCCATCCTTAGCTTATCATTTTCTATTTCTTTTTTTAATATTATAAATATAAAGAATATAATATAAACATATGGTTAAATGAACAGCCAGGATGTCGTGTCACGTACCCGATCATCGCGGATCCGAATCGCGAGGTGATGATGAAGCTGAACATGGTTGACCCGGATGAGAAGGATTCCAACGGGCACAGGTTACCATCCCGGGCCCTGCATATTGTCGGCCCCGATAAAAAGGTATATATATATATATATATATGATTCTTAAGTTTGTGTATATATATATATATATATATATATGATTCTTAAGTGTGTATATATATATATATATATATATATGATTCTTAAGTGTGTATATATATATATATATGATTCTTAAGTGTGTGTATATATATATATATATATATATATATATGATTCTTAAGTGTGTATATATATATATATAATTATTTATTGATTTGCTGGAGTAGGTTAAGCTGAGTTTCTTATACCCAGCGTCAACGGGACGGAACATGGACGAAGTGTTGAGGGTGGTGGAGTCGCTGCAGACGGCAGCGAAGCACAAGGTGGCAACGCCGGTGAACTGGAAACCGGGGGACAAGGTGGTCATTTCACCCTGTGTGTCCAATGAGGAGGCGAGAAAGCAGTTCCCGCAGGGATACCAGACCGCTGACCTCCCTTCAAAGAAGGACTACCTTCGATTCACTGGTGTTTGAATATATATATATATATATAATGTACATGAAATATGTTAAAACTGTTTTAATTATATATATATATCTGTGTGTGTGTTATGTAGTTTACTATTTGGAGTAAGTCTGCAATAAAAACACAACAATCGCCTGTGTAAATGTCCATGAAGTTGGTTGGCAGTTGAGAAAATATTCAAGACATGTACCTATAATTAATTAAATATATTTATAAATAGATGGATTGATTTTGTTTAAACTCGGTGAAAAGCTTCACATTAAACCATGATATAGTACAAGATGAAGAGGCTAATTAAGAGACTAGATTGGAAACATTGAAAACAGTGATCAATGGGTACAAATATGGAACTGGGTTAGTTGGAGAGCATGAATGGGCTATCTTAAAAGAGAGCACCAAACACCCACCTTTTGCCTGCTTTCATGGCTATAAAGATGGGGGGTATGATAAAGTTACAATGAGACAAAGAAATAATAATAAGGACAATTGGAAGAGCATGCAGAGGATGGAGAAGAGTAGAAAGATGGTGCTGGTTCTTGGTGTTCTTGTGATTTTTGCCATCTTGGTTGAAGGGAGGAACATTAAAGAAGAGGTCAAAGAGAGGAAGGAGGAGAAGTATGAGCCAGAGACGTTTCCAGGAATTGGCAACTTCTTTGGAACCCCTGGGGATGGGGGAAATGGAGATGCACCTGGTCTTGGGTTCGGGCAACCGGGTTTCGGATCTTTTCCTGGAACTCAAACGGGTTTCGGATCTTTCCCTGGGTTTGGGAATATGCCAGGGATACCGGGCGGAGGGGTTGGAGGGCATGATGGAGTTACGACTCCATGATTTCTCAGAGGGTTCTCAGAATATATTATGAGTGTTTTAATTAAGTAGTAGTTGACTGTTGTGCGGTCTTAATTGGTCTTTCGGAATGTTTGATGATGTTTGGTGCTTTGTTTTAGTACGTAGTGAACTGGTGATTTGAGTGCTAATTAAGGAATAAAATTATCTGTTATAAATATTATAAAAATGTCGCGGATGCTCCCTACTAATTTGTCTAGCTAGTTTATAAATTAGAAAAAAAAAAAAAAGACACTTGAATATAGACCATTCCACACATTCAATATATGCAATATATTCAATATACATGCCCAAAAAAAAGATCAGTCTTGCAACAAAATTTTCACCAACAGCACTGAGACAAATTTCATCATTAGAAATATGCCCATTAAGATATGGAACAACAAAGCCACTTATATCAACAGTTCTAGACAAAAGTATACGAAAAGGAGAGACGGTAGAAAAACAACAAGACACTGAAAAATAGTTTAGGTAATTCAGATGAACCTGACTTACCAGCAGCTATTGATCTTGTGATTCCAATTCATACAAACCTACAATTTTGTAGCCCTGTTGTTCAATTCAAGCAGATGGGAAGAGCAAGATCACTGCAAATTTAAGCTTTGGTGATTCAAAAAAAGCCGTCACCTAGACTTGCACTCAAAACCTTGCGCGCTTATCCACATAATTTGAGCTTATCAGCTGTGTATAACTCGAAGTTGCAATTACTTTACGGAACCTTTTTGCACAGTGGCAACAAGCCTCTGCCCACCACCATTCCTCCAAACTCCCCGGACAGTTGATCTATCTGATGGTTCTTCACCAGACTCTCTTTCAGGTCGTGGAGGGCTGACGTCCACACGGCCAAGGTTGAGAAGGGCTGCCGCTGAACCATCACCAAGACGTATTCTATTAAATTTTCTGGTCTTCTTGCGGGGCTTGCTGCTTGTTCCGCCATCTGGCTTCTGACCGGTGATGCTGGTACCAGTTTTTGAAGAGTCATCATCACCACTAGAGTCTGTTAACAGCACACTGACAGAATTGGATTTGGAATTGGAATTGGAACTGGAATTGGAAAGAGCAGCTTGCTTGCCTTTGGCTGCTCGGTACCCATCCTTTGATAAAACCTCTACCTCTTCCTCCTGAGATATGCGTTCTGACTGAAGTTTCCGCACTGTGTTGAGGAAGTTATCAGTCAAAGCATCCTTTGAATTGGTACTGCTCGAACCCTCTTTATCTTTGTCCTTCCCTCTTTTGGAAATGCTAATCTCTTTTGATCTTTGGGGATTGTTTGCACTGTTTTCAACAGGACCCTTGCCCCGCACACTTGCATTGTAGGCCTCAATAAGTTCCTTCTGTTTCTGAGCATTTGGACAAAGCTGAGCAAGCTCAAGAACAAGGTGCATCAAACCAAACTGCTGAACATAAGAAAGATATTCAGGAGTATTTATCAAATTTTGACGGTATTCAGAAGATATGCTTTTGAATGCAGCATACTTGTCCTCATCATTGTCTAAACTTGAAATAATTCTTTCAACCAAAGACTTATTTGCTGTTTGAACATCCTCAACTTTTGGCAGAAGCTGATTGCCTCCTGATGATGATGATGATGATGATGATGATGCTTGACCTCTATCAGTAGCAGAAGCCATAGTTGATGATGGTTGGCTCGAAAATCTACCCTGAGTAAGGTTAGGATCAGAAGCAGAGTGCCTCAGCCTGTTTGCATTGTTTGCATTCCGAGCAAGACCAGAAGAAATTGTTGAGACTACTCCATTTTCTCTTGCTGATGTAACCTGTGGATTTGCAGCACTGGTCAATGAAGCACCACGACCTACTGCTGGCCAAGCCTCCGGTGTAACAGAACGTGATACAACTTGATGTCTCGCTTCTGGTCCAATCTGGGATGATCTAGAAGAACCAGACGAAGTAAAGGCATGACTAGAGGAACCAGAAGAATTTCCCTGACGGACTTGAAGGTGGTTTGCCATAGTACTTCTCCCCAAACCTTTTGACCCTTGTTTAGCCTTCTGCTTACCACTCTTTTTTGAACCAGGGAGAGGAGGAAAAGACTCTTCTTTAAGATCAGCAGCATTCGCAGAGCTCTGAAGAGCTTGGGCATATCTGGAAGAAGTTTCAGGCGGCTCTCTATCAGTAAGGGCAGGGAAGGACAAGTCCTCTAGAATTGGAGCACTTCGTGAGTTCTGGTTTTGCATTGGGCCTGATCTAGAAGATGATGCAGAACCAGCATTGGCATTTAATGATTCAAATGACGTAGAAATTATGCCAGTATCATTTGTTTCCCTTTGTTCAGATACTATTCGAGCACCAGAAGTATAATCATGAGTGCTACTGTCTCCAATAGCTACAGCCTCAAGGCTGGCTTGAATAGCCATAGATAATTGGTTATAAGAAGAATCAGAACGATACCCACGTCCTCTGCCTCGCCGCTGCTCTTGTTCAGTACGTCGAAATCTAAAGCTAGTTGGTATCTGAAACAAATAAAGAAAAAAAATAAACTATATAATGATGCATGTCCCAGAAAAGGGCCTAACAACAGAGCAAGGCCCCAGGAAAAGAGTTTATCACGTGCTTGTCTAGCCATCTAGGCAGGAGGACCAAATCCCAGAAGAAAAGCAGTAGGAATTTGTTCCAAAGTCGCACAGTAAATGATTGAAAAAATGGAGTTCTCATTGAGTCAGGAGTGAGTATATACCTGAAGGGCAGCATTCCTTTGAGAACGGGACATGTGCCCTCCGTGCTCAATAGCATTATGTCTCTACAGGGAAAATTAAGTTTTCCGTTAAGACAGTCAGCATAATTCACATATCATCAAATAGAAGATGATGATTGCCAATTTAAACAAGCCATTCAAGCAGTTTTCATCAGCCAAATAGAATAGTGAAATGTTCAATCGTTATAATAGACCACCAGGAATTTTGTTGATTATAATATTAAGTTATGAACAGTAGTCACCTTCATTTCAGCTTCATTTTGGAAAACAATAAATTTCTTTGCCAAGCATGCTTCATTCTCACATAGGAAATGCTCTTGGCGAAAATGTGTCTGTAATTGCAAAAACAAATTGTTTGAGGTTCAAATTTCCCAAGATCATTTATGTAGCATTTGGCACCAAAGAAAAACATTCAAAATGTTGTACCTCCAGGTCATCATAATTTTTAAAATAGTCATACTGCCCAGGATGCTGCCTGTAAATCAAAATACATCAGTTGTAGATTAACTAAGTCCCCATAAAAGTTTGTTAAAGTGAAAAAACAACCCATACCTTTGGCATATATGGCAAGTATAATGTTCAGTGGACATGTGCAAGTACAGTTCATTATCACCATAAAATGGGCTCCTGCAGAACTCACACATGGGATGCCCCATAAACCCACCTCGCTCACTCTCACTGCCATCCACTTCTGAATCACCAGTGCTTACATGTTGATTCAGTTGTGACCTAGTGTAAAGCTTCTGCTCACAAATAAATACCTGCTCAAAAATGGATGATTAATTAAGTCAATAACGAGAATGGAAAGGAGGTAGGATCAGCTCAAAATCTAGAAGTAACCACTTCCTCATATTTGAGGGATTCTAAAGCTACTCCATACTTGCCACTAAATTCACCAATAAATATAATGAGTTGCCTCCTTGTAGAAGTCAAATAAGTGAATACATATCTAGACCAAAATATGTCAATGCTAACATGTAGAGACTACTTTTTCATTAACCTAAAAGATTCCATTGATGAATTATGCCCATAAAAGATTTCAATAAAAAGATGCAGAAAAAAATACATCCTCACAAAGAAGCCAGAAATGTCTGGATCCCATACAGTTATCTTGTGCAAATATTTCAAGTAAGCTACCATTTGGGAACTGTAACCTCATAAATGCGAATTTGCAGTCACATCATACAATACGAGTGCCCAAGTGATGCTCCACTCTTGCTCAATATCAATGAGTTCCAATAACATACAGAAATATAGAAAAGAGAAGAAGCAAGTAGAGAAATTACAAGATTATGAATTCTATAAGGGAGGAAAGGAAGACTGTATACTCACATCTAGATTTGCAATATAAATGGAGAAAATACAGCTAATAAGGTGCACAAGGAACGAAATAAAATGCCAACAATTGTCAACATTCATAATCGACTTAGAAAATAAGAACAAAACCAAAAGAATTATATTTTTCTCCTCTTCCTTTACTAATAAAGTATATGTCATGACATCCTAAAAGTCAGACCATGCCATCAAGATTAAGCCTCTAGTACAGGAAAGACCTGCCTGGCATAATAATCACAACTGAAAAAGAACCAAGCTCGAGCTTCTTATCACTTGTAGAGGAAGGATGTGTTATGAACAAAACAACATCAGTTACCCAAATAAAAAGCAATGCCATTCTTTTCTTTCTGCATTCTAAAGTTATCCATGGTTATTGTGCGCATAAACCCACAAAATAATTAAATTCATACATCAATTAAAAAAAGATATTAACCTCATGAAACCATTAAAAAAAAAAAACAAAGAAACAAAACGAAAAAAAAGAAACCAAAGGCATACCTTTCTCCCTTCCAAGCAAAGGCTGCACATAAACAATCTATGCTGATGAAAAAGATGCCCCTTCAACTGCTCTATACTCCTAAAACCGCTTCTCCTCCTTGCAGGCTCAGTCCCTTGCTCTCCGGCATTCTTATCACAGACACTACAAGATAAACGGCACATGGCCTTTATCATCCTGTAATGGTCCATATCATCAAAGTATGCCTGACTTCCTTCGTGGTACCAAAATTCCCCTGCCTTCCCCTCCGTCGCACCAGCAGGAAACTTTGAGAAATCTGTTATCACCCTCGTGTAATCCCCCATCGCCTGACATAGAAAACCAACACCATAAAGTAATCAATCCAACAAAGCAAATACACCCCAGGCGAGAGCGAAATCCACCGCCCATAAACTGTAACTCTAGATTCAATGCCGCTATTATTAATCAGGGAAACAATCAGAACTGAGACAATAGGGTTCATAAAGTTCAAAATTCTTTTGATCATAAATTCAAAATCCAATACCAATCAAATAACAAAAACTCTCAAAACCCTAAAATCCCCTTCATCCGATCTCCACTCAAGGCCAAACACAAACATAACCCTAGACCATCAAGGACAATCCTAATGAACAAATAAATGAATCAAAACCATTAAAGGCTAAGAACCTTGGTGACAAAGACGAAGGGGTTCTCAGTCTTGCAGATACAACAGCGCCGATCATCAAGAACGAAGCGGAGCCGGATCACGCACGTCGAGCAAACCTCACGGTGCCCACACGGCCCATACGCCGCCCACTCCAGCGCGTCCGCACACACAGCGCAGCTATCATCCATCTCCGATCAGCCAGTCTTGGATCGCCGCCGACGTTGAAGAAGATCGAGACGAAGGATCCCGCGAGCCAGCGACCACCGAACAAGGACCGAAATCGGATTTTATAGAAAGAGAATGAGAGAATCCGATAACCCGATTCAAACCCGAGTGGGCAGCTTCCAGCCAGCGCAAATTCATAGCAGTTTCCTTCTGTTTGTAAATGGATTCGGATTTTAGTGGGATCCGACCCGATATAAGAACAGTGCTGTTTACGGTGTTCCTTCGGGTATGGTTTTGCTTATTCGGCACTCGTCAATAAGACAAATTTGTGAAGGTGGCTGAGTTTTGGGCTTTTTTATAATTTTATGATTAAATTGCATTTTGTGCCCCTGTAACATAACCTCCATTCGCCATTAGTCAAAGTCCTTCAATTTCACAGCGTCATAATTATGTTACTTGGAATTTACTGATTAGGGATTAAGAAATCTGAGGTGGACAAGCATATCAATGAGTTTGTTCTTTTCCAAAGCCGGTAAAAGTAGCTTCTTAAGTGGCATGATTGTTTCATCTTCCAAGGTGAACATTGTAAATGCTGCTTGTATAAGTAAATGCGTCCTTTCAAATTTATTATTGTTCAGTTTTATTTAATTTAACGGAGTATATATAACCTATAATCATTGAAATGAATCATCAAATATCAATTAAAACAAGTGGGATTACAGCATCTTGCTCATTACTGTGCTTCAATTTCCTTGGAATGCTTGTTATGTCATTGGCAGTTACATTGGCATCAGCAAGCAGAAAACTGAATACCCTTTTTCTCAGGATGTCTGATTCCCAGACCTGCAAGTTTACTGCTGATGAAAAACATACTTGGATTCATGAAAGCATTATACATTGTAATTGAAATTACTGCAATAAAAAAATGAACAGACAATCATACCGGAGAAATTTTGAGTACTTTGATGATTCATTATGATCATCATCTCTGCGTAGTAGCCGTCGTTGTGCTTTCTCTGCTTTCCTGCTACCCTATGATTGTATATCGAATCAAATAACACGGAAAAAAATTGATGCAAGAACTGAAGGAAAGAACAGCTTCCTTTTAATTTGATGGAAATTATAATTATCGTACAGTGTCATACAGATCAGAGGGTCTTCGTTCACAAATTCTACAAGAAAACTCAATAATATACACTAATAACTACTCGGTTTATCAGCATAAGACAATTGCTTTAAGGCTAGAAAGTGCTCTCAAATTGAACCGTAACCCAAAGACTCCCACCTGAATGGATGGTTAAGATAAAGAACTAAGGGGGGGCTCTTAAGGAGTAAGCCGACACAGACACAAACAGCTGCAATACCCACCATTGAGAGCATTACAGGCCTATAAAGTAGTGATCGACCTACAGGACTGCGACAAATCACTTGCTGATCACAGAGCTTGCAGGAACGCCGAATAATCTGTTCCATTTTCTTCATATCAATCTGAAAGCCGACAAGTTTACTGGAGCAGAGGCTATCTGATTGCTTTTGAGCTGAATCAGCAGCTAATGAAGTGCCGGAAATGTCGAGGACTACACTGCCTTTCTCCAATTGCCTGTTAATTTTCTTTCGGACCAACTGGAGGTAAGAGTCATAACCTCTTGACCAAGCGTAGTCCTCAGGGGTGAAACCAGTGGTGTCACGAGCACATGTCCAAGCTGTTATCCCCAACTGCATTATGCAAACAACAGCTGTAAGGGACAATTCACATACAAGAGTTCTTCTTGTTTACTAATATACACCTAAGAAAGGAAAAAACCAAACACAAGATCCATTCATGAAAAAAGATGGCCTAAATGGGCATCAAGTGGCTTCTGGTTTGATATTCAACAAAATTATGTTTGCAAAAGTATGTATTCATAATTCAAACTGCAGAAATAGTAAATACCTGTCCAGGATCATTAGTCAATGCATCCAAAATGTTCTCAGTACCACTACTTGAAGCAGCAATATGAAGAGGAGTAATATTCAAGGGGCCTGGCATATCAGGTCGAAACAGATAGTTGCCATCACTCGTCTCATTCATAGCCGAAGTTGGTGCATATCTCAACAGGACTTCCACTATTGACTTGCACTTCTTCCTGACAGCACTGTGAAGCAGATCCGATGATGAGAGGAGAATACTTGGAGAAATGCTCCCTAAATCAACAAGCCCTTGAAATAAGAGATCCAGCAGTTTCTTGACCACAGCAGACCACTCCCGGTCAACAGCAAAGGACATAAGCCACCAAAACCGAGTCAAGGGAAAGGCAGTGGGGCAAGAACCTACTTCTTGACCTCTAGAAATTAATTGGCTTCTGCGGAGAAACCAACCCATCTCATGTAAAAACTCTATGGCCAGATTTCTTGCATTCATTACATCTATTTGCTCCTGACGATGGACATCACTTGAGTAAACATCGATGGCCCTCTCCAGCATTCGGATCTCAGAGCAAACATCTTCTTCTGCAACTAAAAATGGAAAGAAGATGCTGCTAAGACCATGATCTTCAACCTGCAAACCAAACTCATAAATTATCCTGTGAAAAACAATACATGGCAGACAACATTTGAGGTTGGCAAAAGAAAGGAAGAGATTGAGGGCAAAGGAAAATAATGGACTGTTTATTTGAAGAGGGCAATATGTGGCACCTCTATAAATCCTCTCCCTGATGCATTGGGAAGTGAACATGAGAAACTGAGGCATTGGGTACCTCCACACTCCCTGCCGTCATTTCTTCCTACAACCAAAGCTTGCAATGTCTCCTGAACCAAATACTTCCCCTCAAATGCACAAAGTATCCTGCAAAACATGGTAAATTAGATTCAATGTCAAAGGAAGATATTGTTTCTCTGTTCATTCATGAAGGATGAATATATCATCATGGTAAAAGGTCAGTGTCAAAAAGGTGTAGATAAATATATACCGATAATGCATACCTAACAGTAGATTGAATGATACCAAATCCTTTCACTTTGAAGTTTACCCTCGTGGCATTAGGAACCGCAATGGGACTGATGCACAAAAAGTCCAAGGATCTAGGACTTTTGAGAAGCAAAGGTGTGTTAAGCACAACCTGACCTGCAAGACCAAATGATGAGAAAATTAGAAAACTAGATATTTTTGTTATTTATAAATTATAAAGAAATGATGGCCACAAGAGAACGCCATAGAGTTTAAACTAACCATTGTAAAGAAATGCAATTTGATGCTGCACCCTAGCATATATCCATCCTGATCTCCAGAAGTCGCTATCAGATATTTGCAAAAGCTTGTGAAGGCCAGAGCTCAGATCATGACAAAGCTGTATATACACAAAGGGGAAATCATCAGACTTGTCAAGTATGTTACACATGAAAAAGGCATATCGCTGCAATGCGAACCACACCTCCTTCCATGCCAACTCAGGTAGGCGAAGATAAATTGTCAAGATAATACATCCTGGTCTGATGTAACTCTCCATCTCTGTAGGACTGTGGGATAACCAAGCAAGGACCTGCACATTTAAGTGTGTTACACCCATAGAAACATACTAACAATGTACAGGAACAGAATTGATGAAAATTCATAAGTTTTGGACATAAATTACCTGTGTTCTCAAATCAATAGGGAAGTCCCTGGGGTCTTTACCAAATAGCTTGAAAACAATTCTATCTGTCCTACTCTGAAACCCAAAGAACAAAAAATTATAGAACCACAACTACAACCGAAAATGGCAGAGTCCACCCTTACAATTAAAAGCTTATTCTGGGAGGGAAGACTTAGTACAAAAATTGGTGATGTTTACAAAAGGCTAATATACTATATTTTGGATGTTGTGATGGTTAAAGCAGGTCAAAGATTGTGTGTGCCCACAAGATAAGGCAGTTACCTGAGCATCTCCATTGGAGCTAGACAGTGATTGAGTAGACGTTGGTTCAGAATTACCACTTGTCTGTGGGGGGCTTGAATGATGAGAATCTGGCAACATCCATGACATACAAGTAGGAGACACAGTCTCCATAGTTGCGGGCATTGCCAACTGCTCACATCTCCTTAAGCATTCTTCCGTGTCATCATATGAGTCATTCAAATCAAAATCCTTTAACTGAATTCGCTTTGATACAGATCCTGCAGGTACCATTTCCGGGAGTGAGCTTAACATTGTTGCTGTTGCAGCTGGTTTAGCAGACGCTGCATCTTTTCCTGGCACTAAGACTACAGATGTTTGCAAACTAACTGGTAGCCTGGTCTCCACAAATGTTCCTTCCCTCACATTTCCATTCACAGGCATCTCCACTGTAGCCGCAGCAACAGATAAAGACTGATCAGCAGGTTGCATAGTAGGGTTTTGAGTTCCGTTCATATAAGTCACAATTGAAGGACCACATAAGGGCCCGGAGAATTTTTGTACAGCCGTGCCATTTGAAAGCAAAGCTTCTGATGCTGTTGCATCACCACTTCCACCTCTTTGTGTATCTTCAGTTGCCTGGAGAAGTCCAGAGAGGTTTTGTGAACCAAGTGAACCAGCAAGGCTCGCAAGGTTCCTCAAGAGATGGGAAAGAAGGTCCTGATCTTTTGACTTGTCAGAATCATCAGCTGCAGTATCAGTAAGATCATGTCAGTAGGTCAAATCATCAATAGATCTCTTAATAAGTGAATGTCTTCTCATAATCAAAATATGGACAAACAACCTTTGAAAAAATTAACAAAAACAAGTAAATGTGGCAGAAAAACACCTACATTACATATTGTAATTTATTAATCAAGCTCTCAATTAGTGTCAATTCATGAAAAAACTTTGACAGATGACACAGCCAAACTTTCTACTTTTCAGATATCTTTTCATATTCTGCAACAAGATATAGTCATAATAATTTACTGTGCAAATTGGTGAGGATTCTTAGTAGGCTTATCAGGAGGTAGCTGCTAGCCCGTTCATCAGTCAAACAATTCCCACTGACAGAGGCATCAGGATGTGTTTTCCTCCTCCGCCTGTTGTGCCCTGCCAAACGCCGACGACAACTTCTTTTACCATCATCAAACTCTTGAAGAAGATGAAACCTGGAATAATTTTGTACAGAGAATTACTGACGGTACTCGTTTATGTAAAAGTGCACCAAAAAATAGGAAAAAGGTATTTTTTTCAAACTCAGCAAAAGAAAAATTATGAAGTTGTCAGAAAAAGAAATGAACGCTTAAAAATCAACATTTCGCAAATTCAGCTAAAATGCATTACCCTTCCAACCCAACATCCATTCAGATCACACTTGTTCACCTCAAACACTTGTGTGGGAAGACAGTTTTACATTATATCAACTCATTACTTTATATCAACCCATGCTGCAATTCACAAATAATTTACTACGATTGATTGTTTCCCCCCTTTAGTAAAATGTATCTGAGAGTAAGCTACTGAAATTTTTAAAAATTATGTATATTGTGCAGACACAAGAGACCTAGGCTTTGCCATAAACAAATTCAAATAGTATTTCTTCAATGAAGTGAGAAAGCACAAAAGTAGAGATATTGCAGATCAGACAGCAATGCTGTGATAAGCGTTTAAAATGCTTGTTTCATATTAACATCTCTCTCTCAACAATAATGGAACTACACTGCATATGCTGATCAAGAGAATCACCGAAACCGACCTGCTATACATACATGAACAAACACTTTTTCATTATTTATGGTGGCCATAGAGTACCAACAGCTTTTGATTCATCTTCTGGTTTTGTAGCAAATTGATAGGAAGGTAAAGCAAAGGCGAACATTTCTGGATGTAAAAGAACAGATGAAGAAGTTCAATACTTACAAGGCCAAAGACATCAGTTGCGCTGATGCAAAGTGAATGTCATCATGCTGACCTTGAAAAATATGCTTCTTAATTAGATTTATGAAACAACAAAGCTAAACTACAAGATTGTTCATACTGCTAGTTTAAGATCTAGATTCACACTTCAAAATGCTATGCAGCAAGAGCTACCAAAACAAAGCAACATAAAAAACAAAATTTTAGTCTGGTGCCAAAGATTAAGTGCTTTTTGGGTGATAGAAAAGAAATTCTCTTTTGTCAAAGTGATATATGATTGCTTCTTCTTTCTTCCTTTTCCTTATTATCATTTCAATGATGCCAAACCAAAAATAGGAAGAAAAATGAATTGAGTGCCATGCACATGCCCTTGATTACAAGCAACAAATTGACAGCAGATTCAAAAATCAAGCAAAGAGATGCAACAATCCCAAAAAAAAATTGTCGAGTCTTAACCTTCCTGAATGGCAGGTTGGTGCATACTAACCTACTACATTGCTGACAGAAGCGCTGCACAGCGTTAGCAACCACAGCACTGCTCGCCTTGGCATGCATCTCACACACCTTGTGACGTCTATGGTAGTCCTTCGCATCACTCAGGTCAGCTCCACAACCCTCTACTTGGCATGCAGAGCGATTGGCACTAGCACCTTGCAGCTTGCTCCTCTTCCCATTCTTTCCGTCCCAATTAGCAAGGTCTGCTTCCACGACAGGATAATCATGTCCGCCCAGCTTCAACGAAAAAGATCCAACTTCATCATTGGATTCATCATCTCCAACAACCACAGTCCTCCTCCGCTTCTCCAATGCGCCTTTCCCTTTCCCAACAATTGCAAGTTCAGTTCCGTCTGAGCAAGAAGATGAGTTATTTGACAACCCTCTGGATGCTAAAACATGCGGCAATTGTTTGCTCCTACAATCAGAAGGGCTAGCATTCAGTGGGCTCGCCAAAAAGCGATCCCCATCCCAGTTCCAGTCATTCAAATCCCACTCCAGGCCCTTTCCCCCACGCCCATTCACATCTGAAGGTCCCACGCCAAAAAGCTGATGGCTTTCACCTCCAAATCGAGCCTCCATGCGTGTAACAGACCTTCAAAGCCACCAAACACCCACAAAATCACTCAGGATCTCCAGAAATCCTAATCCGCCTCACTGCGCCCCCAGAAATCCAAAAACATCACGCCAACGCAACCATGGATCCACACAAATGAAACCCACATACCCTTATCAAAGCCTTTTACAAAGCCCCCAGCAAGACGTTAAAACTCCTGGAATGAAATCGATGCAAAAGTAGAAAACCATATCCAGCCAATCAAACTACTACAGAAACCACTCCAGCAGCTCAAGTTCTCTTAAAGGCCTTTACATTTCAATCGCACCAAAACTGGAACTCACCCGAATTTCACATATTGAATAGCAACGCATACCCCCAAACTCCCCCAAAAACTCTCCTCAAATCCCCTTGTCTTCCAATCTAACCTCCTTCAGCCCCACAAAACTCCCAACAGAACAAATTAAAAAAACCCAAACCCACTGCAAATCCCGCGAAATAAGCCAAAAGAACAATAACCCGAAACCCTAGATTCCCAAAACCGGAGATCACCTCAACTCACTCAAAAAATCCAACAAAAACGCCAAATTTCCACAGAAATTCAAACAAGAGTCACAAGAAAACTCCCCTGACGATTAACTTCAGCTCCAACACCGCGAACCCTATGCCCGATCGAGAGATCCCCAACCCACCAGCAAGCGATGAGAGATTCCCGGGCGCGCCGACAAAGTGCGAAGAGTTCCCACGACTAAATAACACCAATTAACAAAAAAAAAGGGAAAACAAGAAAAGGCGGGGCAATATGCAGATAAAAAAGCGAAAACGAAATCTCACTCGCTGTCCAGAGAAAACAGCAAACACCAATATCTACTTATTACAACCGTCCACATCATCACGATTATCACCTGAACGGTCAAAAGCCACGAAAACAATCACACGCTGTTCGTATTCACACAGCGGACCCGCAACTGAAATGTGCGGTGCCCCACGAAACAAATGCGTTTATGACGTCATATATATATTTCACACTGAAGCCTCTCGGTGATGATGACGTGGTTAGCTTTCGGAGGTTTGGATTGGTGCGTAACGTTTGTGCGTGAGTTTAAATAGTTCGTGTCTTTTATAAGGTATAGTACGCTAATTAGTAATTAATGAATGGATTAATTAAGAACCCAAACTCACCTGTTTCGTGTCTCCAGTCTCCGCACTTTAGACCCTGATCTGCTGTCTGGTTCATCACAACCTTCGCGGGTAAAAGCTTACGTGTCTTGTTCGGATTGGTTGATAAGTGACTTTGCTGTTTGTGATGTTATAGCTAAATGGGAACACTCGTCTTCTTTGCACGTTCTTCATACGGACCGGATCGGCTGTCTCCTTGCGAACAGCGTTGTGGATTTTGTTTTAGAATTTAAAATTTTAATTTAATTAAAAATTATGACAATTTTAAACAATTTGATATTTTTTATAAAAAATAAATAAATCATAAATGTATTGAAAACAAAATGATAAATTCAGAAAAATTAACAAAAACACCGAAAAAAAAAATATATAACTTAACATAGTGACTAATAAAGTTGCCACCCCACATCAATAAAACAATATGAGATTCAAACGGATAAGACGATAGTTTCCATAACCCGTGGATTACAATCAGAATAATAAATAAATTTTTAACAAAAAAATTATTTTTATGTGGGTTAAATATTAGTTTGATTAATAAATTATTTTTTATTAAAAAATGATATCAACTATATCCATCATTGTAAAAATAGCCTTTTATTAATTTTTAATATAAAGGTCAATATTTATAATATATATATATTTACATAATTGAAGAAAAATTATATGAGAAAAGTGTGTATAAAATTATAAAATAAAATAAATAGTGTTGATGCTGTGATAAATAATAATAATAATAATTGATTAATGAATAATGAGCAGACACGGTTTTACCAAACATTTGTACTCATTTTAAAAGATTCAGGGCCTCGTGTTTGAAAATCAAGTCAAGTTTTCAGACTGAATTTGGTATGAAAACTTCACTGATCAATGACGTCATTTTGATGCCTTTGTTTACTTGGTCATGTTCTTGCTCCTGGCTGGTCAATAACATGTCTTTAGACTAGAAATACACAAATGATCAAATTTTTTTAACAAAATTTGGTCATAATTTAGTAAAATATAAGCTGAAAAAGAAAATACCTCCAATGCTTCTAGTTTCATGAAAAATCGAAGCTCCTCTGTTTTTTAATTAGTTTTTTTTTTAATCTAAATCCATGTGAGATAACCAATTTATCCCTCCAACAATGTTTGGTTCTTGAATTAGAAATGAAAATAAAAGGAAGTGCATGTTTAATTCACTAAAATAGAGGTTGAAATGACGAAAGTGATAATTAATATAATATTTTTATTTATTTGACTCACCAAAGTAAATACTGAAGTAGAAAAATAACTACTTCAAAGATCTCTCACTTCATATTTTGATTTCGAAAAAATTTTGATTGAAGTAAGGCTTCGGTGTACCATTTCAGTCATGGACAACCACTTTTGTATTTTTTTTTAAAAATTTTTATAATTTATTTTTAATTAACAATATATGATAAATGATTTTTATATTCATAATGTAAAAAAGAATGTTTTAATAAATAATAATAATTTATTATTTATTATTAAAATTATCTATTTAATTGTTATAGGAGGTTGATTATTATTTTAATTATCATTTTATTAATATTTCACTTAAATTGTTATTTATTATTTTAAATTAAACATCATTGTTATACTTTCAATATAATTATTTCTTATTACCATAATTAAACATTTAAATTAATTACTTTATATTAAGTTACTATGCATTTTAATTATAATAACCACAATTATTATTTTTTAATTACATAATTCACTTCTGCTAGTAATTATTTTTAATTATTAAAATTAATCATTTAAATAAACAAATGAGAAAGTCCAGCGGTAAACTTGTTATTTTATCCTCAAGTAAGTAGCCGTTAATTTTATTTATTTATTTATTTATTTATTTATTGATTTGTTTGAACAAAAACCAACCACTTGTTTGACCCATGCGCATTAATTAATTAATTAATTCACGGAATTGTAAAAGAAATAAGCACAATCTCCCCATCCATCTTTCCAATGTACTTACTATTTACCTAATTTTTATTGATTTTTTTTTTAATATGAAGAAATATCAATAGAGTTTTGAAAGCTCGCACATGCTAAAAAGAAATAACATGAATTAAAATAAATATCATGATAAAATACATGAAAGAATGGTTCTATTTAAACCCATTATAAATATATTTTAATTTAATAAATGCAATATATATGATTTCCTTTTTTTATATAAATAGGACATAAAACTACCAAACTAAATGAAAAAAAGACAAATTCTCTTGTTCGGAATTTTATATTAACATATGACTAAAAATTTAATTAAATAATCCGTTCGCATACCTTAGTTTTAAAAGGTTAAGCAGACAAATAACTTCAATTAATTTTTTAATTATTAATATCATATTTAAGATAAACAAAAACTCAAATGGGATTAAAAATATTTAAACTTATAGTTTAAAACATTTTGGGAGCAGAACTCAACCATAATTTATACTCAATTCTAACTAATTTTCAACAAAAAAGAAAATATTTATATTTAATTTGTTATGTATATCTAAGAGATGAAATGCTGGATATTATTTCTTTTTGTAGAAATTGAACTCAAAACCAATTAAATATCGAAAATAAATAAAAAGAAAAGATTCACAGCTCTGAAATTAAATGGCCAATGTCACAATATGTAATATATTGATTTTACAATATATTCAAATGTCATTTCCTATTATGTTTCGATCCCAATATTCAAATGTGTATTTAATATAAAGACCAAGTCTTCTACAAAAAAAAAAAAAAAATTCTTAAAAAATTCTTAAAAAATTTTAAAAATTTTCTTAATTCCAACATCAAGGAGGACCTACCAATCTCGCTCTTAAAACGAATCAACATATCGGATCCAGTTCAGTTGCTCCTCATAACGAAAGACCAATTGATAAAAAACGAGAAAAATAATAATAATTATTTATTTATAAGATACATTATCTGTTAATTAACTGAAATTGATTATCTATTTATGGAGTATTTTAATTATATCTATTTGTAAAAGGTTCCAAAACGAAAACAATCTGAAATAGTTATCGGATCTAGAATATAGGATAGAAAACCCGAAATCCGAATGGTTAAGTAGCGGTGGTAAGCTTACCCAGCGGTGACGAGAGTGGAGGGTTTAGTCAGAGAGGACTTCTTATCCTACGCTGCCATTGCTATCGTGGGCCTCTTAGCCGGCTCTTTTGAGTTCCTCTCTCTCTTTTTCCTCGCGCTTTCTCTTTTTCTCTCTCTTCGTCTCCCATTCGCTCTGACTTCGCTGGCGAAATCAAAGGTGAGATCTTTTGTTCGCTTCTGATATCTCTAGTCAATCCCCAAATGGTGTTTTGATCTCTAGCTCTGTGAACCGATCTCGAAAAGTCCTCCATTTTGATACTGTTTCAGTTTGTACTTCAAACGAATCACGGGTTTTAAATTGCTAGGTTTTTGGGGTGTGATTTCATATTTTATTTGATCTTTTTTTTTTTTTGGTGAGATTTTTTTTTCCCTTAAAGTTGGTGTCTTGGGACTCAGGAGTATGAAGGGGTTGAATTTGGTTTCGAGACTGAAACATGTTGAGTTTATATCTTGTAATGAAGTGAAGCTTTGGATTTTTTTTTTTCTTTTTTTTTTTTTGTTTTTGTGTGGTATTTTGGAATGCTTTGGATGCATAAGGATAAGATTTTGGACATTTATTGCATGGTAATTTGGCAAAAACTATATTTTATTGATGGAAAAGTCTTGTGATGCTTCAAATGAAGACTGCTTGAAACATATGCAGGTCATGTGTTTGATTGAAAACATGACTATGCCTATTTTTGTTAAAAAAAAATGTAGAGGAAGAACAAGGCAGACATCTTCTTAATTCAATTAATTTGCTTCCCAATGACTCTGGCTAGTTATTATTTTGTTAGGATCTCTTTTTTCCTTTTTGGTTGTCTTGCTATATGATCTGTGAATTACTGGCATTAAACTGTTTGTTACTTTCTGTAACATGTCTTTGTTTCTTTTGGTGGGAGTAGTGAGTTGGTGAAGCTCACAGTAGTTCATTGAGGAAAAAGGATCATGGGTTGCTTTGGTTGCTGTGACGAAGATGATTTCCAGCAAGCTGCCAATAATGGAGCTCCATATAAAAACTATGCAGCAGGTAATGAAATCTACAACTACCGTTAATGCATTCTTCACTTCTTTGGCCAATTTTTATGGAGTGCTTATACTGAAATTTTCATTTGTACTCACATAACTGGTTGCTTGATATTTTCTATTTATTGTATCTATTTATAGTTTTCAGTTTGGTATCCCTCATGTTAAAGTGGATATGCAGGTAATGATGGGGCTTATCAAGCCACTGATTCCGCTCCTAGGAGTGGTCAGGCTGTAAAAGTTCAGCCTATTGCTGTCCCTGCTATTACTGCAGATGAACTCAAGGAGATCACCGAGAATTATTCAAATAAGAATTTGATTGGTGAGGGTTCATATGGTAGAGTGTATCATGGTGTTCTCAAAAGTGGAAGAGCAGCAGCTATCAAAAACTTAGATGCCAGCAAGCAGCCAGACCAAGAATTTCTGGCACAGGTTTTGTTTTTTTATTTTCAAATCAATGTGCTTTTAAGTTGAATTTTCCATTTTCCTGATAGATGGCTTCATTAGGTGTCTATGGTATCGAGGTTGAAACATGAAAATGCTGTTGAGCTGCTCGGATATTGTGTTGATGGAACCCTTCGTGTCCTTGCTTATGAGTATGCAACTATGGGATCCCTTCATGACATTCTTCATGGTATGCAAGCTTTCCTTCAATTTGAGCGATAATCTGTCAAAATATTGATGCTGCTGTTTTATATTTGACACCAAACGCCTCATCCACTAAACCGATGCTCTGTGAAACGTCTTTCGATTAGTACTGATAACACCTGTTGTCTGGATTTGCTTTTTGCGTTCCTATCACCTTGATTTAGACGATCAACCTTTTTTACATTCACTTTATTCTGTTGGTGCTGACTGCTGTTTGGTGCGGACAGATTGTAGGTTGTGCATGTTGAGTGTGCCAGAATTTTTGTCCCCTTTTCTGGTAGAACCAACAAAACTAATTATGCTTATCCGTGCCTTTTATGACATCAGTAATTTGTATCCATTTTATGACAAACAGATCTATGCTGACTATGATTATTTCTAAAACTGATTTAATGTGCAAATCAATGTAACACATTCAGTATTGCTACAGGGCGAAAAGGTGTTAAAGGATCAGAACCAGGTCCAGTTCTTTCATGGTTACAGAGAGTGAAAATTGCTGTAGGGGCTGCAAAAGGCCTTGAATACTTGCATGAGAAAGCACAACCTCGCATCATTCATGGCAACATTAAGTCCAGCAATGTTCTACTCTTTGATGATGATGTTGCGAAGATTGCTGACTTTGACTTGTCAAATCAAGCTCCTGATGCCACTGCTCGTCTTCACTCTACTCGAGTTCTCGGGACTTTTGGTTATCACGCACCAGAGTAAGTTCCTACACTCTTGAGATCTCATATTTGCAGTAGCTTGAAATTGCATCATTTGCATTGGCAGGTATGCAATGACCGGCCAGCTTAGCACCAAGAGTGATGTTTATAGCTTTGGTGTTGTTCTTCTGGAGCTTTTGACCGGCCGTAAACCTGTCGACCCTACATTACCGCGAGGCCAGCAGAGTCTGGTGACATGGGTAATCCCCTTTATTCATTTCTTTGTTGAATCTTAGATATAATCTTCTGTAAATCCGGAATTAATGCACACGTGAAACATGCGCAGGCAACACCGAGGCTGAGCGAAGACAAAGTAAGGCAATGTGTTGACGCTAGGCTAAATGGCAATTATCCTCCTAAGTCGGTTGGTAAGGTAAATACGATATTACTATTATGATGAGTAAACTTTGAATAATTGATGTGCATAATGAATCAGCTTGTCTTTTTATCCTATTTTCAATGTTTTTTTGCTTGGCCAGTTTGCCGCGGTGGCTGCTCTGTGCTTGCAATATGAAGCTGATTTCCGGCCGAATATGAGCATTGTAGTGAAAGCTCTGCAGCCTCTTTTGAACGCTCGATCCGGTCATCCTGGAGAAGCCCATGCATACTAAGAATTACCTCTGTTCTTCCCACCTGCTGCGATTAATACACTACGGATTTGTCTGCTGACATATGCTTGTAAATTTTGTGTCCAGGTCTTCCAAAACATAAATAATATTTTCGAGGATGTCAGTCATTGGATTTATTATGAAATAATGCACTTAGATTTCATCAAAAATCTCACACCATTCTGATTGGAAATTGCTGAAGCATATGATTGACAAACAAATATCTTGAATTTGAACATAACAACTCAGCAGGGCATATGCCTCTTGGTGGAAAACATAAACAGAGATCTCAAATCCTTCAGAAGCTACAAACCTGTACACATGAATGTCACCGAAACATCGTACTTACATGGACTGCTTCCCTAATCTGTCTAAAAACATACAAAGAATGTGCCGAATGTCTTATTAGATTGACGATGGTGGTCTATTGTCCCGTGCACCATCAGACTTCGAATCAGGGTTGTCACTTTTGTCAGTGTCGGAGTTTTCGGCCTCAGAGCTCACACCATGATTATGTCGGCGCCTCCGATCCTGAGAAATTCACATCTCATTTAAACAACTCAATGGTATCACTGAAATTCTCATATGCATGTATAGTATCAGTGAGTTACTAACCTCACGTGGAATCGGGTCATCTGATTCCAGCATCCGCACAACTTGACTCATCCTCGGTCTCTTCTCTGGATCTGGGTCGACACACCTCAAAGCTATTAAAAGGGCTCGTTTGAGTACTCTTGTTGATGGCTTAGTCTCTATACTTGGGTCGACCACTTCTTCAGAGCGTCTGCTCCCGACCATCATCTTAAGCCAGTCCACAAGATTCACCTACAATCACCATGAAAGCATATTATAAAATACACAAAAGTTTGTTACTGAATTCAACTTCCCATGCACTCGTAAGTAGGCCAAGTTTACAAGATGACAGTTATCAATGACAAGTTAATAACAAAAAGGTACAGCGTAAAAGACATGATCACACAGTCAATAGAAGTGAACGTTCACAAGAATTGGCACTTTGCTATTTCCTTTGTGCATGGGTTTATTCAAATTAAGAAGCAAACAATGACAATGAGACAGGACAGTACCATTTTAATGCAAGAAAATAATGCAGATAGCTTGTATTAAGGTTTGAAGCCATTATTGATCCCTAAGTTAGGGAGCATTGCCTGTTTTTGTCAAGCATACGCCATTACGTTGATGTGTCTGACCAGGATGATGTGGAACATGGATGGCACATGGACAATAAATATTTTATCTTTTTGTACTTCGATTTTTATGTTCCATGTCAGTGCCATTGGAGAAGAAAAATTAAACAATGCTGCCTCAGCAGCATAAGAAGCAAAAAATAATTTTTTTACTTTGTCCATAAGGCATCCATGTTAGTTGCCACATCAACCTAATTGGTATTGTGAGCCTTAGGCTAAAACTGGACTGGCTATAGTAATTGCAACCACTTATGGCGTTCATCAAGTAGTGGTTTGAACTACTAAAAAATCTCGTCAAATTAGCTATTGATGATCCTTGACAGTGCAAGCAAATATTCAAGATGCCAAACTGCCATCAAACTAGTAACGGGAAATTTGTACCTCATCTGAAGGGCGGCTATAATCCACCGGATCTCTCCCAGTAATTGCTTCCAAAAGGACAACCCCGAAACTATATATGTCACTTTTTTCATTCAAAAGCCCAGAATTTGCATATTCTGGCGCCACATAGCTGCATGGAAAAAGGAGAACATGCATGATTCAGATTAAACAATCAGAAAAAAAAAAAAAAAATCTAATTTTCAGAATTGGGAACAGAAGGCATACCCAAAAGTCCCCATAACCCTTGTGGCAATATGACTTTTCCCAGCACCAAGTAGCTTAGCCAAACCAAAATCAGAGACTTTTGCATTGAAACCGTCATCAATCAATATATTACTAGACTTTATGTCCCGATGAACCACTTTAGGCTCAATGGCCTCATGCAAATAAGCAAGACTGCCACACATCACCTTAGGATCAGAATCAATCACATTTAAAAAAAAAAAAAAATCAAAACAGACTAGATTTATGGCAACAATACCAACATATGATAAAAAAAAAAAGTTAAATAAAAAAAATTTTCAAAACCAGGTCCTTTGTATCGATAAAGAAGAAAAGTTGCACAAAACAGAAGGATTCTGGTATTATCGACTCAAAGCCTGGAAAACCAACTATGACTTCTATAGCTACGACAAAAAAAAAAAAAAAAAACTGAATTTTTTTATTGATCCACAAAAGCCCAAGAAGTTGGAAGCCACATCATCCATCAACAATGAGGAACACAACTTTATGATTGAAGCGCTACAATAAAAACCTCTGTACTTTCTGAGGATGAAGTTTTACTTACGCTTTTGCTGTGCCCAGGAGAATCTTTATCCGAGCCTCCCAAGTGAGACTACCATGTTGTCGCATAGCTCCATGAAGCCACTGTTCCAGATTTCCATTGTTGACATACTCGTAGACAAGCATCCTGACAATATTTATAGATACAGAATCCATTTAGTAAGGAGACATTATGTTATGGTAAATAAGTAGAATGCCCCAAATGCAACTAGAGCTTTCAGAGAGGGTACAAATCATAAAAGGTCAAATACATCGGGGTGCCCAGAGCTTGACTAACTGCAACCAATATATACAGCGAATATAAAGAAACAGTATAGTGACAAAATGGTCCCCCTATATAAGAAGAAATAAAGAGTGGGTAATTAAGGCACCTCTGAGTGCCTTCAATACAGTAACCCAGAAGCCGAACCAAGTTCTTGTGGCGGACATGGCCAATGGCCTCAACCTCGACCCTGAATTCCTTTTCAGCTTGGCCCCTACAAGACAGATGTGCAGATATAAGACAGAGTTGATGACATTCCAGATTTTTTTTTTTTTTTTTTTTTTTGAAAAAAAAATCAAGCAAAGGCACAGCCAAGACTCACATATTGTTAAGAAGCCTCTTGACAGCCACCGGAATTCCATTAATAAGACAGCCACGGTAGACAACACCATAACCACCTTCACCAAGAACATTTTCTCTTGAAAATCGATTGGTTGCAATTTCCAAGTCACGCAAAGTAAACCAATGACCCCAACCAAGCTGAGAAATCTCAGGGAGCCCTGCCAAAGGAGAAGGGGCTGTTATTGGGTAAGAAGAAGACCTGTACCCAGTAACTGTTCCAGAACTCCCTTCTTCACCAGACTGCGACCCATTCTCAGTACGATGAAAAGATCCAGAATGACTATTACAGTCAGCATTTTTCGATTTGCCCAAGTGAACCACCAGCTTATTGGAATCATCTTCACGGCTCTTATCCTGAATCATCATAGGCATTCCATCACCAGCTGCATAATTATTTGATGAGACATGATCCACTCTCACTTCCTTGATTTCCTTTGAAACTGCCGGAATCTGAATGATGGGGAGATTGTTCAGAGTCCTTCTGGCTCTCCTCTTTCGACTCTGAACAGTAATGCATATCACTACGATGGCAAGCACACAAATTATAAACACCATTACAGTTATTCCAATTATCTCCCATAGCTCAAGACCAAGCACATCAGTTTTCTTAGTGAGATGTTGTTTGAGAGAGCTCCCAGACGACGACATATTCCAAATGCCAATATTCCTAACAAACCGGAAAAGAACCTCATTTAATCAAACATTTTACTTCAGAACAAGGAAAAACCACAACATATGCGCATCTAACAGGAACACAGACAGGAGCAGCTTTAACATCTCATAAGATTCAAGCCGGCAGAGCAAATGAGCTAAGGTAAAAAAATTTCAGTTGTGCAAGTACCAAAGAATAAAAAAATAGCAGCAATTCACGGATTCCAACCTAAAAATCGAAACTTTCATGCCAAACTTAACAAATTACATCAAATCAAACAACAGTTGAATCCGAACATGGTCTAGAAAACAAACACAAAACAAAAGGAGTGGGATTTCGCACCAAATACTATACCTCCCCTCTTTCACACCACCAGCATTCGTCAGATCTCTAAGCAGCCCTCTTTACCAGCGCATTCAACCCTAAAGCAGACGTCGCCAAACTCAAGGACACCCTAATTTCATCGCCAGAACTACAACACCTTCATCACATTCACAAAGGACCACAACTTTTGAGCTAAAGAAACAAAATGGGAAGGCAATGGAGGCGGTGGCCGGGCGATGGGGCTCCGGATCTAAGCTCGGACGGAGCTTGGATCCCCAGCCCCCAGCTGCAACAACAGCTTGGAATTCGTCTCTGAAACCGCAACACGAACTCTAGAACTCGTGATTCCTGCGGCACTTGCCGAGAATTGGGGCAATGGCGCATGGGAAAGCAAGAGAGAGAAAGAGAGAAGACAGTGGAGTCATCAGCGGTAGGTGTAGATGAGAAAGCAAGAGAGAGAAATCAAGGAGATCCATTTTCTCTTCCTTTCTCTCTATAAAAACAAATTTTATTAATAAATAAATAAATAAATAAATAAGAGAGAAAATGAAGAGCAACAGTGTGAACATAAATGAGTGGGTCTTTGTTTGTGCCATTGTTTCCATTTTTTTTATATAAAAAAATAAAAATAATATCTCTCTTGAAAATTTTTCACTGTTTTGTTTTGAAACATCTCTATATTTAAAATGTTTTTTTTATTCTTGTTTGTTAAGAAAGAACTCACTTTGAGTATCATCAAGGGCATTTGATGGGTGGGAAAGTCAAGCATTTTTTTTTTTGGAAAGTTATACGAGAGAATCAGTTTACCCTGATTGATTGATCATTTTCTTTGGCAATTTACTTGTCATAGAAATTTTTATGGTGGAAAATTGAGATTTTTTTTATGGGAAAAGAAAACAAGCCCACTTAACTGATTTAATAAACTTATATCATAAGTACTATATTATGATAAGATGCAGGTTAAAACTTCGTTGACAAAACATGTTCTTTGAAAGCATTGACCAAAGCTTCTTTCATTCAGCAAAAACATATATCACAAAGACAACAACTGCTGGAATAAGACATTCTAACTGATTTGGAAAAACGTAAACTTGTTCTTCCACTGATTCATGGATACATAAGCTAACATGGAAATGAAACAAATAGTTTTTTCATCTCCTTGAAAATACAACCAAGACCAACATAGACATGGATACAATGACTTTGAGACCAGTGCTTTCCCAAAAATTCGGTTTGTCGATGCAAATGCACTGTTTCATTGCCAACTGATCTCTCAGCTCCTTCAGAGCCTGGTCTCTTCTCTCTCCCATCTGCTTACATGATATATATGCATATCACAATCTTGATTAGAAGCAATGCAATGACAATGAAACAAGAAAATGATTATATATGATGGATTACCCTCTGAAGCTTTCTTGTTTGTGATCGCGCTTCTTGAAGACAAAATTCAAGCTTTACAATGCGTTTCTTCAGCTCTTGATCGGCCCGACGGTGTTTCTCAATCTGTTTTCCAAGGAAGAGATCTAGTCAAGGATATACGATTAAGTTCCACATGCATGAGTATCGTCAGTACAGATATATTAAGATGTTGCCATATGTATCTATAGTAAATGAGGGTGGGATGAGAAGAACCTGGGACTCAAGGTCCTTGGTTTTCTGCTTCCAATGTGCTGACAAGAACCTTATCTCATCTCTCAATCTGATAATTTCATCATCTTTAGAGTTCAGATGCTTTTTCATATGCTCGATGTTCTTGGGAGATACTTCATCTAAGATTCTCATGAGTTCAGAGTCTTTGTTGGCTGCAGAGTTGGCAATTGCAAGCATGATCTCTTCTTCTATTCTTATGACCTCGTCTTTTAGTTGTCTCTGTGAGAGTTCTCTTGTTTGGAGGTCCTTCTGCAGAAGATCTAATTGCTCGCCAAGTTTATTGACTCGGATCTCATGCTCTTTGAGTGAATTGCTTTTTCCTTCTAGTTCTTTCAATAAGGACAAACATTGAGACTGAGCAGACTCTGCTGATGCTGCACTAGCTTCGGCAGTGGCTTGTGTGATTGAAAGCTGTGATCGTAGGTCATCCAACTCCTTGAGATACTAATCAGTATAGCATTATTAGCACAATGTCACAAAAAAAGACGTTAATAAATACAAACTCTCTTCATTATTAAACTGAATAAAGAGTTAATTGTCGCAGTGAAAATGATCAATAAACAAGCAATCAATCGAGACAGAAAGAGAAAATAGCAAATTGAAATATCAAAACATGGAAAAAAAAGAAGATAAATAGAAGCCCCAGGAGGGCCCAAGGTGATGTGTGCAGTTTGGTGGCAGCATGGAGGTATCAAAGCAATACAAAAAGCAGCTTTGTGACAACAGAACTAACAGAAAAAATAATTCATGATCATATTAGAGTCCAGTCAAACCACAGAGCAACTTGCCCCAAAAAAGGAGTCATTCATGGTGTCAGTGACAGCTTTTTCCCCAAATAGTTCCTCTAATACAATCGGTAATATCATACTTTTCTATCCCCGGTCAATGAAGACCAACTTCCAGCCATGACAAAGATCCGAAGGATAATGTTTGGAAAATAAAATATTATTTCCAAAATATGATCCAAAATTCATTGGACTGTATATACCAACTTTAGCAATAGCAAAATGTGATTGATGATAATTATTGTTGACACCCACTTGACATTCCAATATCGTGTGTGTGTGTGTGTGTGTGTGTGTGTGTGTGTGATATACACCCACTTCACATTCCAATATCGTGTGTGTGTGTGTGTACACGCGATATTTTCTTTCGATTGTGAATCAGATGAGAAATGTGAAATGTTCAAGAATAAATATGGACAAAAGGTGCTAATATTTTCTGTGATTAACAGAGGGAGAGAGAGACAACAGCAACTAATAAGGAATGCTTGTAAATAATCACTCGACACAAAAAAAGAAAAATATCCAGACTTGCCACCATGTTTGGATTTATATGATGAACAGGTAGGAGAGGATTCACTCATTTGAGTGAATTCAGCAATCAATATCAAAGTTAACTTCAAATAATAAGCCCTCGTAGTTAAAACCAGTTTAACAATATACTAGCTGCTCCCATGAGAACAACAGGGGCCTCAGTGCAACTTCATAAATCTGAAAAACTGTTAATCCTTCATCCTAAACCCATCTATAAGAGGTAGCCGTATATCTAGTATCTACTCCTTGTTCTCAATATTTGGTTAAAAAAAGGCAAAGAATAGATCCACTAAAACATGAAGGATAGATTGAAGTTCAACAAAATCATATTCTGGAGATGAAAACTTAAAAATTGAACCTTTACAATGATTAATAAAAAAGTATTCCTACCATAAAAGAAGAGAACATTTATGAAACAGTAATATAAGGATACTCAAGAGAAGGCCAGAGAGACAAACCTGCTCCGAAGTAGCAGCAGATTTCTGCAAAAAGCCATTCTTCTCCTCTAAACATTTCTGCAGCCTTCCCACCTCCATTTCCATGTTCATCGCTTTTGTCTCTGCCATCTATTCAGTGCTCAACGACACTAACCGAATCAACAACTTAAACAAATCCAAAAGCCAAAAAAACATAAACAAGAATAAACCTTTCTTGTCAAGGTCTCATGAGCAAAGGAATTCTCCTGTGAAGCCATCCGGTTCCTGACATCCTTGAGCTCAGCTGCTAACGAGACAACACTTCTCCTAAAGTTCTGCTTCTTCTCTGAGAGATCCTTCAGCAAAGGATCAACCTCCATCCACAGAATGAAACAAAAGACAATTCAGGTACTCTTGAGCAGGGGCCAGAGCTTACTGAAGCACCACAAATTCCTCAGTTGCCAATTAAAACTATCAAATGGATAGCAGGCTCTCTTGGAACTAATGGCACAGAGGAACACACACCACCACTATTTATTTATTTATTTTTCTCAGATAAAATTCCATCAAGTGGGTTCCCTTGAGACTGGTCTTCGTCCGCATCCAAGCATTAAATTGGGAACACGCCAAGAAAAAGACTAGTTTCCTTTTCACAGTAAAATAAATAATTAATTAAATATATAAACAGAACAAATGCAGTTAATAAATACAGAAACAAAATCTCATTCCTGTGGGTACAGAGAGGAGCGTTAGCATGAAAGCTACCGAAATTCAAGGGAAAAAAAAAAAACTTTTTTTCGTTTTTTCAAAATAACTGGCAGCGAGTAGAACCTTTGCTACCTTGATAAGATGGTTCAACAATCCCTAAAAAAGATGTAAATGGGGAGTTTCGTGTTACGTCAATAGTGATTTGGCATCAAAAAGCACTATTTATCCTTGAAATGCAGGCGAAGAATGTTTCTGACCATAGTTAAAATCGATTTTTTTAGTTTTTTCCACTCGATTTGAATCAAAGAGGCACTCGAAACTTCAAACCCTCACTGAAATGAAAGCCATTTGAAAAGCCAAGGCACATACCAGTGAATCCCTTCCAGTAGCTCGATTCTAAACCACTTCCTTTCACAAGCGTGCTCCACTCTGCGACTCCTGTGATACTTCAAACGAAAAATCAGATGAGAAACACCAAATGATTAGGGTTTCGATTGGAACTCGAAACTCTTCTTCTCCTCCTCATCTGAGAGCTAGTAACTTCGTAATCGAAGCAAAGAACTTCAAAAACATGGAAATCGAAAGGAAAACAACAACAAAGATTTCAGCTTTAAGGTGAAATCTCCCACAAAACGCATTAAAAACTCGAGGTTTTGATTCTCTCGTTCGCAAGCACGATTCCAAATGGAGAATGGGCGCTTGAGTCTTTGAAGACATTTATGGCGGGCTGACGTGGCACGGAATAGTCCAAGCCTGAGGCTCGGATTCTGAAGCTCTGATTTGATTTGCATCGCGGGAAAATCCAAATCTCAGATTTTCTTCCTTTTTTTTTTTATTTTGGAAAATGTTGGAAATTTGGGAAAAGAACATTTTTTTTTCGGATTTCAGGATTTAGATAGAGGTTTTATTTTATTTTAATAACTTTTTGTAATTTTCCTGGGTCCCAATAAAAATGAGCGGCTGTTTTAGAAAAAAAAAAATTAAGGGGCTTGTTAGGGAATAAAATCAAATAAATTGTTTTATTTTGAGATAAAATGTGGGTATGGATAATATAAAAACATTTTTTTAATAAAATGTTAAATGTTATTGTTACTAGAGACATTGAGAATCAATTTATCCTCTTATCTTTATATCTCTATTTAATATATGTTCACCATGATTTAAACAATCAGCTGGCCAATGTTTGTCAGTTGGAAGTGGAGACAAAACCCTAGGAAAAAATTCTGGGACCAAAAAAACTCCTTAGAAAAAAAAAAAAAAAAAAATAGTGAAAGCCCTGCTTTTGTTTTCGCAAAAGAAAAACACACACAATCATTTAACTCAAAACTGACAAAACATGAATAGATTATGAGGAAGTGGTTTCTTGCTCCTTTACAGCAAGCATCTCTTTGTACAATTGTACTATGGTCCCAAGGATTCCTCAAGACCCTTTTGAACACCAGGACAAACCTGAGAACAAGATCAAATCCATGAACAAGAGAAGTTTTCATTTGGAATCTGAATAAGTTAATATGTTTATTAGAATTATATGGATTTAAGCACAAGCATTCTCTGCAGAAGCTCTAGATTCTTGCTCCCTTCCTACTATTGAGAATAATTATATACAAAAACAGCATTGAAATGGAGGAGACATTAGAAAATAAGTCTAATGATATAATCTATTGATTCTATTCTTAACTAAGTAAGTAAATTGATGTTGTTGAAGGCCGCCTCTGTGTCAAAACCCGGCCTGATGTCTTATGGCAGTGGTTCTTGTGAGTCCCCCAGTCGCGACAAATGAAGATAGGCGTCAGTTCCTGCAATCCATGAAACCAATTCATCTTTATATGCATTTATCGACAATAGGCAATGATAGTAAAAGAATTAGAAGTGAGTTGCATTTCCTGCTCACCATATCCTTCCATTGATATAATCTGCAGATCGCCACCGAAATATTTAGCATAGAGCCTACTGATTGGAAGTCCAAAACCATATCCAGCCATAACCACTCCGCCGCGCTCCCTACTGCTATAATTTTCAATAGGAGGATCTTTTGCAGTACTGTATAGATATGTGAAAATTTTTGTAAGGCCACTTCTTGGTATGCCACCTCCTTCATCAGAGATCTGCAATGCAAGTTCATCAATCACACTAACTATTTGGCTTTAATTTTCTGCTTCACTAATTAAAATTGACAAAAACAATCTAGAGTTAAAAGGTTGTATACGTAGAAAAGTAATGTTATTTGTACAAATTAAACCTTCCAAATGAATGACAATTATGAATTCTTCCTCGAAATGTATAAAACATCTTAAGGTTGTTAGATGAATGACAACTCATTTGGGAAGTCGACACTAATAGTTACCTTTATTGCAACATCCTCAGCCCCATCAGCGACAATTATTCTAACAGGTGGCACATCTTTGTCTGAGTTAACAAAATGTTCTTGAACGGCACGCAAGGAGTTCTTGACCAATTCAAACACCATCAAATGCAAATGCAGAGGAATATAACTGGTGGAAAAATCAACATGTGAATATAAATAAGATGCTCACCACAGTTTATAAATTCCTAAAAGCAGAGATGATAAACCGCCAAACCATGAAATGGGGCTTGATTCAGTCTGTTGATTTGCAAAAAATCATCTAATTATAGAACTTCACCATTTAAGGAGATTTAAGTAGGTTGGCATAAAAATTAGGCAGAACAGAGCTCATCATCAAATCAAACAAACAATATGAGAGCCATGCTATATAAAACAAACTGGAGGCACTTATTTTAGCTCAGCTTGACGACAAAATGAATAGCTTATCAACTGCCAGAATGAGTACAGATGAAGGAGAAAATAAACAATCTGTACATATCATCGAAATGCAAGAACTCACGGGAAAGTGAAATCTGGATCTCCATATATACTGATTTCTGGCGCGCCACCGTACTCTCTTAAGCAAACGCTGCGGGCATCTTCACTAGCGGCACGAGCCACTTCCACTGGTGACATTCTGGTGTTTATTAGGCCAACACAACCAGGCTCTGGGTCTGGATCATGCAAACCCACATGCTGGCCTGAATTCGGCAAAGCAAGGAATTATGCATGCAATTCTCATTAAAGTGGTTGAAAATTCAGAGGATGTGACAGCAAGTTTAATGTACAAGTCACTGCACAAAGAAATTTTCACAAACCTATAAGCACACGGATTCCAATTCTTGACATGTAAAAGCGATCAAGAAATTGATGAATTTCTTCAAGATCTTTGGATGCAGCAGAGACGTTCAAGTCTTTTTTAAGCTGTTGTACACCTAAAGCCATAGTTGGCACCACATGGTTATGCCTAACTTTGATCATCTTGATCATTTCAGTGAAAGCCAACTCGTCATATTTATCCTTGATATCTCCAAAAGAGCGGACATCTCGAAAAGATTCCAAATACCAATCTCTCACCTTCAAAAACAGAATAAGCACAACCAAAATCTGAATAACTTTTACATCTGTAACAAGACACACTACCATACACCTAATTGTTAAGAGGCTTACATGAGTAATGCTATTTGTATAAATTTGACTTCCCAAATAAATTTCCCAATTGAGTTGTTGTCCATGTGGTCAATTTGAGATGACGTACCCATATCCCGACAAAAAATTAATGATTATTAATCAGTTAAGAAGTTTACATAGGAAATCTAGCCTTTACAAATAGCATTACTCAGCATGAAATTACTACATCAGTTAATGATATGTCAGTGAATCAGATATATTACTCAGAATGATGCAATCTTATGTTACTCCTAGCACTTCCTTACCACTCAAAGATCCCATTGGCTGGGGCATGAGATACAAACACCATCTAAAGGATCATCAAAGTTATGCATCAAGCAGTTAAATTGTGAATCTAATTACTTAGAACATCTACTACGCACAGAGCCATTGCTTTTCATGAGAAAGGACACAAGGTTCAGGGGAAATAAAGGATGTGTTAAAGAATAAGCAAAGCAACAACTTGGACACAATCCAGAAGAATGCTGAAAAAGAGAAACAAAAAACATCTCAAACAAATTGATGCCAAAAATATTAGCATGGAAACCCATCTTCAAGAACTAAACAGATGAAACATTCATACCGGGGTCATAAGAAACTGATAATTTCCAAATTTTGCAGCATAAACAGAATAGCTTGATTGAGAATTCCACGAAATTACCGAAAATAAGAAATGGAACTCCATTAGTATCAAATCAAAGACTAATTCAGCCAACATAAAACCGCAAAACTTCTAAAAAGGGATTCCAAAATACAGGAACGATCCCCAAATGGAAAAGAAAAACACAAAGCACCAACATATCCATATACAAAAGGGCCCTCCCCCTCCCCCCACCGAAAAAAAAAACATTTTTGTTTTCAAATACAAACTCCACATCACCACAAAACAAAAAAAAAAAAAAACCCCCAAAAGTTCTAAGAAAGGATTCCAACATTTCAGAAATGATCCAAAAGAGAAGAACGCATCAAACACTACTAAAATTCTACAATGCAAAACCAAATTCACAAACCAAAAGGCCTCCATAATTCCATTTTTTAGATAAAAACTCCACAATACAATCACCCAAAAAAAAAAAAAAAACTAAATCTTACTTCCAAATAAAGATCATAGAAATTACCTTCAAAACAGCAGGCTTCTGAGAGAGCCCAAAGGGCAAGTTCTCAAGCTCAGTGACCCTCCTCGCGATCCTAATAGGGAGTTCCTTATGAAGGAATTGCGCCGATAGAAGAAGATTCCTCTCCGTCGGCCTCGATCCAAATTCCCTCATATACCTAAGGCTCACCCCAGTCTGCTTCATCGTCCCCCATCTCCGCACATCATCAGCCACCGCCTTAGCGAAACCCTCCAGAGCATTCTTGGCAGCCATTAAAGCTCCACCACGAACTCTCGCATTGGCGACGCGAAGCCGCAACGGTGGCCGAGAAGCCGAGAAGCCGAGCAGCAAAAGCACGCGACGCGAATGAGATGGTGTTTCCTTCTCTCTTCGATAGCATCGCCGTTTTTATAGTCTTCTTTCTTAACGGGTCTCTCTTAACGGGTTTTAAACCCGAAACGGACTTCTACCCGTTGGTGGACGACAACACGTGCCACAAATCTCCTCCAATGCGCCACGTGTCTTTTAAGATACGAATCCGGCAGCCGCCGGAACCGAATCGGACGGCCTACCATCGGATTCATCTCCGAAGAAATCCGATTACTTCGAAAAACCCGAATCCGAACAACTTCTAATCATCATTTTGTTATGGGTTCACTGATAAAAATATTTTTTTAAAATTCAATATATATTATTATTATTATTATTATTATTATTATTATTATTATATTTAAGTAGCAAACTTGCATGACATATGTCAAGCTACTGTAAAAGTATTTAATATATATGATGATAATATGATAATATTTAAAATATAATATATTAAAATAAATTATCTCATCTAATAATATATATTAAAATTAATTTTCAAAATTAATATGTTTTTAAAGTTAATAAATATCTTATTTATCTTATCCTATTTTTTATATAACAATTTTTTTTATAAATAAGAAGCCTAAACTAAGTTTTTCATTACTATTATTATCACAATTATATCATATACGAATTTCTTATGCTATAAATTTTGTGGCAATTAGTTTATAATTTTGAAAAATAAAATGATAGTGGGAATTAAAAGTATAGCCAACCCTTTGTTTGAGTCCAATAATATGAGCTCCTTTCATCAGCCATATATATATATATATATAAATATATAAAGAAAAAAAGCTAGCTAATGATAATGATGTTTATTAGAGACTTTAATTTTAATCATAAATAAACACTAACGAAACTTCAGTGTGTGTGATTTTAATTGGATTAGAACATGATGAGTTGGTGCAAAAATAATATATATATATTTCTTTCTTTTAATGTATATCATGATTGGGTTTTGTAACTCATGACGTGGCATTAAACGTGTTTAGTTTTGGTATAATCGTATTTTTTTAATTACTGCAAGCCTTAATTGGTTGTGACTCATTTAAGTTGAGTTTATTTTTTAATAATATTAGTTTTAACTTTATAGAAACTAAATAATGAAATTAATAAGATTTCAAGATAAGAAGAAAAATAATTATATATATATATATTATGTTTTTGTTGATTAGAAAAAATAAAACTTGTGCAGCGATTGATAACTTAATTGGATTATTTTAAATTATAAAATTTTATTTTTTTATATAATTTTTTTATTAATATTATACACTGAAAACCAAATGCCATTTTGTGTTTCAACGATTCTACCTTTCTTGGCAATTGGCCTCCATTCATGTAAAATGTTTATCTTATCTTTTTTACTTTTATTTTGATTTCTCATTTTCTTAATTAAGATATAATTATTATCTCAAGAATTGTAAATTTTGATGTAAATGATTTGATTTTCTTCACACATTTCTTTCGTTGAAAATACATGAACTCATTCTTCTTAATTTACAACTTTAAAAATCTATTTATTTAAAATAAATAATATATTCAAATACTAGATTAATAACAAACGTCATAATAATAATAATATAATAAAAAACACCAAAAACATTTTCCCTCATAATCTTATAAAATATCATAGAAAAAAAAAACAGAAACACTAGTAAAACACTATACATGCGATAAGTTGTTGAAAACTTTTGGTAAGGAAATTATTTTTCTTTTTTTCTAAGTTGTTGAAAACTTCCACAAGTACTAAAACTACCAGAATTTAATGGTGTCAGTTTTAATATTTCCCATGCCTTTGGTGTATATGACTGTATCATGTTTTTCAGTTCATTTCTTTAATAAAATAAGAGTAATGCTATACATGCTTAACAGGTTCCGATATCCTCATCCGAATGACTTACGGCTGCGATAAGAGGTGAAGTGGGTGCATGATCACCACTTCTCCCCTATAACGTTTATTATTAAATTTATAAATTAATTTGTTAATTTTATGACTTTAATAAAAGTTTGTTAACTTTGGTAAATTTTGTTTATTACATTTTTAATCTCATGATTACATTTTAATTATTCAATTAATTTTCTTTATGCATTATGTCACCGTGATCTAATTTTCGTTTAATCTTGTTTTGTAAATTTGAAATTTCATCTTTAAATTTTAATTATGCAAAAAATAATAATTATTCATTCTTTTAACGTATGTAATTATTGTTCAATTTTGATTATTAAACTTTAATCTCATGATTAAATTTGTATTATTCAATAAATTTTCTTTATGCATAATGTTAGCGGATATAATTTTGATTCAATCTTGTTTTGTAAATTTGTAATTTTATCATTAAATTTTAATTATGTGAAAAAATAAACAAAAATCCATCAATAATACTAAAAAAACTAAACAATTAAAAAAAAAAAAACACCTTAAACATATGGGCAAAAAAAAAAATTTAAACCATATCCCATCTCACCACTCACGATCCTGGTCCCCTTTTGCTGTCACCGTTCTGGTTATCGTTGCTGCCCCTCCATCTTCTCGCCCGTAGTCCCTTCTCTCACTACTTGCCATCCCACTTTTCGGTTCTCTCCATAGCCATTGTCATCTCTCATCTCGCCGTGCCATCTCGGCCCCCCCTCTCTCGCCATCCCCCAATCCCCCTCTCGTTGTCACATCATAGGGTTTTAATATCTCCAATCTCTTCTTGTAAGTCTTTTTGATTATTTTTTGTGCAATATCGGCGGTAGCGAGAGAGGCGACATGGGATTTTTTTTTTTACTGTTTTAATTTTTTTGCTTTTTTAACCATGCTGATCAAGAGAGAGTTTCAGTGAATTGGACGCGACATGAGTATTTCGGGAAATCTTGTAGGCAACATTACTCATAAAATAATACTTGACTGCAATTTGTTTTTTTGCTCCCATGGAAATAGATTTTGTTTTAATTAAATCATACCTATGACAAACTTGTTTTTGTAATTTTTTTTTTATTTACAAAATGCAAGAAGCATTGTGACAGCAGTGCACACATACCAAAAATTGATCATCTAGTTGGGCTATAAACCCAAACACACAACTGAACTTAAACTTGATATTTTTTAGATGTCCTGAACTACGTTTTACAGCGTTGTTAATTCTGTTGGGCTATAATTTTTCGGTGTCAATTTAATTTTTTGTAACATTTTTTTAAATTGTTATAAACATAACCAATAGTTTTAACATTTTGTTTTTTGAATTATTATTGATTTTATAGTATTCTGTTTCTCTGGTTCTTTACTTACTTTTGGCTAAGTTTTCCCTGTACTCATTGCAATCTATGACTTGTGTTTGATTAAATGATCCTTGATGAGTTTTATGAATCTTAAACGCAGTGAGTGTCTATGCATAATCAGCACCACTGTTTCATATCATTAATTAAACCAGCCCAAAGCTTTGAGTGATTTTTTAATTATTTTATTTAGTACCCCTCCCAATAATGCTACATTTGTTAAAAGAAATATATATATATATATAGTGGTACAATAGGTGACAAAAATAGTGCCTTTTCTTCGTGAAGAAGCAAAGGAGCTATTCTCACATAGCCACACCATCCACACCGTTGATTACCGAAGCAACGTTATCAAATGAACGGTTTGGATTGAATCAAAGGACTGTAGAAGAGTGTGTGTGTGTATATATATATATATATGTAATTAGAGCTACTGACCGGCGATGACTTGAGAGTAAAGTGACGTCTTCGAAGCGGCAGCGGAGATGGCCGATGGGCTGTATGTGGAGGCGAAGACGTCGGTGTGGTGGGACATCGAGAACTGTCAGGTGCCCAAGGGATGCGATCCTTACCTGATCGCTCAGAACATCAGATCGGGGCTGGCGGAGATGGACTACAAGGGCGCTGTTTCGATCTGGGCTTATGGAGACACTGGTAACATCCCTACTAATATCCAGCACGCCCTCTCCAGCACCGGCGTCGCACTTAATCACGTCCCTGCTGGTATAAATCTTCACACTGATCCTTGGTTTCTTGCGCTTTGTTTGATTTGCTTCTTTTGTGTGGCAATGTCGTTCAATTGATTTTTTTCTTGTGTTTCTAAACCCTAAACCCCACAAAAAGAAAAAAAAAAAAAAAAACTAATTTGTATATTTTTTGTCATCATTGTATGATGTATTTAGTAATTGATATGTGGATGTAGTTGGATTTTTGAACCATAGGCCCCCCCCTGTTTTTCATACTAATTGTTAAGCAATGGATGATCTAATCCTGTTACCTATTTGCGTTAGCTAGTAATTGCAGTTGTTCAATTGTTTATTGTTGTTTTTCTCTGATTGTTCTTCCCTTGAGTTCATTCACTTCATAAGATGGTGAATTGCTGTTATGCATGCTGATTTTGGCATTGCTGTTAGTCCCTTGAGTTGGGTTTTCATATTTAACAAAATGCAGGTGTGAAGGATGCAAGTGATAAGAAAATTCTGGTTGACATGTTATTCTGGGCAGTGGATAATCCTCCTCCTGCAAACTTTTTGCTTATTTCCGGTGACCGGGACTTCTCAAATGCGCTTCATCAACTCCGAATGAGGCGATACAATGTATTACTAGCACAGCCACCTAATGTCTCCCAAGCACTTGTTGCAGCTGCTAAGACTGTCTGGCTCTGGACAAGTCTTGTGTCAAGAGCCGGACCGATATCAGCAGTGCCTTCTCACATTGGTGATGATGCTAGTGATGATGCATCATCTGGCGATGATATGACCGGAAGCAACACCATTCCAGGTACTATGCGGACAAATAAAATCTCAAATGCTCATTTATTCAAATTCTATGCGAACAATTGACCACCCAGATGATTATTCTGATTGCTTGCTCCTGGGAAATTATACAGGGCATGGTAGCAGCAGAAGAAGAAGTGCTCCCAAACTTCATGGAAGCAAAAGGCCCATTATCATTATCTATGGAAGAGCTAATAAGCAGCATGGTATCAGTGGAAAACCTGTTACAAGTGGAAGAGCTGTTAATGGGAATGGTGGCAATGGAAGAGCAGGAGCTGATCATCTCCAAAAGGGTAAACAGAATCAGAAGAATCCAAAGCAAGCTCATTCCCCTGGTAGTGGGCATGGTATCAGCACCAAAGCTGGTAATGGGCTTGGTGGCAGTGGCAAACCCAATAGTGGGAATGGTAGCAGTGGAACAGCTACTAATAAAGAGACTAATAAACAGAGTCAGAAGAAACCAAAGCAACCACATTCCTCTGATAACTCGTTGACAACGGGAAGTCGAAACGGGTGTGCTCCTAGTGGAAAGCCTGATAGCCAGTGTAAACTGAGTAAGAAGAAGCCAAAGCAGCCACATTCCTCAGATAGCTCAATTCCGGGTAGTTTTAAAGGGTCTGCTTCTAGTGCAAAGCCTGATAACTGGTGTAAAGCTAAACAAGGTCCAAAAAATCCAAAGCAGAAATCCAAATGAATGATAACAGTAGTAGTTGGTTGTTGTTGTTTGTTTGTTTATTTGTTTTCTGAGGATCAGTTGGGTACTCTGGTTTGTATAATAATTAGACTCACTGCTTGATTTGACCTGTTGATTTGCAGTATAATTAGACTCACTGCTTGATTTGGCCTGGCCTGTTGGTTTGCTAAAAAGAGAATTCAAATGGAGAACTTGGGCATTAAATGATATCTTGGTAGCACCAAAAACTTTGGATAAAATTGAGAATAATGTAGAAAAATAGAAACAAAAACATTTCAAGCAAAGTGATGGCAAGGAAAGTCATCTCTAAGAATTAGCAGATGAAAGTTCCTGTTAGAGCCATAAGACAGATGATTTTCAAATTTGCAGCATAAGCAAAATAGTTTAAGTGTGAATTCCGCCAAATTATCGAAAATTAAAAAAAATGGAATTTCATTATTGACAAATCAAAGCCTAATTCACATACTAAACCCTTCTGATAACTTAACAATGCGCTAATTAGTGGGTAGTAATCAGTAATCACTGATGAATAAATTGGAAAAGATCAGTTACAAATCAACAGCGAAATCAATTATAATTAGGCTACAGAAATCAAGTGAGAAACTTATTATAGTTATATAAATAATTATATAAGTAATTTCTATTGTAAAAATAATTAATAATTCATCATCAATGTAAAAATATATGTACATTTTCATAATATACTTTTTCTTTTTTTATTTTTTCTTCTTTATATTCTGAAAATACAAGAATAAAGGGATAGTTTTAGTATTTCAAGAAATGGGCCGACGGTCTTTGATTAATTTGAACAGAAGGTCCATAATACCATAATAGATGGAATAGTAAAAGTTTAGTGATTACTATCATATCAGCCGCTGCTGCTTTAGTACCATATTGATATAGTATCGTTTTTATTATAATAATAGCGACTACTACAATAGCATCCATTATTTATATACTTTACAACATTTTCAACTTTTTCATTTTATCGCTAACCTAAACTCAGCATCCTTACAAAACTAATGAAGCTCCGGATTTCAGCACTATACGTCACTATTGTAGGCTCAACTAAAAAAAATTATAAATAACCAAACCTACACTTTACCCTAAACCTCCTAAAATATATATATATATATATATGTTGTATTAATAATAATGTTATGGGTTCAGCCCATATTTGCAATATTTCATATTGCTTTTGTTGTTTATGCTGGGCCTTTATGTTGGACTTGTTAGTCTTATTTCTTGGGGTCCACTTGGCATTGATATGAGGGCTTCCAAGAGAACCCTTTCTTTGAGAGAGGGGTATTCCTTCTTTTTTCTGGGTTGAACAATAAAAAAAAAAAGAGAGCTTAAAAGATGTTTGTTATTCTCGGTTTTATGTGCACCGTTTTAATCAATTCTACGATCGGAAGTGCTCCCGTGGTCCGATTCTGCTCAAACTTGGCTAGCTTGTTCCTGTCATCAAGAGCTTCATTTTGAATGGTCGGTTTGTCATGAGGTGCTCCGGTTTGGTCAGATACGCTGCTTTAACAGACTTGCAATTTTTTGGGTGATTTCTACACCTTTTTTGCTCTATCTTGATCTCTTATTGTTCTTGGAGTTGTTGGTGGGTTGTGAATCCTTTGTTGACTGATTTGGGGTTGGACTCCTTGAACGGTCCCGTGGTTTTTATCCTTCACATCGAAAGGGTTTTCTGTTTTGTGATTTATTTCCACTCGTTATTGTTGAGAATAATCCTTGGTGCTAAGTTTAGTATTTGCTTTGTTTGGTAGATAGCTTAAATTAGGCGTGTGATTGTTTGGTAGATAGCTTAATTAGGCATGTGATTATTTTGGCTTGATTGAGAAGCTTTGATTTCTTTCCTTGTAATAAGCTTATATAAACGGAGCAAAAACAAACTGTGGGCAAGGGGTTGCTCTCCGTTCAACATTATTGCTGTTTTATACTGCAACATTACTGATTCTACTTGGTAATTTGATTGTGTGGCAATTTTGGGTTGATTGGATGGATTGTTTAATTGGTTGATTGGATTGTCTTGATTGTGTGACATTGTGAGTGTGGTAGAGATCTCTTCCTATCTTTGCATACATATATGAGAACCAAAGACTTGTTTCTTTGCTATTATGGCAAATTGAAGTCATTGCTCACTTATTATCCAACTCTCACTCGTCAGTCGTCTCTCTCGCTCTCTCGACTGTTAAGCAAGGACTAATGGGAATAATTCAATAAAGTAAGGACTAAACAATAATGAGGAAAGTAAGAAAAATTAAACATGAGAAGTATAACAGTTTTCAAGGAGTTCTGAGTAATTTAATCCAAGCACTAATCATATTTTAAGAATTATGTCATTTATTTTATTTCATCCCCATGTGATTTTCCTTCCCCCTTTCTCCCTCAAAAAATTTTGTCATAGTTGACATGTTTCCTCAATAATATACAATCCTATGTCAAACAAAATTTTCTTAATAATATATCATTTAAAAAGTTAAAATATCAAAATAAAATCAATATGTATTATATGTATATATAATCAAGAAAAATCCAAATTTATTTTTTTTTATAGGAAAATGATAAAAGAGAAGAGGTCTCTCATGTGCCATGTCATCGAGAAAATAAACCATTATGCCAACCCGGATCCAATGATTCTTGGAAAAGAACTCAGTACGGAAAGAAAGTGATGCACAAACCCACCCAAAACTGCAAGTCTTGAAAAGCAATTTGAGAAGATAGCTGGCAACACGTCATAACTTTTCACTATTTATTTTCCCCTCTCCTTTCTTTTTCTGACAAAATAAAAAATCACTGTTTCGGAAAAAAAAAAAACTTCTTAATTAGTTTATTAATGACACCAATTCAGTGGCAATGTTAATAATCTTATCTTAATCAGAATCCGCTGTTTATAATTATGATCACTCGTTGGAATCAAGACATCATTCAGAATCTTGCCAATTTGCACATAGATTAGTCAGATACTAGAGTCTAGACCCTTCTGCTAATAATTAAATATTAATTATTTTTAATCTAATTTCATTGCTGATATGTTTTTCATATCAACATTTATGTATTTTTCTTATCTTGGATTGTGATGGTTGGTAATATAACTATATAAAGATGATGTCATTGTTTATAGTAAGAGTTTGAGATATCTTTATTATTTTTTTTTTCTTTGTCATTAGTCTGCCTTCTGGTGTGCTTATATTTTGATAGTTTTATTCTTGATTTATGGATCATGAGAGTGAGAATGAATCTTGTGTTTGGAGTTGGGAGGATAACAAGAAGTTTGAGATAGCACTTGCTGTGATTGATGAGGAGAGTCCTGAGAGATGGGAAAAGGTTTCATCCATGCTTGGAGGGACAAGGAGTGCAGAGGAGGTTGAAGAACAGTATGAAATCCTTTTGAAGGACTTGAATTCCATTGAATCTGGTACCTTTGATCATCATCTTGATCTTTCTCTTCATGGTGATGATGATGATGATGATGATCATCATCATCATCATCATGAGTAAGTTGTTTATTGTTTCTCTGATCAAGTTAATGCTTCAATTCTTGTTTCTCTTCTTTTCTGCTATATTTGTTTTTTATTTCTTTTTTCATCAGCATTAACTCTAATCATCATACCGTGTTAATGTCCACTTTGGTTTTAATCATATCTTATCATCAATTTGATCTTTTTATCAGCTTTGACAAATCCTATGGCTGGTGTTTCATGAAGTCATTATCTGAATATCTTGGCCTCATCTTTGGTTATAATTTGCTTTAACTTGTCAACAACTACATTTGTTTTTTTTTTTTTTGGACAGAAAAACTAATCAAGTGCCATCTGATTTCTGCTGCTGAACTGTATGTTAATCTGATAAATTTTCTTGAATTGTGAAATATTATTATTCTGGCAAAACTAGCTAAGTTATGTACAATAATGCTTTTAGACACATAATTTTTCTGCAGGTTGTTTGTGAATTGCTGATTCTCTTTACTCATAGCAGCAAAACTTCTGGTAAAAAAAAAGTAGAAAAAAAAAAAAAAAAAAGAAAGGTGGCTAAGATTCATTATAAAAAGTTTTCAAACATTTCATAGTACCGATGATTACCGTTTAATTAGTTTAACGAGTTTCTGATTATATGTAGAAGTGTTGATGTCGGAGAACAAATGCATGCCATTTGGCAAATGCTACTTTACATTGATCTATTCAATTCAAAGCCCTGCAAAGGTTCAAGCTGATTGTTGAATATCAGTTTGACATCATGAATAGGGATAGCAATCTAACACTGTCCGAACAGAGAAAAATTCAAAATTTCCGGTTTCTCCTGGGACCAAGAAAGGGAAAGAAAGGGAATATATATATATATATATATATATGGTTCTAATTATTTAGTGGTAATTTAATTGAATGTGCTGTACACTGTTAACTGTTGTAATTTATTTACCCAACGGACTTCCCCTACCCTGATCATATATATATATATATACACACACATCATCTAACAAAGAAAATTTCAAAATTTCAATTTTCTCCCGGGACCAAGAAAGGGAATATATATATATATATATATATATTACAACTATTTATGTTTATATAATGTTGTTTATAATTTAAAATATTTGCACGTAATGCCCCCCACATCAAAAGGAGGGTTTAATGTGGAGGGCTGGTAGCATCTTCAACATGGAACTCTAATCATACCTATGAATTTGAATTGACAAGAAAGGGGACAATAAAACCAGGGTGAAAGAAGAAAGGCCATAGCCCAACACATTGGAAACAAATACAAAAGCTTTTTGGGGAGCAAAAACAGTCGTCATTTAACCAAATACCACTCAGCTTATCCACACTAACGATACTTGAATTGTTGACTAGCAATAGCAAAAAGGTTTATACGAATATATATACATACAAAGCCACGTCTCAAGTTCGACTTCCTCACTTCGATTGCTAATTCCCGGCTTTATGACTCTCTGTGACCAGAAGCACAAGACATGATCAAAGGTGTCAAATAATGCACAAAACCGGTCAGCAGCCTCAAAATTTTGGAGCAATAATACAATCTTGAATTTCAGTGATATAGTTGAGCACATGAATATTGGAGATGGTGATTAGCAGGAGGAATATGCAGCTTCCTCGGGCATATGAAGTTTTGTAGAGATGACATTCAGCAGGGCATAATTTCTCTTTGGCGCTATGACATTCCGCTGGGCTCATACAGTACGCTTGATCAAACTTGAAGGAACCATTCAGAAGAGCGATGGAAAATCAAATGATTCAAGGGCGAGCAATCAGCTTGAATACCTGCACAATTATTGACCACATTAGTTCATTGAGCAAAAACAAATGAAACCTTTCTTTTTGCTGGTGGGCGGGCACAAGATACACAACTGCACAAGCAACAATTATCAGCACTTAGTTGCCTGACAGGATCTACTTATCCCTTCACGCCAGTTCTCAGTTATGATCATTGAGTACTAATCAAAACTCAAGTAAGCATAACCTAATCGCTTAAAACACAAAACAGCAGTGTAACCCAAATCATTCATCAAACATAGCCATCTGATGTCAGTTTTCATATGAGTATTATGATGAACAACTGATTCTATAAATGCATGCGCCAATCCATTCTTCAGATATTACCAGTAAGAAGTTGATCATTGGTTTAATCCCCAATCCACTGATGTTCATTAACCATATTTTAGTTTTAAACCAGCAGTACCTCACAAATTAAATTAGGCTAATCTCTCCGATCAATGTTCATGTAAACTAAATCAAGTTAAAGAATGCTTTACACCTGACATAATGGCACTGGCCTAGTACTTGGGCAACAATTGATGTTACTGTCTAGAGTGCATGCCCAAGAACACCATTGCAAGGCATGCATTTGAGAACATTATGCATTTGAGTGAAAGTGTAAAAAGCTAAAGATACAGATCATTCACACCAAGCATTCTATCACAATGAACAATATGAAAATGATAAAAAACATCCTTAAACCTTTGGTCAGTTAGCTTGAGCCTAAAGAGCCAGTGATGACTTATAGTATGCTCTTTCAATATTGCGTATAAGTATGAACAATGGGTGATCGTTTATGAGGAGAGTTTGAGAATTACAAGGGAAAACATTGACATAATTTCCAAGTCCTACATAAAAAAAACCTTTGACAACCCACCAATCAAACATATTATACTAAAGTGTGTAATGCCAAGATGAACAGATGCAAGTACCTAACATTATATGTCCACTTAAACTTGGGGCTAACATTGTGAAACAGCTCATTGAAACTTTGCACCAGTTCACCAAAGATATATCAATTTAAACATCTCCTTTTGAACTTTAAGTTGGTGCTTGAAAGCAAATGAAGGGCAGGTAACAGAAACTCGTCTCCTCTATCAGATTATGGTATTCATCATGCTTTGCAATATTACCATCGCATAAGTCTGGATGTGCCAAGAAACATCAACCATCAAGAAAAGCACGTAGAGTATGACAAATATCCACCAACATCCTACAGTTGTACAAGTTCCCCATGATCAGTAATTCGCCTCTGGCAATCGGAAGACATCACCTCATGCAGTTTTACCAATCACCAAATTAGCACAAACATCACTAAAATCAGCCACCATGAAGCAGAGATAAGGATATGCTTAGTTTGACAGACACCTTGGTCATTGATTGTTAATCACTCATCTTATAATAAGATTGCACATGTCTCCCACTTATAAAAAGCTATTTGTGAAAAGTTTGAGTCCAAATGGTATAATTACCGGATAATTGGCAATATTTAATAGATGAAGAATGCAACAGTATTATTCATAATGCACCTAGCAGAAGCAAGAATGGATGACATAAAATTCAAAGGAAGAGCAAAAACCGTTGTTATAATAGCTAAAGTGAAGAAGATTAAAAAAAAATTAAAATTATATGAAAATTCATCCCTGGACTTATCATTTTGAAGGCACTATTTTAACTTGTTTTCAACTTTAAACTTTACGGCCTAGTACAACCAAAAACTTCACATTTTCATTGAAAATAGAATCCAACTACATCATTGGCTCTTCAATCAACTTTATATAAATATCAGCATTTACAAGAAATTTGCAAAAGAGAAATCATAACAATCCATAAGATTATAATGTGAACAACCTTCAAAGAGAGCTTTTCTTGCAGCTTGGGAACTTAAGTAAATGAGAACAAAAGCCTCAGAAAAATAATAAGAAATTAAGATGGGATACTCAAGGAACTTACTGAATCTCAATTCCACAGAGATGACATGATTGGAAGGTTAGAGAATGCAAAGCAAGACATAAATGAAATAGCACATGATACAGTCCCAAATTGTGGTAAGGTGAGGGAGGGCTCCTAAAAAGATCCATAGAGTTACATGGCAGACAGATATCATAAGGTGATAAATAAACCTAAACAAAAAGTGAACCATTTGCAGGTAGAATATGCCTTGGCAAGAAAGAAACAACTCTTAATTCAAAACATTAAATAAAATTCATAGAAAACAAGAGCTTCATACAACTTATGTACCGCCATTTCAGTTCCACTACAAAAGAAGGGAGTACATACAACATGTCCTTAACAATTTCTAAAGCATCTGATGCATCAACCCAAGAGAGGAATCAGGAAATACCAAGAAGAAAACACAGCAACTCATGAATGCAAGCTGGCAGTGTTTGCAGTCGCTGTAAGTATAGCTCTAGCATTATTCCTTGGTACCTGTACATCTGCAATAGTTTCGAGCAAATGAGCATCTGATAATAACAACAAATGGAGGAGATCAAAATGAACACTTTTCTTAATCAACTTAAAGCATAAGCACCTAACCCATCACTCAACCATCAAGAAATCAAAACATCACAGCACATAACAAACCAATAGCATTGACCAGGAGAGAAATCATCAATGCTAATGTCTTTACCTTGCGTTGACTGAGGTATCCTTGTGTCTGCATTCTCTTCTTTCATCAACCCTTTCTCTTCTTTGACACTGACAAATTGAGAGCCTAACACAGTACCTTTCTCCTCAATCTTGGCATGATGATTTGCTGGCTTTGGCAATCCACCCACCTTGTCCTTCATATCAACCATGTCATTCTTTGGGGCATTCATACTAACGTTAGTGCTTTTCAACTTATCACTATCTCCATTCCCCACCGCTGGCCTATGGACCATCGGTATTGGTTCTTGGAACCTCCTCCACTTCTCTGCCTCCCGGCTATGTCCTCTCCTCTGCTCACTGGGCTTTGGCATCTTCTTCTTCTGCTCCACAGCCTCTGGCACACTTGAAACCATCCCCACCCCGGTCTCTACCATCTTCTCCACTCTAGCCTTCTTCGAGAGTGAGAAAACCCTCTCAAGCATCTCCCTCGCCCTCTTCCTCGCCAAAGCGGCCTCCCGAGCCTTCCTCTCCACATCCACCCTCGCGGCCACCGCAGCACGAGTCATAGACGCCGCCGCGACACGGGCAGCGGCCAGCAGCACCGTCGCTGCTGCCAGATCGACAAGCCGCCGCCCATCCTCACCACTAGCGCCGCCGACAGGGAAGTAGGAGAAACCACTGGGATTGTCACAGATAGGACAGACAAATTGCGAAGCAAGTGCGGGATCACGAAGGCAGGAGACGTGCGACGCGGAAGGGCACTTAGAGCAGTGGACGAGAGGTCGTTCCGGCGGCGGCGAGACGTCAAGCACCTCAAAGCAGCCGGTGCAGAAGGAACCCGGGTGGTACTTGAGTACACACGAGGTGCAGAGCCGGCAAAATACGCCGCGATGCCGGACGTGGTGGAGTGGCCAAGGTTCCCGCGAGTCACAACCGTCGCCGCCGCAGCCTACCGGCGTCGTCATGGCCGGCAGGCATCAGAGAGAGAGAGAGAGAGAGAGGTCTGTGCGTGTATGTGAGAGAGAAAAGAGAGAGAGAGAGAGAGAAAACCCTAGGCCTTCCGAGAACGCGCCGATGAAGGTTTTTGGGTCGGAGTGAAAGAAACCCTAACTAGGGTTTGGAGAAGAAGGTTAGGGTTTCGTTTGTATGTTGACGAGAGATTTGAGGAATTTTTAGGGAAATATTTCGGATTTCTTTTTCCCTCTCTCTCTCTTTCTCTCTCGCGCTTTTTAGGGCTCCTATTTTTATCGCTTCAAACGGCTCCCGATCCACCCCTCTATTTTTGTATTTATTAAATATCTTTTTTTTAAATTGGGGTCCATACCTAATGTATACTTTCATACATTTTGTAATAATTTACCATGTCTTCATATTTATACGCTGAAAATTCAGATTTTTTCATAACAAAGACAAACAAAAGCTTAATATCTTCAATTTATATATATATATAATAAACATAGCTCTTTTATATACAATAAGCCGTGTAAAGTAAATTCAAAAAGCATCTACACTCTCATCTTCCTTGAGTTTTAGAGCTGAATTTTGAATCATACTCAAAAATAACATCTTAGTTTAAAAATTATGTACTCGAAATGAATACCTTAGGTAAAAAACTATGTACCCATAAACCAAGAGGTTAAAATATAGTAAAATTTGTAATTTTATTAAATATCTTTGTTAACTACTGTTATAATATTTAAAAATAAAATATTTATATATAAGCAATTTTAAAATACACATATAGTATACATAGTTATATATTAATATGTTTAGATGCATAAAAAATACTAAAAAAATAATAAGAATCCCAATATCTGATGCCACGTAGTTATAGGTTTTAGCATGGGGCATATGTATTTTAATTATTAAATATTATTAGATAAAATTTGAACTAAATATTAAGTTTTTTTATAATTACTTTAATTAATTTTGTTATGAACTAAATAAACTAATTAAATAGCTGGCCCGGCCCACAACCGGGAGGCCCAGTAAATCTCGGTGCCAGTTTGGTAAATAATAATATTCATGGAATGCGCGAAGGCCGCTAAAACCCTACACTCCGCGCCGTCGCCGAGCTTTCCATTCTTCATCGCCGCCGATTCCTCGAGCTCTCCTTTTTAATCCCAACTCAAACCTATCTCCATCACTATGCACTCCATCTGAACCCCCCGGCCGTGGTGTTGTTCTCCATGTCGGCCGCATCGAGAGGCCTCCTCTTTCGCCTCTCCCTCTCCGCCAAACCTTCACCGGCGCTCTTCAGCCGATGGTTTAGCGCGGAGCCATTGCTCGCTGGAGGAGATGATGAGCTCGAGGGCCCTTTTGGGGGAAGGATGATAGAGGCGAAACCTGGAGTTATGCGGCCGGATTCTAAGAGGACTGGGGCGATCGGGATCAAGTGTGGAATGACGGCGCTTTGGGACAAGTGGGGTGCTAGGATTCCAATCACAGTGTTGTGGGTTGATGATAATGTTGTCTGTCAGGTGAAGACCCCTGACAAGGACTGTACCACTGCCTTGCAGGTATGAAAGCTTCCATTTTGATGAGCATGTAGTTTTTCATTCTTCTTTGGAGCTGTCCTGGTGTTGTGCTTCTCTGGATCTTTAGATCATCAACACTTTACTTCGGGAGATGTCTCGATGTCGTCTGTCCTATTAAAATTTTGAATTCCTTATTCGTTATATGCTGTATGGGTATTTTATTACTGTAGAACTAGAATTATGATTAAATGGTTTGCTTTGATTACCTTGCTGATTGGATCATGTCTTAATATCTAAGACACTCACAAAAATTCACCTTTTTTTTCCTTATTAATATCGGTTTGCTATGGAGTATTGGTAATTCATGCGCGTTTCTCCTTTGTTTAGTCGCTCAATCTTTTTTCCTCTTGTAGAAACATATTTGTGCGAATGGACACGTCAAAAAGGGTTATTTGCTTATGTAGTTTCAATTTCTGTTATTATATTGATTGAAAAACTGTTGGTCATAGTTGTTTAAGTCATTGACACGGTTGCCATTGATATGGAAAGCCTTTGTGTATATCATTTGGAATTTGATGTACTGCTTTCAATTTCATAAAAGGGCATTTTTGTATGAGTTTTAGGTGTAATTATGACCTGTGATTTTGTTGCGGTGTTAGTTAGATTGGGGCTGGGCAAAAGAAGGAGAAGCATTTGAGAAAACCTGAGGTGGGTCATTTCAGAGCACAGGGAGTTCCTTTGAAGAGGAAGTTAAGAGAATTCCCAGTGACTGAAGATGCGCTACTTCCAGTTGGTACTCCAATTACTGTTCGCCATTTCATTCCAGGCCAGTATGTTGATGTGACGGGAATCACAATGGGTAAAGGTTTTCAGGTAACTCCAAGTGTGCATTGCATTTATGAATAGAGTATCTAGAAAGGGACCGCAATGATCTACTCTTTCTTGTTACTTTGTTTCTTGTGATCAAGTTATAATAAAAATATATTCCAGAAGCAAATTCACATAAAATCTCAGGTTCTGTATTTTACTGAGTTGGAATACTGATAACTTGGAAGTACAAAATTAATTATGAGGAACATGAGCAGCTTGTCTAAATTCTAATTGTGATCCAGGACATATTTGAGCCCTCATTTGGAATGCTTTATGGTAAACCGGCAAGCTTCACGTGGTGTTTTGGTATTGATTTTTCCATTTATTCAGACAAAATGTTAGCATGCTTGGCCAGTTAATTTGCAAATGCTAGTTTGTAGCTTTCTTTTGTGAAATACAACTTATGAAGAGAATTTAAATCACACTAACTTGGTGTTCATTCGGCAACATATCATTCTTTTGAAGCTTTGAGTGAAAGTTCCTCCATTATTACCCCTTCATCTAACAAAGTAGCTGATGTGTCATCTACTAATGCTTTCCCCCATCAATTTGAACTTCTAATTTCGTCTATTTTTTGACTTCTTATGATGTTTGACATACTTTTTTATTTGCTCTCAGACACTATAAACCTCAAATGCATATTTCATATGATGTGTGTTTGCTTTTTATAGGGTGGAATGAAGAGGTGGGGGTTTTCTGGAATGCCAGCATCACATGGTGCATCACTATCACATCGAAGTATAGGCTCCACTGGGCAAAGAGATGCTCCTGGAAAGGTATCTCAGAGTACTGCTCAATTTAACAGTTTGTATTGTTGTATTTCATCTTAGTTACAATTTTTTTATTTTAGAAAAAAAACTTCTGATTGGTTTGTTTCAGCCTTCAGCATTAAGCTAGTGTTTCATCAGAATAAAGGACCTTTTGATAATGTATTTACTGAAAAGTCTGCCCAGTAATGATCTATATATTGCGTTCCTATATGCATAATTTGTGGGTTTATGGAATATTCGGATGATAAAGTATTGATTTGCTTGATAGGATAATGTGATGAGTCCATTAGAAAACTTGTGTACCAAGCCTCAATTTTTTTCTTATTAACTACCTTCTGAGTGTATTATCATATTTTATAGGATTGCACTTCTGTTTTAAGGGAAGAAAATGGGTGTCATTGATTTTATATTGTATTGTATCTGTAGGTTTTTAAAGGCAAGAAAATGCCTGGCCGTATGGGTGGGAAGCAAAGCACCGTGAAGAAGGTATGGGTTTACAAAATAGAGCCGGCAAGAAATTTGATGTGGGTTAAAGGCCAGGTAAATTAATTCAATCTGTCCATAGCTTCAGAAGTTTTAACACTTGTCACTGTTTTCTTGTGCTAATTGATTTCTATGTGATATTTTCTCACAGGTTCCAGGTGCTGAAGGGAACTTTGTTTTCATCAAGGATGCTGTGTATGCTAAGCCGGACATCTCGAAGCTACCATTTCCGACTCATTTTATTCCAGAGGGTGAGGAAACATCTGAATTGGACCCCTTGGTTGCTGATCTCGGGGATGACGATCCTTTCATGGCAGCCGATTAAACCATCTCCCATTTGAAGTCTTAAGAGAAATTTCATTCTTGAAATGGAGTAACTTGAGCGTTCTGATTCAAGTTGTTATAGGATACTTCGCTATCAGGACTTGAAGAATCCCAAGTTTTGATCACAATTTCTTGATACAGGATCATCAAATGGCCTCTCTGCAAATTATATATTTATTTGCAGCTGTTATTGGCCTTAGAAGATTAGCTCCATTTTTCTTGGAACGAGAGAACAATGTCAGAATAATTGGCCCTTTTTTTTTTTTTTTTTGTATAAGTTTGACTTCCACCCGCTTTCGGAATATCTACATCAATGGTTGAGTCTCCAATGAATGCAAATTGTTGTTGTTGTGCTTCTTCTTCTATGTGTTGTCTGTTTTATTTATTTATTTTTTTAATTTTATTTTCATGTCTGATTTTATTTGGAGTTATTGAAAATTTGTGTTGTGATTTATATGATTATTATATCCAAGCCAGTGTTAAGAATAATTTCTTTGGTAAATCTAAGATATTTATATTTCTTATTAATATTATTTCTTTTAAAAAAATATTTGATAAATATAATTGCTTAAATAATAATTTTTTTTTTTATAAGAGCTGATGGCATAATTTCGTCCAGGTTGGTGGTTGTTGCTCACTAACCTAACACCCGTAAAACGTTGAAAACAGAGACTATTATATGTTTGATTAAATCAGAGACAATTGGGATTAAAAGAAGAAGTAATCAAATATAATTCTCTTCGTTCAATCAAATGCATGTGGCCATATTTCAACAATTTTCTCCCAAAAAAAAAAACAAGGACATTTCACAACTCCCACCTGAGGATGAACTGCACTTAATCGTTCTTTTTTTTTTTTCAATAAAACATGGAGAATTCATGTCAAATGATGCGCACAAATATTGAATTAAAATTTGAACCCATCTTCTCGATAAGGGAATGAACATAACATACTAATACTAATAGACCGAGAGGTGGTGGATGAACTGCATTGTTTTTCCAGTAACCATATCACCTTTCCTGTTCAGGAAAACAAAATGAAACAATTAGTCAGAAAACTAAGCCAAGCAGGGAAATAAAAACTCAATCTGCATTGTTACAATCAATAACATGAAAACACAAATTCTGTCCCCCAGAATTAGAGATCCATTAAACCAGATTGAATCATGCTCTGCATTTGAGAAATATATCTGTGTATGAAAAAAGAAAATTAAAAAAGAAAAAAGAAAAAAAAAGGAACCATTGAAATCAAGGAGAAGGATGAAAGAAAAGAGATAGAGCCAGGGAAGAGGCAGTGCATGGGAGGAACAACAACAGTCTATAAACAAATGGCCTTCAATTTCTCTCCATAATTTGATGTGGCTGGTTTTCATGTTGATGAATCCATCCCATGCTCCACCTCATCCCTGTCTTTTTGCTCCTCCCATTCTTCATCAACACTTTGATTCCAATGCTAAAAAACACCATCCCATTACTATGTGTTTATAGAGAAAGGATCAGAAGCACAGAGAGATTATCAAGTGTGGTACTTCTCTCAATGCTGCAGTACCAAAAGTTTTGTTGTTTGAATACTTATCAGTTGTACTATCAGATTAGATTGAAGAGCTTGCAGTACTATTACAATTTGTACAACAACTTGTACTCTTTCTTCTTGGACTCAAATTGTTTCAAGGTTTCTGAGGGCTTTGAAACGGGCCCATGGGTTTGGACTTACTGCTCCACTTCAAAAGGAAAGGCTTCATTCATTCATTCATTCATTCATTCATTCATTCATTCATAGGAAAGGGGTAATTTGGGAACACCAAGGAGTTATGGTGATTAATATTGGAATAATAATGAAAAAAGAAAGGGCGGAATAAGTCTCTAAGCATGTATGGTTTTTTTTTTCTCTTCATGTATGTGTGGACAAACGGTAACTAAAGAGGGGAATAAAATTCTAACTCTTTTACTATAAAGGTGGTAAAAATCATAGATAGACCTTAGAATTATTTTATAATGAAGTGGAATAAGGTTTGGATTTAATTGACAATTTAGTGTATTCACTAATTTGTCTTGATCGTGCATATTTTAAGTAAAAATTTTCATAAAATGAATTGAACAAACTTTTTTTTTTTTTGGTTGTATTCGTTGATGTTATTTCCATCAATTATGGAATAAATAAATGACAAAGCTTACATCTTATTTATTTTCTAAGGCATCACTATTAATTAATGCTTTAATTTTTAGAGTTTTCAAACAAAATTTCACAAAAGAATGACAAAATTTATTGTAATGATTATTTTCATGATGAACATTGATAAATAAGCTAATCACTCCAGCAATATTTATAATAAAATTTTCAATAAATTACAAAATTGTAAAAAAAAAAAAAAAATTTGAGACAAGGCATGGCTTCAAAATCTCAATAATAATCAAAATATATATTTCCCTTTTTCTTTATAAATCAACTCCCAATATTACAAATAAAATAAAAAGAATCCATGAAAAGCACTTCCATCAAATTTAACACAAAAAGTTCAACTTCATTAATACATAGTAACACTTATTACTATACCACCACAAGTCGTCCACAACAAATAAACCATATAAAAGACAAATCCGTAAATAGTACAAATTTGAGGGGGATTCCTGAAAATAAAAACCCTACTATTACTACAAAGAACACTACAAAACCATCAAAAGATCCGTTCGAGCTTCAAAATCTTATCACTCTTAACGGAGAACACGACGCCGGAGATCTCATTCTCCACATCATCGTAGACATCGGCGAAGTACAGTGAAGCACCGGTGTAAGGATCCTCGCCGACGTCGGCTTCCAGCACGGTGGCTTTCACCTCCGGCGTGAGCTCTACGACGGCGACTTCCTCATGGCTCGTCGTCACAAAGACCATCCGATCCATTCCCGGCAACGTGCGCCAATCGGTGACGGTCCAGTCCTTGTCAGTGTACCGGTGCTCGGTCCATTGCTCGTTCGCCGATCGCCGGAGCTCTATAGTTGGTTCGCCGGTTTTGAATCTAAAGCAGGTGCTCGCCATTGTCTTCGATCGAGAAAGAGAAGGTTGGATTCCAGAGTTTATATATATATATATATATATATATATAGAGAGAGAGAGAGAGAGAGAGAGAGAGACGCTGCTATTTTATGGTAAAGTTTATGAGATTTATTTATGTATTTATTTATTTAAGTTTGAGTTTGAGTAGGATATTGAGAGATTTATTTTGTAAGTTTTTTAAAAAAATAAGAAAGTGTAATTATTATTGTAATTTGATTTTATTAGATATAGTGAAAGATATTTATGGATAGGAAATAATTATGGTGTATGATTTACAACTATTTTCGGACATTTATTAATAAAACTGTTTGAATGTGATTTTTTTATTTTGATAACTCATGATTTATTAACTGAAATAATAAATATTTATGCAAATATATGTTTTTTTATTTGGCATAAAATGTAAATATATTTAGGTGTGTTAAATAATGTTTCTATTCTTTTTCCCTTAATCTATTTGTGTGGTTTATGTATTTTATCAAAAAAAAAATGTGTTAGATAATTAGGAGTCTTTATTCGATATTATTATTAAAAAAATAAACTATATTTATTGGATGACAAATTTGTTGCTTCCTTGAAAAATTGAAAAGAAAAAAAACCTAATGTTCAAAGGCAAACTTATTTAATTTCTTATCAAACCCCTTTCCAAACTTATCTCCAACTGCTAACCCGGCCCGCCAAAAACCGAAAGTGTTTTAAATTATATCTTTGTAAACTTAATAACTTAGAATTACCATAATATGAACTATAGAGATTTTTTTTTTGAAAAGAAAAATGTGAATGAACCATGATGCACGGAATGTATTTGAGTTGAAATTTAAATTTCTTTTTTTTATAAAAACACAAACACTCTAAACAAGCAAGAGATCGGTTGGACCAAGGGGTTGTAAGTAATTATAGTTTAAGTTTTTTTTTATAGTAAAAAATAAAAAAATTAAATTAAACTTCATAAAAGTCATATAAATAGAAGCTCAAAAGCTATCAGCTTAAAAATCAATATTTTGATTATATATACATATACCATCAAACGAGTGCAATTTGTCATCGCTTGCCATGTTTGAAGACAATATAACTCATTTAAACGTTACGACTGTAAAAGCGTAGTTTCACAGTAATTTTCTTTCTTTATTATATATATACATACTCACATAGCCACGCACGCACTGACATACATTGACCGACGTGCCCCTGGATCAAGCGGGGTCTTTGGTTTGAACTGATCACTTTTCATTTTGAAAGAAGAACCTATTGTTTCTTATTTATGAACAGCATTTAAAAAAACTAAAAATTAAAAAAAAAATTAAAATCTAGTAAAAAACAATTTATATGTACAAGTTTGAGTTAGGATCTGCCATGAATTTCCTTGACCATGTATTATTTATGTCAGAGATGGAAAATTATTGAGCTCTGGTAGTAAAAAGTAAAAACTTCTATCTTTTTTTAACTCCTAAGACCTCTGTTAGCTTTGTACACAGCTGCATATCAGGGAAACAAAAAGATAAAATGTTAACTACAGATACATGAGACTTATACCACCAAATTAATTAAGTTGGAAAAAACCAAAAGTCATATCACAGATATGTATGTTTAGGGCATTAACTGATTATTACCTGTCTAAACAATGAAGGGTCCCCAAATGACTTTGCAAGTACCACAACGCACAGAGCTTGACAGAGGTCAAACACCTAATTGAATATTTCGTTAAGGAATTTGAATTATGATTAGTATAAAACAACATGGAGTTAAATATTTATATCACACTTACCTCAGTAGTTACTGAGAGAGATCCGGGACTCCTTGAGCTTGATAAGCCGCCTTTGCTTTGTTGCACGACTTTCAGCTGTCAAACAATGATATATATGACTACCGAATTTTCCATGTGTATAAATATCTGATGTATATATATATATATATATATAGAAGTAATGCTTAAAAGAGAACCCCATTAAGTTTATATCTTCAAAAAGTTCAATTTATTTATGCACTTCAAAAGAATATATACACAGATACATACACAAGTATATATCTTCATAGCTTCGGCATGATCAAAAGTTGGGAAAAGTAGTTTGACAAACCTTGCCCTGGCTCTTGTGGATTTGCAAGCCCATTTCTTCAGCCATATGGCCGATCTTTTCATATATATCCTTTGGAGAAAAATTGGATATGAACCAAATCTTCCTCTCAGAAACACCCTGTTATAGAATAACAACGAGAAGGTTTCAGCAAGAGTACTTTACTCTCTGATCAAGCATGGGCCACACGACAAAGAAATTAACGGAAGAAACTACCTCTCCTTCAAATAATCCAGAAAGATCAAAACAAGAGGACATTCCAATCAGGTGAAACGCATTTATGCAGGTGGACTTAATTCCATTTTCATCTCCTTCAAAAGACCTAACCTGATAAATGTTATTGCTCTTTGTTTCATCAATGATAGAAGACAGATAAAATTAAGCAAAACAACTAGCAGCAGAAACAAATTTGAAGGTTACTTTTGCTCTACCTCTTTGTCAGAGGGTACATGATTGATGCTCAAATCTTCTTCTTCATCTTCAACGGGGAAAACCGGAATATAATCTTGCCTGAACCAGTCATCTTCTCTGATCATAGCTATATTAATACGTGTGGTAGAAATTGGATCAAGAATCTTTCTAATGATGTTTTGAGCACCAGCAGAAAGGTACTCTGGAATCTCAGTATCTGCCTTGAAGATCTAAACAAATCGGGCAAAGCGACACCTTACGATCTTGATGACAATAACATATGAGACTAATACGTGATATATATATATATATATAGGCCCACAATCTCATATTAAATTGAAGAAATAGGCCTTTTAAACAATAAGAAGGCATTGGAAACTATGATCAGTTAAAAGATGGCACCTTCTGATAAAGAACAGCAAGGTTTCTATCATCAAATGGAAGATTTCCAGTAAGAATGAAATACAGGATGACACCACAAGACCAGATATCTGAAATGGTCCCATCATACCCCTTGTTGGCAAGGATCTAAAAGGAATTGTCAAAACATCTGGCAATTATAAGATAGATAGGCATGCACTTGACCAAAACCCTTTCCAAAAACAATAGAATAGTAAGCTAAGGTCTCACTCTCACCTCAGGTGCAACATAGCACGGGCTTCCACAAGTTGTACGCAACAATCCATCGTTCTAATAATTTACATATAAAAAAAAGTTAAGGACTGCACCAAATTCAATATATAATATGATCATAGACAGTAAACAATGGCCTCTACCAAGAAGACCACATCATCTCATACCCACCCCGACATGTTCATGTAATGCACTGAGACCAAAATCAGATAACTTTATGTTGTCTTTTGAATCAAGGAGAATGTTTTCTGCCTGAAATGAAGCAATCACAACAATAGTCTCAGAGTGCATGCTAAGGACAAGAATAAGAATACTATAAATAAAACAAACCTTCAAGTCTCTATGGAAAACTCCACTATCATGACAGTAACTCACAGCATCAATCAACTGCTGAAAAAGCTTCCTACCTTCATTCTCTGAAAATTTACCCTGCAAATCCTTGGACATCCAACAAAACAATAAAGCTGCACGGGTCTCAAACTATACAAACATAAAAGCAGTGACATCAGTGTTAAGTTGTTAACATATATAAAAGGCCTCCTTACCATTTTCCTCAACAAATCGCCGCCATTCACATACTCAAGGACCATGCAGATTTTCTTTTTGCTTGCCAAAACCTGAAAATCAAAACTTTTTATTATGCAAAAGAAGAGAGAAACAAAAAAATAAATAAATAAATAAAAACTTTTCATGTCTAACAAAACAGGTACAACAGCTCCTCAATTTCATGCACGAGATGCGTAGTATATCAATAAATATAGCTACATATTTACACGCGTCTTCTTCTAATTGAATTGAGATGGGGCCGACCACCACCAGCAGTCACGCCACCGTCCAAATGACGAATGGGGTGGGCCGTAACAAACGTCGCCGTCCCAGAATCTCTTGGGGGAAACCCCACCCGAACCCAAAAATTCCAAAGAATCGCAAGGACCATCATCCTCATCGTCGTCCGAGAATCCCTGGTTTCCCAAAACATTAATTCACACATAAATTCCCAAAACCCCGAAACCCAAAACTCCGGAGAATCCGAAGAACCATCATCGTCGTCGTCCCAGAATCCCCGGTTTCCCAAAATATTCACACATAAATTCCCAAAATTGACACATCCCGAAACCTCAGAGACTCCGAACAACCACCATCGATCGCGTGATACGAATTCCCAAAACACCGCCGAAAAGCTAAAAAAGGCTAGAGAAACCATGAGGAATCCTCACCTCATGGAGTCGGACGATGTTCTGATGCCGCAGAAGCTTCAGACTCCCAATCTCGCGCTTGATCTGCCAGCCGGAAGAGAGAGAGAAGGGAAGAGTTTAAGAACAAAGAGAAGAGGGGTATTCAAGGAAGCGATGTTGGGAGGGGACCTGATCGGCAATCTTGACGGAGAGGATGAGACGGACATCGAGGATTTTGACGGCGAACTTCCGCCCGGTGTCAACACAGCGGGCGTACTTCACCTTGCCGAAGTTTCCCTCGCCCAGCGTCTTCCCAAGCTCGTACTTCCCCACCCTCAAACCCCGCGAGCTCGCGTCCTTCTCCTCCGCCAGCTTCCTCGTCATGAAGCGAGGTCTCTACTTCTCCGATGACCGCCGGAGACGTGATCTCGAAGCGATAAAGGTTGACAGGGAGCGCTCCAGCATGTGATATCTGACTCGATTGTTATTACGTTTATCGAACGACGGGAAACGTGGACGCATAACATAACTAAAATTAGGGCTTTGTTTACCACGCTATGGATGACGTGGACCAATTACATTCAAGACTTTGTTGTGTGGGACCCCCAAATGGTGTTTGACTTCTCTTCCCCTTGTATTATAGTTAGTTTCTCTTCTTCTTTCATAATAAAATGTGTTTTTTTTTTTGGAGTTTTTGTAGAAATTTTATCTTCTTTTATTGTATTTTAAAAAAACGGTAATTACTTATAAATCCCCCACAAGTTTGCAGTTTTCCGGATGGTCCTTGACATGTTTCACTTTCTTATTTAGTCCTTCCTTTTCAATCTATTTCCCTTCAAATCCAAAAACGTAAAACGGCCGTTATAATGAAGCTAACGGGGAGGGGAAATGTCTTTTTTGCCCCTTGTTCAAGTTTCAAAAAAATGGCGTGGAAATGTTGAGAATAACCTCAACGACAGAGACATTCGTGAAGCTCCTCGTGGTATTCTTAATGAGCACCATCTTCTTCCCCAATACCTCTCTGAATGCTCCCATCTTCCTGGCCAGGTACGCCGACAACTTAGACACCCAGCCGGACGTCTCATTCCTACGTCTTCAATACGTCGCGCGGATATTGCTTGACGGTATTCGCCAGAAAGGCCAGTACAACGGACAATGGACAGAAAGATGTTGAGTCAGGGCAGAACGACGATGCACAAGGACAAGGCACGGAGGACGACGGGCAGACTCGGGTGGACAACGAACCCACAAGGTTGCAAGCGGCCATCACCCCCGAAATTTAACAAGGACAAGGCACAGAGGACGAAGTAACCCCCCAAACTGAACAATTTAACAATTCATGTCAAACATTACATGTAATAGAATTACTGGATAGTTATGTCGTAACCCTTGTGGACATATAATCTACTTAATATCATTAGTCTTGACATATGTGTGCATCTTGGCCCTGCCTATAATGACGTATATTACACAGATAATGAATATATTACATAGTTAATGATGTATACTTCACATATACCAATATTTATTACACAGATAAAATGTATATTACACAGATAAGATATATATTACACAGGTAATAATGTATATTACACAGGAACGTACCAGGTTTACACGGTTAGATAAGGATAATACACAGCTAGTAGTACAATCTACACAATAGTTTTATCCGTTGCATTCGCACGAAAGCAGCGGTGAAAAAACATTTAAAAAAAACTTTCGTCAACAAAAAAAAATAGGTCTTCAATAACTCAGTCCGCTATGATCGCGTTACACAAACGACGATTATGGTCAGGTTCGTGGCACCGACTACAATATAAATCGCGGACTTCTAATCCCTGTGACTCGATTCGTTTCCTTCGTGGACTACCGGGTCGTTTTCTGGAGATTGATGGTCGGATTCGCAGTTATCGGTTCTCGTCAGATAGTTTGTCTGTGTCGGGGATTGGATATATAGGTTCAGAATACACACGGCGGTAGCATTCCACTGTGAAGTAATCTACAATGTATCTGTGCACGTTCGTGTATGTTTGCATGATCGCCGCACATGCGTGCTTGCATGGGAGCCCATGGGTTTCCCATTTTCTGCAAGAACACTTCCGCTGTTGAAGACTAACTGAATTGTTGTCATTGTCAACCATTTTCTGTAAATCTCTGCGACAACAACCTCCTAGGCTGTCAGGACCGTGAATTGTAGTAGCCGTCCTTTGCATATGAAGCGAGCAACACCACAAAATGTCTCCATGGTGACTAACACCTGCGTAGACGTCGGTTTCTGGGTAAAAAAATAAAAAAAACCAACATGATGGAGACCAAATGCAGACAATGCTTACATGCGGATTAATCTCTCAGCATGACGACAAGAACATTAGGAAAACAAAGAAGAACAAGAGGAGAAAGAGAATGAAGATGGAGATGAAGTATAGTGAACATGATGGAGAAGAGCTTTTCAGAGAATGCTGATGTGATTGGGCGGGAATGAAAAGCAAGGGCACTTTTGCCATTTTTAAAAAAATACACTCACGGTTCTCACGGTGTGAAAAGCAGGGACTGCAGAGGAAGTGCAAAAATCAGAGGGACTGCAGAGGAAAATAGAAACTATCCAGGGACTTATACATAATGTTCTTTTTAAAAAATTGGATTTTATTTTTATTCTCATTTCTTTTTCTGTTACTTGTGAGCTAAGCTTTTGTGCAGCCACTTTTTTTTTTTTTTTTCTAAATTTATAAAATATCATTAAAGCGATCTCATCGATGGTCAACATGTTTGAAATTATTTTTCCAAAAAGATTTATAAAAGTTTTTATCAAATTTCGTGAAAGAAAATTGATTGATAAAGACGTCAAAACGATGCTTCTAAGCACTTGTTCATGATAGAGAATATTCAAGGATATTAAGAAATTAACACATCTCTCAGCCATAATAATAAACATTTTTTCATGCCTTTTTTTTTAAAAAAAAAAATGTACTTTAGAACTATAATCATGAATATATACAGACATATATGAAGTTAGTTTCTCAGTATTTTTGTGCCAAACCTTATCAGTTAAAGTGCGATCTCACTTTATTTTTTTCGCATAATATGAACACTATATACAATAGATTCAGTATTTATAAATAAAAAAAACTATTTATTTTTTCTCTTGCAGTCTATCACATATTAAATAATTAGTTGAGCGGGATATAAATGACAATTGTTTTTTTTAAACAAAATTCATGTATGGAGAACTATGGAGTGAATTTACTAATTATCAACATGATATTAAATGATCAATAAAATAAAATTTAAGGAAGAGAAATTGGTAAGTGATAATAGATAAGTTGGAAACTTCATAGAGCTGATAAGTGGTTTTATTTTTTTATTTTTATTTTTTTCAGAAATTATTGTTTAATAAATAGTTACTTATTTGTTAAATAGTTCACTATTCATCATCGGTATGCTTAATTTTATCCGTGGATTCTGGAAATTAATTTATGTTAACAGATGAAAGTCTTTTAATTATTAATTTATGTTAATTCTGAAAATATGGGCGGTTTATATGGTTGAGAAAATAGATTGTAGCAAAATATCCATTGAAATTTGGATAAAATTCAATCTATCTAGTTATTTTACATGGTTGTGCAAGTGAGGATAATCAATTGCCCACCAAATAAAGAAATTGCAACTATACTCCACCAAATGGTTCAAAATTCCAATTGCCCATGCAATTAAGTTTAAAACATGGATTAATGACATCTTATGTGATGGATGTGATGATAAGTCCAGTTATCAAATTATTAATGTTATCCTCTTTGATTGAATAATGAATTTCTAGCTAATCATTGAAAGTATGTATCAAAGAAAAGTTTAATCATCTCCATAATTGAGTGTTTGCCAGGATTTGTGTTGCTTATTAATAAAGGAGTTGGTTTACTTTTCTCAATAATAATAATAATAATGATCATGATGATGGTTTAGATAAAATTTGAACTTACTGAGTGGGATGATCAAATCTTGAACAGTTTGTAAAAGTATTTTTTTAATAAACAAAGATAATATACAATAATTTATAAAATTCGTCTCTAATTTATAAATAGATAAAAAAAAAACATTACCACCTGTATAATTGCTGCAAGTGAGACAAGTTTGAGCCATTTTCACAATAGTTTTAATATATACATATATAGTTTTTTTAAAACACAGATAAAAAAAATAAATATTATCAAAAATAAGTTCCAAAATATTTTAGACAACCCACATAAAATAGTGTGAGGCATAAAATCAAATAACATAAACTAACAAGGTTGGTCCTAAAGATTTAAGTCATTTAAGTCATTTAAGTACATTCAAGTTGTAATTTTTATGTATAAAAAAATACATAAAAAAAAAAATCCATTCCACTTGGTCAAATTTAAAGAAAAAAAATGTATTTTAAATAAATATATGACTATAGCAGCAACTGATAAAACAAAAAATAAAAATAAAAAAAAAAAAAAAATAAAAAATAAAAAAAATAAAAAAATAAATAGAAAAATTAAAATTAGATCCAAACCAAGCCCATGTATGAGGCCCGATTCGCCCGAATCCGTGAAACCATCATCCCCTCTCCCTTTTATCCTTTCCGCTTCTTTTGCTAAAGCCTCACTTGGGAGAAACGCCATGGGTTTTGCGGCCCTTGGTTTCTCCTCCTCCCCACCTCTTCGCGCCATCTGCAGCTCCGTGGTATAGCTCTACTCCTTGCCAGTCTCCTCATGCTTCTCTCTCCATCTCTCTTTATTTTAGCTCTTACCGATGATTTGTTGTTGTTGTTCCTATTATGTGTGCAGGATGGTGTGGAGGTGGAGAACCAACAAGCGAAGCTGGTTCTCCCAAGCTCGTATAAGTGGAGGATGGTCATTGCGTATGATGGCGCTAAGTTCAGAGGTTCACTCACTGAATCTTTTTTTGCTTATTATGCTTGAGAGAAAATGGGAGTGTTCACGAAATTGTTGGTTATGTATGTCATATATTGTTTAGGATTGGCTGCGATTTCCAGCGGTTTGGTTGAGTATTACTGTTTGGATTGTTTGCAATTGTTGTTGTTTGTGTTCAAGATATGATTTTTGTGTTTAAATTTTGTGACCCTCTTGGTATTTTGTCATGCTTGATCCCTGTGCCATGTGTGGGAATTGTTCTTATAATTTTGGAGACATAGTATAAGAATGTTTTATGCATCAAATTTTGATTATATTATTTATGGGTTTGTTCTTGTTAGAGTAAGATATATGGTGGTGCCTTATGCTGTGAATCTGGATCCTTTACTCTTAAGAACTCTGGTTTTCTAAATGGATAAATGAACATAATATCGCAATAACAACAAATTTGCAGAATTTATTTTTCTTTAGGGCATTATGGCTTCAGGAGGGACCTTGGTTACTAAAGTTCATAGTTTTTAAACTCTGATACTTGTTTATCCATTCCGTCTTTGAAAAAGCAAAAACAAACAATGGATAAAGAAACTGATGCCTCAGTATTATTTGCATGGACTGTAAAACTTGCTTTTTGAGCACTTGTTGCTTATATTCAAAATGCCCTTCCTTGTAAATTTTATTTGTTCAATTTTGGTGTGTTTTAGCCAAACTGGTTTGACATCATCAAAGGATATATTTAAAGCTAATTATTGTAGGGTATGATACTGGACAGCTGTCACACTAGACAGATACCTTGGGGCCTTGAATGGCCTTGAATGGTTTATACCAATGTGAGATTGTCCAGAAAACTTATCTAAATTGAAAGTATCAAGTATCAACTGCTATTGGCCATCTCAGATCAAGAAATTATTGCTTAACATGGATGAATGAGTTGTATTCTTATGGTTTTCAATGTTGAATGTGATGACCATTAGTTTTTCTATATTGATTTCTTAAATCACATCTCAGGTTGGCAGTATCAAGAATCACCACCTACCATTCAGTGTGTCATAGAAAGGGCATTAACTTGCATCACGAAGCTTGATCGCAAGGAGCTTTCTTTAGTTGGTGCAAGCAGGACTGATACTGGTGTTCATGCCTGGGGTCAGGTTAGACTTTGTACTTGTGTGCTTAAGAATGTCGTAGCATGATTACATTTTGTTATTGTTTGACAGTTATAACTGAGCAATTGCTTCAGGCTTCCATCAGATGTTCTTGTGAAATCTAGCTAACTTTCCACTTTTCTTGTTTAAAAACCTTACGGTCTTCAAAAGCTTTCACGTTTATTATAGTCTACACTGAGAATCGGCTAATGACCATCAAATCAAGGTGTCTTGTTATCTTTGCTAAAAACTTTCAGGTTGCACACTTTGTTACTCCTTTCACCTATGATAGCTTGGAAAGTCTTCATGCTGCAGTTAATGGGCTTCTTCCCCGTGAAATTCGAGTGAGAGAAATCGGTCCAACGGGTCCAGAATTCCATGCTCGTTTCTCCACGAAGAGCAAGATCTATCATTACAAGATATATAATCATGCCATTATGGATCCATTTCAATGCCAATATGCCTATCATAGTGTTTACAAACTCAATCCTGCAGTCATGAGGCAGGCTGCATTACATTTTGTGGGCAAGCATGACTTCTCATCTTTCGCTAATGCATCACATAAGGATCGATTACCAAATCCCATGAAACAAATTTTCCGCTTCGATGTTGTCGAGATGGTATGACATGCGGCCTTGTAAAAGATATATTTTTACTTCGTCATATTGGTTCCGTATAGAGTTACATGGATATCTGATTCTATTATGGCAGGGACATATGCTACAGCTTGAGGTCGAAGGAACTGGCTTTTTATTCAGACAAGTAAGGAACATGGTAAGTTGCAACTTGCAAGTATTAATTATCCGGTTTTGAACTGTTGTTTCTCTTTTAATAATTTTGGCCATGGGTTTTGTTTCTGAAGGTAGCTCTGCTGTTGCAAATTGGAAGAGAAGCACTGCCTCCCAACATCATACCGGAGATTTTAGCAGCGCGGGATCGAAGAGCACTTGCAAGGTATGCTCTATCGGCACCACCTCATGGACTGTGTCTCATGTCAATCAACTATGACAGTGAGCTACTGAAGCCTCCTGCTGGTTCTCCGGCAATTAGTTTTGGCAGGACTCATACTGTGAGCAAATGCAAGCTTCCTTTCTATTAATTCATATCTTGTTAAATTTATTTCTACACATTGTCTAGCAAATGGGTACAGTAAATAATACTTCGAATGTGATCTCATTTATCAATGATTATATTATGTTGTGGGCACTGAACGCTAGTTGTTTTAACAAATGTGGATCAGTCACGTGTTAAAGATGAATACATGTAACGAGTTGAGTTTTATATCATCTATTTTTTTTGTCTGCATGAGTTATGATTCGAATATGTTTTTTTATCAAGATGATTTTAGTGTGATGAATATTTTATATGGAAGATCCAATGTTAATATATGAAATGGTCGGTGGCACTCTGCATTAGTTATTTAAAGCATTGATGGAGCTTGAATTTCTTTCTGCTTCAATGTGCGGTCTTATTCATTTGATTGAACCCTCTGCAAATCAAAGTGCATTTGTTTGCATTAGTTTCTGAGAAACTGGTTGATCGTTGACTGATTATTTATTTGTTTAAATATTTCCTTCAAATCAAATCAACTCAATGTGGAAAATGAGGGGACCGACATCCTTGAAAAAGTCATATTCCAAGTAATATTCCACCGTCAAAAGGAGGATATTCCTTTCAAGTCGTTAGATTAGCCGTTCGTTGTTAATTTAAACCATCTTATTCTTTGTTGATCCTTACTTTGAAATTACATTTTGAACCCTTCTCATTCATTCTGCAACTGGATAGTTTATCCTTCTTTCCGTTTTTACGGCTTATTTTTATGGGAATTCATTAGGAAATTAATCAAAGCCTATCAAACACCAAATCTGGAGATTAATTAATGTTATCTGTAATTTATTATCAGTTCATTATCACTCTAATCTAAAAGGACACGAAGGAGAAAACAAATAAACTGAAGGGCGTTTTCGTCATCTAAAAAATATACGAACCACGTGTCGTGCTTCGAGCCAGCATGCGATCCAGATGTCCCTTCCTTATCCGTCCGATCATGCAGAGCAAGATCCAACGGTTCATGATTCCCGTACGAGCGTGGCGGGAGAACGGAAGGAGGAAGTCTGGGCGTGGCCAACGACAAACGTCCACGAGCTCCGAACCAAAAACAAAATCATTGGTCCACGTCATACCATAACCAATAATATTACGCCACGTAATCAACTTTTGCCCTTTTGTTTTTGCTTATAAATTTCTCAAAAAAACTTATTCTTTCCCGCTTTAGACTTCTTCCTCCCAAGAAGCAACCTGTAATTTTCTCTCTCTCTGTCTCTCTTTCCAGCGAGCTAATGGAGGCCTCCAGCGCAGTTCTCCGGCAATCAGCGGTGGTCACCGGGGAGGGATGGTTGTCCGGAAGGAGAGGGAGGGTGAGGAAAGGTGTAGTAACAGTGCCTGGTGCGAGCTTTGTTGATGATGGGCATCTGAGGTACTATGTCTCATGTGGAGGGAGGAAGAAGGAGGAGAAGAAGAGGGCCAAATTGGTGAAGGGATTGGAGAAGGATCTTTCAGCACTTTACTCCATTGGATTTGGAGTTGAGCCTGAACATGGCTTGACAGGGGAGATCCAGAGCAAGATGTTCTCTGTAAGCTATTTAAAACCATGTGTTTTGATATCAAATTTCCATACAAATTCTTGGAGTGTTGCATAAATGATATGTTTTTTGTGACTTTAATGGTGTAGGAAGCGGCAGAGGTTTTGCTGAAACAATTGAAACAGTTGAGACTCGAAGAGAAGGAGATGAAGAGAAAGAGGAAAGAAGAGAAGGATGCAAAGAAGGCTGCTAAGATGATGATGATGATGAAGGAGGATGATGATAGCAGTGAGTCTTCCTGCTCTTCTGGTCCAGAATGCTGCTCTGCAACAATGGAACTCAAAAGCCCGGAGACATTGATGTCATAGAAAAGAAGCTTGTAATAGTATCACCAATTTGGTGATTGAGGAGAAGCAGACAGGGGCTATGAACAAGATTGAGGTTTGTATGGGTGGTAAGTGCAAGAGGTCAGGAGCAATGGAGTTGCTGGAGGAGATTGACAAGAAGGTTGGTATTGAAGGTGCTGTTGTTGGGTGTAAATGCATGGGTAAATGCAGAGACGGACCAAATGTGAGGGTCTTGAAGAAAGATGGTGATGAAGAGGAGACTCGAAAGCAGGGAAGGAATCCTCTGTACATTGGTGTTGGGTTGGAGGATGTGGGTGCTATTGTGTCCAACTTTCTTGTGGAGAAGAAGGATTTGGCTCTCTCACCAGCTTAGCTTTTAGTCATTTCTTTGTCTCTGTTTATGTGAATGCGCAGGGAGGTGTTCTGTAGTCTCTTGCTTTCACATCAGGTGTAATTATCTTACAAATGTATTGTGAATATGCATGTCCTCTACCTTGTTACTAAGATTGATTTAAGATAAATGGTTAATGTGAGCTGAGATGCTATGTAACATGCTATTTTACACAAGAGTTTTTAATACTATTCAATTGAAAAACTGATTCAGCCATAAGCTTATTAGATTCATTGAATTGCAGGGTGACAAAATCTTGTTTACAGAGTGGCAGCAACATTTTTGGGGACAATACTACGCGAGCTAATCTTGGACAAAGTATTTATGTAAATGGGAGAATTGTTTCATTTGCGAATATCATAAGCAGCTATGTTCTGGGGCTCGCACTCTGGACTGAAAAGACGGACCAGCAGAGCAGCGGTAGAGCTCATTGAAATTGCACCACAGGATGCCCACCTGAGACTCCTTGGAATTGTTATCCTTGGACCTGCATTTCCAGGATTAGATATCCGAGCAGCTAATAGCTGTAGTGATGAAAAAAAAAAAACACACACACACACACACACAATTTTTTGGTGTGTGACTTGTATAAAATTAGCAGTAACGTTTAATTAGACCGTATGATGCACTGTAAATAGTTTGATTACATCACAGTAACCTTTCGGAAAAGCAAGAGAAGGTTGTTCATGATTTCTCAAAGGAAAACAAGAAAAATAATCCTAACGTGCTCAAAATTGGAAGCTTCAACGTGCACCAAAGCTAAAGATTCCTAGTTGTTGCAGGAGAAAGGACTAGTCTTCAAGTCAAGCGCTCCACTAACATACTAAAATCATGTTCCTTTGGTGTTTTGGCTTGGTCACTGTTAACCAAGTCTTAGACCAGAGGTATTTATGTAATTTTTGCAAGTTAAGTTCCCACATATATTGATGAACGAGGATGGAAAGGCTTCATCTTGGATATTGTTCACTGTTCTTTATCATTAGTTTACCTCATTGCAAATTTATTCAGTCAGGAATGGACAGGGTCTTTCTGCTTAACAACTAACTCTGGTTGGAAATCATTTAGAAAAAATATTTCAAAGCAACATATGAGAGGACATACTCTAAAAGCCCAGTTAAAATCATTTGTAACCCAAGATCGAATCACAGCTTCAACCTAAAAATTCAATCAATCACTAAATTAAAGAAAGCAATACAGCGTGTCCTTTTGAGTGCCTTCCATGAACAACACAAACATGTCCAAGGTCCAATTAACAAAATAATCATTGAAAGATGGAGTACATCGATAGAACCACACTATCTGCGGCTAACAGTTATTTTCAGATCATAATTTGTCCAACAAAGAAAAGAATGCAGGAGGGAAGAAATTCAGTGGGTTGACATTGGGGAACATCTCATTAGGGTGATAGAAAAACTTTGGAAGAAATTCAGTGGGTTGACATTGGACAAAATCTCATTTCAATCAGAGAAAGAGTTAGTCAGGAGGAAAGACAGCAAAATTTACAATTCCCCCCATGCTCTCTGGTTGGAGGCTCCTTTTCAACCATTAGTACAGAGATCTCATATGCTTCACTAATAACCTTGGTAAACTAAAGAAAGCCAGAGTTTGATAGAGTTGATATGCATCTCTCAAGTCTCAGCAGACTTGAAATCTCTCTGGAATGTAAATTCAAGATGTCAACCCATACTTATCTTTCAAATGTAAAATCACCGATCTAATTATTCACTAAAGTAAGCAGAACAGGACAAGTTTGAGAGTATTGCTCTTATAGAACCTATAAATACTTGTCTCTATTGCCACAAATTGATGCATGTTCTTACACATATGGCACAAATTGTTCATTTAATAAGAATTTCTAATGCGAAGAACACCAATTGACTTATCTATTTTGGCATCAATGGCAATACCTAGCCTAAGATTCAACCTAACTTGTACTCCAGAGAGAAAAAAAGATTGAATTTTCTCATCTTCAACACCTTGTAAAATCAGAAACGTACGAAAAGAAGCAACTTTGAAAGAAATGAAAGAACACAAAGAACAATAAATGGGAGATTCGACTGAGGAGGAGGAGGAGAAGAAGAAGAAGAGCAGACCATAGTGAAGGCGGCAAAGGACCCAAAAGGAAAGGCCGCCCCAAACGCTGGATATTCCGGCGGTGTGCCTCATCAATCTGGCCCCCAGAGAACGAGACCACAACCACCAAAAAATTCCACCAACAAAAGACCCAGAATTACAAAATTGAGTTCAATTACATAACCCAGCAGGAACCAGAGGCCAAGGCGAAGGAACCACCCCAACCCAACAAAAGGGGAAAGGCTTCGCATCCGAAAACAAGAAGAAGAGAGAAGGGATTTGCACTAAAAATCAGCTACCAATCTTTCTAAGATTCTCTTCATATCTCCCTCTTTCGCCAGACAGCAGGACAGCCCTCCGACTTCCTCCATTGATGCTCCCTCCTCAGCGCTTTTTTTTTTTTTTTTTTTTTTTTTTTAAAATTATATAATTATTGCTAACACATGACGATCCCTCTCCCTCTTTGTCGGCACTCTAGGTTTAAGCTTCCACGAGAGCCCTGCGAGGGTTTTGGCGAATTTCAGGGATTCCAAGCGAGGGGGGGGACTGGAGCTCGTGGATGTGATTACATGTGATACACGTAGCACGGTTCTTCGTCCGACTAGATTTCTGTCCGTGGGATCTTAATCCAACGACCATCAAATATCGGAAATACAATCGTACAGTCACTTGAAGATTGTGTATTCACATGTTTTAGCATCACATCATTATTATTTAATAAATGTAAACTTAAAAACGTTGCCAACCACGTCTTTGTAATCAACTCTGTCATCTCCACGATCTTAGCATATGGATAATAAAAAAAAAAATACAAAAAAATTTATTATGATATCAATGTCTTTGTAATATTTAAAAATTTTACAATTATACTGGTATTTAATTTTTTTCATTTTGACCAACCAACTAAAAAACCGAGGGAATTAAAAAACGAAAACTTTGACGAACTAAATTGGTTTATGAGTGATTTCCAGTTTGAGAAAAAAAAAATTTAGAGTTTGAAGTTTATTAGGCTTTAGGGCTCTCAGTTTTATAGCTTGACAATTAAATTATACTTTTCACTAATCCAAAGTCTAAATCAGTAAGTTTCATCATCATCATCATATAATAAAAGCAATGTGAAACTGAAACATTGAAAGGGATAATTCCAAGGGGGATATGAATATAATAAAAAGGTCTGTTCACCATTTCCTATCAACAGAATTGGTCATCTTATTTAAGAAATGAGAAGTAGTACCTTTTAACATCAAAACATGTTCTAGTTCATACCGAGAGATATTATAAACATATGTATGAATCGAGAGTGATGTTTCCAGAGCCTCTGAAAATCATCAAAAAAAAATAAAAAATTACAGTAGAAAGCATAGAAGCAGTACTTATTAAAAGCATGCCAACAGAATCCATGGGAATTAAATACTGGCGCTGGGTTGTGGGATGATGGAATTGGATGGAGAGAAAAACAATCAGAAATATCAAAAGGGTATTTGGGTCATTATATCATATCAGGGGCAAGTTTGTCATTATGCAACCACCAATCAATTTCAAGTGTCTAATGGAAATATTGAAAATATCAACTGCAATGGCTTGTGAATATGGTTTATATCTTCTCTTTTCTCTGGTGCTTTTGACTTCCTTGCTCTCATTCTCTAACTGCATACCAGTGAGGTATATGCTCTTTCTCATTTTCATGTCAGCAACTCTTCTGAACTGATCTCTAACCAAGTAATGTTAATAATATTTTCCCTTTTGTGTTTATCTGCTGCTCTTCTTCTTTGATTTGTTTTTTATTTTGTTTTTTTTATTATTACCATGGTATATCTGTTTTGTATGTTGTAGCTTGCAAAACATGAAAAAGAAGTCTTTTTGGTGAGTGTTTGTGTTTATCTGTTCAAGTAATCTGTAGCAGTTTCTTCTCTTCCACTGTTTATGTGTTGACATCCCTGATTTTTGTTGCAACTGGGCCTGCTGACCTTTTTTTTTTTGGGGGGGGGGGGGGGGGTTATAGGATTAGTGTTAGAGTCAAAGCTATGAAAGCTTATTACTTTAATGTTTTTGTTTCTGTAGGTGATGATTGTTATCAATTCTTCCTATATTTGTTTCTTTTTGTGCATGACTGACTTTTGGTGGTTGTTCATCTGATGATTTATTTGTTTATTTATTTACTTTTCGGTTCTCTCATGAATTTAACCAAGTGAACACTTTGGAAAGTTCAATCTTGTTTTGACAGAAGTTTGATTGCCTTTTAATTTTCTCAAATTTAAAATTTTTGTATTCATAGGTTCATCAGAACAGATTCCAACTGTGCAAATGGGGCAGCAATTTCTTTTGTTGTTCATCGGTTTGTGGTTTTTGTCCTGCTCCTTGCTTCTTCATGCTTCATCATCTGATGCCTTACTTAGAATCAAGTTGAAGAAGAAGGGATTTGATCTTGAATCTCTGGTAGCATTAAAACTCGCTAGGAAAGAGTATGACCAGCTCCATAGAAAATATGGCTCTAAACCTAATTTGCTTAACTCTGATGCTGATATAATACCTTTGAAGAACTATTTAGATGCTCAGTACTATGGAGAGATTGGTATTGGCTCACCACCACAGAAGTTCACTGTCGTATTTGACACTGGTAGTTCTAATCTTTGGGTTCCATCGTCAAGATGCTACCTTTCTGTAAGTTCTAATTAATATCACATATTCTGTTTTTATTATCACTTGTATCCAATCCAAATGGGTTTTGGATGATAACACTTGGTATCTTTGTTTTTGTTATATTTCGTTACAGCTTGCATGTTATTTCCATGCTAAATTCAAGTCTTCAAAATCAAGCACCTATACAGCAAATGGTATAGATTTTTACTCTCAATTTCTTTTATTGTGATTGAATGTTATATGTGATGTGCCTTGTCAGCATAGGAGACAAGAAGGTAACCCCAATTTTGTGTTTTTCAACAATTGTGGTTCTTTATTTCTCTAATTACAGGAAAGACATGCAAGATTACTTATGGTTCTGGTTCAATATCTGGTTACTTCAGCGAGGATAATGTGCTAGTTGGCGACCTTGTTGTTAAAGATCAAGTGAGTTGCTTTTGGTTATCCTCCCATTTGCAACATACTCTTAATGCATTGAAGTTGAGCTCTCGTTTTAGCTGCTGTGACTGATCATCTGTCTTTCAGGTTTTCATTGAGGCGACGCACGAGACAGCTCTCGCTTTCTTATTAGCAAAGTTTGATGGCATTCTTGGGCTTGGCTTTCAGGAAATTTCTGTTGGGAGCTTTCCACCAATTTGGTAAGATTTACATCTGAGTGTCTCTTATGGGGTTCTGTTTCATGTTAGTTTTTAATATTCCTCTGCCCCACATTCACAGGTCTACCATGGCTGATCAAAATTTAATTGATGAGAAAATTTTCTCATTCTGGCTCAACCGAAATGCAATCGATGAAGATGGAGGTGAGCTTGTATTCGGTGGAGCTGACCCCCTGCATTACAAGGGCAATCACACTTATGTTCCTGTCAGTCGCAAAGGATACTGGCAGGTATATATATATATTATGTAAGCAATCAATTTAGCTTGTTTCCTATTTGTAACGTGTATATATCTTGGGTAATTTTTACAGTTTGACATGGGGGATATTCTTATAGGAGGCTATTCAACTGGTATCCTTTCCCTCTTCCTCTTTCTTGCGCTCTGTAAAAATATTTGTACAATATGAAAGTAGGTTAAATAGCAAGCAGAGTCGATTCTTTTAACCTCAATATATATTTTTTTTCAGGCTATTGTGCTGGAGGCTGTGCTGCAATTGCGGACTCTGGGACATCCTTGTTGGCAGGACCAACTGTATGAACATTTTGCAACTTTGAAATTGATTTTAAGAATAATCGATTCTGTTTTGCCATGGATTTCTGATTGTTGTTGACCTGTATGTATTTCTTTAGACTATCGTTGCCGAAGTCAACCACGCAATAGGTGCAGAAGGTCTTATCAGTGCAGAATGTAAAGAAGTTGTTAAAGAGTATGGTGATTTGATAATCGAAATGTTAATAGCACAGGTTTGTCTTTCGCTTGCTTTTCTACCCTTCCATTCGCAACAAATTTCCCTAATGCTTCTGTGAGAATTTTATCTTTTAGTAATTTGAATTTATATAATCTGTAATTTGCAAACAGACACGGCCTGATAAGATCTGCAGCGAGATTGGTTTGTGTCTTTTCGATGGATCTCAGTATGTCGGGTTAGTACTTCACTCATTGACCTGCATGAATCTGTATCAAGATTGTTATCTATTCTTTTACTGAGTGTGTCGCTTACAATCGGGATTTATACACGATGAATTGTAGCACGGGCATTGAGAGTATAGTCGGGAAACCAAAGAAAGAACAGTCATCGGCTAATTCAGATGTTCTTTGTACTGCTTGTGAGATGGCTGTTGTGTGGATGGAAAATCAGCTGAGGATGAACACAACTAGGGAGTTGATACTGAAGTATGCCAATCAGGTTGCCAATTATCTTAACTTAATCCCTGTCTGTTTCTACCTCTCAAAAATTCACTTTATATTGAATGAATCTCAAAATTTTTTGTTAGCTATGTGAAAAACTACCAAGCCCCATGGGAGAATCAACTGTTGACTGTGATAAGATAGCGGAAATGCCTGACATTTCATTCACAATTGGAAGCAAGACCTTTACTCTTACTCCAGAACAGGTAAAGACCAAAGACTTTCTTGAGTTCTTACTGATTCTTCGCGCATGTCTATTCGATAAACTGTAACTGTAACAAACACAAGACATGAAAATTTCTAGTTCTTCTTGACCTCAGCCATTTCTGATTGTTGTAAAATTTCACTTTCCTGCAGTATGTGCTGAAAGTAGAGCAACTAGGAGTAACTCAATGTTTAAGTGGATTTATGGCATTCGATGTTCCTCCTCCACGCGGCCCCCTTTGGTATTCTGCTCAACCTTTTTAACTGCATGATGATCGTGTATTTAGCCTTTACGATCCATGAGATTTATAAAGCTTGTTCTTATAATGAGTGCATACACTCCATCTTTGCAGGGTTCTTGGAGATGTTTTCATGGGTGCCTATCACACAGTTTTTGACTTTGGTAATGAGCGAATAGGATTTGCAGAGGCCACTTAAGAGCACTTCTTTGTATGCTTCGGCACAATGCGGTGTTGTGAATCCATGCAGCTCTCTCTCTCTCTCTACCTAGATATATATAGTAGTAAAATGAATTGGAAGTAGTATAAGCTTTGAACTCGTTCAAGGTATCTGTAAATAGATCCTTAGAAATGTCAGCAACTTCTAAGGATTGGTGTCATGTATGTTTCAGATGTTTGAACGTGTATAAGGTTAAATGCCAACAGTTTGATGGCAGTTTGAAGATTTGAGTGATCCGAATAACATTAAAACAATTAATCACACACTATACCCCTGGTCCCCTACATGTATATTGAATCTACAAGAGCTATGGCATGATTATGGAAACTTAGGCTAACAAAAATGCCTGGAGTGTGTGGCTTCTAGACACAGCTATCTTTTGCTCTACTGATATGATTTCTTTAATCATAAACAACAAAAAAGACTTCAATAATTCACAATCTGCACGGGAGAGCCATAATCAACAGAACCAGAGAAACAAATGTGATCAATGCTATGAGAATACAATGGGAAAAAGAACAAATTTAATCAAAACCCATAAATTGTTTAATTGAGCAATATGGATCTTAACAACAGTTGGTGAACATTCAAATATAACCAGCAAAGGTGCCTTTTTTTCTAAATAAAAAATAAAGAATTTTAGCAGCCAAGGCATTCAAAATTCACACAGAGCCATCTATTCATATTAATAATAATAAGAAGAAGAATACTACTACTACTCCTACTAATAATAATACCAGGATATCTGAAGGCAAAACAAAGGACAACAAACACAGCAAAAATCTACAAGTATAAGAACGGAATTCATCAAAGACGTCACATTTTTACAAGCATGGCATCATTATTGCAAGAAGTATCCAGAGAGGAAGAAGATAAAGCCAAGCAAAAGACCACCGTAGATGAGGAAAGCCTTCTGGCCTGAAGTGAGAGTATTAGCACCTAAACCAAACTGTTGGTTTTGAGCGAATCCAGCGATCTCAATGCTCTTGCTCTCGAAGAAGGACTTGGCAGCGCCGCACGTCGGGCAACGCCAGTCTTCAGGGAGCTTTCCGAACTGGAATCCAGGAGGGATGGGGTAGGAAGGGTCACCGACGGCTTCGTCGTAACGGTAGCCACAGGAGCGGCACTCGTAGATGCCGGTGTTTAGCATGGCGAACTTCTCTTCCAACCGACGAGGGTCAAGGTTGCTGCTTTGCTCCTCCTTCTCCTTTTCCTCCTCCTTGTTCAATGACTCAGGCTCTGAGAAGGGTTTGTCTTCTTTGGAGACATCGACGGAGGAGATGGTGGTGGGTTTGAAAGAGAAAAGGTGAGGTTTTTTGATATTGAGAGCTGGAAAGCTGCAAGCTTTGGATGGTTTGGGAGTGGGATGGAGAAGGGGGAGATGAGGGAAGGGGAAGAAGGTGGGTCTTGAAGCAGTGAAAGAAGAAGAAGAAGAAGAGGAAGCCATTGGAGCTCTCTGTGTTATTGGTTGCAGGCTTGCAGAAGAGATCAATGGAAGTGGAGCAGTGGCGGGGGTGTGGATGGAGGATGGGAATCCATGGCAAGCATATGCTTTGGCTCCCTTTGTTTGCTTGGGCTCATGGATAAGGTTTTGTTTTTTGGGCTTATGTTTGTCTCTAAAAATTGTTTAGAAAAGTAATTTTTTTATCTTTTTAATAAAATAAACCTTATTATAATAATAAAATAATTAGACAAAAAATAACCAATATATATTTTTTACAGATAATGAACATAACACCCTTTTGAAATTCAAATATTGACAGATAAACCTTGTTATTTTAGAAATGAACAAAACATCCTTTCTTTTTATGTTTACTTCTATCTGGGTCCCCACGTGAGATGACACCGTTAAAAGCTATTTGAATTGTCGGTTATGCCCCTCCACTCACCCACGTTTTCCGAGATAGTAATGTGAATGCATTTATTGTAAATGGCTGTTTTTATTATTGAATAAATATAGTAGCGTTCCCCAAAAATAAACAGAAGCTCTCAGAAATAAACATAAACGCCCAAAACTAAACGGAAACTCACAGTCGTAAACAAAAATTTTGGAAAATAAACACAAACTTTTAGAAGTAAACAGAAACGCCCAAAAATAAATGAAAACTCACATAAGTAAACAGAAACGCCCAGAAGTAAACAAAAACGCCAAACGTAAACAGAAACTCCCACGATAGTTGCAGATAATGAGTGATGCGTTTTCCGAGATAGTGATGTGAATGCATTTATTGTAAGTGGTTGTTTTTATTCTTGAATAAAGATAGTAAATGTGAATGCATTTATTACAATTAAATATTTTTTATTCCATAAAAATTTTAGCGTTCCTCAAGAATAAACAGAAACTCTCAGAAATAAACATAAACGCCCAAAAGTAAACGGAAACTCACAGTCGTAAACAAAAACTTTGGAAAATAAACACAAACTCGTAGAAGTAAATAGAAACGCCCAAAAGTAAACGGAAACTCCCAAAAGTAAACGGAAACTCCCAGAAGTAAATAAAAACGCTAAATGTAAACATAAACTCCCACAATAGTTGCAGGTAATGAGTGATGCGTTTTCCGAGATAGTGATGTGAATGCATTTATTGTAAGTGGTTGTTTTTATTCTTGAATAAAGATAGTAAATGTGAATGCATTTATTACAATTAATTCCATAATAACAACAAGAGAAACACTGGTTGCTAAGTGAAACCCAACGATGTAAGCAGAAACTCTCCAAAACTAAACTAGAACTCTAAAATCTAAGCAGAAACGTAAAATACTAAACAAAAACTCTAAAATCTAAACGGAAACAACCAATACTAAGCAGAAACTCTCAATTGTAAACGGAAACATACAATACTAAACGGGAACTCTCTAGTGTAAGTTGAAAGATGCAATATTAAACCGGAACTCTCTAGTATGAGTGAAAATATACAATACTAAACGGGAACTCTCATTTAGTGGCATATGTTTTGACTTACAATGGAAAATTCTCATTTATTATTGTATGGTTCCGCTTATACTATAGAGTTTTCACTTACTATTGGTTTTTTCTATTTAGTATTGCATGTTTCCGCATAGATTTTAGAGTTTCCATTCAAATTTTGTATGTTTCCACTTAGATTTTAGAGTTTCCATTCAGATTTTGTATGTTTTCGTTTAGATTTTAGAGTTTCCATTCAAATTTTGTATGTTTCCGCTTAAATTTTAGAGTTTTCGTTTAGTATTTTATGTTTCAGCTTAGATTTTAGAGTTTCCGTTTAGATTTTGTATGTTTCCGTTTAGATTTTAGAGTTTCCATTCAAATTTTGTATATTTCCGCTTAAATTTTAGAATTTTCGTTTAGTATTTTATGTTTCAGGTTAGATTTTAGAGTTTCCGTTTAGATTTTAGAGTTTCCGTTTATATTTTAGAGTTTCCGCTTACTATTGGTTTTTTCTATTTAGTATTGTATGTTTTCGCTTAGATTTTAGAATTTTATTTTAGATTTTGTATGTTTCTGCTTAAATTTTAGAATTTCCGTTTAGATTTTGTATGTTTCCACTTAAATTTTGGAGTTTCTGTTTAGATTTTAGAGTTTTTGTTTAGTATTTTAGAGTTTCTGTTTAGTATTTTATGTTTCAGTTTAGATTTTAGAGTTTTAGTTTAGCATTTTATGTTTCCACTTACACTGCAAAGTGAAAAGCTGTCTGAAAAGTCTGATTTTTCCTTTTAAACTGTACATTTTTTGAAATTGTGACAAGATAGGGCGGGCTTTTTCCCACCAAAGCCAAGGGCAAAGTTGGTATTATGCAAAAATACTACTGACGGAGTTGGATGGAGGGACTAAAAAAGAAGATAACTTAAAAAGAAAGGTCTGACAGGGAAATTCAAATGTCAGAGGGACTGATTGGGATGTTTTGAAATTTACAAGGATTTATAATTAATTCGACAAAACAGTAGAACTCCACGCCCAAATTCTAAACAGACCCTACCGCGGGCCCCCCCCGCGCCGCCGCCGCCAATCGTGCCGTCAACCAGTCCTGCTCCGTGCTCTCAGATGAACGCCGTTCCATCGTGTAGCTCGTAATGCCACTGGACTGCGCACCAGCTTGCCTCCAGTTCAATTGAGTTGAACTTTGCGGTGGAAAAACTTGGATTTTTTCTCTTTTAATTTTGGTTCCTCTGCATTTTCAGTACTATGGCTGTCTTCTAATCTTCTTCGGATTTGGAACTAGAGGAGAAATTAGAAGGAAAAAAAAAAAAAATTCTCGTCGTTCAGTTTAATGTTTTCATCTCCAATTCGTGCATCGCTTGGCATCGAATTGATGGCATAGAAGAACAGAAATGAAAAGAAGGATATGCATTTTTTTTTTGGTTTCTGTTTCGCATTGTAGTGCACTCCATGGAAATCTTTTCAATAGATGAATGGCGGGTTTTTCCCTTTTACAATTTTTATATATTTGATATGTTTTTCAGTGGATGTCTTCTTTCAGTTTAGTTAATTTTGGTCATGTTTATATATGAAGTCATTATTCTTTTGTCGTAGTTGGATGTGTCTTTAAAATGCAGTTTCACTTAAGAGTCATAGATGGCCAATGCACTCTTACAACAAAGCATGAACTAGTTACACAGTATAGATCCTCTTGATATTGGAATGGTGATTTCTGACCAAGCTCTGGTTAGATTGATCAATGCTTGATAACTGTGGGCGAGCGGGATGAATCATCATGAATTTCTATAGGCTACTTGTGCAGGTTGTAGGATTTGGTACTGAAGTCCTGCAGGAGTGAGACACATGTTTATCTGTATACATAATAATGCATATACAAGCAAAAACATGGTAAATGGACTGAAGCAGGGATATGGACATTGAAAAGATTGATCATATAGGTCCTATTTATAATTAGTCATTATTTATATGGTGTGGCAGATCCACATGGATATCTTGCCTTGTTCCGTTTTTTGCATTGACTGTGGATGTTTATTAATATCGGATTATCCTGCACTTTGAGCATGCACAAGAGAGAAATGAAACAATCCGCGTAGCACCAATAGTGTAAGGGCTTGCATTGCAAAATGTTAGTACTTTGGATTCCATCTTTTGCTGGTTTTTTATCTGCTAAAAAATATATGTTGTTTCGGCGAGAAATTGTGCTTTGTAGACAATTTGATAAACATAACAATATAAATTTGAGAGGAAGAAGATAAACCTGCAAATGCTCAACTACTTTCCTTTTGTTATATCACATCTCTAAGTCAAATGAATGAATGTATAGATAACAAAATATCCCTTCAGATTTGCTTTACCAAAATTCAGTTTGATTTTGACAGCCACATACATCTCCCCAGACTCATACGTACTTAAAATAACATAATTAGGTTCATGAATGACTAATCTCCAACACAATCAAGCATCTGCGTCTGGTGGTTGAGTAACTATGCAAAAGCTAGCCTGTTATGTCTTGATACATATGGTTGCTTTCTTACAAATTCATCAAGACCTTTATTTGCCTGTTTGTTTTGATAAACCCATATCAATCATGACAATATGGTTTGCTTATCTTCTGCAGAACAAGCATTATCAATCCGGCCTGAGCATTTGGGAATGAATTTAATACACAGCAATACTGATCATGTGAAACCTTTCAATCATGATCTGTATCCTGGGAAAGAGGAATCACTGACAAAATCGTATGTTTGACTTGTTCAGTGCAGTATTAATTTGATTTGTCGAAAGGAGCTACTCAATTCGGTATAGCAATATCAACTGTGGACAATGTTCCTTTCTAGTGTAATTCAATGTTTTTATTTCAGAATTCCATGGTAAAGTTTTTAGTAGGGTATTAAACTATCGTTAATTTTTATTTTGAGGTCCAAACATTTTTATTTAAATTAAAATGGCCACTCAACTTTCATATCTGTTTCACCAAGTGCTTACTAGAGAGATTTTCATCTATTTTTGATGATGTGGATAGCGGTAATTTTTTTATCAGCAACTGACATACAATTACTAATTAGACAGACAATATGTCATGTACATAAAAATAAAGAAAATTCGGTATTTACATCATAAAAAATTAGTCCAAATTTTTCGTGAAATAAAATTTAAGTTGGATAATTACTTTGGATTCAAATTAAAATTTGAATCACAAAATATAAAAAAAAAACCCTATAATTTAGTGTCTCTCAACAAAATTTACCCACATTCCATTACTTTATGATTCTCTTATTTTGCATTGGACACTTGGAGGAGTTTAGATGACAAGTATCTGTATTCTATTTATGTACCGCCCGCTGGCACTCACCAGGAACTGAAATACAACTCTAACTACATCAACCATGCATAATAAGTACTTCAAACATTAAAAGGGATCCAAAAGAGGCTACTAAAGATGGATTAATCCATAACTTATTATCTTCTTTTTTTCTCACACAGAAAATAACAACAGTGTAAAAAAAAAAAAAAAAAAATAGAGCCAATAAAATCTATATATGTACAATAAAAACTTGCTCCCTCCCAACAAAAACCAAGTTGTCTGCAAGTACCAAGCCTTAGCCTTATAAATAACATTATTAATTCACAAAAATCATGAAAAAAATTATATATAATACTTTTTCAAGAGATTATATATATGAACTCTTATCTTTCTCTCTCTCTCTTGTCCTGGTTAGTTAGTTAGTTAGTTAGTGTTTGTAGAAAAGGTTGTGCAAGATTGTGGAAACTGAGGGGATCCAGGGAATGCATGAAGAGCAGCAGCTGCAGCAGCAGCAGCAGCAGCAGGAGTACTGGCGCCATTGTTAGCGGTAGCAACAGCAGCATTTGGGGTCCTAGGAGAACTGATGATGGACTTGATGGCAGCTGCCAAGGCCGATGTGAAATTTGGGTCGGATGCAATTGCAGCAGTGACAGTATCCATCACTGAAGATGGCTGCTGCTGGCCAAACTGCAGTTCTGGTGGCACCACCATGCCAGGCACCTTCTGTGGCATGTACATTGGCAACGGCAAAGGGAATGGCGTTGTCGGAGTCTGCTGCCGGTGGATCTGCAGCGGCCCTGTTGGTTGTGTAAGGTCGAGAGTGATCGTTGGGAATGGGGCAGACGCCGACAAGGTGGCCATTGTTGAAGCATAAGGCATTGGTTGGTAGAAGCCATTTGCAGGGTTTGTGAGAGAGTCCTTGCTTGATGTAGAGCCGGAGAGGAGCATCGTGGCAGCCGCCGTGGTTGTATTGGCCATGGCCATGGCTGCCGGCGGTAAGGGATGGTTGTGGTTGCCTTCATATGTTGTGATCAAGATTGTTTTATCCTCCGCACATCTCTGCACCTGTATATATGTTGCACCAATCATGATAAGCAAATGCATCTCCCCATGTCCATGCATGTATTCTATTGATCATAGGAACATGAATATTATGTGCTTGATTAATTACCAAGAATTTAGAACATAAATACACACATAAAGGCATAGCTTACTAGAAGTTCATGGCTTTACCTGCTTTCGAACTGAGCAGCCAGCTGCCATGGTGCAACGGTAGTAAGCTCGAGGACAAGGGTTGCCTTTTGCCATCTTCTGACCATATTTCCTCCATTGGCATCCATCGCTTATCTAATCACCATGTATGTATCAATATTAACATCATTTTATAGCTAGATATCAGATGTATATGTGTACATATCTTAAAATCTTATATATATATATATAGAGAGAGAGAGAGAGAGAGACAGAGACAGAGAGAGAGAGAGAGATACCATTGGTGCATCAGAGCGAGCACGGACAGAGACTCTTGCTTTGCGACATGCGAGCTCAGATGTTTGATCAGTGGTTCTTTCGTGGACTTGTTTGGGGCTCTTGCTAGTTCCCCAACTTGGAGAAGTTTGTTCAGAGGGGATGGAGTCTAAAGGGAGACGCCTCTTGACCAATGAAACTATTCCGTGCTCAGGGTGGTTTCTCAGTGGTGATTGCTGTTCTTCATCCTCACCAGACTTTGAAGGGTCTCCTGTGTCTTGCATGCAGGCAGGACCGGGATCCATGAATTGTCGAGCAGTTCTCGGCACTGGGCTTTGCATGTCATTCATGTTCTCCTTCTAATAAATACATATTCAAGGAAGAATTTTCAAAGATAAATAAGATCACTTTTAGATGCATTTCGATAACCAAGATAACAAGCTAGCTACTTAATGTTGTACTTCAAACTTAAAAGCTTTCTTCAATAATAATAGTTGTTCTTTGGTCTAGAATCACATGATCTTAAAAACTTAGCTAAATGCATGTTTCAACATCTAGCTAGAGAGCTATTGTAGCCCCGCCATGTCAAATAAAAACCATCTATATATAGTCAATGGTCAGGAATGATATGATATACATATATATACAGTCTTTGTCTTTACAGGCAGAGATCGATCCACATACATGAATTTATACTAGCCAAGCAGTATGTGATGTATATATATCCAGATGATCATGTGGATCATGCATGCGGTCCTAAGATAAAATCTTCTTCAAGACTGGATCTATATATCATGCTCTCTCAGCCTTTGCTTCTATTTATCTTCATTATTCTTCTGGATCTAATTAAGTGGATAATGTCCTAGAATTCAGTGGTAAGAGATCTCAACTACTTCCTATCTTGAGAAAAAAAATGACTCCTTTTTTTTAAAATAATAATAATAATAATAATAATAATAATAATAATAATAGTTATTAGTTGATTATATTGATATAAAGATCGATCAATAACGAAAACAAAAATTAAGTGAAAAAATAAAGTGATGAAGAGCAATATTACCTGGCCATCATCTGCAGCCTTGCGAGCTTGTTGCTGCATGGCAAGAAGAAGCTGGTTTTGTAGATCACTGTAGTTCTTCATGAGATGATCAAGCATGCTCCTCAGCTTCCGGTTTTCATCTCCCAACCGATCTAGCTCACCTTGAAGTGCTAGCAGCTGTGAATTCATTCAATTAATTAATTAATTATTCAAAACAACGAAAATTAATTTAATTATATCTAAAATTTATCAATAATAACAATTATTATTAATTTATTATATCCGTTTACTAATTAATTCTCAAACCTTGTTATTGTTGCTGTTGCTGCTGCTACTGCTGCTGTTCTTTATCTTCCCTTCCACTTCATGCTGCTGGCTGCCACCGGAATTCATGGTAAGCAGATTCAACCCGGTCTGAATGGATACAATCAAGCAATCAAAATATGATGGATTCATGATTAAAGTTGAGATTTTTTTTTTCTTTTTTCATTATAAGAAAGATTAAAGAAATGAAATAGAAAGGAAGAATCAATAATATGCAAGAAAGAGTACTGACGTTGATGGTAGGCTCGCGGGGAGGAGAAGGAGGAGAATGGTTGGGTTTCTCCGGCAGGCCAGCAGCCTCATCTCTCTGCCGGCTCTTAGAGAAGAAGTCCACCTCTTCTATCATGTCTCGGCGAGCAGCACCGGGGTCGCTGCCGGAGTAGTCGCCGGAGTGCAAGAGTTCCATTTCTCTTGGTCTCTCCATTGAAAAGTTGAAACACAAGAAAGAGGAAGCCAAGTTGAGAAAGAAGAACCAAAGCGTGTGTGGAAATAAATATGTAATATAATAATAATAATAATAATAATAATTTATTATTTATTTATTTATTTACTTATTTATTTATATATAATAAATAAATATAAATATAGAAGAAAAAGAAGAAGGAGGATTAAGGAGGAGGATTTTGGTTTTGGGATTGGATTAGAGTCTATGCAAAGTAAAGCCCGGGCTTCGTCCAATTAAAATAAAGGCCGGTTCTTGCGGCGGAGGGGTGATGGTGACGTCATCTTTGACGTCCTGCTTCATTGACAGCTGGCGGTTTCCCGCGGGCGCAAGAGCATTGCGAAACGGCGGGAAAGAAAGGCGGATCTTTTCCTTTCGCCACGCCGTTACCTTTGACGCCGTCCCTTCTCTCTCTCTCTTCCGGTTTCCCGCACGTGCGACTGTGCGAGTCCGCGGCCCCCATTGGTCAACGAGGTCGACGGCCCGGCTCTCTGACGGTGGTTAGGAGAGCTGGGCCCCCACTCTAATATTAAAAACCTATATTAATTATTTAATTAATTATCGCAACTAAATGGACATATCTTTGACTTTTTACCATTTTTTTTAATAATTATTTAACTAAATAACAAATTTTAGAATTTATAGGCGAGAAGGAAGATAAACGACAAAAAATAATGGGAAAATTTGAGATTTACACGGCAAATAATATAGAGGATTGAATTATTATTATTATTATTATTATTATTATTATTATAAGTTTTTGGACGCTTTAAAAAAGTAATTAAAAAGTTACGATTAGAGAGTTTTGGGGACAAAGAAACAAAAGTGATTAGGACCGGGCTTGACGAAACAGAGCTTGGAGTTGACGCCAGGTTGATGATCCATCACAAAAAATTAGAAAGAGCTTTCAAAGTTTTGAGATAAATTTTGTGATTCAAATTGATGGCGAAATATGAGACTTTGAGTAGATGAGAGGTGACTTGTTGGTCATTTGTACCTTTCTCCGTTTTTCTTTTCTTTCCTCTCTTTTTCTTCCTCTTTTTTTTTTTCTTCTATATAATTAATATCATGGTTGCAACTACTACTATGTATGTTCTAACCTGCTAGGTTTCTTCATTTTCTTGCTATATATATTTGGCTCACCATTGTCCATGTATTTGGCTTGATTAATATATATATATATATAATATTATAATGTTTTATGTGATTAACTTGATAAAATAGCTAGCTGAAGCTGCATATATATATATATATATATATATATATATATATAGCTCTCTGCATATTCATGTGTATGAATCGATGCTTGAGGAGATTCAAACATATATATATATATAGCAAGACGGTGAACAAGGATCTCATCTTTCCACCACCCCTAGCTATCATATTCAAAGACAAGTTTGACACCCACTCATGAGGCAATTTCTGCACGTTTCTGCCAACAATACCTAATTCATATTTTAGTTGTACTTCTATTTATATGTATATATATGCATTATTTTGTGATCCACAGAATGAGAGAGAGAGAAAGGTGGTGGTATTATTTTTCTTCAAATGAGAAGATGCATGAAGGGATGGTCCATTGGTTCTGGCTAGCTACTAAGGTTCAGAAATCATGTGAATTATACCAACTTGTCAATATGACTTTAAATGGAGGGCATATACTTCTTCTTCTCCATAGAAAGTTTGAAAGTCAGGTAGTCAGGAAGACTAGCATAAAATAAGAACCAATTATTTGGTCTTTATTTCGGAATATATTTCCAAACATTCAAACGAACAGGTCATCCTCTCCCCTTTTTCAAACTTTCTTTTTCTCGTGAGTTGGAATTTGAGAATATTAAAGATATTTTACCTTCTTAATTAAGCTACCTGAATGCTTATTATTATTATTATTACATTATATATTATATATTATATATGTGTTTGTGAGTGCATATACGTAGAAGGATAGACCAAGAGATTGTGACTAGATGAAGATGATGTTCCAAGTTCCGTGGTCTTTAGTTTACACAAGAGTAAGGAAACAAACTTTGAGAATGCTTATAATATCTCAATCTTCTTGCTATTTATAGACACAACATAACGTATTAACATTGTAAGCAAGCCAAAAAAAAAAGTTACTCAGAAATAAAATTTGATAGAACTTTCAGTTACTTAATTTAACCTTCAATTTAGTTCATAGATAAAGTACATCTAAATCATTGAATAGATATATATATATATACATGCCCAAATATCTATATTCTATTTAAGGTTTGTAGTACTGGTTGTTTGTTTTATTATCTATCTATAGCTCATGATTTTTAATAATTAGACATGTAAATATTGTATATCCAATGAATTTCCACCGTTTCTTTTTCCTTGTTTTGTTTGCATTACTTCGTCAAATAGGAAACTGACATTGATGCACATCTTGCATTATTTTATGTTATCTAGTGTTGGAGTGGTTGGTTAGTCCTTAATGAGGGATAAAGACTCTAGTAAACTCTTTCAAAGGAGAATGTTGATTGATTTGTCCCAACGTGGAAGAAGAGATAATTATATATAGAGATGATTCTCAAGTTGGGTTCAAAAGCATGAGATGGTCTTGAGGAGGTCACGAGGGGACATGGTTAGGGTCAACCAAATAAGCCAAATTGAGACAGTAGTGGTAAACGAATCCGGCGCCGGACTTCTCACTCCAAGGACATAATGGTCAATTCAATGGCCCACTTGGTCCAAAAGCCGCTATCTTTATTATGTCAGTCTTTTGGACAAGACTCCTCCATCTTATTCCTTCTTCCCAAGTGGAAGTCTCTTGTTTGTCTGATCATTACTTTGCATGTTTCATAACTAGAAGAGGGATATATAATTTTGCCAACATTTTTTTATAAAAATTAATATTAAATATATGTAAAGTGAAATTATTATCTCCGTCTATAATTTCTTATATATGCACAATTGAATGGTCCAATTTGTTTAACAGCTGCTCTCTATTTCTATTTTCTAAACTCTATATTATGTTTTTTTTTTATTTTTTTGTTATTAATAAATTTGTAGTTTATGTATTTTACTAAAAAAAATTGTTGAAAAGTCCACAGTGGAAAATTAAGGAGAGATTAATGTGAAGCTTGTGCATGACCAAGATTTCAAAGGTTTTGAATATTAAAAGGCTACGAAGGCGCTAGTTGCATGTGATAATCAAACAAATGACGCATATTTTGTACAATATATAAAAATTCTGAAAAGACTTTGAGTTAATTTGCTGATGCAAATATGATGCTAAGATGACATTAATATATCCAAGGACTATTTAGAACAGTAATGAATAATTAGAGCATATATATATATATATATATAATTGAGAATAAATTTGTCAGCAATTCACGCTGCATGCAAGGAAAGCCAATGAACTATTTCGCTAACAAACAATATTAGTACATCATTAATAATGATTTTTATGATTAATCAAAACCAGTTACAGTTCAACAAGACAAACTTATATACTTATTTTTATGAAATATTATCATATATATATATATATATAAAGAGAGAGAGAGAGAGAGAGAGAGAGTGACACAAAGGCATGCTGCAGTATGAACAAAAAAGGTGGGAGTTTAAGGTGCTCACGTCAAGGGTAAAATGGGAAAATGGAGTTTGATTTGGGCATTGCCGTGTATAATACTCCTAAAATGTGAAGGAGAAATGACAAAGAGATGCTTTTGGCTTTACACTCTTCACTATGATAAGAAAAATGCTTCTCATGTTATGGTAGGAGTAGTTGTTGTTGCCCCCACCCACAGCTTGCTACTAGTCATCTTTTTAATAATTTTCAGTGGTCTTTGAAAGAAGGGAGACCATGGAAATAATGGGAAAAAGAGGCCCATGCCTTCAATCTCTTTCTCACCCAAAGAACAATTAAACACACCCACACCCACACACACACACACACACACACATATATATATTTCAAGCATAAATGTATGACTTGGATCAATTAAGCAGACCTATTGGAAGTAATAACTTATCTTTCATTTTCCATTGGTTTAGATGCTCAAGGACTTGGACCTACCCTTAATGCCCTTTTTAGGTCTAACGTCAAAATTGTTGTTAAATATATCACACCCACTCCTTTATGTCAAGGAATTCTTGGTGACCTTATTTATTTCTCCTTCTAGATCACTATCTTGTCCTTGTAGAGTTATTTGAAGTCTATTTTTTAGACCTTTTCTTTAACCAGACTTTCCAAGTACATGAGCTTCTTTGATCATCATCATCATCATCATCATCATCCATCTTTGATCTACTCATCATATATATATATATATAGTAGTCATGAGAGAAGTAAATAGTACTCACCCATGAAAGTCAATAAGAATACACATGTTTCAACTTCCAAGCGATACAAGGGCAAAGCATTCCCACAAAGGAAATGGATGCCTTGGAATATTAGGACCACAAAGAGGCTTACTGGCAAAGAGGCTTACTGGCCTTTTCAAACAAGTTAAACAACATTGCAAGTTGTGAGAGGGATCACAATTAAGATTGATTGATATCCATATATATATATATATATAGAGAGAGAGAGAGAGAGACTTCATTCCTTCATATTGCCTTGTCCTTACCTTTGGATTCCTTTTGATTAATTCTCTTTCATTGTCTTATCTCTTCCAATTCCCAAGACTAGATATATATTGTAGATAGATAGGTTCACTACATTTGTCCTCGATGTATAAATTAACTCCATGATCATCTCAAAATGTATATATACCAGTTAGAGTGTGAAGGCAGATGATTAGATATTTATAAATAGCTCTTTGTTTTTTATGCTAACCATGATGAAGTCTTTGGCAGAGATGTGATGGTGGCCGAGTCTGTCAGAGAGGGGTGGCCTACAGAGAATGAATACAGCTGGGACCTGTTCATTATCAAGCAAGGCCGGCCATTTTCATGCATGAATTGGTGTTGATCACTTCATTTCCAGAAGAATGACATTGAACTGATCTAGTGCAACTGACATGCATGCAGTACCAATTACATGAGACACCAATTAATTTACTTACCAATCTAATTAATATAAACATGTCCTACTTATTAAGTAGTGTTTGGTGAATATATATATATATATATATATATATATATAATCAGTTCAGCTGATGCTTGTATTACCAAGAATCAAATGCATATATTTCAAAGACAAACAAAAAAGGAGCAGAAAAGCAGTTTACACCAGCATGCATGAAACTAGTAAAGCAAATTAATTCTGAAAATGAAAAAAAGCATCAAACAATTATTGTATGAAACTATTTATCTTCCCATTTTTTTTATTATCTGAGGATTTTTCTTAATGTGGATCTAAACCTAATTAATTAGTGGAATCCACATCCTTGTTTTTTTGTCTCTTAGTTCTTTCCGCTAATGACTAAAATGTGCAGACATAAACCAATAATTATTTATGAGCATTTCAACCCTCAGGCAAAACTTTTGTAGACCATTGACTTAAAATAACCACAATTAGAAAGAACTCCTATGTGAAAAGTAAGAAAAAAACAATGGACAATAGGAAGAAATAAAAAATGGAAGAAAAATCACATTGAAAACGTTGTATAATGTTTACACGGCTTGTCAAAGTTTTTCTTGTGTTCAGATTAATTAAAAAAAAAATACCGTTTAATTTTTTTAAAAACAAAAAACAATGAATTTATTGAAGCCAAAGCAAAAACAAGAGAAAGAAAAGGGAAAAAACAAATCTATCGCCCATTAGGAATAGAACTTATATATACAAACGATATTAAAAAAAAAAACAAAATAAAAATAATAAAATAACACAATAGTGAATTGCCCTGGCATGAGGGAGGCACTACTACGACGACGAACGGGAAAAGCTCAAAATCATCTGGTGTAGGAGATTTTGGGAACTGAATGTTTCTTTTAATCACTCAGCTCCAGCTTTTGCCTTTTGTCTATGGAATCTTCAGCGATTAATTTGCAAAATAATAGAAGCAAGAGCTGGTGACTTACCATTTAGTTGAGCATGTAACAATGGGCATAGAAATTGATTACATCATGCATGGATTCATTGCGTATTACAAGCCCAATAATATCTGTAATTAATTGGGCTCAATTGAATGCATGGGCGAATTAAATGTATATTTCATCATTATCCATTGGATTTACAGTCAATTAATATGCATAAATTTCATTATGAAAGAACTTAATTTTGGGACAAATTAAAACATATTAGAAAGATTATAACTCCAAGTGGATATAAGTCTGCCAAGTTTTGGCCATAGTTACCGGATTTCATACAGAAGAAGAACACGAATCTTGATATGAGAAGTGGCATTTTATGGAGAGGCTGATTGATGAACGGTTCAGATTGAATCACATGGGTCCAAGGATCACCGTCAATCGCATCCGTACCCATCGATCCTGTTGGTACCCTCCATGGCGGCTCGGTTGTCCCCGTCTCCCTCTCCCCAATGGAAGCGGGCCATCCCTTTACCGGCCAGCGGCTCACCGGAGAAATCCACCGCCGTTCCTCCGCTGCAAACTCAATTCTCGAGTACACGCGCCAGTTCTAGTGTCCGAGAGGTCGGATCATCTGGGTCTTCTCTCCCATTCTTCCGCTTCTCCTCTCGTTAGAGCTCCAGAGCTCTTCCGTGGCCCGGAACTAGGGCTTCTCTCCATCCTATTCGCTCTCTCCGCTGTAATTCTTCTTCCTTATTGGTGTGAGTAGATTTGGCAAAGCTAATTTGTCCAATCATCGGTTGGTGTCTTTGTTAGCCTTGTCGCAGAGAAAAATAAATGAAACTCTCCTTTTTTTGTTTTTTTAATTTTTCTTGTTCAAGTTGTGGTTTTTTCAGCAATAATTAACTGTTGTTGTTTGCCATTCTCTACCTAAGTGGCTTTGTAATTGAAGAGAGTTAATTCCGGATTCAAAGCCGAATGCAGAAGAATTGCATTTTGACAGGATATCTAGTTGATGATTTTGATTGTTATTAGATAAGATTACAATCAATGGGGATTTGAAAAGTTGCTGCTCTGGATTGTTGAACAGTCTCAAGATTGCGGTTTCAATTAGGTTGTGATTTCAATGCGTTTTTGTAGATGTCCATTGTTGAAATTGTGAAGGATGACCCTATTGGCTTGATCCAGGTGAACTCCACTATGTTTATCCACATTTACTTTGTTGAATTTTCAAGTTGGAGTTAGTGGAAGCCTGGTGGAGGGCTATGCCAGATAATGAAGACTCATAGGAATTGATATTTTAGGTGAAATTATATATTTGAAAGAATGCATTTCTTTTTTTCTCCTCGTTTAAAAAATACAGAATGATAAGGTTCCTGTCATTGTTATCAGCATTCTAGATCACTTAACAAAGTATATCAACAAAGACCATCTCGAGAGTGATGCTTCAAGTATCTTGAATCACCAATTTAGATCATTTAACCGGTCATGCCCTTCACTGGTCATGTCCTTCACATTCTGTTAGATGCACACTTAAGATGGAAGCAATGGAAATTCAATCAATGGCGGGCCGGATTTTGTTTGATGTTTACTGGCCCTACTTCAAGTTAAAATCTGTTTCTCTTTCCTGCGTTTGTATCATCAGTTTCTTTTTCAAGTAATCGTGGATAAACTGCTGGTAATTTTGGTCAATAGAGAATTCACAAGGCATGTGAAACCACAAAGATCAAGCATGTGAGATTGGTATCAGCATGTCATTCTAGAATTAATAGCTCAACAGTCCAGTTGGTTGCCTTAAAGTTGAACTGGTCAAATGTAGCAGTATTTGCTCTGATTTTCTTCACCTTGATGGTCTTGCAGGTTGCAGGATCATTTTTCACATTGACTATTATCTCCTTTCCTGCAATGAACGTGAGTTCTCTACTAACCCTAAGTTCCTTTATATTCGCTTTCTGCAAATGGATATTGAGGGTTGCATTTGCAGGCCTTTAAAAGGTTGAAAGTATCAAATGAGAAACTGTCCAAAGTGGTATCTGAAGAAGTACCCGGAACTTTATCTTCTCTTAGACTATCTGGAATGGAGAGTAATGATTTGACTTCTAAATTGAACAATCTAAGGTATGCTGTGTAGCGGTTGTTGCTTTTGAAAATGCGGATTTATAGTGAGATTATTTATTCTCCTCTTTTGACTTTTGCCTGTTTTGTGTGTTTGAAGGAAAATATTATCTGGAAGGCAGTACAGAAAGAAAATAAAAACAGACACGCGAAGCTCTCGCTGAGGAAGTAGCAATCCTATTATCAACTGATACGGATAAACTTTCTCTGCTGCATTCTTGTTTATATTGCATTTTCCTTCATCCCTGCGTTTATGAAACAGAGCCATTATTGGATGAAAATGTTTAAATTTTAAAGCTTCGCAAAACTCTTGACTGTTTGTTCATATCCTTTGAGATCCTCTGGTGCTTGTCTGTTGCATAGTATAGTAACCCTGGATGTTGACATCAATACTTTCTTCACTGCTGTTGCAGGATCAATAGTCCAGATATGAACCTCCCATACCTTATGAATAGGGAGCTTGCATATTAGAATAGATTGATATGATCCCTTGGATTGACTTTTAAATGAAAATTGTTGTAGTATCATTTGTGTTTGATGCCTTTAGTTGTCATGCTCATTGTCCTGTACTATAATTTCGTTTTGATCAGCAGAATCACAGTTCTTGTAAGTCAGACAAAAGTTTGTGATTTCAATTTATTTGACATAATTGTTTGTCAGATGGATAACACTTATTGTAACTTGTCAAGTTTTGTAATCTGCATTATTAGTTAACACAATACAATTTCTCGAAGAAAAGGGTCAGAATGAAAATAATCTAGAAACTCTTGGACATCACAGCTTGAATATAGACTGGTCGCAATGCATAGAAAGAAGGTAGCGTTGTGTGAAAATTTATGTCTGTGAATTAGTCTACAGAGATGATAGATCGCTGAAGATTTTTTTGCCAGATTGGGAAGAACATCTTTGTCCCCAGAACCAGTCATTCATTAGGTTCAACAATACAGACATTCTTTCTAGACGTTACAGTTGACCTACTGGGAAGAGGTTGAACACATGCATTTGTAACTTTTCTTTGTGTGTATTTTTTCGTGTTCCACCGGCCGGGATAAATAAATATAGAGCAGGGTTGGACAACCTGTAGCATCGATCTCTAGGATTTGCTGATGCAACACACATTAAGGAAATGAAGATGTCACTCTACTTTGTTTCTTTTCTATCATCACTTGCGCTAGTTGTGTATCTTGCTTCCTACTTTCTTGTTGATGTATTCACACTATTGATGAAATGGAATGCTATGCTATCAATTGTGCTATAATTTGGAGTTTTCTTTTCTGTTTTGCCTACAGAAATTAAAGAGTGTGTGTATGTCGACATGCATACCTGAATGGTTTTGCCTGCTTGGATAGGCCTGGCCTCGGCTTCCACAACATCGCCGAGCAAAGCTGCCCTGAGATGGTTGGTGGCAAGCTGAACACCGGCGACTCTTTTGAAGCCGGACGCTACATAGGCTCCTAAGCTGGCCATGGACTCGGCCATCAGAGCTGATACTCCTCCACTCAGCACGTCAAATGGCTGAAACCATTCACAGGAAAGAACATGCATGATATACAAAAACATTAGATGCATGAAACAAACTATTAGACCAGTATACCTGGCAACATGTCTCCGTGACTTGGAGGCGTCCAATGAGCTTCTCTGGTGAGACGAGCTCATACTGGAAGCCAATTGCATGGAGGGTCCGGTCTAACTTTGCCGTGATTGATGCCGGAGATGGTTGTTTCTTTCCGGTGATGTTCGTCATACATAGAAAGAGAGGTGGTTGGATGGTATCGGCTTTGATCTTTCCTTTGTTTTCAATGCAAGAAAATGTGTGCGAGAGAGTTAGTGGTTAGGAATGGATCAATGACAACAAGTTAATGTGGGGGACCATGATCTTTCTTTCTCCTCCTCATCCTTCTTTTTCCCTTGTGGCTATCATACAATGGCATCACATGGCCCACCTATATCAAATTTGTTGTAGTGCTTTTTCTTTATGGCAGCGTTACTTCTCCCATCCATTATCAATATTGCAGAATGGAGGAAATTTCCCTGTAAATTTTTGTAGTTTTTAATAATGGTTTATTTGATATATATAGTTTTTCCCATCTATTATAGTTTTTGTTAGAATTATAGTTTTTGTTAATTTGCTGGAAATTATAGTTTTTGTTATTTGATATATATGGTTCATTGTTTCCCTGGAAATTTCCCATCCATTATAGTTTTTGTTAATTTGCTGTAATACACATGCTAGCCTTTTTATGAAAATTAAATAAAGCAAGCGATGGAGAAATGGAATCCTGAGAAGTATGTTACTTTGATATATATATGTTCCGTTGAGAAGTCAACAAGCTCTGTAATGTGAATGAATAATTGTTAGAATTACTTAATTTGAAATCCAGCAACCAATATTGATCCTTGGTTTTCAGTTGAAGGAAACTAATACCTAATTAAAGCCATTGGTGAAACAATGACAGTGAAGTACCGAATGCATGGGATGTTATAAGATCAAAGGAAATTAATTACAACTGATATCTTTTACGTACATACATGCAAGGTCTAGGTTAGACAATGGGCCGAAACAAGTGCCGGTGTAGGAGGCCTTTCAAGGTCCATGCTCTTGTGAACTTTTTCAATGAAATCTCCAGTTTTTTTATCGATATCATCTTCTTCGCCGCTTACTCTGGCATTTCCGGTGTCTGGTCCTCCATTAAGCTTCTTGTTTCCTTCTTGATTTGGTTCCTGAAACTCTGGCTTTTCCTTACTCAGGCAAGGTGCAGACCCATGAAGCTTTATATCTGGCTTCACATGGCTTTTCTTCTCAAGATTTATATCACTACTACTTGTATCATGGCTCTTGCTTTTACTGAAACAAAGGAAGCTGAGGAAGAAACTCTTCAGTCTCATGCCTCTGGTACAGATCTTAATGATATTCACTGCAAATATCTTTTTGTATATATATATATATATATATGCTTGGAACAACAATACAATTTATACTAATGAAGTTCATGCATGCTGAAACATGAATCGAAGGTGCAAATTATTAATGCTTTTGGGAGTGTCAATCTTTTGGAAGGTCCTTTCCAAGACCTTTAGTCAATAAGCTGGAGAACAAAAAGCTTAGTTTGAAGCTTCCGTGATGTTTAACACGGAATCACCACTTTGTTCAGTCATGCGGCATCTCAAATCACATATACAGTCCTGTGGGAAAAACGTATAGTGGTAGTTGTAGAAGTAATAATTAATAATTATAATAGTAATAACAACATAGGCTAATTAATTAGATTGAAATATACTATTTTATAATCTGCCTAGGTTTAAAGATTGAGACCGGAATTATTTGATCTTAAACATGTGACAGCTTTGTATGTCATCATGAGGTGTGTGTGTGTGTATATATATATATATATATATATATAAGTGATAAATTATAAATTATCTACATACATATATATATAGCTCTATGTCTAAAAGGTGGGTGCAAGACTAGTACAGGAAGTCTTCATGTTTAGCTTAGAATATATTGGTAATTAGCCTTTTGTTTTCTTTATTTAGTGGTTACATAGGTTAGGTATATATAAAGGCAAACCCATAATAAAGTAACTTAGGATGGATTGAGACTGTAATAGGTCCCAAGCAAGTTAACTGAGTGGCTCTAATGAATCAGTTTTGGCCTGCCACTTATTTGTATTTTTCAGTTGAATTGACAATTTGATGCAGCAATAGGGGAATGAAATTTGTGATGAAAATGAAGCCTTCAGTGATCACATAGTCTGTCATTGATAGAGATGTTCACTAAAACCACCAGATTGATCTGATTCCACCTTCTATCATCTAACATATATTGGTCTTTGGTCTTTAGTATCATCCCTCACACCCCAACTACCACCAGGGAAGGGAGGTCTGGTGCAACTGGGTGGGGCCTAGCTCTCAACATTTAGAAGATCTTGGGGTCCTTCTTGATAGGGCAATTTGTAGGAATATTTAGCTTGAAAGAACTAGATGCATTTTCTCTATTGACGAGACACACCGTGTATCTCGGTTACAAAAGAACACCAATGGAAGCCAAACTCTTAGATCACATCTTCCCTTGAGCAAAAGGATTGAAAGAGACCACCAAAAACCTCTCTCCCTTTTTTTTCTTTTCTTTCTCTTATTTGAACTAATTTATTTTTCTTCATTCTATATGTGAAAGGTAAGTAAGTTAAGTTACTTACCCATGTGACTCACACATATCACTTTCATGTGTTTCTCTTATTTGCAAAATTGAGCATATACTAATTGTTTAAACCAGGATTAAGATCTGGAAGGACTATTAGGGTCATCTTCTTTAAGGGGGGCCTAGAAAGCCAGAGGCTTATGTTAATTGGTGAGATGGACTCTTGAATACCACCTCGTCCCTCTACCTTCTCGTCGTTAATTGCGTTTTTCTTTTCTTTGTTTAGTCATATGTGTTTTAGTTTCTTTTCCAATACTATTGGATGTATTTCTCTGTTTTGAAACTATTGTCCTTTTTCTATTGAGTCTTTAATAAATGATTGTGCATATGAGCTAGAAATTAACTCGAGGAATCTATCATCCTTGTTTGGCAGGTGAATCTCAACGTTTACTTTGTAAGAGCTCAATTTAGTCAAAATGGAAAAAATTAAAATCAAGTTATTTGTCTAAATATGTTTTATTTGCATAATCCTCTATCATGTAATGAATATTTGTAGTTTATCCCCATAAAAATATCAATATTTAGAATAATCTCGAGATTCACAATATATATATATTTTTTTTTTATTACTTGTTGTGTTACATTCAAATGAAACATTTTTTTTTATAATGATAAAAATTAAAGCCTATAAGTAATTGTCCGTCACCCAATTTTTTGCATTATGAGATCTTGGGCGAGTCAAAATGAAGAAATGATTTTGGTCATTGGCTTTGATGCAGGTGCGCAGAGCTTTCAGAAGAGAACAGGGAAACAAGTAAAACAGAGGAAGGAAGATGGAGAGAAGATTGAGCAAATATTCTCCTCTTTTTTAGTTTCATTTCACCACATATACTGAGAGACTGAGGATTACAATCTCACTGTAACAGATTGCCACATTGGCATTGTAACAAACAATCCATGTGCAATCATACACCTGATTTCTCTTAACTGACTGCTTAACAATTTGGTGCTCTAATTACAATCATTCAAACACTGACCATTAATGAACCAAAACTCTAATGATCCCATCTCATCTCCAGCGCTGTTAACCCAACAGGTTCCATTGTATGACCTTTACGGAACAAGAGGTTACATGGCACTGGTTTAATTAAGGCCTCTACTAATTAAGTACTCTATATATAGTTCTAAATATATATATATATGGTGCTTCATCTGTTTATAATTAATTAAGTGAGAGGGCCGGGAAGAAGAGAACTACACACAATGACCAATTGGGCAGTGGTACGTGCCCAGACCTGTGAAATGGTCCTCCACTCCATCTCCTTAATTTCCAAAAGGAAGAGTTCATGCATCTCCAGCTATAGTCTTATAATAATTAACTAATTTCAACCCTCTTATAAGCGGTCATTACGTGTGTTTGAATTTATAAAGTCAAAGCTTCCCCATGAACTGCAGACTTTTGGCAAGTCAACTATATCCCGTTTTTCAATTAAGGCCAATTAATTATCAGTTTCATGGTAGTGGGAATTCCACCCATCCACAATATAGATCGTTGATAAGTCCAACTTAGCCGTCTTGGTCAACCTTTGACTATTTATCATGGCTCTTAATTTAACATGGCTTCCAACGCGATTCCAACTCCCATCTCTTTGCATGTGCATATATGTATATATATGAGCATGATGATCACTTAAACTCACCAAGCCAATCCTTCATCTCCAATTCTCCATGTTGCTCTTCATTTTTCTTGCCTTTTCTATTACACTAACAAGTACTCCGGTGAGTACAATACACGGCGAGGCTCGTCGTCTTCCTTATCCTCATGATGATCATATATCAAGCATAATCTCAGAGGAGCTGTACAACAAGATGTTTTTGCATAAAGATGATAATGCCTGCCCAGCCAAAGGGTTCTATCCCTATGCCTCCTTTCTCAAGGCCACCAGATGCTTCCCCAGTTTTGGAAGCACTGGTGACTCAAACACAAGAAAGAGAGAAGCTGCAGCTTTCCTTGCCCAAATCTCCCATGAAACAACAGGTAAATAAATAATAATTAACAACATTAATTATCTTCATCAGATTAACATACATGCATGCATGCATGCATTTACACTCCTTAAAACATATATGTTTATATTTAATTAGGAGGATGGGCGACAGCACCAGATGGTCCTTATGCATGGGGACTTTGCTTCAAGGAGGAGGTCAGCCCACTCAGTGATTACTGTGACTCTACAAACAAGCAATGGCCCTGCTCTCCTGGCAAGTCCTACAAAGGCAGAGGCCCTATCCAGCTCTCTTGGTACTTTTCCTAGTTTACTTAACCCTTATAAATTCACTGTAACTTGAATGGATAATACTCATGGATCAATAAACTATAATATTTAAAGATGCAACGGTAATTGTGACAGGAATTACAACTATGGGCCAGCCGGCCGGGCTTTGGGCTTTGATGGGCTTGGGAACCCAGAGATTGTGGCTAATAACTCGGAGATTGCTTTCAAGACGGCCTTGTGGTTCTGGATGACGCCACGTGACCCCAAGCCCTCGTGCCACGATGTCATGGTGGGCCGATACCGGCCCACCCAAGCCGATCTGGCTGCGAACCGGACCGCTGGGTTCGGTCTAGTGACCAACATTATAAACGGTGGGCTCGAGTGTGGAATTCCAGATGACGCCCGAGTCAACGATCGGATCGGTTTTTTCAGACGGTATGCAGGTTTACTCGGTGTCGATGTGGGCCCCAACCTCGACTGTGCCAATCAGAAGTCATTTTAATGTTAAAATTGCTTTGCTAATTAACTTTGTCTTCTCTTTCGGCTTTCATTTTAGTTAATTGTTCATCTTTCATTTTTCTGTTTGAATTTGGAATTTTAAAATTGATTGATGATAAAAGAGATCAAGGGAAACTATTTCAGATGAGTAAACAAGGTTATATTTTATGATTTCACCGTTTAAGTTATATATATTATCATGTGTGTTATATAATTTTAAAAAATATATTTCTATATTTATTTAGCAGTTTTTCATACCACCTTGAGTCAGAGCTCTTTCTCTCGTCCAGTGGGTTGTCTTTTTGGGTTTTTCTGTTGTTGTTGTCTTATGTTATGCTCCCACATCTAGTGGGTTTTTATTGTATTTTGTTCGTTTGTTGTTTGTCTTTGTCTTGTTGTTGTATGCTTGTCTATTACTTTTGTATGTTTATTTTTTTAATCATTGTGGTTAATCCACTTTATCAATATATATATATATATATATATATATATATATATAGCATAAAACTATCATATGTCATGTGATATGAGAATTGATATTTCAATTTTGTTCCACTACAAAAATTGAGAGCAACCAGTATCTATATTTAAAAAAAAAAAAATGAATCATCGTAACATAATATCATGATATTTACTATGCAATTTTTTTTAAAAATTCTTAGTTTGTTGATAATGATCACATTTAATTTAAATCAATAAAAAATATATGCATATTTCTCCTGAAAAATGCTGAAAGTGTGTCTTTAAAAAACACATGCATGTAGTTTTTCTTTGATTCGTCTGTTTCATATTTGGATTTTCTCCTTACTCATATTTTTATAACTGCCATTCTTTTTCTTCTCTCTTGTGTATCCCACATGATTTTTGTTTTATTTTAATACACGTGATTCATGCAATTTTTTTTATAAAAAACTAAAATAATCAAGCATACTTATTATGTGAGGGAAATCAAAGTAAATTTTTTTTATATATATTTTTTTTACCTTCCATCTCTTTATTTGGTGGAGCAAGCATAATTTTAATTTTCCTGAGATTTGCATGTATTTTTACAATTTTCCAGGGGCATATCCACAATTTAAGCAAAAGCAAATGCTATGAACAAAATTTGCAAAGAAATTCTTTGTTGTTTTCCTTCTGTAACAAATTGTTGTGGTCCTGTAGCTATTATATACTTTAACTTTTCCCTTAATAATTTCAATGGTTTATCTTTGCCTTTTCAAGAAAAAATTTTGCAACGAAGAATCAAAGTGGAAATCTTAGTTTATCAAATTTCTATAAAATATAAAAGTGGGAATATTTACTTGCGAGTGGAGATCGTCAAATTAAATTGATAACCGCATAATCAGGATTAACTTAACTCAACCCCAACAACTTGGTTTAAAAGTCCAATTTTGATAAGAAGGGATAGAACAAAACAGACAATAAAAAAGTGACAAGAAAGGAATGGATTGGAAAGATGATGGCTTTTGTTGTTATAATAATATTGGGCAGTTGATATAGTACATCTTATGAGCATTCCTTTTTTTTTTTTTTTTTTTTTTTTTTTTTGGGGTGGTTGGTGGAGCACACTAATGATTCAGCTGAGTTGTCTTGCTCAAGTGGTTGAGGTTAGGATTAGATCAATTACTGTGCATTCAGTATAACTGATCACTGGTGGTCAGGCCCCAGCCATTTGTGTCCCATCCACTGTACACCATCATACTCTCATGGGCCATGGCGAAGAAGAATTAGGGATGCCATCAAACTTTTTTTTTTTTTTTATAGGATAAGCCAATTTATACACGGCAAGAATATAAAGGAGTATAAAAATAAACTCTACAACACATTATCCTTATTGGATATATGTAAATTGAGATTCGAACTTGTATATTTAACCCAACACAAATATTATACAAAAAATTGATGTTAATAGACCAAAGGATAATTATTATTTTTTTTATGTGATGATTATGCATACTTCATGATTTATTTATATGTAAGAAACAATGGAGACGACATTGAAAACATTTGCCATGTAAATCATTAATCCTAAATGACACTGACTAGTCCGCATATCCATCATTTTTATTCTATGTTCTTAATTATGAGATAAGCTCACAATCACAAGTAAATTTTGTTGTATACAAGAGAATTTTTCTATGTGACAGAACAAATTTAATCAATTTTATTCAACTTTTTAAATAATTTATTCAAAAAACAAAGGAAAAGAATCACTCCTATGACACTAGAAAAAAAGTAAAGGAAATATCTGGACTTTAAAAAAAAAAAAAGATTTTGTTTGCGACACCCACGATAAAACAATCCTATGCATTTTTTTTTAAAAAATAAATAAACCATTTGCAATAAAAAAAAAAAACACAGAAGCAACCAAAGATACAACAAGGATCCACAAAGGTAGGAGAACAACGAACCGCAAGTACAACAATAACAACAAACTGATTAAAAGAAATATAAAAGAAATATAGAAAAAAAGCACAAAAACTAGATCACTAGAGGTGGATCAAGACGCTATGCATATACATATACATATACATATATACATATATATATACATATATATATATATATATATATATAACGTATGCCCAACTTACTTTTACGTCCCAATTATAGTGGTCCCACGTCTCATCTATCTATAAAACATACATATATCAATTCGGTGACAGGACTCCACCGTTGTACACTCTAAAAAGCTAATCCCGCATCTCTGTATCATTCAAACTCGATCATCTTTACTTTTCTTATAAAGGTATTGTTGAAGTAATTAATCAATAAGTTCACCACTACGTACCCAAGCACTCCCACACATCATCATCATCATCATCATCATCATCATCCTATTCCTATCCAGATTCCAGAAATCACTTCCACTGTTATTCATGCAGATATTTATATTCAATCATGCTTTGTTGGTGCTAGACCCCAATTGATGAAATCTATGAATTCGAATTTGCAACCCAACCCCACGTCTCTCCAGGTGAGAAGTGAGAAGTGAGAAGTGAGAAGTGAGAAGTGAGAAGTGAGAAGACACCTTGAGTTACTGCTGCTAATGCAAATGACAGAAGCACCACTAATTTCAAACTACGAAAGGGCAGAATATTGAGAACCACAAGAATAGACAAACATATCATATAATTTCATACATCAGCAATGACGATACCTCTTCAACCAAACCTCATAGGGTACATTTTTTTTTTTTTTTTTTTTTTTTTTTTTGTAACAATAACAAAGTTTCAAGACGGAAATTAATAAACTAAGATCAAAATAGAGACCATCCAAAACAGAAAGAAAGAAAAACAAGCAAACAAACAGAAATATACAAACACATGATAAACATGAATTAATCCACCCAGCCACCAGCTGTCACACATCACACCACCACCGCCAATTCAACTCCCCCTGCCAATTTATCAAACAAAACAGTAAATCTCATTAATTAGTGCCTTAATTATTTTTTTTCTTCTCTTTTTTTATAAAAAGAGAAAGAAGAAAGAAAGAAATAGAAGCAGTTCAAAGCCAAAAAGGTTAATCTGTACCTGAGGATCATGAAGATGAAGAGGATTTCACTTGGTAATGGCGTAGATGGCGTAGATGATGCCGGGAAGGTAACCCAAGATCGTCAGCAACAAACAGATCCAGAACTCAGCCTGTTCACCAGCCATATATACATATATTCACAGATCAAAACATAATTATAACCAAAAAAAAAAAGAAAAAAGAAGAAATACATATATATATATATATATATGATTCAAATTAAGAAAGAAAAAGAACTTAAAGAAGAAGAAGTGAATAATTACCTTGCAACCAAACTTGAGGAAAACACCAAGAGGAGGGAGAATGATGGCGAGGAGTATGTCTATGCATGTGGCTGTGCCTTCGCTTGCCATTTTTCTTTCACAATAAGAACAATTGAATGGAGATTTCGTAAGATCAGTAATGGCGATGCTGCCTTTCGCTATATAGGATTGTGAAGTTTATAGATGGAGGAGATGTTTGTGTAAGCTAATTATGTGTGTGTGTGTGTGTGTGTATATATATATATATATATATGTATATGTATATGTATAGTGAGAGAAACTGAACGGACACGGAGGAGAGTGTCAAAGTTGTCACGTGATCTTCAGCCGGAGAGAGAGGGAGAGGTTGCTTAATTGGTAATCATCCAACGGATGCTTCGCTGGCGGCATATGGGTAAATTTTTAATTAATTCCTCCATTTCTTAAATAGAAATAAATTAATGAATAATATTAATAAAAGGCATTCTCTGTAACTCATCAGATAATAGTAACGTGGTAATGGTGTTAAGATTAAAAATTGCAATTAATTAGTTAATAAGTTAATTAATTGCAGGTTTAGTTAATTGCAATTAAACGTGAGGCGGAAACGGTGGGTTTGGGCTTGAAATGCGGATGATCAGGAGGGGAGTGGGAGGGACTCCACATTCTCAGCAATGGGCTCAACTGATCCACTTTTGCTTGCTTGACCTTATTAATAACTATAAAATTAGTTTAATTGTTTTCCTTTACCTATATTTATTTTTCTGTTTATTAATGTATATAAAAAAGAGATTATGAGTGGGTTTTTGCTTTTTTTTTTTTAATTTACCTACCATCAATTTATTTTTCCAAGAAATATCTTACAATGTTTTATTTTTATCATTTTTAATTTTGTTATTCAGCTTGAACAATTTTAATTTTTTTCACTTGGACTGCAATATAAATATCTTAATATAAAAAATGGAAAATATCACCACAATTTACATATGAATTATAAAAAGCGTAAGCATAAATCTAAAATAGCTCCAGAGAATATAAAATAAAATTTGAACGAAGAAAAAGCTAGTAGATATTTTTGGGAGTGAGAGATGCAGGTAATTTTCATATTGCCGACGGGTGCGATGAGTAAAATCAGAATCACCAGCGTACGTACATGTGTCCGAAGATGATTGGAAGTAATAATAATAATAATATTAATGGAAACACCCCCATAAATTAAATTAAGGTAATTATGAAAAGGGCTGGATGGCACATCGGCACATCGGCACATGGACGTCGGCACGCGTAGGAACCTTTCTTAGCAGGTTGGCAAGCGATACGCGGTGGAATATAATAAGGGCGGCTACTTTATAACAATTCTGCCAACTCAATACAAACTGAAAGCACCCTTCTAACACGTGGGCCGGCCACTGTCTCGCAAGTGGCACATCTCATGCATGCAACGTTGACCACTATAAAACTTTCATTTATATATATATATATATATAACGTTAAATAATTGGTTCCTTGTGTATATGATTCATGTTCATGATCTCGGTCAAAGCGAAACCAGTTCCGGCTTCACGTGGATTAGCTCCAAAACATTAATTGATTGGTTAGTTAGTTAATAATACACGTTATTAGCGAATGATATATATATATATATATGTGCTGTCCAGAACCAGAATAATTATTATTAATAATAATATGCTTCTTATGCCAGGGAGGGAAAAGCAAATCCAACTGCGCCTTGTCGCCCGCCAAGCTTGTTTGATTCTTAAAAGGGAATCGCACACTCAATGGTGCATGCTTTGCATGATCTATGACGCCCTCTATTAGGATTTAATTTAATCCGGGGAGATCGACACAATACCTCACACTCACCCTATCTCACAAGGAGTTTGACGCCCATTCACCCTATCTCTAGGTGTGTAATCAATCTTCAAAGAGTTTGACACCATACACACTACTCATCTTCTATCTTCTATATGTGACCTAACATAGTGGATTTTTTAGTCGTCACCGTGCCAATCGAATATGCAATTTCAGCTCCAAACCATAAATCATTACAAACATTAAACAACATAAATGATTCATAAGCAAATTCGATAACCAATATATGAAACTAGGAAATCCAATATAAAGAATTCAAAAATTCATGATTCGAGGCACCGAATCACGGGTTAGCCTCTTATATTTCGAATTTACAATTCACTATCCAAATACAGAGAAAAACATAAAAACATATAATGAACTCCCTTGTACTTTTCCAATCGGATGTAAATTAATCAATGATGCTGAAGGATTATTCATAGATTAAGAAGCTTCAAGGGCTGTGAAATCGAAGGTCATCTCTTCCTCTAAAGTCGCATGAAGCTCTCCTATCTCCCCTTGTTTGCCCTCTGTTACTTCATCAAAAGATGCCTTCCAAAACTTAATTTCAGGGTTTTAGTGTGTAGATAACAGGTTAGTGCACCGGCGTGCTTATTGGGGCTCATGCCTGTGCTTCTTTTAGTGAACTGTGATTAGACTTCTGAAAACATTCCTAACTTCAAGAGATCTACACGGCCTCGAGCACGGCCATGCTTCTTGAGCATGACTATGCTCTAGACACCAGACATGTGCTGAGGGTTATACTCTTTAGAATAGTACTCTTCCCAATGCTTTACATGCCTTAAGAATAACATTGTTGCAGCTGTGCGGTTCTTTAGATTTATTCCTTGATGTTTATTTTACTCAGAAATGCTTCATTAATTTTTTTGCTCCTTGCTCCAAAACCTGTTAACCTGCATGATACACATAAAATACACTGTGAAAACACTAAAATAGATGATAACATTACCGACCTTCAATCAAATGCATGCAAGGATGCATGCATGTCATTGTCATCAAAAGTTCTCTCAACAAGCTGATCTCTCTCAATGAAGTATATATATATATATGTACTTAACTATTTTTAATTTTCTTGCCCATTTTCAGTTTAACTTGACCTTTACTTAATAAAATGAAACTAACGCATTAGAATAAGATAAAAGGCCCAACCATGTGGAGCAGTTGTAAAGTGGAAAAGATCACAGAAGAAAGTGAAGCATATATATCCTTATTCTCATTTATTGTAGAGGCCCAAATTAATGCTATTATGCTAGTTATATATGATCACCAACAAATGTCATCCAAATACATATAGTTTCCGAATTAAAAGTTTTCTTATTTAGATTTTATTATATATATGTAAGGTGAGGAACCAATAAATACATTTGATTGTAATTAAGAGAGTCTGCAACACATGTAAACAGTCTAGCCATGCTCCAACATTAATGGCATAAAGTTGCTGAATGGATGCTTGTGTTGATATTGGGTCCATAAACCAATCTGGGTTCAATATTTTAGGTGAAGACTGATCACTATCTTTGAAGACCCATTCCTTATTAATTTGCACCTCAACATTGCGTTAATAGTCATGTTTAATGGTTAAAATTAACTCATTGGCCTTATTTAATTAGGATTTGAATAAGAAGCCATAAAGAGAAAATAAAAAAGAAAAGAAAAATACAAGGAATAATTGGGAAGAAGAGAAATGTACATCGAGTTTTATTTTTATATTAATTTGAACGCAATGACGAATAATTCTTTAGAGTGTTAATTGTTTATGCTTCACCAACTCTAAAGGCCATGAAAGCAGTCACATTAGCTTTCTCATGCAATATTCTTATGTCAGAAGTGTGATCTCTTGTCTTATTTTTTCATTTGCAATATTCATGACGTTTGCTTAAATTTAACTCTAAATACAGTGGATTTATAATTACAGTGTAACTGAAAATATATTAATTTTAAAATTCAGTGAAGTCAAATCTAGTGTTTGGTTAGATTTATCTGAAAATACTATATTATAATATTTAATATTATTTTAATAATTTTAAGTGCATATTAATTACTTTAACTATTAAATTTAAATTCATTATAAATTTATTAAAATTTTATTATATTTTAAAATCTTGAATTTAATTATTAACTTCACAAAAATTCATTTATAAGAATTTCATCTAATTTTAACAAGTTATTTAATATTTTTACTTATTAAATAAATTATTAAATTTATTATTAAAATTTATAAGTTTTTAATATTCATAAATGTGTAATAATATTTGTTCTTTCTTAGTTGGTCACATATGAGGGGGCAAAAAGATAAGAGATTTCGTTTTACGGCCAATTTGGACGTAAAAGCAAATCCGTTATTGGATGTAATTCGAGTTACATGGGTTTTTAAAAATCCTGTAAAACAAACATTTGATTTTTAAAAACCTAGTAACTCAAGTTACATGTAATTTCAAATTCCTCCAAACAAACACTATCTAAGTAATGATGAATTTACCATTAATTGCATCATTCGTTTGTGTAGGGCTAAATTTTGACGAAATCATATTAAGTTCTTTTTTTCTTTTTAATTACTCCCTTCGATGCTTTTTATTGATCACATTTAGAAGTTTTTTTTAATTTTTTTATATATCCATTTAGAAAATTTATGCAGAATTAAATAATTTTTATTTCAAATTTACTCTATATATTTAATGTATCTTTACAACTTCCAATAAATCATATTGGCCAAAGGGCTTGTAGCCCAGCGGTACCTATCTCAAAAAAAAAAAATCATATTGAACTATACTTTCTATTAAATCATACTTATATAAATAAAATTTTGAAAAATCAATACAAGTTTTTATGGATTTTAGAATATCAACTAACTTTAGTTAACCTTTTAATCTATCTATGTGAATTAGTTGATTAAAACAGACAAATAAAAAGAACCACAGAGAATACTTCTAATTTGGTGCATCAAACATATATAAGAAACATAATATTGGTAAGAAAAGAGCGGTGATTTTTGGAGATTTTAATAAGTCTCGGAGATGAAAGAGAAGGACATCTTTTTCAAATTTTGAAAAATTAATTAATATTCATGTCTATTAGGTCCATCCATGTATATTCCTCCACCCAAGATTGAGGAAAAGGTCCCTTAACTCTCAACAGTACTCGTCACTAAAATTAACCGGCTGTTTAATTAATTGACATAAATAATCATTATTGGAATCCAATTCAGTGGGCACAAATCCAGTTTAATTAGCCACTTTATGACAAACTAGCTACACTCCAAACAGGCAGTTAAAATGGAATCAAGTGAAGACCTACATGTTATTGTATATATATATATATATATATATATATATATGAGTTGATAAAGAAAATTTCAAGCAATAAGATAGCAGCCATTAATTAATAATGGTGTGTTAAATGATTTAAAGGAAAATGGATTTGATTATTGACAAGGAGCATCATCAAAGGGAGACAAAAGAAGGGGACAAGTAATTGTCCATGTTTGATGCTCTTGACTAAGTTGGGCAAAGAAAAGAAAGGGAACGTTAGGTGCAACTTATGGTCAACACCATTCATCCTCTCAAGTAGACATCATGTATCATGTAATAGTCTAGTCACCAACATTGATTTTGCAACCTCAACAACTTCAAAAATCTCATGTCCCTTGCCTTGTTCTTGATGATCCATCAAACTCTTTCATATTTATCTTCTTTCTTTTTCTTTGACATCTTATTTATAGCCATGCAAATAGATTTTCATCATCAGATATAAGATTATATAATTTAGAATATGTATATTTATTTGAATGAGTGGATATCCCACATTATCGATCTTTTGGTGGATTTGTTCAAAACCACTAAATTAATTAATGAAAACATGAAAAAGAAAGGCCATTGGGCATTGGGTTCCCATGACATTAACCAAACAATTAAGTAAAAGCAGCTTAATTTTATATATAGATTGAACTAGCAAGAGATCTTTAATATACTGGAAACCTTTTTTTTTTTTTTTTTTTTTTTTTTTTGAAAAAGCTAAATAAACCACATTTATCAATACTATAAATTTTAATTAATACAGCAGAGAAAATCAATAAGCAAAATTAGAGAACCATTATAAAGAAAGACATATAATTAATTCTGAATGTATGTACAAGTACATATCTGATTTGCCTGTTTTGTTTTGGAAAAACATGAAAGAAAAATTGTGCAAGGACTAGCATCTATCGACAACCTTAGTTATCTTCAACCTCTTAACACTGGTCAGAAACATCCTGTTTAAACAAGAGAAAACATTATTAATAGTTAAAATCTTCAGTTAAAGGAAAAAAAAAGAAAAGAAAAGCTCATAATTAATGATAGAACTAAGCATGCATGCATGCATACTCCCAAGGGACATCTCCAACCATCATCCAGTCTCCTTCCTTGTCTTCATAAGTGAGAAAATGAATGTCACTCGAGGACACTTGTGCTGCAACATGAGAGCCTACATCAAGTGATTAATTATAAGTTAATAACAAAAGTGTAACCAATGAAAATGATTAATAATATAAAAGAAGAAGCAGCAAACGCAACATGCATCTTAATAACTCTTAATAACATGCATCTCAATATTAAAGCAATAAACTTACAAAAAATGGTTGTCTTGAACATTCGGCTAAGGGTCTTGACAAGGCAATCATAGCTGTGAAGAGAGAACAAGTCCAGTTTGCGGCCAATCGGAAGTCCTTCCATGTAGACCTTAACAAAGAAGCAGTCCTGGTTTTTCTTGTTTATTTTCTCCTCAAGAGCAGTCCTGAGAAGTTGTTTGATTGGTGGCCAATCAGAGGCTTGCTCCCTAATGGAATTAATAACAAGTGAAATTAATATACTTAAATTAATATTCAAATAAAACATGATCATGATCAGTGAGTACGTGCAACAATTCCATTCAAGTATATATAAATGCAAGACTAATTAAGGTGTATATATATATATATAGTATTATTTCTGAAAGTGTGGTGCATATATACTATACCTTGAGTTTGAACAAGTTTCATCAAGCAAAGGGGAGGATGATATACTTAGTCCTAGCCTTAAATCAGTGCTCAAGTCTCCGTAGATTGGCCTGGAGAAAGAGGAAGTGGTGGAAAGAACAGGGTGGCTGCTACTATCTATAGAAGAGGAAGGCGAGCTGTTTTCATCTCCCATTTGAACCAGAGGGGAGGACTCTTTGCCACCTTGTTATGTCTCTAATACATAAAAATATATAGGATTGTGAGAGCTATATATGACATATGATATCTATCTATCTATCTATCTATCTATCTATCTATTATAAAGAGAGATGCATGACTAAATAAGGAGGGGGAGGTCTTTTCAACTGATGGAATAGTTCCTATTTAAGGAGGCAGCATCAACACTTGGCATGCAGACCTTGTCTACAACTTTGTAAATTTATCATTTGCCATGCTTGAAGTTTCATGCACAAAACAGTAAACCAACACTTTGATGCACACATGGAGGAGGTGCCACTGATTTTCACGCCATCAATATACTGTATGACAACTACCCACAGGGGACAAGCTTAATTGTAATCACAAGTGTTTTAATTATTCCTTGATCTTTGAATGATTCATTGCACTTTGAACTAATAAGTCACCTGCTCCCATTAACTGTGGCTCCCACATGGTTATTTCTCTTCCTAATTATTCCCATGTTTACTGCTAACTCACATGCATGCTTAATAAGGAAACACACACAAGTTAATAAATTAATTTATATATACACACACAGTATATATATATATATATATATATATATATATATATATATATATATATATAAGAGAGAGAGAGAGAGAGAGAGAGAGAGAGTCTAGGAAGAGAAAGGGGATGAATGTGGGAACCTTGTCTCTAATCCCCAAGCTTTTTAGACATCATCACAATGCCTCCATTGTCCCCATACACTGTCCTCATTGATGCATTTCTAATGAACCATGAAATTTTAACTCCTCCATCAGATCAGAGTGACAACACATGTAACTTTGTTTCTGTGTCCACGCTGTAGATTTCAATGACAGTCTCTCATCATAATTATGGTGTCTAACCTTCCTGCCTCTCAACCTACTACTTCTTGTTTGGTGAAATTTTTTTTTTTTAATTTGATTTTTTTCATCTTTCAATGGCTTTCTAGCATTAATTCCTATATATGTCCCCCCATGATAGGACCCATCCTGGGAAAGGAGGCAGGACACCTCTGCTTTTGTGGACTCTCTGTCTCTGACCTTGCACATATACTTGCCTGAACGCCAACTTGGTTTCTAGAAAAAGTGCATCATTCTCTGTGTGTTGAATAAAGCTTTAGGCATCATCAAAACCTAAAAGCTCTTAATTCATGAAACTCATTTTCATTGAATGAATTACTGCCAATATGGTCCATGGACTCGGTCTCTATGAAAGACATAAAGTTGTAGCTAGTCCTTATTTGAGGGCCCAAGCTTGGATGCGTTGTTGCCAAACAATTGGAACATGCATCAAGTCAAAAGTAACAATGTCTATTAGTCTATATATATATATATATACAGCAGATATATGTATATGTTTCTCTATATATGTACAGCACTGCTTTGCTTATTAGTACCTGTCGTCATCTTCAATTAATGTGGTCAAGTTGGGCAACGAAAAGTGTGTGTATATCTTTGTTTCCTGTTTTTCAGAAGGTGCGAGGTTCAGACACCAAAGGCTCTGGCAATTTGATTAAGTGAGATGGTTTTATTTATTTATTTTAATTATTATAAGTGGGAGATATATACATCTCATATAAACATTCTTATATTAAAAAAGAGTTGTTATTTTATTTTTCTTTTCAATTGTAGATCGACCATCAATTCATAGTCGATATATCTCTATAACTCATGTAGAGTAACTGATGTGATATTAAAAATCAAATTGGTACATAAATAATTTTTTTATCCCAATAACCCAGGGTAATAGGTATAGGAGAAACATTCATATAGAATTTTTTTTTTTTTCACTTCTATTGGATAAACAGAAAAAAATAGTTTTTTTTCACTTGTATGAACATATGAGTAGTGAAAAGTGACCTAGCAATATATTATCAAACCATCTTATATTTAATTTGTTGGAGTTAAAAAATCATAAATTAAGAAAACAATGAGGTCATAATGTTTTATGAAAAAATAAATAAAACATGTGTATTAAAACTAAAAAAAAACCTAAAGGAGCATAACAAAAAAAAAAAAAAAAAAAAAACTAACACATAAGAAAATTCAAAAGAAGGCTCACAACTAGAGACAGACTTACAAATAGACAAACAGTAGCAAAATAACAATATTATAAATCATCCATCCAAAGAAGTTGAGTAGCAGAGAGATTTTACGTCATGTCGAATCTCAATTGAAGTAGATCAAGAAAGGGGGGGTATTGAAAAAAAAAATGTAACAAATCATCTTATCTGCCCCCATAATTGACTCATATTTTTTCTTTTGATCCACAAAGAAGGATACATTGTACAATGATTCAACACATGGATGGGCCTCCATTAACTATAACTAGTAATAACTTTCTTCATGCTGATGCACTTGGAGTCCATTTCTTCGTTCATTCAGATGGAGAGAGACATTGAGCTAAATTAGAAGATTGGAGCTTTAAAAGAGTCAATTTATTCGTTTTAGGTATGGCTCATATACTAGATAAAGAGACAGATGTTGGAGCAGAACCAAGTGAGCGAGCGGAGTGCAGCGTAGCTACTGGGGATGCTGGGCAATGCTCCTGCAGTACGGTACATGATAAATTTGTAAATTGTACCGGTGGTTATATATATTTGCATTGTATTTGTAATCCTAATGAATTTTTTTTTGAATTAATAAGAAAGCCGCCCCTTCATCGCTCACAAGGACATAGGCACATTGTCGAATCATGTTAAATCTTTGTCTTTTTCTTTTCTCTTGTGATTATTCGCGTGATTTCTCAACAATTGGCTACCTGTCAAACGCTTCCTTTTAGTATACTGATGGGAAGCTTTTATTTTCTATGGACTAAGTCATTTATACTGATGGGAAGGGACAAATAAGTGTAAACTATATCAATCTCACAGTTAAAGCAATTAATTTCTCACACCTCACGTATCGATAAACTTAACAAAGAGTTTCAATAAATATCATACAGTAATATAAATGATTAACAATGAAACTTATAAGAAGAAATAAGCATAGAGAAATAATATTTTTAACGTAGTCAATTCAACTAGGAAAAAAGATCTTGCTAAATGAATAATCTCCACTATGAAAAAAAATGGGAATTTCAAGTTTTACTTGGTGTAGTAATAATGGGAATTCAAAGCTTTATTTCACAATAAATTTACCCTACAAAAACTAAAACTTCAAATGGAGTGGATTTGTAAAGATCTCACCAAACACAAAGGTACGTAGTTGTGTAGAGCTTGTTGAGAAAATTATCATATTAAAATTTTATTAAGATCGGACATCAAATAATCATTGATAAAATTGTTTTTTTTTTTTTTAGCTATTTTTTTTCCTTATTCTCCAAAGGCATAATCATCAACAAAATAATGAGAGAATGAGACTGAGAAAGATTGATTTATTCTAAGTGGAATAATATAGCCCCATGATTTACAACTATGGTCCACTAAAGTTGGCCTATTCCCAAGAGCAAAATAATCAAAATTCACTTATATTTTTTATGATCCAAATGATCAAGGATACATCATCCAATTTCTCTTAGGCTGTGTTTGATTGCATTTTTTTCCCCGAAAAAATTTTCCACGGGTCATTTTCCAGCTAAAAAGACTGTTTGTTTGCCCAAATTTTCCATGGAAAATTTTTCCTCTTATGTTGTCACATGACCCTATTTTCCATTAAAACAGGAAAACTTTTCCTACCTTCACCATGGGAAAAGCTTTTCATGAAAAATATAAGGGGTTATGTGAAAAAATAACATGAGATGGTTAATTTTTTCATTTTAGAAGGGAAATTTTTGATTTTCTAGCTAGAAAATAATGCCAATCAAACGGCTATTTTTTATTTTCCACGGAAAAATTTTTCATGGAAAAATTTTTTTCTCCACCCATTTTTCATGTTGCCAATCAAACATTTCTTTGTTTAAGACGGACATCCACAGAAAAAGAAACTTTTCTCTTTTTTGACTTAATTATTTATAGCCAGATGGGCTACCACATGAGATGGACCAAAGCCCAACAAATAGAATATATTTCCATTTGGGTGGTTCCTGTGGGAAGTTAATGATAGAGATGAAACCATGTGTGTTTTGAGTCCAAAAATCAAAGGTCATTTGGACCTATATGAAGGTGGCAATATCTTGTCCTCAACTTGTCAACACAAATAATGCATGCATCATCTTCTCTAGCTTAATCTTCTCTTTCGATTTTTTTTTATTTGTCCCAATTAACTAATTCATTTTTATTAAAAAAAAAACATTTAAAATTAGTTATTATTCTAAATTTAAAAACAAATCATATCACCTTTCCGAAATTACCCCAATTTAAATACTTACCAAGATTTTATTGAAATTTCCTTAAAATTAATTGCATCTTTTATTCGCTCACATCTTTTGGTTTATCAAAAAATATTGAAAAATATAGATAGTATTGAAGATAAAAGGAAAAATTGGAAAAAAAAAACTATTTAATGTTTTATAACTTTTTAAATAAACACTTAAAAAAAAAAAAAAGAATTAGAATAAAACAAATAAATATAGGACCGGGGCAAGTATATATATAAATAAAATATGTTCCACTATTGAAAGCCTCCATGATGATCGCGTGTCTGCACTCTGACAATACTTCAAAACGACCACGCTTGGCTCCACTTTCGATCTGCTCACATCCGTCTCAAGATAACATGGATTCTCTCTGCTCCTTAATCAAGTGCAGGTACCTTCCCATATTCATGAATTAATTCAAGAGTTCTGACCCAAGAAAAGGGATGGATCAAATGCATCTGCCAACCATACACAATTCTCTTCTTCGGTATTTCAAACGTGCTCAGTTTTCAAATAAGGATTACTGCATGCGTTGAATAACATGTGGCATGCAAGCAATGTTCATATACAGTAGTACCATGTGCATCTTGGCAGATGAACTGCAGGACTAGTTAATTTGCAGATGAAGCAGCGTCTGCAGTACTCTACAGTCCAAATTCTTCATCACAACCAGCAGTAATTGCAGTCAGACGATAGCCTCTTTCCACCATCAACCAAATATTATAAATATACATATATATATAAACTATAACACGCATATGTTTCATTTAATGATCTTCAGTAGAAACACTAGAGCTGACAGAGTGCCAAGTAAATCTGATTAAATATAGGCATCCTATCCTTGCCACAGAAGCAGAAAGGAAATATATATATATATACAAGCACACTGATTTAATTTAGCCAAAGAACAAAGCATGTGCCAACCTGTGGATATGCAAGATGTTTGGTTGATTGCTTGCCTGCTGGGGCTTTTGGACACCAATATATTTGAAGCCTAATGTCATGTCACAGGGACGCTCACAAACAAGGAAAGAGGCTTTGGGTGCAGTTCACATGCTTGTTGCTTGTTCACTGCTGTGCAAAGGTATGGGCCAAAACTTGGATGCATCTTAGCAGGTCTATTGCAGGTGTACGTAAATTGAGACTTTTGGAATGTTTTGACGCACACTGCATGCATAGCCAACTGGAAGAAAGAAACTGCATGCACAAAATGATAGGCATCTTTTTTTTCTGTGTCAAAATTGAGGTTTGCTCTCTGGTTCCTGCTGAGGAGGCATCCATATATATTCAATATATATATATATATAGTATGATTGATTTATGAAGGTTCTGCGTATCGGTGCCTTCTCAGTTTCGATTCGATGAACCTGCACATTAATTTATTCGAGGAGAGGTCCAGTGATGTCTGTTGTGAAGACTACCACTCTTACAAGCATGGTCCAGGCTTTAATTTAGTCCCTATGCGCTTCTTATTACTCTTGAGCAATAAGCTATTCACTGTTTGTTTGTTGGACCACTGACCAATGAAAACTACGTACTTGACACTGATAAGCATAAGCATAAATGATCCATCACTCTATGATTAATAGAAAAACTACTATTAGTCGTACATTGGGCCATCTTCGTGTGGTTGGCTTTCAGGCATATAAAGAAAAAAAGAAAAAAAGAAAAAAAGAAAAAAAAAAAAAAAAAAAAGTTTAAGTTGGTGAAGGCGAAGAAGAGAACAATGCACATATGGTGATAGGTTGGCATCATCCCACGTTGAGTTGGTGTGAGATGATCATGGCAGAGGGGCCCCATCTACCATTCCTAGTGCACGTGGCAGGCGTGTTGTCACGTGAACTGCACTTGTTCTCCACCGTCCCCATATAAGCTTTCACCATCCAATCAGACATGATGCCAATCACATCACTGAGCCCACAACAAAGGTTACTACTTACTACCTGCCACTCAAGTCTTTCTTTCCTTATTGTTGTTCTTCTTGCAAATTAGGAAAAAAATTTATCATATTTAATGTCCGGTATGTGTGAATAAATGGTTACCAACAACAGAAAGTTCATCTGCTTCTTTTTTATTTTCAAAAAAAAAAAAAAAAAAAAGAAGAAGAAGAAGAAAAAGAATCCTGTAGATTTTCTCAGTGGAGTCAGAGCATAGGTTAGAACTGGGTTGACGTCAAAACATTATTATTAAACAAAAAGGTAAATGAATTTTTATTATAATGATGATTATAATGATTGTGCTGATGATTTGGGTTAGATTTATTAATTAAACCCAGGTTCTCTCGGCTCCAACTTAGTTGGTCAATTACTATTCTAATCCTAGGATCAGAAGGTTGGTAAAGACAAAGAGACAAAGAAAGATTCGAAGGTAAGCATATGTTAGTTATACTAATCGTTCTGGCTTCCACGTTTTGAAATCTATATATAGACATTTAAAAAAAAGGTTTCTTTTTGACAAGTGCACCATGTGAGAGTGGTGGATTAGTCCCAAAATGATATGAAGAATAAGCTCCACCAATTGGAATCCTGGGAAAAGAGGTCTTTTCTTTATTGAGGTCGAATTATGGCTAATAGATTTCACAGTCACAAGTCACACCACTCGACCTTATCTCTTTTATTCTAGAATCCCGAATGTACAAGCAACTAATCCTGGCCATTGGAAGAGAACCTCTGGGCCCCTCTGGGCCTTACCCAATCATTTCTGGTAATTTAAGCTGGTAACAACTAACTTGGGTCATCAACAAGTGGAGCTCTGATGAGTTCTTCTGTTACTCACTGGCTCATTGTGTTCACAGAGTAAAGAGGATTCACAAGGTCCCCCTTTTGAACTAGTGTGCTATCTCAACTTTCGAGAGTTAAGTCAAAGCCTTTCAGAAAGATTCTAGTTTTTTTTTTCTCTCTTTAGTTTTTTTATTTTGCTGCTTTTTGGCTTCGGTCAGTTGAAGCAGGATTTTTGTTCCTTCTCTTTGATTGTTGAGTGATGTTCGGTGATGGCTTGTGGGGATCTCTAAAGATCAATATAGAGATTTTTTTTCTCTCTCGTTTTGTTTTTTTTTTACATGTCCCTTTGGCTTCTGGCAGAGAAAGTTTGGGTTTTTAAGTGACTTGTGAACAAACAGCAATTGAGATGGATCGCTAGCTAGTCCTTAGTTGGTGTTCTGGGTCTCTAGTGAAAAAATGTTTGCAACTTTGATGAGTTCTTAGCTCGATTTCGATTCTTCTCGAGAATAAGCAAGCTCGAATCTTTCAGAAAATGTGGCGATCCCAATTGCCAGAATAAAGCAAAAAAAAAAAAAAAAAAAAAAAAAAAAAAAAAAATCGGTTCTTTACGGCTTTCATTCAGATTGAAGTAAAAGAAGGCCGTTTGCCCATTGTTGGCTTTTCTGTTGTTCTTGGCCCCTTGTTGGTGTGCTCTTATCATTATTATTATTATTATTATTACTGGATTGTGTTTTCCTCTTACTGGAATTCTGAGAAGTGAGTTATATATAGGTTGACCTTTTGCATTCAAACTCCTGGTTCTTATTCCAAGCTGCAATCCTCTTTGTCTTTCTTCATGCCTCTCTCTGAAGTACATAGAACAGCAACAAGGAAAGAGCTGGAAAGTTCTCAGTCCAGGATGACAAATTACTCATCAGATCTATCTTCATTCATGTAAGTTAATTATCTAACTGCACTTCTCTCGTTGATGTTTGTATCTCACTGAACTGATTTTTTTTTTTTTTTTTTTTAATTTATGTTTGTTCTTTGGATTGTGTCCTTGGTTGATCAATAAAGGCCTGATGATGAATTTGTTGAGCTGCTGTGGGAGAACGGTCAGCTTGTTGTACAGGGCCAATCCAGGCCTAAAAAGAGCTCTTTCACCAGCAATGCCTCCAGCCAAACATGCAAAGCTCATGATAAGGATGGGAATGCGAACATGGGGAGGTTCAGTTCAATGGATCAGGTGGTAGATGAAATATCACCTACAGTGCCATCAGTTGTGGGATTGAACAGTCAAGAAGATGATTATAGCAATCGTCCCTGGATGAATTCCCCCTTTGAGGATCCGTTGGTCCAGAGTGATTACTGCTCTGAATTCTTGTCTGAATTCTCTGGAGTTGATTTGAACTCTGTGGGTACTAATGCCAAAGGCAACAGTAATGTTGTGGCGACGACAACTACTGAGAGGATCACTAGCTTTGGTTTTGCAAGAGCTTCTCAGAGCATACAAGTTGGCAATGCTTCTAGAGGAATTACTGCAGGATCAGATCCCTCCAGTAGGATCAGGAAGAGCCAGTTATTTCATTTGCCACAGCAATGCCAGAGTGCAATTCCAAATAGTAAACCAAAAGAAGCAGCTGAATTCGGTAACCATGGCAGCACTAGTAGTTATCAGGGTGCTGCTGGTGGTGGTGGTGGTCTCCATCTGAACACAGGGTCTCAGAAACAAGAAGATACAGCAAACACAAAATTGCCTCAAGCGAGAAGTGGCAGCCGAGGCGGCGCAGGCTTGATGAACTTCTCCCATTTCTCAAGAGCTGCTTCTTTATTCAAGGCCAATCTTCAGGGTAGTGATAGATTGAGGAGCAATGAGAAAGCATCCACTGCCGGCAGCAGTAACCCTCCGGAGTCTTCTCTGCTTAATACAAACGGCGGCGACAAGAGTATCAGTGGTGCAATCCAAGGTAAACCAGCTTCTACTCTTCCTCATGATGTGGCTCCAAAAAGATCATCTACAAAAAGTACCCAGGATGTGGCTTCTGTTCAGCAAGCAGAAGCACATAAGAATCAGGGAAAAGTTGCCATTGCTAGTTCTAAGCCTTCTGATCAAAGTAAGGGTCAAAGCACAGGGCTGTCTGGAAGGCCGGAAACAGAGAAGGCTCCTGAAGCAGCAGTGGCTTCCTCTGTGTGTTCAGGCAACAGTGTTGGTGCTGCATCCAATGACCCTAAATATGGATCAGTAAAGAGGAAATGCAGGGAAGGGGAAGAATCTGAATACCAAAGTGATGTAAGTGGCTGCATCTTAAGGTTTGTCTTGATTTATTCATTCATTTTTTTCCTAGTGCTTAAAAACACTATGATCATCTTGTGTATTTAGGATGTGGAAGATGATTCAGTCGGGTTTGAAGAAATGTGATTCTGCCCGCTGCAAAAGTGGAAAGAGAAGTCGTGCAGCAGAAGTGCACAATTTGTCTGAAAGAGTACGCGATGCTTATTGCTCATCTTCGGACTTGTGATTGTTTCCTTTTTTTTTTTTTTTTTTGGCCACTGTGAATGATTTTTTTTTATTCATCAACAGAGGAGGAGAGATAGGATCAATGAGAGAATGCGTGCGCTGCAAGAGCTTATACCCAACTGTAATAAGGTTGTTATTGGCTTCTTGTTGGGCTAGGACTGTTTCTTTGATATACCTTCAGTTCAACTAATTTTCTTTTCCATTTGCTTCTTTAAGGTGGACAAGGCTTCTATGCTTGATGAGGCCATTGAGTATCTTAAAACACTTCAACTTCAAGTGCAGGTGAAAACTTTTTTAAAAAAATTCCTTTTTAGAGTTTTCATGTGATCCATTCCTTGTTATCCTGTCCTCATTCCGGTTGAAAGTAGAATCTCATGTTCAATCTTCAATCACAGATCATGTCAATGGGAGCTGGACTTTGCATGCCTCCGATGATGATGCCTCCAGCAATGCAGCACCTTCGTGCGGCACCAATGTACTCACCAATGAGTGTAGGAATGGGCTATGGAATGGGAATGGGAATGGGAATGGGCTATGGAATGGGAATGCTCGACATGAATGGTGCCCCAAGTTTGCATGGGATGCCTGGTGGACCTGCAAGCCTTCAGATGTTTGGAATGCCCGGGCAGGGGCTGCCAATTCCAACGCCTCAGCTGCCACAGTATAGCCCTTATTCGACACTTCCTTTGAGGCCCAACACAATGGGTGAAAGATCAGTGGTGGCAGGAACAACCTGTCCTGTATCAGCAACACCATCAGTGGTAGAAACTGCTCCCTCTTCCTGTTCCAACGATCCCCCTCACTTAAACATGAACTCCGAAGCCCCACACCAAACAAAATCAGATGATTCACCGATTCCGACCTCCTCTATTCAGGTTACTTGATTGTTTCTTGCACCATGTTTTCTTTTGCAGTGCCCTACTCAGAGCTATTAACTGATCTATGCTATCATGTCAGGCACTGAAAGAACAGTCTGTTGTAATGAGTGATCACGCTCTGCATGTAAGTGGAAACAGCACCACCAATTCTATCAGGGAAAATGAGAGTGGTGCTCCCTGAGCAACTGGCAAGCAGAGCAGTATTTCATGAATGATTTTGCTTCGTAGATGTCTAGAGCTTTTCTGTTTAAACAAGCCAGCCATCCTAGATATGGGAGATTTGTTGGGAATCAACAGACATCAAAGAGTTTCACATTTCACACGTTTGTTTTGATCTTCAGGCAGAGTGAGCACACAGCATGCAAAATTCCAGGATGCATATAGTGTGCGCAGGATGCAGGGTTTCACTGACACAGTAGAGGGAGTGGACAAGTAGTTGGAGGAGATATCAGATTGTACTAGATATGAAGGTGCTGACACTCGTGTAACATTTCTTTCCGTTAAGGGAAATAATAGTCTACTTTTTCATTGACTGTTAAATTCAATTTCTCTTCGACCTCTTCGCCATCTTAAAATATCACCATGGGCGCAGTGTCGAATTTGCAAGCTAATTTCTGTTTTCTCATATCACGGAATGACTGTCATTACTTGATGTAACAGTTTGCAAGGATAGTTTAGATCTTTTCACCTGAGTGATCACTGATTAATGTGGGGCCCTACATCGATAAAGCTTATTGCATTAGATGTCTGAATGATAATGCAAACTTTCTGAGCCACATGCGCAGGATCATCTTCTTTTTCCCCCTTTATTCTTTATACGACAAAGTTTGTCTTCAAAATGATTTGCATATTGCACTCTATAAAGTAGTTACAGAGAAGCTTATCCACATGATTTCTTTTCCCAAAGAAATTGTCATCTTTCCCTGTTTCCCTGTTTTGAAGACAAACCGGTATGGAAGCACAACAAAGACAACAGAATCTCTATGCTTTTGAGTTTTGACTAATACAGCAAACAACTCAATTTTGACAATAATACTAGCCTTGTTATAGGTGATATATGCTCCTGTAAACATACCCTACTTATAGTAGTAGATGCATTGCCCCTGGACCATGGCTCCCACCTCTGTCAGCTTGCCAGAAGAGTAAGCAACCCACTTCTGAAACTTAACAAATACTATTGCCATTTGCCACCCTTGCTTACCTCTTTTTTCTGCATTATTCCAAAGTCAAATTTAAGTTTGCTAGAAATTTCAAAGCATATCCAACGCCATTTATGGTTGAATTAGTTGAAAAAGAAAAAATGGCCTGAGAAAACACTGTTTTTGATGGCAGACCTTCAACATGAATGGTACTCAATCCCTGCTTTGTTTTGGGTAGCGCTCTCCCTTTTTACCTATAATCATTGTCAATGACCATGAAGATTATTGGCACACAATTAGGTTAACTTATCAGGAGCAACGGACAATTGAGTCTCCCCAAGTAAATAACTGATACAAGGTCAGAGTTAATTACTGTCAATGAAACATCAATGGTTTCTTCTACTAATCACAGAGTATGCATGCCATGATGCTCCAATGCTAGTCAATTATGCAGGAAGCAAGAGTCAGGGGCATAGCACTCATCCCTCATCTGCGAAAATAAGACGAGCATAATCTCATTTATCACATTGAACTCTGGGTGGGACCAATCTCTTGCGGCAAAGGAATGTATGCAACATCCAATCTGAATCCAGCTGTTTCCAGGCGTCTTTATCAAACCCTGCTCTTTAATCATTTCTCTAACCTTCTTTGCATCAGGCCATTTCTCAGCTGCTGCATATATATTAGATAGCAGGATGTGATAGCCTGGTTCTTCAGTTTGCTTTTCAAGGATGCTTCTCCCCACAAGCTCAGCAATGTCTAATCTTTTGTGAACTCTACATGCTCCCAGTAGACTCCCTAACACATCAATTTCGGGCTCCAAAGGCATCTTTTGAATAAACTCCCATGCTTCCTCCAGATGGCCAGACCGGGCATAGAGATCCACCATACAGGAGTAGTGCGCCATATCTGGAACAATACCATAGTCTTTTATCATTGAATTGTAGAACAAAAGGCCCATTTCGACAAGACCTGCATGGCTACAAGCTGATAACAGTGCTATAAATGTTATCTTACTCGGTTCAATCCTCTCATTTTTCATCTGATCAAAAAATAGAATTGCCTCTTCTCCTTGGCCATACGTCCCAAGTGCAGCTATTATGGTGTTGTAGGTCACAATATCCCTGTCTGTCATTTGTCTGAAGACCTCAAGTCCAAGTTCCATACACCCACATTTGCAGTACATGTCTATCAATGAATTGCTCACAGAAACAACTGATTGGAGGCCACCTCTAATCACATAACCATGCAGTTCCTTCCCATGGCTGAGCATTGTGAGGCGGTTGCACAGCGGAAGAAGGGTGATTATGGTTACTGAATTTGGTCTGAGATTTGCTCTTCGCATCACCTGTAGTGCCTCGAATGCAGATTCAATGTCTTCTTTCAATGCATATCCTGTTATCATTGAGTTCCCGACAGCTATGTCGCTGTCTGACATGATCTCAAATATGAACTCTGCTTCTCTCATCAATCCACACTGGCAGTAAAGGTCTATCAATGCACTGGCCACAAAGTGATCGAACTCAAACCCATGTCGTATGGCGTAGCTATGGATCTCTTTTCCCTTGTTGATCAGCTTAAATTCAGAAAAGCCAGGAAGCACACTAGCTATAGTGACTGAGCTTGGTCTCACATGCAATGACAGCATCTCAAAGAAAAGAGACACACTTGCAGCATACTCGCAGTTCTGTGAATGTCCCGCAATTATACTGCTCCAAGAAACAATATCCTTGCACTCCATAAGCCGAAAAAGATACCGGCCCATGTCAGAGTGCCCGCATTTGCAATACATATCAATCAGTGCGTTTAAAACACAAAGATCATCACTGAATCCACACTTGATAGCACAGCACTGCATCCCCATTCCCAGCCTCACATCTGCCAACCTACCACATGCCGGAATTACAGTGGCTAAAATCACAGAATCGAGTCCAAACCCCTCCAACCGCATCCTCCTGAACAAACTCAAAGCCTCCGACCACTCTCCCTGCTGCATGGTTCCACAAATGATACTGCTCCATGACACCAAATCTCTTTCAGGCATTTCTTCAAACAAGATCCGGGCATCATCCAAACTCCCGCATTTGGCAAACATATGAATCAACGCGCACTGGACATAAATATTGGGTCTTGCCCCGCCATGAACTGCTTGAAACTGAATCGAATTTCTAATCTCTTTCCCCTGTTCAATATCGAGCAATGCAGAGCATGCCTTGAGAACCAACGGATACGTATAGTGATCAGCCGTCAGGCCTTGTTGCATCATCATCCGGTAGAAGTCTATGGTTTGGGAGAAGCAAGAAGCATCTACAAGGCCTCTGAGGATGGAGTTCCATGCAAAGTTGTTCCTTTTGGGAAGCTGGTGAAAGAGAGAAAGAGCTTCTTGGAACCTATCATGCTTGACATAAGTGTGCACGAGCTGTGAGCCCAATACAACGCTTACGTTTTCTTGGTTGAGATAGCCATGCACTGCAACCACGCTGTGGAGCTTCCTGGCTACATCGACGCTGGTCGTGGTTCTCAGTTGATGGAAAAGTATGGCGTGGGTGGCCAGGTTATTTTGGAAAACAGAGCAACTATGTGGTTCAAGAGAGTTGGGCTTCATTTTAACTTTTATATATATATATATATATATATATATATATATATATATATTTATTTATTTATTTATTTATTTATATTAAGTGATTGTTAATAAATGTGAGATTACTTCGACTCTATTAATTATTGTTTAACTTTTAAAGACTGATAAATAAATTTTCTAAAAAAATAATATATATTTCTACGTTTTTCATTATTCATGTAGAATGAAGCATTAACTTTTTGATGGCAAGAAAAACATTATTATATGAGGGTGTTTATGTTAGTTTGTATCCTATTTGTAACTTCCTAATGATTAGGTTAGTTTAGATTTGAATTTAAATTAAATCTTGATGTTTGACTTTTATCCTATCTTCATCTTAATTTATATTTTGTATAATAACGAATTTTAAAATTTAATCAAACTAGAGTTAATCATTTGATAAAAAAATTATATGTCATGTAATACTAAGTCTCTAATGATTGTTGTGAAACCCTTAACCTGACTTATATGGTCTTATCGATAAAAACAATGTATATACATTAGTAATTAATTAATTTTATTATTAATAAATGCAGAAGTTATAAGGGGAAACCCTCTTGTTAGGATAGAATGCAACGAAAACAATGCGATATCACATCAAAACAACACACAAGAAAAAAAGATAGGGTATCAACAATAACAAAACAGAAAGATTTAATGTGGGTTTTATTAGTTTGATTTAACATTATTACTGCACAAATAAAATGTGAAAAACACCAAAGAGGATGTATCACACGCTAAAACCTTCTTTTATTCACTTGTTTGAATGATCAAAACAAACTTCATAGAATTTCCAAGCCGATCTGAAGCTCTCTTCTTCAATTGGTCAAGAATCCCTTTTCATATCTCTCTCTTAGGGCTTCAAATGAAAGAAGGTTTTTAAGATTTTCCACTTTGGAGATGACAAGCCGTGATTGGGGTGTGTGTCTCAAAGAATGATTTACAGAGACCTGTAAAACATCAACAGGCTTGTGATTCTTGCCCGTACTCAAGAGCATGACCGTGCACCGCAAACCAAAGTTGTGCACACTAAAATCTTAAATTCGAGAGATCTGCACAGGCATAAGCACACAAATGTTCTTGTCCGTGATTCCGAATCTCAGTTTCCCGAATTTTGCATGATTTTTGAGCATGCCATGAGCACTAACTGCTGCAGTACGGCTATGGTAACCTTGGAGTTCTCGAGCCACATTCACAGAGCATTGTATATATCGTATATCTTATCTTTTAGTCAACGATGCTGCGAAATGAACAAATATTAAATCCATTGCCTCCTCTCTCAAACTCTACCTTCTTCCCCTTCACACCTTTGAATTGGAAATGGGATGTATAGGGATGGTTTTGGGAGCTCTTTTGGTCATAGTAGCCACAAAACTGTGCCAGGCCTTTTATAATCTCATATGGAGGCCATACATGATAACAAAGAGTCTGGAGAAGCAAGGGCTGAGAGGTCCTCTTTACAAGTTCCCCCATGGCTCACAAAAACAGATGAACGACTTCCAGGCTGCTGCAGAGAGCCTTGTTATGGATTCCAGATCTCATGACATCTCCTCCAAGCTTCTTCCCCATTACCACGCTTGGTCTTCTTTGTATGGTATGTGTATGTGCGTGTTTGTCCTTCTCTTCAGCTTCAGCACAAAGTTCGTAATAACAACAAGACTTGTTGTTTGTTGTTATAACACAGGCAGGACTTTTTCGTATTGGATGGGAGCACAGCCAAGGCTTTGCCTGGGTGACCCGGAGATGGTGAAGCAAGTGCTGTCCAGCAATTTCGGGTTCTACCCCAAGCCATATGCAGGATCCGACATAACAGCCTTACTGGGCAAGGGCCTCGTCTTGGCTGAAGGATCCGACTGGGCCAGACACAGGAGGGCTCTCAATCCTGCTTTCCACATTGACAAACTCAAGGTGCAGCTCCCCCGTTTTTTTTTTTTTCTGATGACTCATACTGAATGAATATGCTGTTGTCAAATCTAATCAGAATCTGATGTACATGTGTATTTAATCCTTGGTTAGATGATGACCAAGACTATGGCTGACTGTGTTCTGAGCATGCTCCATGAATGGAGCATTGAAAGCAAGGGGGAAGTAGAGATGAGCCGGCAATTTCAAGAGCTCACCGCTAATATCATCTCCCACACTGTTTTCGGGACCAGCAACAGCATCCATGGCAAAGCAATCTTTCTGGCTCAGAAGGAGCTTCTATCACTCGTGATTACTGACGTTGGTGGATCTAAGTAATTACTCACCCATCCACTCTAATTACTTTTCAATTGCTTATATTAGTTCTCTGCTTTTAATCTGCTCGCTTTTATTAACTTGCTTATTTATTTATCCATCTGAGATATCTTCCTACCAAGAAAAATCTCAAGAAGTGGAAGTTGGAAAAGAGAATGAAGACCACGCTGACAAACGTCATAAAGAGCCGTTTGGATAGTTCCAAGGAATTAGGATACGGGGCTGACCTTCTGGGATTGATGCTCCACTCCTCTATGACTGATAATAACTCTCGCCTGAGCATTGATGAGATCATAGACGAGTGCAAGACCTTCTACTTTGCTGGGCATGAGACCACCTCGCATCTGCTCACCTGGACCATGTTCTTGCTTAGCATCAACCCTGAATGGCAACAGAGGCTCAGAGAAGAAGTCCTGAGCGAATGTGGGGTGGAGATCCCCAGCGCTGACATGCTTAGCAAGTTCAAACTGGTATGTGTATACATGGAATCAGAATCATTTTTAACTCATGACCCCATGCTTTTCCGGCTTTGGTTTCTCTTTGCTTTAATGTTGCCTTGTTTTTTCCCTCTTCTCTTTTGCCCTCGCTTGCTTGTAGTTTTTGGTTATCTGTTTTCCCCTCATGTTTAGCCTTCGGGTTCTTTCTTCAAAAAAAAAAAAAAAAAAAACCTCATGACCCCTCTCTGCACCATCATCACTTTGGATTATTAGTTGAATGCCATGCTTGCAGGTGACAATGGTACTGTGGGAGAGCCTAAGACTCTATCCCCCTGTCATACTGACGGCAAGGGTAGCTTCAAAAGACATGAACTTGGGTGGGCTTATGATATTCAAAGGTATGTTAATGATGATTCCCATAGTGATGCTTCACAGGGACAACAAGTACTGGGGAGATGATGCCAATGAGTTCAATCCACTGAGGTTTGAGAATGGGGCCTCCAGAGCTGCAATGCATCCAAATTCTGTGCTTCCATTCTCTGTTGGTCCAAGAGCTTGTGTTGGCCAGAACTTTGCAATGCTGGAGGCTAAGTTGGTAATGGCCATGATCCTTCAGAGGTTCTCCTTCTCACTCTCTCCCAAGTATAAGCATTCTCCCGCAAATTGGCTCACTCTCCAGCCTCAGTTTGGTCTTCCCATTGATTTGAGGCCACTGCATCAGTGATCTCCGTCACATATAAAATATAGCAATCACCTCCACGGTAATTTATATTTTTATATAAAGTAGAAACATGTGTTCCTAAACTGCGTTAATGTTTGGAGACTTAACATCATTTACCTACAATAATTGTATTGATATGCATAATATTGTGCATTGATCAAAACTAAATACAGTACATGCTTAAGTTGCTGATTCTGTTTTTCATTGTTATGGCCTCCAATTGTAAGCTGAAATTTTTCGGAACACCTTCAAATTCACATGGATGAAAACAAACTTGGCGTGTAAAAACTCGCAATCTTTAATTAAATTTGATGCCACATAGTGGTGAATAATTTGATGCTGCACAATGTTTCAAATGTTTCCAAAGATCCTCTGTTACAAGTGAATAACACAAGCCCACTAAGTGAATTACTTCTGAATCAACACTAATCGATCTGCTGCGAGGTAAGTAAAGAAGGCATAATAAGAAAGCTTACTATCCGGATCCACGCCCAGAACTATTCTTTTATATTAAATAAAGTGGATAAATCAGACCAAGAGTACTAAACAAGGATGACTGAGACCAAGGAAGAAGGGGCAACTCAAAACCAGCAGTAACTGATTAGGTAACTCTGACAGTGAGGACAGAAAGTAGAAAAAATTAAGAGATAGGGCTCTCAGTTAATAAATGCCCAAGAGGATCATCCATATGTTAATGTGATAGTAACTCTCAGTTATGAATCACAGGGGTCTTCAGTTGGATTCATGAATGGAGGAAAATTCTTAAGCTCTAATCCCTTGCTGTTTTTTTTTTTAAGATAAGAGCCTGAAGTCTGATTTTATTAGAAAAGGAAACCAAGCAACAAACACCAAACTAAGAGATTACAACACTAAACAGAAACCAAACTAGAAAAAAAACAAATTACCGAAAAACAAGACCAGATTGATTACCTTCGCCCTAATCCCTTGTTGTTCACCTTGACAAATACATGAAGAACAACTCAAGGAATCAAAAGTTAACAATAACTACAGTAAAGCCCCACTGCAGACTAACCATTCAAAACAAAGTTTAATGACCCTGAAGCAATTTATGAAGCTCAACACAAATATCTCAAAAATCATAAGCGTGATTAGCCCATCAAAAACTGGTAGTGTGCAATATACAACCAAAAAAACAGAGTCACACACCATTGCATTCAAACAAAGAATGTCCTGATATATCTATAAAAAATGTCTGAAACATTACAAAGCCAAAACAAGCACACCAGCTAAAAAAAATTCAAAAATGAAAACAATACAAACAAAAGATCCCTCATATCTTCACAGCTATAATGCAAAGGTCGCATAGCTTCACCAAATCCTTCCCAGCAAGAGGCCATGCACCAGCAGCGGATGCAACAATATGTATACACACATAGTTCATATGAAATTTACATCAAATACTGCATGATCAACCACAAATACCAAATGAGAATTTTACAGTTTAAGTTAAAAAATAAAAAATAAGAACCATCCAGATTACCAAACTCCTGTCTGGATTATTTTACTGTTATCTCATCTTTGTTATCCATTGAGATGGCCTTTGAGCTTGAAGATTTTCCAATGATAGCCTTCTTTACCTTCACAATGGATTGCTTCACCTTGGAAATTATGTTGTTTGATTGGCGATGGGGTTTAGTGGGAGGCTCATCTTTAGAAGCCCCCCCAGTTGCCTTGGTATCACCATCATCTTTGGCAGGTGCTTGTGCATTTTGATCATTCGCTTTGCCGGTCTCCTCTTTCTCGTTTTCTGGTTCACCAACCTTCAGTCCTGAATCTGTCTCCACAACAAAGTCTCTAGAGGTCCCAGCAGGAGCGATCTTCTCAGCTACACTTTCAACACTTTCAGATGTCTTCTCTGTTGGTTTTTTTTTCTTCCCTTCTGTTACAGACATTGGAACTTCAGTGGCAGCAACCACTGTGGGCTCTTCCCGTTGAACTTCTGTTTTAGGCAACGAAACCTCTCGGACAGCAATCAATGGAGCCTCATCTGGTTTAACTTCTGCTTCAGGCACTGACAACTCGGGAGCAGAAATCACCGGAGGCACCTCTGGTTTATCTTCTGTTAAAGACTCTGAGAGTTCAGGGGCAGCAACCACTTGGGGCTCCTCCTGTTTCTCTTCTGTTGCCGGAACTGAAACCTCGGTGGCAGTGATTATTGGGGGCTCTTCTTGTTTTTCTTCTGCGACAGGCACTGAAACTTCGGTGGCAGCAATCACTGGGGATTCTTCTTGTTTCTCTTCTGTTACCGGAACTAAAGCCTCCAAGGCAGCGATCACTGGGGCCTCTTCTTGTTTCTCTTTTGTCACAGGCACTGAAACCTCGGTGGCAGGACTCAGTTGGGGCTCTTCTTGTTTCTCTTCTGTTTCAGGCACCGAAACCTCAGTGGCAGGAACCACTGGAGCCTTTTCTTGTCTATATTCTGTTTCGGACACTGAAACCTCTGCGGCAGTAACCACTGGGGGCTCTTCTTGTTTCTCTTCTGTTACAGGCACCTCAGTCACAGCAATCACTGGCGGCTCTTCTTTTTCACCTTCTGTTACAGGCACTGAAACTTCGGTGGCAGTCATTAATGGGGGCTCTTCTGGTTCAACTTCTGTTGCAGCAATCACTGGGGACTCTTCTTGTTTCTCTTCTGTAGTTACAGATAGTGAAACCTCTGGAATAACCGCTTTCACTTCTTCAGGCACTGGTTCTGGTTCTAAAGCAGTTGGCTCTTTTGGAGGCTCCTTTTCTGCTTCTTGCGTTAGTGGCACAACTGATGGTTCTTCAGCTGGCATTTCTGGTACTTCAACTGGTGGCTCAGGAATGCTCAGTTCATCTGGTTTGGTTTCTAGTCTTTTCTCCTCAGTTTCAGCAGCAACTTCTGAGGCATTTATGTTGGAGATATCAGTTCCTTGTAGAAGATTTTCCACTTTATCTGAAAGATCACCAGCATCAAATTTATCATCCAATTTTTCCACTGGCTCAGTGATTTTATTATCATTCTCTTCCCTTTTCACCTCTTCAATCACAACAACAGTTTTATCATCGGGCTTTTCCTCTGCTTCAGCCATCTTATTCTCTACTTCCATTGTTTTCAATTCTTCAACCACAGCATCAACCTTGTCATCCACCTTTTTCTCTTCAGTTACTAATGCTTCAGAATTAGCTGAATCCTCCACTTTGGTTTTCTCTTCCTCATTTTTATGTCCAGCTTTACTTGGTTGAGAAACACTATCCACATCAACACTCTTTATGTTATCACTCACTGTCTTCTCCTCAATGTGCTGAAACATTTTTAAAATAAGCAGTGCCAATCTTAAAAATAGATGTTAAAGGAAAGAAACCAATTAATGGTGTGATCATAATCCACAGGATAAAAAACATAGGATGGTTTTCAGGAATATTGTGTAGCATCCAAAGAACATTTCAAACTATACTTCACTGAAAACACATCAGTCAAACACTAAAAAGAAAGCACAAGATAAAGTGACCTGAAATACATCTTCAGATATTGCACGTTCAAGAAACACTCTAAAAATTGCCTGTCAACAGTCATTTAGGTATAGTGTCAAAGGAAAAAGTAAGATGCCCATACACAAAGAAAAAACAACAACAACAACAACTACTACGTAAAGGATTCTTTCTCTTCCATGATTATACATGTCTACCATACTCTAAAACAATAATCAGCTGATGGTTCCTAATCAGTTTATAAGGAAAAAATTCAAGGCCCCTCGCTTGAAAAGAAACAGAAATTTTTAGAAACCTTCATAGAGGTATAGTATGCAACGGGCAAAACTTTTCACTGTTACTGTTTAGAGTATATAGCAGATAATTAGTTGTCATCTATAAGTGAGGAAAAAAAGGTCCCCATGAACATAAGAATGCAATAAAAATTGAATATCGGAATCTCCAGAGACTGAAACTTTAGCATAAAAAACCAACAAGTAACTCTTTCCCCTTTCATATTGACAAGATGATAATATTTTATCATGCCATGCTTTAGATTTTGTCAAAAGAGTGATGGAGATGTTTTACTTTATCATCTGAAATATCAAAGAACAACAACAGAAAGAACACAGAATCAGTTGAATGAGGTCATTCTGATCCTAACTTTCCTGATTTACCATAAGGTGTTATGTTTTTAATACCTAGCTACTCCAGCTATTGGTTAAAAGGTGGCAATTTGCTATTAGATGGAGGGACCCCAAAAAAAAAAAATTTCAGAGACACACTTTTCTCTCACTGATTAATTGAACTCAGAGCTCATCTTATCCTAGCACTTAATGTTAAAAAATGCCGAATGTAAATTAAAAAATAATGGCAGAAAACTTGGGCAAATTCTGGGCAATTCCAAACTCATTGTTGTACCAAAAGATTCAGTCATTGGATGAGTTTCATCATTACCATTATAACAAGTAAAATGTGAGAATATATCAAAGGATTATTAGATCTAGTCTCATGATTACTTAAGCTCAAGGTTATTCTTTTCTGAATGAAAATAGGAAAGGGTCTATATTATGAAAAAGGAAATAAGAACCATCACAAGTAAACCTCGAGGACATTTTGTGATCTCGCACACAAAGGTTCATCACTCTACTAGTTTCGCAGGGAAAAAAATATTATGCCTCTGGTTCTCAGAGATCATAGTGGAACAATAGACCGTGGGTAAAGATAGGAATCTCTTACAGGAAATAGATATTTATTAATAACAAAAAAAAAAAAAAAAAAAAAAAAACAAAGAGATAAAGAAAAGGGGAACAAGCCAGCAATTCAGTAGTCAAAGCTTTATCAGACCAAGTGAAAACAACAAAATCTTCAGCCATAAAAATTATAAAGACGCAATGAGAAGCCAAAATTCAAAGAGGATTCTCACCAAACCCTCTCCACAAAATTTTTTAAACTCAGACACGTGAGAGCATGCAAGTAGTTGGATTGCATGAGAAACATGAAGCAGGTTTGCCCACCTAAATTGTCGAACAGAAGATCTTCACAGTACAAACAGAAGAAACACAAAAACACAAGATTTCCGAGCGTCTTTCAAGCATCATCAGTACCAAAGTCCATGAAAGCTGCAGTTGCCAAAACATGAAAAAGAAGAAGATGGACACAAAAAACTAAACATACCTCATCAGTTGTCTGATCAGTTACGGAAGAAGCCTCAGTAGCCATAGATTTCTCTGGTACAAACACACACACACACAAACACAGCTGACCACCTCCCTTGGCTTTGGAGAAGAAAGGGATGAGCAGCAGTAGCGGCAGCACTAGTAGTAGCAACAGTAGTACTCTAATGGAGAAATTGAAGAAAGAGTATAGAGGCTGTTAAAGGTGCAGAAATAGCCCCAGCAAGCTAAGCAAGACGGAAAAAAATACAGGAGCCGTGAGCTGGCATGACTCAATGCTAGTATCTGTCAGCCAAGAAGCATTGGGGGGGAAAAAACAATATCTAGCACAACAAGAATAAGAAAGTTTCAATTGTTGAAATGTCTGAACCCAGTGTGGACTGCTGGGTGCTATCAGATTTGATACAGTGGTAATTTTACAGAACTGACCCTGAGCATGGCATGATTCGCCAAGCCATGTGCCAAGGGAGAGATATGGATTATGGAGGAGGTGGAGTGGAGAGATCATTAAAATCCATTTTTGGTGTTGCTTTCAGCTGTGCTGTTTAGCTTTTGGCCCTTTGGAAAACTCCAGCAGGCTTTCTCTTTAAGGTGCCCCCCTGGGTGGTCCCTCTGACACTCTGCTTTCCAGCTTTGGTTTCCATATTCTTTTTTCTTTCTTTATTTTTTGCTTGATGGCTGCAGCAACAGCTCACTCTTCTTTTTCTTCTTGTTCTTTACAACCAAAAGATCCTCTTTCGAGGTTAATCAAATGAATTCCAAACATTGTTGTCTTGTTTTTTTTTTTTTTCATAAAAATGGGACAAACTACTATTATTCATTAATAACAATTGAAGCAATTTATTAGCAGATCATTTATTTTCATAATAAATAATTATATTTTTAATTTTAAAATATTTTCATGCTCCTCTATAATTATGATAATCTGTCACTTGTTTCTTTTTAGGTGTCTATAGCTCTTGAAATCAAACAACAAAACCTGAAAAATCCACGAAAGCATTCAATTTCCAAAGCTTTCCGCCCGTGACCGTGATGTTAGCCACCAGTCATCAACTAGCTAGTATGTACTCCATATTTGTCCATCTTGCCCTAAGAGGAGACTCTCCCTATTTCCTTTCCACTTATATATATATATATATATATTTTTTTTTCATTAGTAAAAATGGAGTTATATATAATAATAAAATAATAAAAATGGGTAAAATACAGTGTTCCCTAGAAAAACAGCGACCGGGTGATCCTAAAAGAGTGTGAGAAAGAATAAAAGTGATATTAAAAGTAGAGCTGTCAAAATGGGCCTAATCCGTTGGGTCGGCCCGTCCCACCAACAAAAAATTGACAAATCGGGTTAGCCTTTTGTAGGCCCGTTTGGAAGCGGGCCTTCCAAACGGGCCAACCCGTTTGGGTTAGGGTTTTGGGCGGGACGGGGCGGGCTAGCCCGCCCCTTTAATTTATTATATATATATATATATATATATATATATATATATAGTATGACTTGATTAAAAAATTACATTAAATAAAAATTAAAAAAAAAAAATGTATCCATTTTTAATTACATTAAAAAAATATTGATTAATTATTATTTTAAAAATATAACAAGTTTTATTAATTATTTTTATTAGATATTTTTAAATAATTTAAAATAATAAATTAAAAAATGGTTAATTATTTTTATTATTTTAGTTTTGTGATTTATTATAAGTTTATAACATCATATGTAAAATATATTTTGAAATATGGCCTTTGTATTATGTTTTGTGTTTTAATAAATATTTTTTGGTTTGATTTGGTTTGTTAAAAAAAATAATTAATATATAAAATATCTAATTTTTAATTATTTTATATTTTTTTTATTTTTAGCGGGCCGGCCCGCTCAACCCGTCAACCCAAGGTGGGCTGGGTCGGGTTGGTATTTTGCCAACCCGCCAAATGGCGGGCCGGCCCGCCCCGCCACGCCAAATGGGGGGTTTTGGCAACCTGCGGGCCGGCCTGTCCCGCCGGCCCGTATTGACAGGTCTAATTAAAAGTGATATTTATCCATAAGCGCTCTACAGGTTTTTGAAATTAGAAGCCCTCAATCATTAGAAAATAATATGGATGTTATTAGAAAAAAAAACAAAAGTAAAGCGCGTAATGAATAACTAGTAATATGGCTGATCAAATTCAGGCAAGTTGTTTATTATAAAAATCTTGAGAAAAATCATTTCTTTCCAACTTTGTCTGCTTCTCTGGGCAAATAGTGGAAAAAATTTCATACAAATTAACTAGTAAGGTTTGATGCATAATGAATAATTGATTAGGCTCTTTGCTGTTTCATACTGCGAAATTATGACTCATTCATCTTCATTAATCAATATAATAATGTTAATTAATTAATTAATTAATTAGATCTATCTTGTGATATGTGAGTTAATATTTCAATTTTCATGAAGTCAAAGATCGTGTAGTTTTCCCATAATTATTGTACTCAAATCTTTTGATGTACTTTAACTTAAACTTAAGACATAACAACACCATTTAACTCCCCTCCTAGCCTCATCATCCTTCTAGCTTTGGGGGGAGGGGGTCTAGATACACATATCATAATTTTGACGTATAAAATAAATAAATTCATTAAAAGCCAGGTTTTTATCTTGATTTTTTTAGGATAAGCACACATTCCTTTATAAAATTGTAAAATTTAGAAAGATTTTCTAATTGATAATTATATTTATAATAATTAAATCTTTCTAAATTTTATAATTTCATCAATTTTGATTGTTGTCATAATATTGTTCTCTCTTTCCAACCATAGCAAAATGTGTACATATTGGCAAATCTCATTTTTGAAATTTAATTTAACAGTATAAACAACTTTAAAACCCCAAAACAATGTATTTAATTAGTATATTAAATATTTTAATAGAAGGGTATGAAAATATTGAACTTAAATTAGGCCAATTCTGATATAAGGACTAACCTGCTTTTGCAGGGCGAAAATGATGATTTTTCATTAAATCATTCATCAAATGCCATAACTTCATCTGGAAAACCCTTGAAACTAAGTTAGGCTTGTCTTCAGACTTTTACCCCTTAATGCTTTTTGCGGTATCTGTTATTTTTTGTCCATGCAGGATTGCATGTGAATGTAATAAATAGTTTGAGATATCCAAAAATCTGAAAATGACCATTGCATCTTGATACTTTTCAAACATATATCTTGGACGTGGTATAAAACTTGCAGGCAAAATAATACACTTCAGTCTTTAATGACCTTTGGTGATCTCATACATTGTTACATTGTTACAACTGCTAGATATATCTTCTTGGCTAACTGCATCTCAAACATTGTTACATTTCAGTCTTTAATGACCTTTGGTGATCTCATATATATCTTAATCTTGTTTTTTCAATGATAGCATAATAGTCAACTATAAATTGTTGAAAAAAATGACCTTGTCTTAGCAAAATATTATCTTCTACATTCATTTGCTGAATTAGATAAGCATAATATATAGTCCCTCATAGTTAATTACTTTTTTTTTGGTTTATTTTGTACTGGAGATACTTCACATGGTATGTTTAGATAAAACAATCTTCTCCATATGGGAAAAGCAATGGATATTGAAATGCCATGAATAAATGATCAAATCACTGACACCAATATCACCAACAATCAGAGTAGCGATTTCAGGAGTTGTTGATGCAGAATAATTGTGATCTTTGTGATCTCAATTTGCTAGAAGTTTTCTTGCAACTGGCAATTCCTTTAATTGTTTGTGCATTTCTCTTGTGGTGCGAAAAACTTACACAATTTGATTGTACTGGTTTAACATATTTTTTAATCCACATACAATGTCACTATTTGCTCTTTCAATATCAGTATTGAGTTGAAAGGATGTCATTCTATAAGTTAATACAACATCTTATTCAACCATATAAAGCTGTGAAATCCACTCTTTCAATCTCAGCGTTAGATTAGTATTTTAAATTTTTTTTTAATTTTATTTTTTAAATTTCAAAAATTTGTTATTCCTAACATCCGGATCCTATCCCTAGTAACCTTTAATTCGATCGTGAGGAAAAACTCCGAGACCTAGCCTCGCTTCTTCCTCTTATTTTCAGGAGGTGCTGACAGCGGGGAAAGAAGGATTTCACCATCAACTGTTTCTTGGAGGTAAGCACCTTTTTTTCTTGGATCTAGGGTTTTGTTTGTGCGTTGTTTGATCATTGAGTGTAAGTAAACCATTTTTCTCCGAATCTTCAGTATCATTAGTCGTGATATATGGCATGCAATTAATGCAATCATCATCTTTGACTACGCCAGTTTGAGAGGTTTTCATATGTTCACATCTTTGGCTTACCTCTTTGGTTTCATGCTTGATCAGCCATATTGTTCATTTAGATCTGAGGGATCTCTCAGGATCGTGCATGATTATATCGTACGTGTGCATGGGACTTTTGCAATAGTTCTCTCCATGCAATATAAGTCTTAGATATTAATTCTTTCACCTGTATTGATTCATTCTTACAAGTTTCACTTTCTCCAGCTCTATTTAACTACATCTTGATCTGTCTGTCACTGTCATACATAGGTATTAAATAGGCTTTCTTTTTTCCTTTTCTGTTATTTGATATTTATTTTGGTATAGTTAATTCATGAGGGCCTACCTAGCATTGTTGTTGTCTTGAATGATGAATGGATGTTTGTTGGTGTTGGTTCTTGTATCAAATTGCATACAATGTCAATATATCCATCATGACTTATCCCGAACATTCCAGTATTACATTTAATGTTTTGATCTCCGGAATAAATTATTGTTGTATTTCCAACTATTTTTTTTTTGTCAAGAAGAACGAAACCCCTAATGGGCCCGCTAAACTAAGACAGGGGCGTGCGCATGCCTCGACTGCGGCCTGTGGGGCCGCGCACACATGGGCGCTGGTACCACCCACAGTTCGTGCTCACAATTCTCAAACATGCACCCTCACCCCGAGGATTCGAACTCTCGCCACTTGCGAAGCGTCCTCACGGGGGACCCAAGTGCCAATTGACCCAAAGGCCGTTGACTGTATTTCCAACTATTTGAAGGAACATCCTGGATGCCTTACTTGATCAATAGATACTTTAGCATGTACTTACTGTCTTAGGAATGGTGAAATCATATGCCTTTAAGTCACCAAATCTCAAAAAAATATTATTCTTCATTATTATAATTAATTGAATTAAATATTGCACTTAAATTATTAAAATGTTCTATTTACTTATTATTTGAATTAGATTATTATTTTTAATTATTAGTTATTGTAAGTTCACTTTAGTTATTACTTAATTATTATTTGAATTAAATTATTATTTTAATTATTAGTTATTATTATTTACATTTTAATTATTTTATATTATTAAAATTATTTATTTAATTATTATGTTAATTAATTATAATTTGAATTATTAAATAAGATGAGTACAATTGACATTTTACCTCATTCCTTACTTATTCTTACTCACTCCCATTACTCCACACCCAAACAAGGGTTTATCCAATATAAGTAATGACTCCCATTCCACTCATTGCAACTAATTAACACCACCACATTATTTTAATTTTTTTTTAGTTTTAGATTTTTATTGTTTTTTGCTTTTGTTCATATTGGGTATTATTCTTCCACTATTATTGTAGTCGGTCATGGTAGTTTGTTCGTTGTCCTAGTTCTTTGTCCTCGTCGATTGTCTATTGTGGTCTTCTCTTTTTAACTTTTTATTTCATCTCTTAATGTTTGTGGTTTAAAATAAAAAAATAAAAAAGCCTATCATTCACAGATTTTAGATGGGCCAAATTGAGTAGTCTCAACACCATGCATGCGAGTACCGGTACAATCTAATGAGAGCATCTTTATATTTGTCTATGGAGAACCCTGCCTCGAGTTGTTTAGTTTTCTAATTTTAGTATTTAATTTGTTTCCTAGTGATTCTCTAGTCCTCTTCTCTTTGTTATGCGTTAATTGATTCATGCATGTTGTTATACTTCTTTTTTTCTAATAAATATGAATGAAATTAATTATATTGGTTAGAAAAATGTTGTCTTAAAAATAATTTTTTTTTTTTGGGATAAACCACATTTTATTTAAAAAAAACAAAAAAAAAATAACAAAAGCAGAACAACAACTAACAAAAACAAAGATAAAACAAAATAATATATTAAAATTACATCCACCAGGAGTGAATAACCATTACAACAGTATTATAGATTCACATGTGAGCATTATCAATTGACTACGAGTTGGTGTCATCTAGAGACGAGAAGTAGAGACTCCATAGAGTTGAGACTTTCTTTGATTGTCGATAGTGACTTCTTAAAGGTAGGTTTTTTTGAATCTATGTTATATTTATCTAAACAATAAATAAATAGTTAATTTTGTAAAAAAATTTTGACAGTGACGGTCTCTCTTTTTTTTTTTTTTTTTTTCTGTCTGCTTTTTTCCCCTTTTGTCATTGATAGGACTCTCAACAAGGTTGAAATGGTCCAAGTAAACCGAGACCATAAGAAATATTTTTCAAGTTTCCCCACCGCTAGAGCATCTTTGCAAATTGGAACAGGGAAGAAAGAATGGACCATTTTCTCATTATTGTGCTTCTAAACTATAATCCCAATAATTGCCCAGAACTCACTGGTGTCAACTCCTTAAACAAAGTCACGATTTTTTTTTTGTATTAAAAAATTATATATATATATATATATTCTTTTTTTGAAGCAAATGTGATGTCATTATGAATCTAACTGTTGTGATATAATAAGATATTCCAAATTTCCAAGCATATTTGGGCATGGAGAAGGAGAAAGGCATTCTTGGCATGAGTGGAACATTTGTTGATCCTGAAAAATTCAGAGTGTGGTCGTAGGTGTACACATAAAGAGCTCCTCACACCACTGGCATGCTTGCACACCTATTTTCTTAATTAGGCTCATGAGTTGTGTGCATCTGAACGTGAATGTGCTCATGAATTTCATTTCATTTCACGAGCTTCAGATGGACTCAATACTTCAATTTTTTTTAATTAAAGTGAATAGAGCAGAATTTATTGAATAAAAAAAACACAAAAATATATCAAAACAAGGAAAGAAAAAAAATAAAAACGACTCTGGCCTAGGGCACAACTACTTCAACCAGAAGTGGAGCATGGATAAAAAAAAGGACAACTCAATATTTTATTTATCGATTTATTGATCTATAATTTTATTTATTCAGTGAAATATTCATTGATCCTATGGAATTTTATATGGATCGAAAACATTGGCTTCAATTTATTAGTCATAATACTAGCCCAAACCAGGATATCAAGCAGGCCGGCCCACCCACTCATTGTTTCATTGTTTCAGTGTTTCCAGGCCTCCCGGCCCACCAAATAGTATCCAGATAATATTCTCATCAGTGAATATCTTTAGTTTGGAACATGTATGACCACCATATTATATATTATATGTGACGTGATTTGTTGCATTAATGAACTCTTTGGTCTTTACTTTGTGTCACAATTTCAATACCTTAACTTAGAGTCAAGTATTATTAAATTACTTAACATTTATGATAACATAATTTGGGCGAGATTTAAACAAAATAATTTCAATATATCTTTATTACAATTGTATTTGTTTTCCAATTTATTCAATTTTTCTATTGAAAAATGCAATTAATAGACCAAAAAACCATCTCATATCTCATGAATTAAATATCCACTCATGAAATTAAGGAAAAGACTATACTTACAACTCATAGCATCTATGTATTGCTAATTCTTTTGTTAAACATAACAATTACTGTACATAAAAAAAAAACAGCATTCCAAGTATCGCAACAATTATTTCTAACTAATATGTCAAATTAAGAGTTCCATAAGTTAGTTTTCGCCCTCCTTAATTTGACTCTATTATCTTAACACATCCTTTGATCATGGTGTAACTGATTATGCTAAAGTCATGTCTATATCCCAACATTCTATTCAAAGCAGTTAATGCATTTTAAACTTTCGAGCAAAAATAAAAAGTAATTTAAAGTCATGTCTCACTCAAATGAGTGCTATTTTTGTTTCCAAAGTAGGAAATCATTTTGCAAAAGGAGAGGCTTCCCATGTTTAATGACTTGTAGGCTTTTGACAATGTAATTCAAGTAATTTGTAACGTTTTAGATAATAGTGTGAATTTGGGAATTAAGGAAATAAAAAAGAATTGCTTTTGTAGGGGGGACATGACTGATGTGGGTGGCAAAAGCTAAAATCCACTTTTTCTTTGTTGATTATCATAAAAGCATCTGGATTCCATCTCCATTTTCCCGTTTCTTAAAACTCATTGACAGGACCCTCCGAATAAATGGCCCTAGACAACTTCATTTTAAGCCATATATATATATATATATATATATATATATATATATCTTCATTGCTTTCTCAAAGCCAATCAGCTTTTTACTAAGGGCCTGTTTGGATACATAATAAATTTTTCCATAAAAAATTTATTCCATAGGATTCAAACACGATTTCTATGGAATATACTACATGAAAAATTACTACAGAATGGTGTTTGGATGGTCACATGAAAGTTTTCCCTAGGAATTTTATTTGAAAAGAGAATTAGCAGGTATAGTTTTTTTAAAAAATAGCTATTGGAGTTTTTGAAAAACTAGCAATTATTACTTAATTACTATTATAAATACAATAATTATAATTATTATATAATTAATATTAATATTATAATTTTAATTTTAATTGTAATTATATTTTTAAACATTAATAACTTAATGACAATTATAATAACAATTATTACGCAATTACTATTATAAATATAACAATAATTATTATTATATAATTAATATTAATATTATAATTATAATTGTAATTGTAATTATATTTTTAAACATTAATAACTTAATAACAATGATAATAACAATTATTACGTAATTATATAAATATAATAATAATAATTATTATATAATTAATATTAATATTAATATTATAATTATAATTGTAATTGTAATTGTAATTATATTTTTAAACATTAATAACTTAATGACAATGATAATAACAATTATTACGCAATTATATAAATATAATAATAATAATTATTATTATATAATTAATATTAATATTATAATTATAATTGTAATTGTAATTGTAATTATATTTTTAAACATTAATAACTTAATGACAACGATAATAACAATTATTACGTAATTACTATTATAAACATAATAATAATAATTATTATATAATTAATATTAATATTATAGTTATAATTATAATTATAATTATACTTATATTTTTAAACATTAATAATTTAATGACAACGAACTATTACGTAATTACTATTATAACTATAATAATAATTATTATTATATAATTAATGTTAATATTATAATTATAATTGTAATTATAATTGTAAACATTGATAACTTAATGTTAACAATAATAACAATTATTAGGTAATTACTATTATTATTATTATATAATTAATATTAATATGATAATTATAATTATATTTATAAACGTTAATAACTTAATGACAACCATAATAACAATTATTACGTAATTACTAATAATAATAATGATTATTATTATGTATTTACTATTAATATAATAATTATAATTGTAATTATATTTTCTAAATATTGACAAAGTTTGGGAAGAGTAGGGAAAGAAAAAAGAAAATTTAATGGTTAAGTGCCCAAAAAACATAGGAAAAAAATATTTTGGTATCTACCTCTTTCAAAAATTCCTATGGAATCCATAGATTTCATAGTAATTTTTTACTGTATTTGATATGTCCAAACACCTATTATTACAAGTTCCTATGTAATGTTAAATTCCATAGGAATTGACACCATTCCTATGGAATTTGAGAGTACCCAAACATGCCCTAATTGTCCCTAGACAACAAATTTTCCACTTCAATGCATGCATTTGGTGATTATTTACTATATATATATAGTTATATCCCTGTGCAAGGACAATAATTTTTCAAGATCTGCTTTAGAATAATTTACAACATTAATTGATCCTCAATCATCAAACAACTCATGAGTTGCAATTTGTTAATTAAATTAAGACAAATATAAGATTAGCACAGCTAGTTCTAGTTGACCTTTCCATGTAATTAATTAGCCAGCAATCATGATCAATTTTGATATGCCATGCTGGCCTGCACTCATTTTTACTAAACGTTTAATATTGCGAATTGGTTAATTAATTGATGGTACAGCCAAGGTCCCCTCCATCTTAACGTCTAAATATAAGATAGATTAAGGGAGCATTATTAACTTGTGATTTATAATGCTTGTTGAGACCGACATGGATGTTGGCCTCTCCATCTCTCTTTCTATATTTGTTGAATAATCTCCCAATTTATTATCTTATACATATATATGCTTGAGCTCAAGTTGGAGATTTCTAGCAATTTATATTTGTTTGCATCATGCGTATGTATATGCAACAAATTCCAGTATGAGATTCAAATTGTAGCTATAAAACTTAAGTTTTGTTCAATGACTGTATGGTCTTCATGCATAGAGCCATTACAAAACAAAAAACAGATAAGATGCATAATTACTTAACAAACTCTTATATGATGGATTATTCAAACTAATTTGATCTTTATATAACTGAAACATCAACAACTCCTTAAACTGAAATGTGATTTAACTGTCAGTTTAATTCTTGAATATGCACATGTCAAGCTCACTTCTTAGCTTCAAGAACACGTCCAACTTCAGGGGCTTTATCATGATGTCTGTTAGATGTACTCTACATATACTTATACGTATTCTTTTCTTGTATGCATATACATCTACAGTACCGTATAAGGTACTACATTTTCCTATATGTACATCATCATTATTGAAGAGCAATACAAGATGAATCATTCCTAACATGGTATCAGAGCTGTCGATCCCTCCGGCAATCAACGCCGATCATCTCTTTCTCTCTATCCGGTCATCTCTTTGTTGAAATCTCTCTCTCTCAACTAGTCAAGCCACCCTCCAGACTTCTCTCGCCGGCATCCCGACCCGGCCAGCACCCGTCAGTCTCTCTGCCAACCCCCCTGGCCACCACCTCCACGCCACCCCCCCGGCCACCACCTCCACCGCCACTGTCTTCATCTTCTTCACCACCTCCACCACCACTGTCTTCACCAGCACCTTCCCTATTCTCTTTCCCTTCACCAGCCCTTCACCAGCCCCCACCCCCCCGCCAGCTTCCCCGCCTCCTCCCCACAGCTCCCTCACCACCCCCCGGCCACCACTTCCACCGCCGCCTCTCTCTGCCCGGCCCCACCGGGCCACCACCTCCACCACCACTGTCTTCACCAGCACCTTCCCTCTTCTCTTTCCCTTCACCAGCCCTTCACCAGCCCCCACCCCCCGGCAGCTTCCACGCCTCCACCACCTCCACCGCCTCTTCACCCGCAGCGACTACCCTTACCCGCAGCTCCTCCGCCACTCCAGCAGCTCCTCCGCCACTCCAGTAAATCCCCCCCCGGAATCCCCCAGCCTCATTCCTATCGGCGAACCTCGGCCAGTGTGCCGGTCCAAGTTCCAGCAGTCTTATTTGGCAGACCCATCTATTGGCCATGCGATTTCGACTCAGGTCTCTTCATCTACTTCAGGTAGCTCCTGTCCTCTTTGGCTTCTTGACTCTGGTGCTTCCCTCCACATGACCCATGATCCTTCTTATCTTCATCATTCTAATTCATCACCTCTTGTCTCTCATGTTCGCATTGCTGATGGTACACTTCTTCCTGTTTCCTCTACCGGCCATCTATCATCAAGTGCTTTCTCTGTTCCTTCTGTTTCTTATGTTCCTTCATTATCTATGAACCTTATGTCTGTTAGTCAGCTTACTGATTATGATTGTCAAGTTATTTTTGACCGTACCTCTTGTCGTGTGCAGGATCGTAGTGGGAATGTAATTGGAACGGGTCGTCGTCATAATGGAGTTTATGTGCTGGATTCCCTTCGTCTTACATCTCTAGGTACACCTCTTCCTCACTGTAATGCGGCTGTTATATCTCATCATTTATGGCATCATCGTCTTGGTCACTTGTCTTCCTCCCGTATGTCCTCCCTTGTTCGTCATGGAGTCTTAGGGTCTGTCTCCTCTCATTCTGATGTTATTTGTTTTGGTTGTAAACTTGGCAAGCAACTACAACGTCCTTATCCTCCTAGTGTTTCTCAGACTACTACTCCCTTTGAACTCATACACTTTGATGTATGGGGTCCCGCTCCCTTTGTTTCTAAAGGCGGTAATCGTTATTATGTTATTTTTATTGATGACTACACCCGCTTCACTTGGATTTACTTCATGCATCATCGTAGTCAGTTATTCTCTATTTATCGCTCCTTTTCTACTATGATACACACACAATTTTCATCAACTATCAAAACCTTTCGGTCTGACTCTGGCGGCGAGTACACTTCTCAAACCTTTTGTGCCTTCTTATCCTCTGAAGGCACCTTACCTCAGTTATCCTGCCCTGGAGCTCATCCTCAGAATGGCGTTGCTGAGCGTAAACATCGTCATATATTAGAGACAACCCGTGCTCTTCTTCTAGGTGCTTTCCTTCCCCCTCACTTCTGGGCTGATGCAGTAAGTACTGCTGTTTATCTTATTAACCTACAACCCTCCTCTCATCTTCATGGTCGTAGCCCAGGTGAGTGTCTCCATGAGACCCCTCCTCGCTATGACCATCTCCGTGACTTTGGATGTCGTTGTTTCGTTCTACTCTCACCCCGGGAATGGACCAAACTCACTGCCCAGTCCATTTCTTGTGTTTTTCTTGGGTATAGTTTTGAGCATAAAGGTTACCGTTGCTATGATCCCATTACTCAGCGTATTCGTATTTCTCGCGATGTCACATTTGATGAGTCCACTCCATTCTATTCCTCTCCATCCTCCACTTCCCCTACCTCTCCCTCCGTTCCTCTGTCCTTCCTTTTTCCTACACCCTCCAGTCCAGGTCTTCATCCCATATCTACTCCTCCCCTGACCCTTCTCCTGAACTTCTCTCTCATTCATCTCCTCCTTTATCTATTGAATCTCCTATAGTATCCTTCCCTTCCTCCTCTCTTCCTCTTGCTCCTCCTCCTATACGTTTTACGTATCATCGTCGGGAATCCATAGCACCTCCATCTCAACCGGTCTCCTCTGACACATCTCCCACTGCTGATCCACCACCTGAGGTATCCTCTCATTCTTACTCTCTTCGTGATCGCTCTACTTTACATCCTCCTAATCGTTATGCTTCTGTTAGCACCAGTGTTTCAGATGTCTTTGAGCCAGGTACCTACAGCGAAGCAGTTCAGTTGCCTGAGTGGCAGAATGCCATGGCCGAGGAACTTGATACATTATCTCGGACTCATACATGGGATCTAGTTCCTCTTCCTTCCCATGCTGTTCCCATCACCTGCCGTTGGATTTACCGAGTTAAAACCCGCTCTGACGGGTATCTTGAGCGCTATAAAGCGCGTCTCGTTGCTCGAGGTTTTCAGCAGAAGCATGGTCGTGATTATGAGGAGACTTTTGCCCCTGTTGCCCACATGCATACTGTCCGTACCTTAGTTGCTGTTGCTGCTGTTCGTGGATGGGTCCTTCATCAGTTTGATGTGAAGAACGCGTTTCTTCACGGCAACTTGAAAGAGGAAGTATACATGACTCCTCCCCCTGGTCTTCGTGTTCCTCCTGGCATGGTTTGTCGTCTTCGCCGTGCACTTTATGGTCTGAAACAGGCTCCACGAGCCTGGTTTGAGCGTTTCAGCACCGTAGTTGAGGCTGCTGGCTTCACTGCCAGCATACATGATCTCGATGTCTTTGTTCATTCTTCATCTCGGGGTCGAACCATTCTCCTTCTCTATGTGGATGATATGATTCTTACTGGTGATGACTCTGCTCATATTACTTTTGTGAAGCAGAAATTGTGTGAGACTTTTCTGATGACTGATTTGGGGCCACTTCGCTACTTTCTTGGCATCGACATCACCTCTCATTCGGATGGCTACCGGCTCTCTCAGAAGCGTTACACTCTCGATCTTCTTGCTCGTTCAGGTTTGACTGATACCCGTACTGCTGCCACGCCGATGGAGCTCCATTTGCAGCTCCGTGCTACTGATGGGATCCCCTTATTAGATCCTTCTCGCTATCGACATCTTGTGGGCAGTTTGGTCTACTTGTCTGTCACTTGACCTGATATTTCTCATGCTGTTCATATTCTCAGTCAATTTGTAGCAGCCCCGACTTCTGTACACTATGCTCACCTTCTACGGGTGTTGCGTTATCTTCGTGGCACTGCTTCTCGTGGTTTGTTCTATCCTCACCAGTCCACTCTACAGCTACAGGCTTATTCTGATGCTACCTGGGCTAGTTCTCCTGATGATAGGGTTTCTGTTACTGGTTACTGTATTTTTCTTGGGTCATCTCTCATTGTTTGGAAGACCAAGAAACAGCATACTGTTGCCAAGTCCAGTACTGAGGCTGAAGTCCGTGCTCTGGCTTCCACTGTTCAGGAGGTACTCTGGCTTCGGTCGATTCTACAAGATTTTGGCGTATCTCTTTCTTCTTCAACCCCTATTCATTGTGATAGTACTGGGGCTCTTCAGATTGCTACAGATCCGGTTAAGCACGAGTTAACCAAACATATTGGTGTCGATGCCCACTTCACTCGATGTCATGTACGTGCACAGGCAGTGTCTCTTCACTATCTCCCCACCGAGATCCAGGTGGCTGATTTCTTTACCAAGGCACAGACACGTGATCATCATCGTTTCATGTTATCCAAACTCAAGACTTATGATCCGCCTTGAGTTTGAGGGGGGGGGGGTGTTAGATGTACTCTACATATACTTATACGTATTCTTTTCTTGTATGCATATACATCTACAGTACCGTATAAGGTACTACATTTTCCTATATGTACATCATCATTATTGAAGAGCAATACAAGATGAATCATTCCTAACAATGTCAACCAGTTGATCTTTTGTGCCACAATGTATCAACTCTATCTCACCATCATTTTCCAAAGTACTGAGCATCTATGCGCTTACTTCTTCCATGTAAAACAAGATTCTTCGAAAGCTTGATAGTTGAACTATTATCATAGTAAATGACACTTATTTTATTTCACTCCAAGCTTTTCAAGCACTCGTTGCATCCACACACTCTAACACGCAGCAGTAGTAGTAAATTCAGCTTCAATGGTAGATAGTGACACCACTGGTTGCTTTTTAGAACTCCAAGCAACAACTCCACAACCCATCCTAAATACATAATTAGAGATGCTTTTTCATCCATCAAGGTCCCCTGCATAATCACTGCCAGAATAAGCAATCAAATGTTCATTTTTTCCTCTTTTATAAAATAATCCCATCTATGTTGTTCTCTTCAAGTAACAAAATACTCTCTTGATAACTTGTTGATGCATGACCATAGGGGATTCCATAAACCGAGCTACTAAGCACACCACAAACATCAGATCTGGTCTAGTGGTAGTCAAATACATGAGGCTTCTCACCATTTGTTTGTAAGTGGTAGTAGCATTAACCTTCAAACTTCTTATGTCTTTGAAAAGTTTGCTCCCACGAACAATAGGATTCTTCACTGCCTTGCAATTTTGCATCCCGAAACTCTCCAACATCTCATTGGCATATTTCATATGAAAATTTCCTCTGGACTTTGTGTAATTTCTACATCATGAAAATAGCTCATACATCCAATATTGGACATATCAAACGAGGCTTTCATTGAACTCTTGTATTCTTGAAACAATTGTTCATTGTTTCCTGTAAATGAGAGATCGTCAACATAAAAACATTCAGTTAAAATACCTCCATCACCATTCTTCTTTGTGAACAAAGTGTGATCACTCACACTCTTCTCAAAACCTTTCTCGACAAAGTAAACTTCAATCTTGCTAAACCACGCATGTGGAGCTTGCTTAAGCCCATAAAGTGATTTCTTTAACCGATAGAATTTATGCACTTTTCCTTTCACCTCATACCCCTTCGGTTGCTCCACAAAAACTTCCTCATTGATTTCTCCATGCAAGAAGTCACTTTTAATATCTAGTTGATACACTTTCCAACCTCGACTAGCTGCAAGTGCAAGAGTTAAGCGAATTGTATCCCAACGAGCTACAGGAGAAAATACCTCAGTGTAGTTAATTCCATCTTGTTGTGTGTACTCTTTTACTATGAGCCTCGCTTTGTAATTGTCAACTTCACCTTTTTCATTCAATTTCATCTTGAACACCCACTTAACACCAATCTTCTTTGTTCCCTTCGGCAGCTCTGTCAATTCCCAAGTCTCAATTCTTTTGATGGATTCAATTTCTTGGTTCATTGGTTCCACCCATACTGGACTCCTAGCTGCTTCCTCAACAGTTATTGGATCATTGGAAGCAAACATAGAGAGTTGTTGCATTTCAATGGTAAGCTGATTGACTCTATGTTCTTCTTCAGATAATTTTTCTCTAGTTACATAGTCTCTCATCCATACAAGTTTCTTCTTCATTAGGCCCATTCTCAACTTCAAAACATGCTTCCTTCTCTTTCTCGTCATCTCCCCATTTAAGAACATCACATTGCGTGCTTTGCTCTAGTTTTCTCCAGCCCCACTTTTCCTTTTGTTCAAACGCAACATCACGATTAACAATTATCTTCTTTGCTTCCAGATCATACATTCTGAAAGCTTTCGATTCCTTATTGACCCCTAGGAATACACACTTGCCACTCTTTTTATCTAACTATTTGCTTTTGACATTTGGAATCTACGCTTGCCTTATGCATCCAAACACTTTGAAATACTCCACCAATGGTTTAACTCCGTTCCATACCTCCTCTGGTGTCTTGTCTTGTATTGCAGAAATGGGACATCGATTGAGAACATGGACTACCCAATTGACTGCTTCTGGCCAATGCTTTTTGGGAACTTCTCCTGCACTAAGCATGCATCTCACCATGTTTATTAGGGTTTGGTTTCTTCTCTCTGCAACTCCATTTTGTTGTGGAGAGAAAGCCGCAGTGAGTTGATGATCAATCCTATTTGAGCTGTAAAAAATGTTACACTCAAAGGAAGTAAATTCACTATCACGGTCAGTGCACAAACAACTGATATATTTGCATGACTTTTTCTTTACCAAACTCTTGAATCTTTTAAAGGAATCTAGAGCTTTTGATTTAGCATGAGGAAAATAAGTCCACCAACTGCAAATGATGTTTTGGACAACAAATGTCTGAGTGCACTAATTGCAGGGGTCTTGAAGCTCTCCATACACTCTTCTTTGGAAAAAGATCTCGATGTTGCTTGCCTACAATGCAACTTGTGCATAGACTATTCTTGAGAATTGGCAGACCCTTAACCATCTTCCTATATGCCAAAGTTCGCAACCCTTTTATGTTGAGAGGACCAAACCTAGTGTGCCATAAGTCAATGGACTCATCTAAGGATGCTTTAAAACAAGTTTTTTTAGAACAGAAAGCAGCAAGCTAAAAAAAGAAAAAAAAAACAGCTAGAAATGAAAGTTTCTTATGATACAAAGGTCCTCCAACCAATAGGGCCGATCCATTCCTTTGGAGAAGAAAGAAATGTGTCTTCTTGAACAGCCAAAAGAAGCAAGAGAATCGGCAATTGTATTATCTTCCCTGTGGATGGTCTTGATGAAAATGTTGGGGAAGTATCTCAAATTATTTTTCAGAAGATCATGCTCCCTGCTTTAAAACAAGTTAGTTATGAGCCATTAGCATGTATAGAGGTTAGCAATAATAACATAAGATTTGCAGACATCACTGATTGCATAATCAAACCTCTCATATTATGATAAATTAATCCGACAATAATCATGTTGAATCAAGAAAGCCAAAATTTTCTTTTGAAGCTATCCAATGCTAAGCAAATTGTTTTTGAGATCGGGAATGTAAAATACCTCAATGATGACTTGAGTTTTGCCTTCAACCTCCATTCTAACATTTCCTTTTCCCACGACAACCTAGTTTGAGTCATTCCTTAGCTTCACAGTATGTCTAAAAGATTGATTGAGCTTAACAAACCATTTATTGTTTCCACTCATATGGTTGCTATAGTCTGAGTCTAGAAACCACACCTTCTTTCGTACAACACCTTGACTTTTTGTATTAGACATAAGCAGCATCTCTTGATCCTCATCAAGATATGAGTGTTCAACATAATGGGTATAATTGGGACAATCCTATTGAAAATGTCCCAATTTTTGGCACTGATAACGCTCAACAATGGCCTTGTTGAATGCTCTTCCTCAATCCCTTCATTGTTCTCTAAAACTACCATGATTTCTACCTTTGCCACCAAATCTCTTCTTCTTTTGCTCCAGATCCTTCAGCTCCTGTGACTTTCAATGTTTGTTCCTCCACATTTTGGTTCTTCAGCTTTTGCTCATGAACCAATAAAAAACTTTGCAACTTATCCATAGAGAGACTATTTATATTTTTGGATTCTTTAATTGAGCACACAATATAGTTATACTTCTCTAAGATTGTGCGTCAAATTTTTTCAACAGTTTTGCATCCTCCATTCCTTCCTCAGCACTCCTCATATCATTGACAATCATCATGACTTTAGAGAAGTAGCCATTTACACACTTTCCAGGTCTCATCCCTAGGATGCCAAATTCCCTTCTCAGCTTATGAAGTTGAGTTAGTTGAACTCTGATGTTTCCTTGATACTTTCTTTCCATGGAATCCCAAAGTTGTTTGGAGGTGGATTTCTATGTGAAGGTCTTCTAGGATATTATTGTCATTAATGGATTGAAACAAATAATTTTTGGCTCTCAAATCCTTCAATTTCTGCTCCTCCAAAATTTTCCGTGGTGCTCTAGTGATTGTCACCAAATATTCGGGTTCTTCATAGCCATTCTCCACCACACTCCAATATTCTTTGGAGCATAACAAATTCTCCATCAACTTGGCCGGGTGATTATGGTCCCCATCAAACTTAGGCATACTTAGAAAATTGTTGCCATCAGCCATCGTGCTTTGCCTCTCCTTCTCCTTTTTCAATATTTCTCTCTCCCCTTCGCAATGTCAGACCTTTGAAAAAGCTCTGATCATTCCATTCTAACAAATTGTAATATGAGATTCAAATTGTAGTTATAAAAGTTTAAGTTTTAATCAATGGTTGTATGGCTTTTGTAGAGTCATTACAAAACATTAAAGAGATAAGATGCATAATCATTTAACAAACTGCTATATCAAGGATTATTCAAACTAACTTGATATTTAAATAATTGAAACATCAATAATATATACGAATGTGTGTGTATGTGTGATGACCTTTCTTTTCACATTAATTGAAATATATATGGGACCCTAAGCTATGATCCTGCATGTTGCAACTCCTTTGGCACATCTCAAGATCCCCTTATCCCCTCCAATTTTTTTTATTCCTTATTATATATGGAGCTAGCTAGGCGTCGGCATGTGATAATAATGGAAGGGTTAAGGTCACAAAATATATTGATTTAGTTCATTATAGTTATATATGACCTTATAAGGCCATGCTCATGATCCACACCTTGACTATGTGCATTGCCACTCTTTTAAATTGTTCCGTATACGTCTATTCCATTGGCTATAGCTTGCTAATTAATTGTGTTCATTCATGTGAGGGCCAGGGAACTCCCCATTTTATTATATATCCACGAACATATGCTTTCAAGTATGATTAGCGATTGCCCGTTGTTTCCATTGGAATATTTTCGGCACCTTTTGTATTTGATATGATATATGCTCCAGTGGAGCTTAGCCCCATCTTGATAGCATAGTTTTTACTTGAATGATGGATGGATCCATGGAAGGTTCATGGAATTTTTCAACCATGCATGCATGCTGTTGTTCCTCTTATTGTCACTGTTGTTGTTGTTGTTGTTGTTTAGATTAGTTGGTAACAATCACAGAGACACACTCTCTCACACACACACACACACACACACACACACACACACGCACATCTCATTGATAATTAATTAATTTTGTAATGAGCTATGTGCGTAAATATTATTAATATCTCTTGCTAACAGATTTATGATGTAATCTATGATGGAAGTTGAGTATCATTTCCCACTAAACAAAAGGAGAGAGTGTGATTGTTCAAGGTTGTGGGGGAGACAAAGTAGCACTTTATTCAGACAAGAGTGCGTAATTGATGTGTTAAAGGCTTTTAAACTTTTTCGGTGCTATGTTTTCTTCTTGTTAAAGTCAATTGCCATCATATTTCATTGGCCTTCTCAGTTACTTTTTCCTTGTCTTGATGTGGCCATAAGGGTCTAAATCTAGATTATAATGTTTTATATATATTTGCATAGTTTTTTAACATTACGACGAGGTGATTACAACGTAATCTTTGAAGGAACGTCATTAATTAATTAGAACTTGCACACATATAATTAGATTGAAAGTGATATACGTATATGATACGTCAACAATCAGTAAAGCGAGGTACTGTCATTCTTGTCAGAGAATAACATTACCGTTTATGATTGTCATTGATGCATGAAGAAGAGATTTGATTCACCAAAAAATTCAGTTATTTTCACCGTTTTATGATTGTGATTGAGGTGTGCGTATATTAATCTCTGGACCGAAAAGTAACTTGGATGTAATGTGATAATCTATTTGACTCTGTATTTGCCATGTGCGTGCGTGTGTGTGTGTGTGTATTAATTTGCACCATATGTACTGAAGCATTTATAAAAAAGATGATGAAAGATGATTACAATCATTTACTTTAATTAATTTATATGAGACGTATGAAATTTGCTTGATAAATAAACTTTGGAATATTGATATTGTTGAAGTTAATTGAAATGAAAGAGTGCTGATCCTCCCAGCTGGGGGAAATTAGGAAATTATAATGAGGGTAATTAAGAGGACATCATTATCAAGAGACGGTTGCTCTTTCTTGTCAAATGGTTGTCTTCGTTGGGGCTATTAGTGTTATTATTGTGGAGGTGAAGAAAACATTGAATTGTTGAAGATAATGAAATGAACACCCACCTTCCATTTTAGTGCACGTCTATCATTGATCAGACTTTGATTCTTTCATGCCATGCTATCTATATAATTTCTTTATAATATATACTCTAGATCTTTCCACTTAAGATCCCTGGCCCATTCATAAATATCGCATCCCTTAATTACATATTTCTACAACATTAATTTTGTTTTCATATTCCCTTCTTACTCGTCAAACACAACTTGCACTATATCATTGCTACCTTCTTCCCATTTTGGTCTTACTGCATGCTTGAACAATATCATTGATATCTTCTGCAATTTTGGTCCAAGTTTACTGAGAGACAAACAGCTTAATTACAAGTAAGATTAACTATATAGATGCTGCCACAGATGGCATTTTCTTTTGGATAATAATTGAATTCGAAAATTTGCATGCATGACTATATATATACCTTTGGCTCTATTCGGTAACGAAAGAAGGATCTTCTCCTTGAGATCGATTTCCTCGACATTCTTAAGGAAGTGAGACTGCTTTCTGCAGAGGAATTAGGTAGGGAAGCAGACCTTAGAGCTAATCTTAGCAGCACCTTTTTTTTTTTCGTTAAAAGAGCTGAAAGCTGAATTTATTGAAAAGAGACAACTTACAAATGAGAACTAAAAAGATCACAACTACTAGTTTAAAAACAGAAACAAAACAAGAGGAAAGACAGAAAAAACTATTACAAGTGAAAGCCATTCGAATGAAAGGTCTTCATAATCCATCTAGGAAGGTCCATGCCTTGATGAAATAAAGATAATGAGTGACAGGAAATGCTATGGTTAGCCAGTTTAGAAGCAATGTGGCACCAACTCTTAGGAATTAAGTGGACTCGAGGATGCCTAGCCTCAGCGAGGAGATGCTTGAGAATATTAAGAGGTGATTCAGATCTCCAGTCCTGCAATGATGCACCAACACAGAGGGCATTCTGAAGGTCTGAACAGGTTATAAAGATGTGTTGACCTAAACAAGAAAAGATTTATTGGAAACAAAGAGCTAGAACTAATTGGCTTAAAGAAGGGGATGCCATTACAAAGTTTTTCTATGTAGTAGTTAATAGTTAGCGTAATAGGAACCGCATTCCTCTGATTCAAGCTGACAATGAATGGATTGAAGGAAACACCTTGATCAGTGCAGCCTTTGCAAACTTCTTCCGACAACAAATTTTTTTTTTTTTGAAGTAAAGAACCCGGAGGCTGATTTTATTCAGGAAGAAAATAACAAAACAAAGTAAGGATAAACAGGGAAAACAAAGGAAATCTAAACAGAAGAAGTTATCAAACAAAGGAGAAACCAAATCTAGCAAAACACTTCATTAACCAACGGGGCAAATCCTTTCCACGAAGAAATAAGCTTATGTCATGTAGATTTAATCCAATTGTAGCCAGCTTTACAGCAGGGAGGTTCCAGGCTTGAGGAATAAGGTGAATCCGTGGATTTCCAATGCCGCTAAGTGAGTTTTGAATGCCCGGGAGCCATGGTCGAAGCCGCCAGTCCCAAATCCTCTGCGGTGTTTGAAGCATGCTAGAGAAATCAGCATCGTCCAGTAGTATGTGATTAATCCGAATTAGGCTATGTGATGCAATTTGAGCTGTTGTGATGACTGCCACTGCTTCAGCAATCAAAGAAGAATCTGTCATAGTAGAGGCGCTACCTGCAACAGAGACTTCATAATTAGTATTGACAATGAAGAAACCAATACCACTTACCTCGTCATATGAGCTTCTCACAGTGGAAACAAGAAGGAAATAGGCACCAGGTTGGAAGTTGTTTAGAATAAGATGTTTGCTATACTGCTTTTCCTGTGTCTGAGAGTAATCCAGTGCGTGAGCAAAAGCTTTGCACACCAAGATCGGACAGTTTGGGTGTATCTATCTGAAAATGAGATCACAGCAAGCTTTCCAAGCTTGCCAGATCATGGAAGCAATGGTAGCTCTTTCAAATGTATTAAAATAAGGACCAGTGAGCCACTCGCCATCAATAACACCATTAGGGAGTAAGATTTGCTTTTCCAGTTTGAAACTGAGAATATTTCAGGCTCGTTGAGTTTTTGAACAGAAGTAAAGGAGATGATTCGCAATTTCCGGCTCCAATTCACATAGAGCACATGAGCTCCTAGGCCTCATATTGATAAAATGTAGATATTCTCTAGTAAGAATTCTACCATGCATTAAGAGCCAGATAAAATGTTTGATACGAGGGGCAATACGCAGAGCCCAAAGATTTTTCCAGCCAAACCATGTAACAGAATCCGGACTTGAATGATTGAGTTGCTGGTAAGCAGCAAGAAAAATCCTATTGGTAGCAGTCTTGGGGTACCAAATCCAATGATTATGAGCGTCATTATCTATGCTACTCAATTTAGTTATAAAGAGCTCAAAATGGGTCCCAAAAAGTATCCGAAGGAGAGGGATACAACAATTACCATCTGGGCAAAGGTCTCCCATATTGAGAACATCCAAATCCATGTTCATGTTAATAAAAGTAGGCCAGTAAGCTGAAGGTATTTCAGAGCACCAAGTATCAAAGAGGAGAGAGGTATCATAAGCATTAACAGTTTGAGTTCGAATAAAGTGTTTAAGTTTAAAGGCATACTGAACTTGACCCCGAAAGAAACTGGAGGATCTAGATGGAACATTGTCACTCTATAAATTCAAATGACCATACTTTAAGTGCAAAATATCCACCCAAATGAAGGGATCTCTATCAATATACTTGAGCACATTTTTGGCCATAAGGGAATGCTTTGATACTAACAAGTTTTTAATGCCTAGACCCCCCTCAGATTTAGGAATTGTGATGTTATTCCAAGCCACAGTTTGGATGCCCTTTTCATTGCCACTTTTCTTCCAAAGAATGCCCTAACAATCTTAGAAATCTCAGATAAGACTGTATCGGGGATAGGATAAACGGAGAGGTAGTAGACTGGTTGAGAGAGTAAAGTTGAGTTAATTAAAATGGTTTTCGCAGCTTGGGACAGGTGAGAATTTTGCCAAGAAAGACACATTGAACGAACTTTCTCAATCATAGGATTAAAAACAGACTGAGCAAGCTTTTTAGGAGAGATTAAAATGCCCAAATAAGTGAAAGGAAAGGAAAGGATTTTAAAATCAATGATGGAAGCTATGCTATTAGCCACCCTTTTATTGAACCAAGAAGGAAAGTAGAGAGCAGATTTGGAGGTGTTAGGCTTTTGGCCAGTTAAATTAGCATAAATATTAAGACATAGTTTAATATTTCTAGCGACTTGACGAGAAGCATGCGAAATAAGAATGAGATCGTCTGCATACATAAGGTGGTTAAAATTATGCATAAGACGACTGTCAAAACCATGAATTATGTCTTGGCGGATGCCAAAATTAAGTATGGAAGTGAGGATCTGCGAAACAATAATGAATAGATAAGAGGAGATCGGATCTCCCTGCCTAACACCTCTAGAAGAAGAGAACCAGCTAGCGGGTTGACCATTCACTAAGATAGAAAAGGAACTAGAGGCAATACAAGCCTTGATCCAAGCAATCCAAGTAAAAGGAAAATTCATTTTGGATAAAGTGGCAAGAATTGCACTCCAACTAAGCGAATCATAAGCTTTTGCAATATCAATTTTAATAATCATCCTAGGGGGATCATTAATATCATTTTCAATGGTGTGAACTACCTCCTCAATAGCAATAATATTGTCAAAATAACATCTGCCCGAAATAAAGCTAACTTGCTCAACACCAATAAGCCTAGGCAGCACTAATTTAATACGATTGGCTAAGATTTTTGAAATGATTTTAAAGCAAATATTACATAAGGAAATGGGGCGGAAATCAGAAACCGACTTAGGATTTTTTATTTTAGGAATGAGGGTGATAAAGGTTTTCCCCTAGTCCTTAGGAAGAGTAGAATGCTGAAAAAAATAGTGAATTGCAGAAAAAATTCGATCACCAATAACATGCCAGAAGAATTTAAAAAACTCTGCGTTAAAACCATCAGGACCTGGACTTTTCCCGGAGGGAAGATCAAGAACCGTGAGGTAGACTTCCTCCCGAGAAACATCCCGGACCAAAAACTCACCATCAAAATCGTTTAGCTTTGGTAAATCATGCGGGAGGGCATTCAGTATAAAATCAAAATCACAATCCGTATTCCTATTCCACAAAGTAGAGTAATATTCAACAAAAGAGCATTGGATACCTTCAGGATCGCAATAAGTGTTGCCATTTAAATCAGTAATTTGGGAAATGGTATTGAAATAACTATGAATTCGAGTGAAATTGTGAAAAAAGCTAGTATTCTGATCCCCCTTTGAAATCCAATGAAGATGGGCACGTTGAGCCCACTTATTGGAATTCTGGCGTTGAAGGGTTAGGAATTTATAATACAAATTAGATAATTGCGAGTGAAGTGCGAGAAAACAAATGAGTGACTATGTTCATAGCATTGCCATGAGGGTTAAAGTCCCAAGCTTTTCTAACAACATTTTGACAATCCAAAAAATCTGTCCAATAATTTTCAAACTGGAATACTTTGCTTTTGAAATTAGATTGAGTACTAACAGCGAGAATAAGAGGGGCATGGTCCGAACAAGAACGAGGAAGGTGTTTGAGTAAATAATAACGGAAAGTAAAATTCCACGGCGAATTAACAAGACAACGATCAAGCTTGGCCCAACGACGGGCTTGCCCAATTTGGTTGTTACACCAAGTAAAACGGGGACCAGAAAAGTGCAAATCAACAAGATGGTTTTCATCAATGAAATCACGAAAGTACTTAGCTTTACGAGAGTAGTAGCCAAACGAACCACCCTTGCATTCATCACGAGAGACTATGGAATTAAAGTCTCCCATGATGATCCAAGGAAGGTTTAAAACCATGATTTTAGAAAGCTCCCGCCAAAGCGAACGTTGAGAAGAAATACGAGCAGAATTATAAACAACAGAAATCACCCAATTCCAAGAAGAATTCGGAGAAATGAGGATATTGAGAGCTCTACGAGTGACAGTTAAAGGTGTAACCTGACCAATTCAGGGATGCCAAAGGACCAGGATACCGCCAGAGAAACCGTCAGCCAAAATTGCCGCCCATTGCCACGGACGAGGAATTTTAGCATTAAAACGATCAAGCCGCTCATTATTAGCTTTAGTTTCCACCAAACATACCATTGCGGGGTTGTATTTCTTAATGAAGCGAATAATACGAGAGAAGGTGTCTCGCGAGGAGATGCTCCTACAGTTCCAACAAACGAAATTACCTTGAATCATGATACATTAGAAAAGATGAAGAGATTAGTATAAACTCCCTATAAAAGGTCCAGAAAAGTAATCTGAAATATAAATCATTAGATCATCTATTACTCTGCTCCAATTCCACTCTTCCCTTTTTATGAGGAATGGGAATTTGAGAGGTAATAGCTTTTTAGAACAAGAGCCTCACGACGTGCTTCTTATTGAAATTGATCCAGGGTCATTAGATCATTGATTTCGTCTTCCTGCGACATTTCATCCTCGCCATCTTCTGAGGAAGCATCTACAAGGGCTTCATCTTTGTCGTCTGAATCTTTATCCTTAAATGCTTCCGAAAGCATGTTAACAGCCAAACTATGTAGGTCAGGGGAAGTGGTGGCGATAGGGTCTATGCCCCGTGCCCCGGAGGTGCGAAGCACTGGCGGCAGGAAGTGTGAACGGTCAATAATGGGGATTTTCCTTTTCCTGAGTGATCAGCCTATCTGCTTGGAAAGACTGATTAACTGATTGCGTGTTAATGGGGACTTGTTGTTGACCGTTAGATCTAGGCTGATGTGTAGAAGGTTCAGCAGGCACACATCAACGGTGGGATCTGCAGGATTAGTGGGTGGAGGCTGCATCACATCACCATTAATGGGGTAAGTTCGTGCCGCTCAAGGGGTACGGGCCCCTCCACAACCACGGTTTCCCATCCGCTCTATGGCTGCCACATCAGCAATCACGTGATTGGCACAAGCACCTGACCCGCTTCCAGCCCCGCGACCACCACTGCGGCCTCGCCGACGAGAGACAAGCATAAACGAACCATAATCATTAGCAGGGGCGTCGGACGAAAGCTGTCCAAGATGTTTGCACCTGTCGTTAGCATCCACAGGCTGGTCTACCTTCGGCTCCCTGATTTCCAGAGAGGGTGGCTGAGCTTGAGCAGTTATGGTCACCATAGGACGAGTGCATGAGTTGGCCCCGTGTCCGACCAGCCCACAAGAGTAGCAGAACGTTGGAAGCTTTTCATACTGGACAACAACAAACAGGAGATGCTATTCATCGCCAATCCAGAAGCCACGATTAAGGGGCTTAGAGAGATCAATTTCAACGCATAACCGGGTATATTTTGTTCTGGTTAAAGACTCTGTGAGTTCATCCACTTTGATGAGACGGCCCAGAGGAGCAATGATCATTTCCAATAACTCACCATCCTATAGTTCGACTAGCAGATTATGCAGTTGTACCCAGATTGCTGTTGTATGAAGCTTGGTAAAAGCTGGTTCAGAGAAAGGCCTCCAAGGAGTTAATTGCAGAATCAGTCCGTTGATGGACCATGGACCATCAGTTAGCAACCTCTGGATCATAGACTGTGAAGGACACCTTATCAAGAGGAAGCCATTTGGAAGGTCAGATATGGATACTTCTCCAATTGCTGCCCACTTAGAGATCAAGCTCGTTTTAACTTGTTCAAACGGTGGAGGTTTGCCAAAAAACTTCCCAAATAGTGAGTACTAAAACAGCATATGAGCTCGCGCGAGAGTTTCCTCATCCAGACGGACTAGTTGCGAGGTAGACTCCTTGGGTTTTGTGAGGAGCTGTGGGTTGTGTAATGGAGAATTCTCGGTGGATTGTGCAAGACCAGAGGCTATTTGTGGCCAAGACCGAGCTGGTGGAGGTTGCTGGCGAGAAAGGGGGGATGTCTCCCCGCTTGCCATGGCAAGGGGAGGTTCAAGGAGGCTCCCATGGCAAGGGGAGGTTTAGGGAGGCTTAGAAGGACTTTACTGACAACAATTTGGAAGCAGAAGGGATTCACGTGTTCACATCAACTAGCCAAGAATGTTTGCAAAGAAGGCTTCTATCGATTTGGGTACTTTAGAGGCTCCGTTCTTACTCACTAACGTCAAAAAGGCCACTTTTGATCTAGGGGCCAGCAAGGCACTAGGTCTTGACGATTTCCAGATTTTTTTCTTTCAAAAACATTGGGAGACTGTCCACCCAAATCCAATGTAATTATGTAAAGATTTCTTCTTTGGGAGGGCCAACTTAGAGCGCATCAATTGGGCTAGCATTGCGGCTAGCGTTGCTCTTATTCCCCAAAAGACCAATTCAGCGGAGATGGGGGAATTCTGACCAATTAGTCTCATTGCCTCCTCTCTCAAAATTATCTCCAAAATCCTAGCCAACAGGTTATGGAAGGGGGAAAGGAGGGGGCTCAGTTGATCAAAGCCAAACAACATTTATAAAAGGGAGGAGTATAGCAGTTAACATTGTGGTAGCCTAGGAACTCATCTTTAATCTATAGAAACCGAATGCGGACAGTCACATTCTCAAGGTTGGCTTCTCAAAAGCCTTTAACATGGTGGATTGGGAGTTTCTTCTTGACCTACTGATGGTCCGTGGCTTTGGCAACAAGTGGCTTAGCTGGATCAAAGCGATCTTAAATTCTTTTAAAAGCCAAAATCCTTGTCAATGGAACCTTGTTTGGTTACGCCCGATATTAGCATGGTCTAAGATAGGGAGACCACCTCTCCCCGTTTCTGTTTGTCCTAGTGACGGGCATTCTGAGTTCAATGTGTAACCACACCCTTCATTCGGGAATCTTAAGCGAGGCCCCACTTGGTAATTTTGGGAGAATGAGCCATTTGCAATTTGCAAACAATCTACTCATGATTACAATAGGGGGACTAGAAGACCTTAGGATCCTCAAACTAATTTTGTATGTCTTTGAAGGTATCTCAGGGTTTGTCCATAAACTTTTAGAAAAGTTGCTTGTACTCATTTAAATGGGACAAGCTTTCGAATTCAGGAGGATCCCTCATGTTAAATTGTATGACGAGTCTACTCCTGATGACCTACCTTGGTGTTTCCCTTTTGAGAAGATCTCCCTCTTCCCAATGGCAAGACTGGTTGCATCTTACTTAGGTGGTTAGGTTGAGGCTTGCCTCGTGGAACGTTCAATACTTATTCCTGGGAGGACATCTAACTTTAATGAACTTGAACCTTTCTTCTATACCTACCTATTGAATGTCTATATATATTTGAACTGCCAAAGTGGGTAAACCAAGAAATAGATAAAACCCTAAGGGACTTTCTTTGGAATGGAAGAGACTTTATGCGATCCAAATGTCGACTTGTCTCTTGGTCCCATGTATGCAAAACCAAGTTACAAGGAGGTTAGGGTGTTCTAAACCTTCAGGACTTCAACCAAACACTTTTGGAAAATAGTGGTGAAAGTTTGCAAAGAATATTATTACTTGCTGGTCGCTGGTGATCTCTTGCAATTATAATCAAGAAGGGCTAAGGAAGTGGTTGTCTCATGCTAAACCAACTAGGAAATCTTTTTTTGGAAAGATATATCCAGTTGTCAGCCGACATTCCTCCTCGGCATTGTCCTCATCTAGATGGTTAGAAAACAAAGCACCCAAAGATGTGTGGCCCCACCTGTTCGTACAAACATGAAACCCCTTGAGTACTGTGTTTACCTTTTCTCAACTGCACCCCAGTTCTATGTTCATGAACTTGTTGATATTCATGGAAAACTTCCCACCCTTCTATGAGAGGGTAGGGACATAAGAACATGGCGTTAGAAGGCTACCGCCAAATGATTGCTGGCCGTTAGATGTCTTTTCTTTTGCTATTCACCCTCGTCGAGCTTTACTGGGCCCTATCACCCATATAACAGTTCCCCCACTCTCCGCATGCCTGCCTCATCCTGCCACCGGTGGTACTTACCATTCTGTGGTAAAATTTATTTCTGATGAAATAATTTCTTTTTAAGTGAAACAACAAGGTTTATCCGGTTTGTAAAATAATGTTATTTTTCAATAATAACCTTTTTACATTGTCCACTCAAATATCTAACCATTTAATTTGTTTATATTTTTATTAAATCATGGCATATCCGGAAAAATACAGGTGTAACAGAATTTCTGTAACTACATGTGTGCTCTCCTATGCAAAGATAAAAACAGTGCATCATTTGCTCTTGAGATGTAGTTTCTTTTTGAGGATTTGGATGTCTCATATTGCTCTTTTCAATGACCCACCTATTCAGACCACCCTTGAGGAGGTTTTGGGTCACTTGCGTGATTGAAACTACTTTCTTTCATAAAGATTGGGAAACTTTCTTATTCGAATGATTTGTTGGGCTATCTTGCTTGAAGATAACGATCGTTTTTTTGTCTGACATTGGATTATGATATCCTTCATTATTGCTAAAATTACTTACTGATTGCTTGGATTCATGCAACTGCGGAAACTTCAAAAGCTATCCTAGATGAGTCCTTCCTGAAAATCAAGCACCCCCTCAACTTTGCGAGATATCTTTTTGAACACCCTAAACGGAGCCCCAAATGAGTTTGAATGATTGCTCAGGCTTGATGGGTTGTTGGTGAGCCACCTTCTTGTTTTTGTTTGATTTTATTGTCTGTTCTTTCTTGCTTTGTAACCCTTTTTGTATCCTTGCTCTATCTTTGGTGGATAGTTTTTTTTTTGGGTCTGAGTCACTTTTGGTTTTTTGTCCTTTCCATGTTTTGGTGTAATTGTGTTTTTTTCAATAAATTGTGGTCAATGTACAGAAATGAATATTACCCAAAATAGGAGGAGAGTTATTTTTTTTTATAAGAAAAAATCAGCATTTTATTATATTTCTCAATTTAGTGTTAAAGGTTCCAATTGAAAATTTGTCCCCATTCCTTAAGAAGAAAAAAATTCAAAACAGAAATATATTTAGCACATGGTTGGATCGATGTAACATATTGACGAAGAACTTATTGTTGTTAATGGGAAAAAAACAATGGATTTTATATAGCGTACAAAGTGTGTGTGTGTGTGTATATATATATATATATTATCTTATGATATTAGTGTCCGATGTCACTTTCTTGGATTTTGATTGTTGGATGTGGATGCATGGCTCGTCGGCAGGGTATATATAAAAGAGCACTAATACTAGTAAGAGGGACGTTGGCATATATATATATATATATATATATATATGGTAGAAATTAAGTCCTAGGCCACGTGCCACATGGTTGGATCGCTTACATACCTTTACTGGGAAGTCAATATTGTAAGTTACTTGAGTCACAAAGCATGGCCCGTGCAATGATATTATCCACGTAAACATGAGCATGCAGAAGCACATAGGGATGCTAGAAAATGACTGGCAATTAGCGTGGCCTGTTGCAACGTGATGTGATTCCTGTACAAAATTAATTGACATCTTTAATTAGTGTGAGAACAGCCCATATATATATAAGATAGTGGTTTACGACGTCTAATCTATCACAATTAGTGGGCGTACAAGTTTGGAAAAGAGCCTTAATTAATTTCATACAACTAATTGCTAGACGCCTATTGTAATCAATCTTTCTTGTCAGAGAAACTCATCGCTAACTAAAAATTGATTAGTTTGAAAGCAACGCATCATCCCAAGTGGACAAGGATTTTCTTGTGTATATACATGATAGACATATACTATGCATACAAGTAGCATTGTAAACTCAAGTCTTACACTCAATCAATGGTAAATTTCATGTAGAGAGTACTATGTATTGTTATCTATAGCACCTTATCTAGCTAGCTAGTTTCAAATTTTCAATGATATATCACAGATAAGTTTAATTGGGAGACCCAATTAAAAACAATAAAATAAAATAGCTTATGTGGAATATATTTATGGAAGAAAAAGGCAGATATAATAAGGGCAAGAAGGACTTGGCAGTGCCCCTCCACCGGTCTTTTCTTGTGAAAGCTATGCTATTATTGAGGACCTTTGGTACCTTATCTTCATGGGTTGTGGGCAATGTACTTTGATTGGAAGGTAGACATAACCTTAGAGTGATGAATGAGGCCTGTCATATTTGATACATCGATCCTGCAGGCATCTTCTCTATTGTGACAGTTGCATTAGGACCCCCATGTATCTTTGTAGGAAAAGAAGCCGTGCCCCACATTGTAAGAGCATGCATTAAGGAAATGAAGTGTCCTTTATATATATATATATATATATATACATGCATAATTAACCGGCAGTGTTAGCTGATCATGGATGGTGCTCATGATCATGAGAGAGTTGAATTTTCAGCTCCTCTAACAATTAAGCTAAAAATATGGACTAGTACTAGTGGAGAGTGGCAACTCCTTTTTGTCATTATCCCTTGGCAAGGATAGTGGTGGTCCATTTGTAGGGTAGGAAGAGCTTGGAGACAGCCCACAAGTGTTCTCTCCCATCTCCATCCTGCATAATTAATTCGTCCTGAAGAGATAAGGGGGTCGTCAGGACGAAGCATACTCACATGTTTTAATGGTGGGCGGAGCGTCAAACACTGTTCACATGGCTCCAGTGGAGAACAAACATACTGGAAGTTGAAGATTTTGGCTTGGATTTGTTCTTAGTCTGTCTACTACCCGTGGTAATTTAGCATCTCTTTGGGGGGCCGTGTCGATCGGTCGTCATCTCATTCGTGCACACCAGATGATAGACTTACAACTCCTTGAATCATTCATACAAATCGGCCAACTGAATTCCTTCATTCACTCAATTCATTCATTAATTCAAATCAGTTAAACAGCGTCTGGAAATGTATTAATTAGTGTGTGTGTGTGTGTGTAATCACGCGCAGTAAATGCCATAAAATCACTGTTAATCACAGTACAAAATTTAAGAAGGGACTTAAACAATCATTGCTAGCATTGAGGTCAAGGAGCCCTTATATATTAAACATTTTACAAATGATTGACTTCTAACTGTATTTAATTATTTTCATATGTATTTTTAAAAAATAGTCTCAGAGGAAGATGCTCTTTCCTTGCTTCTATTGGAATATTAATTTTCTGCTTTTATTATATATATATTATATGAACTTGTACAAGCAAATTAACACTAGGTGAATTCAAAGCATCTTTATTCTTTACTCATTTGCACACATAAATTATATATACGTATGGACGCAAATGTCCTGAATTTTATAAAAGTTGCATCTCCAATTCAATTTGCTTGTTAACAATGCATATGCATCATCCAAAAGTCAATCATGACTTGATTAAACAACAGTTTCTTTCTTCCATTTACCTTTCTAATAGTTTGTTAATAAATTTCTCCCCATTGATCCAGAATTGCTATCATTCCATTAATGGAAACTTTTGGTTCCATGCTTGGATCATCTTTTATAAAATTTAGAACCTGATGGACGCGCGTTGTTTTCAGTATAGCTTTGAATTGTTGTTTTACTTTTCAAAATCAAATTATCATGGTATATGCCAGGAATTAATATCACATCATATATTTGAGAGAGTTTTCATATGTATATAAGTGATGGGTGCCTTTTTTTTATATCAGGCTTATTTTTTGAGGTTTGTTCTCCTCACCTTTTGTGTGCATAACATACAATCAATATGTTATCTCTTTATTTCTCAAATAAAGTGTACTTATTAAGAAGAGAGAACAAAAGGAAACAATATCACCGAAGATAGTCTCTAAATATGTATATGTACAAGAATCATCAGCTTCTAACCTGGATCAGACTCCTCTCAAACAAAGGTAAGGCAGGATTCAGACTCAATATTGAGATTCTAACTCTGTAATTTTGAGAAATTAATAAATTAATGCTTTTTGTTTGAATTACCCCACAGCCCCCGAAAACAATAATGGATCCCAAAATATGGGTTTGATTGTGACCCGTTATTTTGTTACGTAATTAGTGTAGCAACAGTGCCCAAAACTTGGAATGTAAAGCAGCTGCATGGACCCAGCATCACTATTCACATATAATGAAGGAGAGAAAGCTGAAGCAAAAGGGACATGGCACTGGGGTCTTGTGGTCATTGCATTAAGGAAGTGCGGACTTTCCTCTTTGTTCCTTGTCGGTAGGGAAGTACAGAAAATATTCCTTTGGAGTTCTAGGGGCCCACTTTTCATATATATGCATCGAACGAGATGCCTTTTATTTTCCTCTTTCCCTTCATCCTTTATAAAATACAGGAGGCGCCACAAACTCACTCTTCACACAGTACTGACCTCAACCCACTAGTGTTTAATTCTTGACCCCAGTCATATCCATAATATATACCCTAAATGGAGAACCTAGCTAGCTTGCAAGGATTAGTGAGGTATATTGCTAATTGAAATAGGCATGCATTGCATGGTTGCATGCATGCATGCACGACTCTGACATTTACTTATCAATCAAGAATCTTTTTTAATTACTAGGCTTATGATATATATACCTACGTATATATAACTGCCAATTGAAAATATCATATTTCATGTGCCATCCACCTTTTATATATGAAAAATAAAATTGGGAAAATTAATAGTACATATCTGGCTAATGCTGCATGCAACTGCATGCCGCAGAGATCTAAGATCACACGCCAAAGACAGCAGACAAAAACCATATTATCACGTGTATTGTTAAAATCAAAATCCTATACACATGTACGAGCGTCCACTCTAGTTTATATAGCTGTGCATGCATGTTGATGGCTTTAAATTAAGTGATTGATACTCCTTGATGTCATTCCAAATTACAATATATAAAGCATATGATAATAACTCATCCAATAGCCTTTTCTTGCTTGTCTAATTATTCCCAGAGAAATATTGACAAACCCCACCATGACAAATGAACTTTAACTACTGCATAATGGTAGACATCAAAGAAGATTTGGTTGTAATTGGTAGCTGCAGGTTTTCACTAAATTAACATGCCACTTCAATGATGACCATGGCTTGACATTATCATTTGAGAAAGTACAGTGAAGAATTTTTTTCATGTACAGCGTACAGATGACCAAGGTCAATATTAATGTCTATGTACGTGGAACACATCCATGCATGTTGTAATCTTCAACTTGTTAAAATCTTTGCTAATTAACTATAATCGCTCATTAAGCAGTGATAGAGATTTGTCAATCTGGTGGCTCGATGAGTTTCCATCACCGTGATAGGGACTCCGGCCGATGAAATTGGCTAGCTAGTGAGCCTGTAGACCAGTTGTACGCAGGTTTACAATGAAAGAGTGAGATTAATTACAATATATACTTGTAAAAGGATGCATGGCTTGACTGGTACTATTTCACATCAGAATATGACATGGCACATGCTGCCCTTGTTCATCCTTTCCAAGCCTCGCAAACTGCCATTAAGCTTTGATATTAAGCCCACAAAAAGCTCCATCTGAGCAGCCTGCACTAATTCTCACCGATAGAGACTTCACTCTAAACTTTCTCGTCCCATTATATATATAAATAAAGAAAATTCCTCGAAGTCTGGAATTCTTTTTAAGAAAGATTCATGGATTAATTTCTTAAATTGTGAATAATATTATTTCTGTTAATTATTTTGCATATATATTGACCTTATTGGAGGATTAGATGATTAAGAATAAGTTGAGAGAGAGAGAGAGAGAGAGAGTGTGTGTGTGTGTGTGAAAACACTTATTTCCACGTATGCATGTTGTTGATGTTATTATTATTTTGTCATTGTACTGCATGAACTGTGGTCTAGAGGGGCTACAATTTTTTCACGCCATGAGAAAAGTGGCAACAAGAATCAAGATGGTAGTTGAATGATATCTCTGCGATTGGGAGGGGCCTATCTGTAAGTTTGACTATCAAACTGAAGAGAAGGGCCCCACTTACACGTGTAATTAGTTTATCACAAGTTGGCAATCCATGTGGCCTGAAAGGCCCATGCTTTCTAATTATTGCTATATTTGGCTTGGCCGAAGAAACCTTCAATCTTCATCGTTGGTTGTGGGGAGCCCCTCCTGGCCTTGTGGGTCCTTCCTAGAGGAGAAGACCATATATAGTAGCCTTTTCTCTTTATCCTATGGTTATGATTAAAAGATATTCTCAAACAGATATAGTGAAGTTTATTTTATATGCCCCCTTTTTTAATTTGATCTTATTTTATTTTATTTGACTGTATTCAGATATAAATGTTAGGCAAGGACGGCTAATAAACACCCAGGTATGATATATGAAAGCAAATTTCAGTATATATATAACAATTTACAAGTGTTGAGACGAAATCTCTTAATTGGTTCAGGGATTGGAACAAGAAGGAAATATTCGCTTGTTTTGACAAAGTTTGGGGCTTAATTGGCGATTTTTGTCATCGTTTAAGCACAGTTGATTGTTGATGGAGCCCTCATAAAAGCTGGAAACAGCATGGATTTGAAGTGTGCTTTCAGAGAGAGAGAGAGAGGGTCCAAGACCAATAGATAGCACTACCTCTTCTTGTAATTTCAATTTTAAAAATTTTAATTTTATTTTTATTATACAGCAAGTCAGAAAAGTACTTGTTTATTAGAGCCCTTGTTATTATTTGATTTCCACCATTCATTGTTTAGTCTGAAATTCCTCAGGTTCACATGAACTCAATCATGGTTTTGTACACTTGTAATCATTGAATATAAAGGAATTTTAAAATGCCAATATATCATTCAATTAGTTTTTACTGTTTGGAAATCCATACAAGATTAAACCAAGACTTTCTCACTGCATATGCACAAGTGACCATTTTGAATGTTGCTCTCAGAGTCAGATAGCTTGGTTAAAAACAAAATAAAGGGAATTTGTGCACTTAGAGATAGATTTAGTACAAATGCAGGTATTAGATGTAAAAATTAAGTGATGAGTTAAATATCTAGCACAAGTGCCAGTAGACAATCAATGTGTAGTTAGTTAATTGTCCAATCAGCTTGCATTACCACGCAAAAGGAATGCATTATATACATGGATCATTTCAGCTTGATATATACTTCTTTAGTAAAGGGCTTATCTATATTCTGCAGTTAATAATAATATTACTTGACTTAGTTATGACTCAATGTGGGAACTGGCTGTTTGTACTCCAACATGGAAGAAAATCAGCAAGGCTTCCGGAGAGTTCCCAGGAGTTCAGTAATTTTTCCAAACAAATCAAACTCCCTCGTCTTCTCTTGATTAATATATACATGGGGTATATAGTTCGTTCTATTTAATGATAGACTTTCCAAAGTGATCAGAACTTTTTCTCCTCTTCAGTCTCTGTAGATTACCCAGGTTTATATTTATAACAAGTGTGTCTTATTATCATGCCAGAGCCATTTAGCAGCAGAGGGAAAAAGTAGGCATACTACAATATTGGCAAAACTATAGGGTAATCATGGGGAGTATATATATATATTATTATTATTATTATTATTATTATTATTGCCATGACAAAGCACCCTGCCCAGATGTTGTGGCTTGCCGGGTGCTTTTTTTGTATTGAGACTATGTGAGAGATTCTTGTGATTCTTGTGAAAGTGAGTAGTAGTCAAAATAAATATGATACTCAAGATGATGATGAAATATATCTCTTTCATTCAACTTATGCCGCTTGGTCCTGGGCCTCCATTTATGTCAAATGTTCTTTTTACTCGGGTTTGTTATAGTGCACTGGATAGACAGGTAGACATTTCCTTCTCTGTTAAAAAAATACAGAGTAGTAGTCCCTACACAAGGGTGCAGCAAAGAGACATTAATTCCCAGAGGAAGATGAGACATCTGAAACTCAGATAATTAACCTCCTTCTGGCTCCTTCTCTTTCTCCTCCTCCTCCTCGTCCTCCTTCCCACCTTTAAAAGAAGAAGAAAACAGAGAAAAGTAGAGAGGAACCTCAAACTCCAATCACACCCACTTGATTGTGATTGTGACACCTCTCTATCTCTATCTCCATCTCCATCTCTTGCTCAGCTAGACCTCCTCCCTCAACTGGCCTCTTCCCCAGCCTTCTCACTCTCTGCTCCATTTTCTCTCAAACTCCATAGGCCACACACACACAGTGATAGAGACAGAGACACAGAGAGAGAGAGAGAGAGAGAGAGAGAGCACTTTATTAATTTCTCCTGTGCATTACTCTCATGGGAAGGCACTCCTGTTGCTATAAACAGAAGCTGAGGAAAGGACTCTGGTCTCCTGATGAGGATGAGAAGCTCTTGAGGCATATCACTAAATATGGCCATGGCTGCTGGAGCTCAGTCCCCAAGCAAGCAGGTAAATTCTCTGTTCAATAATCATCTTCCAGAGAAGAACAATGCACTACAAGAAGAATGGTGTTAACTTTTCTATCAGATTTTCCTCTTGTTATCAGAGAAAAGATTGATTGATATGAAAAATTTTGTTTCTTTGCAGGTCTTCAAAGATGTGGAAAGAGCTGCAGGTTGAGGTGGATAAACTATCTGAGACCTGATCTCAAGAGAGGCACATTTTCACAGCAGGAGGAGGATCTCATCATCGAACTCCATGCAGTCTTAGGCAACAGGTACTACCTTACCTACTACTACTGCTACTATCACTACTATTAACCGTCATCATCATCATCATCATCATCATCATCATCATATTCATGATCCAACTCAAATTAACTATATATATATATATATATATATATATACTTCAGCTGCTCAAAATTGTTCTCCTTCTGTGGTTGTTGTTATTGTTTTGGGCTCTTCAGATGGTCTCAGATTGCCGCACAGTTGCCAGGAAGGACAGACAATGAGATCAAGAACCTGTGGAACTCTTGCATAAAGAAGAAGCTGAGGCAGAGAGGCATTGACCCCAACACCCACAAGCCCCTCACTGAGACCAGTGAGCCCGGAGAAGATAATAAGCCAGCTCCGCCCAACAGCAGTGACAACAAGTCCGGCTCCAAGCAACTACAGTTCCTTGTCTCTAACGAGCCCACTCCTCCACCGTCACCCTTGATGCCCTTGGAGGATGGGTACCACCAAGCTGATTGCTCGGCCTCTAATAAAAATTCAACCACACCCACCAAAGAACTTTTTCAGCTGGTCACCTGTCATGAGAGCTCATCCAACTCAATGAGCTATGCACCCCTTCCACAGTTGACAGTATCCAATCCTCTCCTCTGGTTCAGTCAGAACCCGGAGCTCAACTGCAGCAACAACAGCAGCACAGCACTTCCATCAGCTTCAACAAACTCAATGATGCTCCCAGTCCCCACCTCCTCTATTGGTCTGATCACTCCACAGTGTATTCCCAGTTATTGGGAAACTGGTCATCTCAGCAGCAACAGCAGCGGAAGCACCATAAACAGTGCTGCTAATGGAATTGAGTTGCAGAGAGGTGCTGCTTCCTTCTTTGACAACGCTATTTTTCAATGGTCAGACCTGACACATTCTTCTAAAGAAGGTCAAACCCAACAACTGGAAAGCGAGCCAGAAGACCTCAAATGGTCCGAGTACCTCCAGGGCACCTTTTCACTGTCAGCCTCCATCCATGGCCAAAACCAAAGCCAAAGCAATAGCCATAGCCAACCTTTGTACAGTGACATGAAAACAGAGAGCCAGTTTGAAAATATGGATGGATTTAATTCTTGGCACCAGAGCCAGCATCAGCAGCCACTGCAGCCTCCAGACATATACGGGAAGGATTTCCAGAGAATGAATATTCACAGCTTTTGAACAGGATTCTAACAAGTTCATTGAGACTTGAGAGGACATATATAAACCATACTACAAGGGCAAATTGAAATCTTTTGGGTTTTTTTTTTCTTTTTCAACAGAATTTTGATTGTGGATATTTAAAGCTGCATCGGAGGTGTGTGATATGCTGCCATGGATTATCATTCTGTAAATAGGCTTGCGAAAAAAAAAAAATATTAAACAACACAAGGCGTCCCTTGTTCGTCTCTGAAATACTTTGTTGTGCAGTGTGACCAAGCTCAGCCCCCCCTTAGCTCCTCTCAAGAGTGAAGAAGGTGGGTAAGTGCAAAATAAAGCTTATTGCAATGTTTTTTTTGCATTTTGTTTTCTACTTGTCTCCATTGTTTTCAAACATAGATATCATAGATTGTTTGTCAGTCTGTCTTGTAACAATCTCATCTAATCTCTGTTTTTGGATTTCTTCCTCTATTATTAATAGTCTTTTTTTCTTTTCATTTTTATGGTACGAGCTTAAATTTGTTTTCCCCTTTTCACGTCACCAGTGGCATGGATGAAAGCTGTCCGTCTCCTGTGATGCCTGCATCAATCTTCATTTGCAAGGTTTTAGACCCAAGGTCGATTCTATGCAATGCCGTCGGAGGCTCATACTCCCTCGCTGTCCCACAGAAAAAAGAATAAATAAATAAATAAATAAAACAAGTAAGCCACCATAAAGAAAGTAAAGAATCTATTCGAATCACCTACTAACTTTAGGCCGAGGATAGTGACCGAGAGAACAAAAACACAGCATGTCACCTTGAGATTTTTACCTCTACAGCTCATCATTAAGTTTAGAGTAAAACATTAATTAGAGTCGTAGTAAGCAAAGCATCATAGTGGCATCACTATCCAGTGCCTTACTTGTATGTTGCATCTTCTGAATGCGTGTGTCTGCTGTGTGAGCGGTTTTATATATTAATACATAATCCTCTTAATGCTGATACTTTCCAAGGAAGAGCTAGAGAAATTAAGTAGCTTACAAGAAAAGCAGGTAAAACTAGTGAGGAAAAGGAAGCCTGAGAGAACGAGAGAGCAGCAGCACCAGCATCTAGTGCTCCAAAATTAAGTCTGAAACTTGGCAAGCCTCAGTTTTCTTGCTCATCTTTCCCTTCCTATCTTCTAATACAACAAATGGGTATTACTAGACATGGTATAAATGAAAGAGATGGGGGCCCAATGTGTTAATAGAATTACGTACAACGACTGCTAAAGTGTGCTTGATCAAATAAATGCTGATGCTATCCATTAATTTATTCATTGACTCAATTCATTAGGTGACAATGAAGAACCAAAAAAAGAAGAGGGGCTCATTATGCTTCTATGCACCGACTGTTTGATGGTACCTGTCTCTTACGACAACAAGTGAATCTTTTAATCACACAAAAGTTGATTACTCTCTTAATTATAGTTCACTTGTTTTTCTGGGGGTATATATATATACGCACACAACACAAACCATCATCCTTCTAGTTTAAGTGCTTCATAAACTAATAATGATTTTAATTTAGCCTATCAGTAGAGATAGATAAAAGCATAATAGAACAAAAGCTGAAAGAAAGTGCAATCCGACGAGCATGAATGCATGTGATTCCTGCGAGTGAATGTGTAATAGAACTTACAAGTACTATCATAGACTTGCAGATATGTAGCAGAGATGGACCCCCGGCTCTGCATGCCCAAACTCCTGGATGATATGAATAGTACTAGAAGCAGAGCATGACTTGTTTCTTTTGCTGGCATTCTGGACTGAAAAAGCACAAGAATTACCACCCAACAACAACGCGTTAATTAGCTTTGAGCACAAATTTTTTCCGTGGTACAAGAATCAGTTGTCAGCACTATGGTTCAAACTGGAAAATTGATTAAGAATTTGATATGGAGGGACCTGGGAATCAAGAGTCTCGGAGAAGAAAATACAACCAAATCAATAATACGGGGTACAAGCCAAAACCTTTTGTTCTCTCCACTATTCCTGTCTTTGAAGAAGATGACAAATTTCATGAATGTATCTAGACAAAGGTCAGATTAAACAAACGCAGGAAGCATCAAGCACTTTATATATATACACATATATAATTGTAGGTATGCAAAACAACTCAAGGATTTAACCGAAAAAAACTTCATTGGTATAGTTACCACCCCAGATTCTGCACTTGCTTGTGGAGAATTAATTCCTTACAAAATTCACCCACGAAGTGACAGTTTCTCATAAATATATTGCAATCAAATAAAGTGCACTTGCTATTGAAAATCATTCAATTCAGCTTTATAATGCAACAAAACCAACTCTCATAAACTCAAGCACTTCAGCATTGACAATTTCCTTGATCAACAAGAGTATGCCATACAATTTGCCTTCCTTTATTAAAGGCGTGTTCATTTGGGTGTAAGTGGGGGGAAGTGGACTGACTTCCTTCACTTCTGATGTTCTTTTCCTCTGAAGTGGGGAAGTGACCACTTCCCCCACTTCAGACTGAAGTGAGTTTTAGTTATAACTCACTTCAGCATTTTTTACACCGAAGTGGGGGAAGTGAGTGCTCACTTCCTCCCACTTCCAAAGACTCTTCGGAAGTGACATCACTTACACCGAAATGAACACCATTAGTGAAAAAATTAACACTTCATGGAAAAACACTTTCTGCAAAATGAACACAGAAAGTGGTAGAAGTCATATCACTTCCACCATTTTCCATCACTTCAGAGAAGTGGCACTTCCTGCACTTCCTGACTTCCTCCCACTTACGCCGAAATGAACACGACCTAAGTCCTTTGACCTTGCAGGTGACCAGTAAATCAAACACTATCACTTACCAAACATTAATGATTCCTTTTATTCTCTACCTTTGAATAGAGTTAATCCCCTTGGGAACTCTTTGGGATTAATTGGCCTCAAGATTGAGCCATACCCAAGCCTCTATTAGGGTTTTCACTTGGTTGGATCTCCCTCATTCCTAATCAGAACGGAATGCCATCGGGCTTGTTGAAAAAGTAATTCAAAGCTTTTCAAGTTTTGTGCGCATAGTTTTCCGAGAGTCAGTGTGCATCATAAAGAAAAATGCCAAGCAAGTTGTATTAGGCCTAGAGATATTGTGTGGTTTCATTTAGTTGGATCTCCCTCATTCTGTCACGCCCCGAACCCGGCTCACCGGACTCGATGTGTCGACAAACGGCCGTATACCCACAAAGCCGAGACCAAGTGGGCACACAAGGCCTCAATACCTGTATCTCAAATATAAATCATAATAATATACTAATTCCAAACAAAACTAAAGAATTAAAGAAACGAAAAATAATCGGTTTACAACCAAGATTCAAATAATACTAAATTTCTTGACAGACATCAGACTTATTAAACAGAAAACTAATCTCCTGCTAGCCACATAGTGATCACTTAACGGTCCCCGCTAAGCTAGTCACCACACACCTACCCTTGATCTGAAAAGAATAGAGCAACTATTGATGAGCTAAACAACCCAATAAGCAACCACTAAAAACAATAATATTGAGATCACAAAAACTCAATAATTTCAAAAGCATGCTCATATGCGATGTTGTACAAAAATCAACAAAATCCAAAACCCAGACTTCAGAATATTTTAGAAATGTACTTAAAAGTAACGGTATATAATAAATATCAAAAATAAAACACAAACATAAGAACGTTTCAGACAGACATAAATTTTCCATATAAATATGCATATATGTCCCCCAAATAACTAATGCCAAAAACAAAACACAGAATTCATTTATTTACCCTCGGCGACCCGAGCTAGATTATCAGAGTTCATTTATTTACCCTCGGCAACCCGAGCCAGATTATCAGAGTTCATTTATTTACCCTCGGCGACCCGAGCCAGATTATCAGAGGCCGTTATTCTCCACCGACGGAACGGTGCGAAACTATAGTTTCTTATCAAAATCAGAAATGCATGTCGACATGGTCAGTGTTTAACCCCTAATGACAGGTTTGTTGCAAAGTTAGTTGGCGACTACGATTTGCTATATCAAAATATGTCGGATTCAAAATCAATGTCAACACAAAATAATGAAATTTGGTGATTTCATTTTCTAATGAGCATAACTCAAACTATTTCAAATCAATTAAATAAATAACAATTAGATAAATCATTAAATAAATAAATATATGCATAAATGATCAATAAGTTTGAAAATATTAATATGCATAATATCTTAAACTCAAAAAAATTAAATATAATATCATCAAAATTTATTCACAATAAAATCCAAAATAATTAAACAATTATGTAAATTATTTTCAGAAATCAAATATTTATATATATATATAAATATACGGGTTTATACGTGGTTTACTTACTTGGAAAAATATCTCCAAGCTATAGGACCCACTCGGACACCAAAATTAGGATTCGGGCACAGACCCTATAACATGAACATAATACTTGCCTTAGATTCTCAAAACTTAAACACAACTATTTCAACATAACCAATAGGGACTAAAATATGCATAACTTTGTCTAACATCCTCCAAATCACAAAATTCTTTCTTTAACGAAAACTAGATAGACAAGGCTATGACATATCCAAAATTCGAATTGATCATGATACTATTAAATTTATAGCATCCATTTGAATGTTCATCTATTTCTGCAAACCAATAAAATCCGACATGATCCTTTTAACATGCATATCTCTCAGAATACATCATCAAATAACATGATATTTTAGGAGTAGATAGTTAATCGAAAAAGTAACCACTTTCGTATTCTGAACCTAGCCTGATTCAACCTTTAAAACCATCAAAAATATTAATAAATCTTCCAGTTTTGCACAGAATACTATTTGACGCAGCTACAATAATATGGACGTATCTCATAAAATATAGATGTATAAAATCTGAAATTTGACAGATAATTAGTTGATATCGAACCCTATAACTTTCTTATTTTTCACTTTGCTCAATTCAATCTCTAAAGACATGTATTATGGCCGTAAATCTTTAGGTTTTACAGAAAATACACTAAGAGGGTTATATTTTTAAAACCACAAATTTATAAAATCTGAAATTTTTGCAAAAATAAAATTTAGGGTTACTTACGCATTCCTAATGTATGAACCCATTCCTAATCAGAACGGAGTGTTATCGGGCTTGTTGGAAAAGCAATCCAAAGTTTTGTATTCAGAATTCTCCGAGAGTTGGTGTGCATCATAGAGAAAAATGCATGGCAAAACACTGCACCAACCATAGTGTATGCTCAGTGAGCATTTTCATCCCTTTTATCCGAGAAATCATGACTCTCTGCTTAGGGCTCGATGAAACACAGTTACAACATCACACACTAAGAGGTTTGAATCTTTTGATCAATAATAGATACCACACACCTCAGTCTCTTATCCTTCAAATCTTGTGAAAAATAAGTTCATGAGCTTGCTGCCTCTTAGAATAATGAATTTTCCAGTGATAAGGCAGATGGCTGGTGTAAGGGTTGATGACCTTACACTTGGTCAGCGGGCATACAGTATCACATAGACCAAGCCACGAGGGCGCACAGCTGCGTGGATTTGGTAGCGCGCGCAGGTGGCGCGGCGCTTGTGTTGTGTCGGGACCAAGGGCGGGTGAAATACCCCGCATGATCATGGGCTGAGACCGTGAGACGCGCGCGCGCGCTGGACCGTGGACGTGCGCGTGGCCGATGAGCGAGTGGGGCAGGCGCGCCCCTTACCAAGAGTCAAGTGTCACAGGACTTCATCATGCAGAGTGTTGGATCTCTAGCAAGTCTAGGCGGGGCGGGACACTTGATCAGGCCGGTTGACCGAGAGCTGATTCCGGATCTGACAAGGTTTTACACAGGCGTATGCAAGTAGGCACGTGGCCGGGAGCGTTGCCGAGCCAGGGGCGAGGATGGCACGCGGTATTACCGCGCGTGACCGGTACTGCTACGCTCTGTGACCAAGGGTGGCTGGTTAAAGCTACAGTCGAGTCAGAGGACACTGCAAGCTAAGTGAAGTCAGGGTATTCACGCCAGGCCGGTATTGGGCATGGGGCTCAATCAACCTTGGATTTGGGGTAGCTCTTGTAATAGGGCCAAATGTGTCTTTGGGAGAAGACAAGGCCACTTGGTGTTGGTTTTGGCCATGGTTGTAAACATTTCTCAATCTAAGAGAGTTTTATGTTTTTCTCTCTCAAAATGGGTTTCTTTGTGTCGTGTTTCTCGTACCGACGTGTATTCCGGATTTGCTCGCTTCTTCTTATTTCCGCTATACTTTGTAATGCAAACAGAATTAACGTACTGTTCTTGCAAGGAAAGGCTGACCTGTCGCTATGGTGCATGTCAGGTGCCGCACGGCCGCAGCTGATCGGTTGGGGCTGTGACAGCTGGCATGGTGGAATAGATGACCAAAGCAATTGAAGTGAGAGGATAAATGGTAGCATGGAGGGGATCCTTCGTAGTAATCAAAGTTTGCCTCCAAACCCATACCAGATTGGGCAATGTCTGCAGAGCGTATCAACAGTCAGGGCCCATTGAAACACCTGATTTAAGCGGTCTGACAGATTGACTGTAGCAGTTCCTCTAAAAACTGGACAGGATGGCATACGATATATTAACCTCCATCCTCTTGCATGGCCGTAAGGATGTCTGAATTCAGAGAGCCATACATCCAACCAATTCGCAAACAAAGAAGATGCATGATGGCAAAGATAAAGATGAATACACTTACAGACATTCTCAAGATGCATTTCACTAGCTTCCTGCTAAACAGGCATTGATCTTGTTCTCATGCATCTTGGGATGACAATGCCCAACAGCACCACCAAGTACAACAAAGTAGGTTCAGGTGATCAAGAACTGCATAATGTAGCTTTTACCCAATTATATACAACAAAACTTGGAACAGAGGTTAGAGAAGTATCAGAGTAGTTATGTGCTTAGCTTTATTAGGAAGAGATAATGGTGAAATATCAAGAAACAAATGGCAGTGGATGGAATAGCAGACCAAATAAGAGGTGCTTACTAATGATTTACAAAAAGCCTTGACCATTTTTAAGATTGAATGTTCAAGACAAATTGATAAAACCCAATACTCAACAGATTAAATAGGCTTAGTTGACTAGTTGTTCTCTCATGCAATCTGGTTAAGAAACCAGGAGAGTAAATAAGAAATTCTACACAAGCATAAATTAGTCCAAACCCACAAGGAGAAATTCAATAGCCATTACTAGACTAAGAAATTTACACCAACTCGTATTAAATGGCGGTTCACAAATCTCATAACTTGGATGGGCAAGGAATAGTCTGCTCCTCCCTCGCTCAAGTTCAGACATTAAATCTTCCATGATTATTTAGAGATAGAGCACAATATGGATGGAATTTTTTTTTGTCAACTTAAATCTCAAGGAATGATTAATGTTTTGTTTCTCCACTGAGGGATAATGACATCATGCCTAAGCCGGTGCATGAACTTAAGAATGGCCAAAAACCATTACATAATAAAAGAATTGAAAAAAAAAAACCTTCATCAATTATTTGAAGACTGAAGACAGGAGATAAGAATGGTACCAGCAAAGCGTAGAAATATAATGCAACTGTAGGATTGTGCTATGCAGTACCTCTCTTCCTCATGCAGCATCATCTTCAAACTCGGCTTATCACATGAATTGCTTCTTTTAAGAGGCCCTCTGGTCTTGAGGCAATAAACCAAAGCATTTTTTCCAAGTCCAGAATGCAAAATGGATATTCAATTTCAAAGCTGTTAGCTTCCATGTCAGATAAACAGTATTCGTCTGGTCCCCTGTTGATTACCTCCAGGTCAACATGCAACTTGGTTCTGAAGAAGGATAAAAACACACAGAGCTAGCCTGTTAAATAAAAACCAGGGATTCACATAAAATCGCCCTTGTATCAAGGCCCTTTGAGTTTGTCTGCATCTGAAAATAGGTTGAGAAACGTCATTAGCAAATGACCGAAGAAAAATTTAGTTGCTTCAAACAAAAAGAGAACTTAGAAATTGATTTCTGAATCTCATGTAACTACGGAAATTGCCAATCTTTTTACACTTCAAACAAGTGTCTCCAAGTTGATCCAACTGATTTCTTTAATAATTTTTAATTACCAGGAAATTACCACATGAACATGACCACACCCACAATACACATTACTGTCTTCAAGTAAAGATAAGTACAGGCCCTCATTACTGTATGGTGCTTCCTGCGCTTCTAGAAATTGATGAGCAGAAAATAAATTTCAACTGATTGAATCTTGACCAAAGAAACCTTGCGCTCAAAGCCAAATATTCATTATAAATATCATGTACACGTGGAAGTCTTGCAGTGATATATCAAGCAAGTCACATGCAAATCTTGCTTACAAGATGCTTATCATGATAGGAACTTATGTATCAACTTTCATCACCTGCTTATCATTGCTGGCAGACAACTTACGAATTTGTTCATGGAGAGATGCATGGCAACTCATATATAATCTCAATAAAATGCTATATATAGCAGCAAGAAAGCCTTAGATGGTCAGAATGAGGCTAGACAAGAAGAGAGTGCATAAAAAATTATAGGCATTTACATCCACCCATCATTCAAAAAATCATATGCAAGCATTCTGGAGGCTGTACCTTTCTATTAGTCCAAAAAGGAGCAATGGAGACTTACATCATTACATATCGTATTGTGGCTAGCAAACTGATCACTTGCATTAACACTATCAAATTTGAGGAAACTGCACATAGCATGCCTTCCAGGAAATATTAGGATAGTTTTGCTGTTATTTATGTAGTGACTGCAACTAAGATGTAGAACATAAGCCCCATTTGAAAGAATAGCACACATCTGAAGCTGCAGTTTAAACAAAAAACAAGTGAGCTTTACTTGATATTTAAAATCACGTCAATCTCATCCAACGCCTTAATGTACCAGAGAATTCATTGCTCCTGCAATGTTGTGTTGGGCCTGTTCGCGATCAGGAAGTCTTTCATGGGATACATAAGCAAGCTGTAGAAGGTCTCTACCCTCAACATCACGTGGTCCACCACGGCTCAATAATACCTGAGTTAACATCATTTATAAGGTATACTTCTGCTTCTCACAGTAAGCATGAGCAGAATATGCAGGGCATTACAGAGGTCAGGAAGATTTGCCTGAATCATGCCAGGGTGGTCACTAGTATTGTTTCCAGGCTATTTAACACCATCTTGCATGGATCAACCATCAAAAGGCATGTGTTAGAATGTAGCTACCAGAACTTGATGTGAACTTTGTGTTCCGCATGTTGCCTCCGATGCCAGAATGAGAAGTTACGTTTTTAAGTAATGAGAGAATTATCCTCATGAAAATAGTCTCTTGCATGGCAACGAAAAGCTTGGAAGATCAAAGACTCAAAAAGGACAAAACATAAATCTCAAAAATGAATTTCATACCATTTGATGCCAGATAAACAGCAACATGTCAGTTTACAATTATCTTCTGCATCTAATATGATATCAAAGCATGCAGATGCATCAACAAGACGTCATACAGACGCAATAACAACTTCAATTTAGTTTGTGTTTATATTCTTGCCTGATTCAAACAAGTATAATAAGGATGATTTGATGACAAATTTGGATTGAAAAACATCACCGTCTTGATATTATATAATTTCATTCTCTTTAGACTTCTAAACAAGAAGAATAACAAAACTAATGGTAAGTTCTGGGAGTTCTGGCATAAAATGCATACTCAGAAGGCAAAACTTACTGATTGCACAGAAACATTAAACATAATGCCAATTATCTGATGGCGTGTTATTCCAAGAATTATGAACTATTAATGGGTTGGAGAAAATTAAACAAACAGATCGCCTGGTCCAAGATCATTGACACAGTTTTCACCAAGAAATATAAGCATTTTTACAATGAATATTACCTTAATTTTCCTTCACTCTTTAGCAAATTTTGAAGATGTGTTAAGATATATCTTCAAAATATACAATTTCCTACATAAGGGTACCAATTTCCTTGCAAACTGACAAGTTTCAGATAGAGTTTCAAGGGTGAGCATGGCTGACCCATCATCAGATACATAACAGGTGACCCTTTCTGCTGAATAGTCTACAGCCAGGACAGGGAGAACACCATTTGACGTAGCAAAAGATGACTTAGAGGGTCCTTTACACTGATGGACATGTCCATGCAAACGAGTTGGCATTGGTTACCAGGTTGGTTGTATCTGAAAAATAGACAATGGCACAATCAGAGGCCAGCTTTGGTTGCGAAAACATATCAATATCAACAATATAGTAATTGGAAATAAGCAAGGAATTGGATTTACCTCAGGCATAAGTGTTCAGGGTATGTCAGTAAACAGGCTGCCACTTATAGACAGTTGGTCCAAGATACGTGACAAAGCCAACCAGGCTTCACATATTACTGAGGTTATCCAGAGCCAATATCCATTCTCAACAGGATTAACTAGTTGGAATTGGCTAAAAAAAAGGCTAATGCCACACACCAAAGACCACTACCACTCTGTTAGGGCCAATCTATGAGAAGGAGACGGGCGCCTTTCTTGAGAGAGTTTGTCTTAGTTTCTCATCTCTGACTGAAGGGTGAAAACATACATGAGAGAATAAACAAGAGAAGCACACCCCAAAGACTCAGATTCTAGGCATAATTCCTGGATGCAAGTACTAGAAAGTTTGATAGATTAATTCCATTTAGTTAAAAGGTAAATAGTTAGCAAATGAAAAACAGACTTCACTAATGCTCTGAGATCTATTGTAACTGGGTGCAAACCCTTCAGAATTTCTTTTAAAAGATAGAAAGATCCTTGCTGGGCTCATTTTGATCACACTGATGACAGATTAGTGGTCAGATTCTTATAACTTAAGTAGCATAACTAAGCTGATGGACATGACCACATATGCATCGTGAAGTTTGCCATTTGAAGCATACTTGAAGGTTAAACTTGCAGCAAATTGATGCCATAGAGAAACAAGAGATACTCAACTAATTGCTGTAAAGATATTTGCCTAGCAAATTCCTAGTGTACAACTAACGTAACCATGGTCTCATATAATGCATAGCACAATTGAAGATATGACTACTTCTTATAATGGTCCCATGCCTCCTTGAGGACCAGATTCATTTACTTAATCTAAAGAACTAGAATCATTCATTTGATCCAGATTTCTCCAGTTGTTGGGTCTGTACGCCATATCTTCCTGAGCCAGCTTCCACTGAAAAATTCTTTCCCTCCAGAAAGATGTTCTCAAATCCTCAGTAAGGATATTTGTGGATCCAGTGTCACCTATCTGGAACTGCAAAAAAATAAAAAAGTAAAATGTTATGCAGTATCCTGTATAAAAAGTAGTCACAAAGGAAAAAATAGGATGCATGTAAAAGAACAGCAACTTGAAGAAGTGAAAATTTGAAACATCTTAGACATGGAAGAGACAAGTACTGACCTCTACAACATGGACTAGATGAAGGGGAAAATAATGGTATCTCCTCCAAATGAAAAAAAAATATGATAATGAAAACTGATGACTATGTAAAAATCTTAAGGTACCTCTTCATATGGCTGCCAAAATCAGAAAACATCAAATAGACCTCTACAATGCATTATCGTGGTTAGTGATGACACTGATCACAGAGCTTGGTCATAGTACTTGAGACATTCCAAGGTTGATTCTCCAAAATTAGCCTTTGGAATTCTAATCTCTCCATGTAAATACAGTGGAGAAGCTTGTTTTGGTGAATTACTTGAAATCTCATTTTCTTGCTCCCTTCTGAAATTTTAAGCATGACATTGAGCTTTTGTGGGCAAAAACTTCACTAAATCTTTTGAACTTTTTATATTTCTGGAAATGCACTACCAACTGCTAGCGATATTCCTGGAAGCACACTACCAACTGTCAGAAGTGCAGTGTAGCTCATCCCCAACTATTAAAGGGGTCCCTGCACAAATCCTTATAGAGTGATCTAAAGCTATCAAAATTGCACATGAAAAACACTGTTAACTAAAACTATATAGCTATATATAATATGACTGTTGAAGATCATTTGAGGAAAGCGGTTGTTTCTCATATACCATGTGTGGCAATTGAGGCATGATTTTTTTTCCAACTTGAAATATGGATTTACAGCATGTGCTGCAAACTACACATCTGCACTTATTGCAGGCAACAAACACACCATCTTCTTGAGAAAATTCTACCCAAACTAGACAAACTTTGCAAACTTGATTATGTACTTCCTTTCTGATATGCAAATGCAGAGCTGCAAGACAAGGCCTTACTTATGTAGATCATAAAGGAAAGCAGAGTAGCAGTTATGAAAAACCAATAGAGGAATAAAAAGCCTCCATGGAATTTAAGTTTGTTATTGAGTTATATTGTTTCTGAAGTGTCAAAATTAAGAATTAAGAACAAGCATGGTCACATCTTCTAACCAAAAATATGCTTAATACCAGGGTTGATTGACTAAAGAAAACTCTAGCCAAAAGAAAATTCAGGAATTAAAATTCTAAAGTCAGCTCCATAATAAAGAGAGGCATGGTATTTTTAGCTAAAAAACCCCTCTATATCCAACCATCGTGCTAGATGCAAATACTACATAATGTTCCGTGTAATAAGAAAATTGCTGAAGGAATGACAAAGAAAGAAAAAGAACTGGGATAGTAATTGTGCCACAAAATCTCTTGACTAATAGCAGCATTCATGTGGGTTTCTTTCCGAGTGAGCAGTAATTCATAACACACAACATATGCCGCATATCAACCAATGCTATGACGAAACAAAACTGTGCGCTTAAGAAATACAATCAAAAGTAGCAAAAGGATCCCATCTTTAACAGAATTTGACAAAAACAATCACTTTAGTTTACTAACCGTGATCAACATTACTCTAGCTGAATGCATTGTTAAAAGTTTCAAATCAAAAGAAACGGAAGCGCCATTTTTTTCCAATTTTCCCCCCTGACAAATGGAAATCTCTCACTGAGGAAAAAACGAAAGATGAACAAAGAACACATTTTCACACAACAAAAACAAAAATAGATGAATAAATAAATGTCCATTCCCGGCTAAACACGAGGGTGGGCTTTCATCACCTGTTCTTCCATGAGATGGATACGGGCACCTTCAAGGTAGCAAGTAGAGGCATTTCTATCTCCGCTTCTTCTTGATGGAGCATAGGGGAGTCGGAAGTGGAGAAAGACTTGGTTCCGGTTGGAGACGTTGGACCCCATAGAGTTACAATGCTGATGATAAATCTGTAAACTAGGGCGAGGGGGCTGCTGTCTAAGAGAAAAGCAGTAAAATTTCTGGGAAATTTGGATGCTGAGCTGGAGTCTACATCAGCCAGAGATTATAAGGGTCCCGGGTTGCCCAGAAAAGTTAGCTTTAGGAAATTATAGTGTCTTTCCTTTCCCCTTTTCATAGAAGATCTCTGAGTTAGGGTTCGTAGAAGATCTCCAGGCCTTGGCTACGATCTTCCCTCTTGATTGTAATCTTTTGGTGATAAGTATATGAAATCATCTTTTGGTGGTGCCTGATCTTTGTGTGATTGCTGATCTTGATTAGTATCAGAGAGCTATCCGATCACCAGAGTCCATAAATATTGGCATAGCTAGAGACCGCCATGGAAACAAGGAGGCAAGAGCTATGTAAGGTATAGAAGAGAACCTGCGGAGTCTCCCAAGGAGCAAACTGTTACGGCCTCAACCGATCACCTCCGGCCGTACAGCACCTGACATACACCATAGCTACAGGTCAGCCTTTGCAATAACAGTTAGTGAATTCCTGTTTGCATTACAAAGAACAACGAAACAATAAATCCGGAAAACCCCTCAGTACGAGAAGCACGACACAGGAAACCCATTTTGAGAGAGAAAAACATAAAACTCTCTTAGATTGAGAAATGTTTACAACCATGACCAAAACCAACACCAAGTGGCATTGTCTCCTTCCAAAGACTCATTAGACCCTATTACAAGAGCTACCCCAAATCCAAAGTTGATTGAGCCCCATGCCCAATACAGGTCTGGCGTGAATTCCCTGACTTCACTTAGCTTGCAGTGTCCTCTGACTCGACTGTAGCTTTAACCAGTCACCCTTGGTCACAGCGCGCAGCGGTATTGGCCACGTGCGGTAATACCACGTGCCATCCTCGCCCCTATCTCGGTAACGCTCCGGACCACGTGCCCACTTGCATACGCCTGCTTAAAACCTTGTCAGATCCGGAATCAGCTCTCGGTCACCCAGCCTGATCAAGTGTCCCGCCCCGCCTAGACTTGCTAGAGATCCAACACTTTACATGATGATGTCCTGCGACACTTGACTCTTGGTATAGGCGAGCCTTCTCCACGCGCTCATCAGTCACGCGCATGCCCATGGTCCAGCGCGCGCGCCTCACGATCTCAGCCTATGATCATATTTCACCCGCCCTTGGTCCCGACACAACACAAGCGTCGCGCTACTCACGCACGCTACCAAATCCACGCAGTTGTGCGCCCTCGTGGCTTGGTCTATGTGATACTATATGCCCGCTGACCAAGTGTAAGGTCATCAACCCTTACACAAACCGAGAAGTAGGTGGAGAAGCACGATAAGGCTATTCAGAGCAAAAACATGAGTGAGGTACAAACCTCACTCGTGATTTGGCCATGCTTTTTACTCGAAAAAAAAAACCTTACTCAGAAACAATATATTGTGAACGAGTATTAAAATAAATTAATTGTTAAAATAAATCTTTATGACCAAATCTCAAAAAAATTTGAATATAATTAATTAACTAATTATATATTTAAATATATTTTTAAATAAATACATTGTGAACCATAATAATTATATTTTTAAGAAAATACCACTTATTAATGTCCAAAGTTAATGTTTATATCATAATTAGCAATTAATTAGTCAATCTAAATAACTAATGATATTTTTAAATATACTTATAAATAAATAAATTAATAACCATAATAATTAATTTTTTAAAATTTTTATATTTTGATATAAAAAATAAAAAATTCAATAGCTGAAGAACGGAAAAACAATACTATCATTAATAGAGAAGCTTTTTGATTAGAGGCAATACTGTTAACTTCCATTCCACTCATGCTAACCAAACACCCCCTCAGTGGGGAATGGCTACAGGAATGATAGTTCAAATTAATGTGTTTCGGAGAGTATGAAAACCAAGATCGCCTCTTTACACATGGTGGATGAAGCCCTATAATGACACGAAAGTTTTATTAATGGGATGGTGAGTATAGAACTCTGACATGAGAGGAATATATCGCAACCCTGAACATACATTTTGGAAGTGAACTGCATTATGACCTTGGCAAGACTTAAGATCCTGCAGCAAACCATTTTATCCAAACATATTTAGATAAGTTTGAGGAATTTCTGAATAGGCTGTCATTACCACCAAAACATACTATGAGTTTGTTTTCGGGAGATTTGAAGGAGGAACTACAATATATGGTAAGGGGGTAAAAAGGTAAAATGTTTGGTGGATCACCCAACTTTGGTCAATTATCAAATTGGTATCCAAACTTCAATTTGAATAAAAAAGGTTATCCATCTTTAATTTAGTTTCACCAAGAGGTTACTCGAGGAATTCCAACACCTACCTGATGATGTGGAGGCCGAAATTTCTCTGTCAGCGTTTACATGGCATACTCCATCCATGCTTCCCATTCCACGTCATTCATTTAGGCCACGTCATTCATCTCGCCCTCCTTTGTGACCACTATGCTGTGGCGATGGTGTGGTGGAGTTGGAGACGATGAGCGGCGTAAGGGTGGTTATGGCTTTGAGAACAATAACTCATGGTTGCTCGCTGATGTTCGAGCCAACTCATTGAACTCATTGTTCGGGTTCAGCTTTGAAGGGCAGACGGAGGTAGTGGCCATGCTGCTTTTGGTGAGCCCGGAGGGTGGTGGAGTTAAGGACCAGGGCGCGAGGGTGAAGTCAGTGGAGCGGAGCATATCACCGGTTGTTGGGTCACTCACACAGTTCTGTTTCTCCAAGATCCACGTTACCACTCAAGATTTCTCCAAAGGTATCATAATCTTCTCCATCTCTCACTCTCTTTCCTTGACTTCAAGCTCTTTACAAGTTTGGATTTATTGCTAATGTTGGTGGGAGTGATAACAAGGAGGGAGTTGGGGAGAGTGGCGCTGAGCAGGGTGTATAGAGAGAGGATTGGCACGAGGGCAGTAGCGATCAAGCGAGTGGAAGCAAAGGGGAAAGAGATCAGTAAGGCCTTTTGCCGAGAGCTGATGATTGCTAGCGCATTGTACCATCCAAATATAGTTCCTCTATAGTACTAAGGGCTTTGGTTTGGCTTTGTTTTCCTATTTTGTTTGTGCATAGTAGTTTGTTTTGAGTATTTTGTAGAGTTCGTGATTGTAGAATGGTCATTTCTACCTGTTTTTGCAGAATTTATGGTCACAAGTCCTCCTGAGCTTGTACACGATTGTGTTTAAGGCTGTGTGGCATTTTTAGGGACGTGTGGGTACCCTTATGGTTTTCTAGGGGCCTCACGGGCATTCACACACCCTTGTGGGTGCCCTTGTGCCTTTCTGATTTTTTAGAACATTGTAGCGGTGAACTATAGGAGAATTACTATAGTGGTGGACTGTAGTAGGATTACTATAGTAGTGTAGTATAGCAATCACGAGAAACGAATAAGGCCGTGTGAAAAATGTCACATGGCCGTATGAACATGTCACAGGGTCGTATGGATGTTTCACACACCGTGTAAAGCATTTTGTAGGGTTTTGAACAAGGTATGATGGTCTTTTACCCATTTTTCTTCCCTTTTATCCCTTCTTCCTCATTTGTTCTTCATTTTCCCTTGAATGAGAGCTTTTACCAATCTTCTCCGCCTTCCTTTGCTTGTAGATTGAAGGGTTATCCTTCACTTCTTCTTCTTGATATCATCAAGGTATGAATTATTCATCTTCTCTTTACTTCATGTTTTCCATCTTAGTTGAGTAAACCGAGGGCTTATGATGGATGATGATTTTTTTTAACTTTCAAGCTTGCAATATCTTCTTGTTTGTTGTGCAGAATGTTGTAAAGTATGATTCTCTTTTTATCTTGTTGAAATCTTGAGTAACCTTCATCCTTGAAATTGTCTGCGCGCACGCGCACAAGGGGAGGGGTACCATAGCACCAGTAAATCTCTTTCATTTTCTTATTTCCTTGGTTTGGATTGAAGTCGAGAACCCTTAGAAACTCTTTGGAACCCGTTTTGGGCCAACCTTAGGACTCATTAGGGTTACATTGCATTCTCAGACTCACGGTTTTATTTGTGATTTATTTTGCTTATCTTCTTGCTTGTTTTTGGGTGTGTGTGTGTGTTAGTGTTTTGGTAGGTGGAGAGAGCTCTACTAGAAGCAAAGAGCCGGCGAAGGAGTAACGCACTTGAGGTTTTATTGCCAAGTTGTGAGTGGGTTATATAATTGCATAATTCTAATAGATTTTTATCAAAATAATTTAGGCCTTGTTTGGATATGCCAAAATTATGGCATAATTCTTACAATATGCCATAATTTAATATTTTATGAGAATTATGCCACATTGGCTATTTTGGTACTTAATTTAGACCATAAAATTACTACATAATATGGGTGTTATGGTATAAAAGAATATTTCACTCAAAGTGGAATATTTTGTCATTGTAAAGTGTGAGACTTTTCTCATTGTAAAGTGTGTATAATATTTATGTAATAATTTTTTATTTTGTTATCCAAACACCCATTATATAAGAATAAAATATATAACAATTTCTGTAATAATCACTTGCACTTCTAACATAATTTTTATTATGCCATACCTCTTAATTTTGTTAGCAAAGAGGGCCTTATAGTTAATTTAAAAGAAATGTTGCATGCCCGATATGTAACATCGCATACGCATGCATTTTAGCTTTTGTCTTGTTTTAATTGCTTCTTAGGTTCTCTGCTTGTGTATAGGTGGCAAAACTTCTTCTAAGGGTAAGGAGATCACCGATCAGTGAGCACGTCTCTAGACAAGACGACTTGTTCTGTGAGTGGTTAATTCGTATTTGCATAGTCTTAATAAGAATATTATAGTGTTTCTCCATATGTTTTATACCATATTTATGATATCAAATCGTATAATATTCTCTCTATCAAGAATGAATTTATTAGAATGGTTTATATATATATATATAGTTAATTTGGAAAGAAGTATGCTTGTATGCATATGTATTTACATTCCAATTATGTATGGTTTGATGAGTATTTATTTATTTAGCCACGGTATATTAGATTTCTTGAGTTGGAAATTGAATATATTTATACTTATGTACTTGACTTTGATGGTGACTACAGGACTTTAGTTCAACATTGGAGTTGGGGTCCCACTGTCCGATCTAATGGGAGGTGGCGTGGTTAACCTTGTGTTTACCCCTGGTTAAGAGGTGCGTAGAGCTATTGTTATGGTTCAGGAAAGGTGATACCTTCATTTATGCGAAAGACCTGGGGTCACCATATGGGGATCTCGATGGCCAACACCAAAGAGGCAATATTCTGGATTTTAAAATACATTGGTGGTATTGTATCTAGTTTGAGAATTATTTGAGGCCAGCCAATGTTTTTGAATTGTGTCTAAATATGTGAAAGATTTTATTTGCTCGTATTATTGAGAAATCATGTTTTTAACTGTTAAGCTGTTGAATTCCTGAAAATTCTTTTATATATTATTTTTTTGTACGATGATTACTATTTGAAATGCTTTATTACTCTGTTATGTCTATGCTGTAACCACTCACTGGGTAACACCTGTTACTCACCCCGCTCTCTTCCTCTCAGATTGTGACATTGGACCTAATTGTGTTGGACAGTTATTAAGTGACATTTGTTATTTATGGTATCTAAGTTAGTTTACCTATTGGCATGTAATATGTATGGATCCACTAGACTTAATTTCTATGTCTTGTTATTGTATTTATAACTTTGGTTGTATTTTGAAACTTTGACTTGTATTTATGTTGATGTTTCATGTATTTAAGATCCCCACTGTCAGGAACCCTATTATAGTTTTATTGTCGAGTTTGTCTCCTTCCTTCTAGTAAGTTTGTGATAGCAAGTTTGTGTTATACCTTCCAACAACTCGGATGTGGGGCATTGTGGGACCCTCTTCGTGTTAGCATGGCGATTGCCATGTGTCCGGCTAGGGTTGGGGCGTAACAATATTACTTTTTACTCTTTGACCATGGAGACTTCTAAAATAGCTAACCCTTTTGCTCCAGTAGATCAACCCTAATCCCATAAGGTGATATAAAGGGCTATCACCCTATGATTATATAAGGTTCCATGAGTCCTGTTATTAAGCTTTACCCTAATTCAGAAAGATCGATACCATACACCCTATCTCTAGACGTGCACTCAATCTCTAATTCCTATGTGTGACCTAACATAGTTGATTTCTCAATTTTCACCATGCCAATATGATATGCAATTAATACTCTCGCATAATAAAGATTACAAGCATGATAAAAAAAATAAAAAATCACAAGAAAATATTCTCAAAGCCAATATGCATTAAAAACTAGAAAATTGAATAGAAGTCATCAAAAAATTCATAGTCTGAGGCATTAAAGGATGGTTCAGTCTCTCATAGTTGAAATCAAACAAATAGAATACAAATCAAAAGATACAAGGGAAAACATAATCGACTCCTTTCTACTCCTTTGATTGGATAGGATGGAATTGAGCTTGAAGACAACCAATCCCGTGATTCCGGAGCTCCAAAGGCGATGGAATCAATGACAATCCCCTCCTGAAGAGTCTCCTTAAGCTTTCCCTCTCAACTCTAAGAGTCCCTTGGTCTTGCCGTCAAAAGATTCCTTCCAAACCTTAGCTTCCAATTTTTATACTGCAGTTATCGGGGTAGGGCACAAGTGTTCATATTAAAGAGCACACCCGTGTTCTTTTCTGTGGCCTTCTAATTTAGAATCTAAAAAATTGCTAATTGCCAGAGGATTGCATGGTGAGCCACACCGTTGCTTTCTTAGGGGCTGTTTGGTTCGGAAGTGTATTGCCGAAGTGGTGGAAGTCTGGAAATGCTTACTTCTGTGGAAGTGAGCAGTTCAGTGGAAGTGTCCACTTCCGTGTGTTTGGTTGAAGCTGAAAACTGGACTTCCGGGACCACTTCCGATGTTTGGATGGTTGAAGTAGATATATGGAAAATCCCACTTCAGTCACTTTTTGGTGTTTGGTATCACCGAAGTGGGGATATAACCACCACTTCGGTGAAGGGTAAGGTTACCCCCATAAATGGGTTTTGTTGTTTTATATGTTAATTTATGATATTTACTTAAGTGCTTTAACTAATTTATTTCCATGGTAATAAATAAATTATTATTTAAATAAAAATATTGTACATAGAATAATAATTTTATTTTCATACTAATAAATTGTGAGATTAACTTACATAATTTATTGTTCGTAGGAGAATATTGCACATCCAATATTAATTTATTATCATGCTTTTAAATGATGATATTCACTTAAGTGCTTTATTTAATTTGGTACGAACCTAATAAATTATGAGTAATGCGTAAGTGAATTAATTAATTTATTGCCATTGTAATATACAATTTAATACTTATAGGAAAATATTTCACATGGAATATTAATTTATTACCATACTAATAAATTATGCGATCTATCTAAGTGATTTAATTAATTTTTACCATTTTAATAAATAATATTTTATTTAAAGAAAAACACTTGCACACCCAAAATTAATTTATTTTGTTGATAATAAATTATGATATTCACTTAATTGTTTTAAAATAAAGTAAGATAGAATACTAAAATTCATGTTTAACTTAGAAACAAAAATCCAAAAAAGATTAGATAACCCTCTTTCCAATCATATAAACTAAGACATTTAAGTTTATGTAGTAATTTATATATGTATCAATTTTGTTCCTTTACAAAGCATCACCCTTTCAATAGTTTCCCCTTGTGCATCATGGCATTCATTTTTTTAAACACAGACTTCAGGCCACAAACATAGGACAATGCTTTCTGCATTTTCCTTACAAATATTTCCTTCCAACTTTGGCCTGCTTTTGACAATGAACTATATGAGAATGTCTGAAACTATGGACTGCACAACAATAAAAATATTACTCATGTCACAACCACATTGTCCTCCAAAAGGATATCTGCATTGGATAAATACCAAGGATCTGATTATGAAACTCTCAATTAACTCAACAACAAATCAACAATACATTTGAGATAAATCATTGTTAGTTCAAAGAAACCAGTCTATGTTTCTGATCATCTTCTTATATTCCCCCATCACACATCAAGCTCTGGACCACCTTCAATTTGAAGCTCAGAAGTCAATTCAGTTGATTTACTGGAATCAAAATAGACTCTTGTTCGCACTTCCAGCCAAGAGTAGATTAAGAAATGGATCATCAACCTTCATAGCATTCTCTGGCTGCATCTCTAATTTCATTTTCTTGTTTGATCCGCAGTTATCAGCTGCAGAGGGTGCTGATTTCCTAACATAAATAAATGCTACTTTTCGAGATTCATTTTGTGATTGCAGGGGTTTCAAACCTATGAATGAGCCAATAGTTCCACTTGCATTTGTTGTGGCAGCCAAATCAATGCCAGGAAGTTCTTGGGGTTCATGGTATGCATCATTTGAACAATCATCGATGCGGCGGCTTGATTTGGTGAAGGCAAATCTATAGCATCGGGGTTCTGCGTAGTCTCCGAATTGGGGTCATGCTCAAATGCCTTGAACCGCACTTGAGTGAAGGAATATAACATGAGCAAGCATTACTAGCAATTGCATCGAATGAGAAAAATTAACCAATGGAAACATAACTAAATGATGCTACAAAGACAAGCAGTTCAATAAACATAACTAAAATTAGATTCGAGATTGAACAAAATTTGTATATAGTATCTTCCAATACCATTCAATATAAAGTCCGATAAGAGATTTTACATACGTGTGCTTCATCAAGAATCAAAATAAATCCTTTGATGTCTATATTCATCGCTCTTCGAACAATGGGACTCATGACATAACTATATGGACAAAACACTAGTTGAGCTTCTTCTGCCAAAGTCTCAGGCTGCAATAATTTGGTGAGCATGACCTTTTTGAGGAAATACTCAAAAAAAGAAAGTTTTTGAGCAAAAATGGGTCCACAAGGGAAGGATACTAACATATTGATGAAATATACCTATGCAGAATTGTGAAGTCGTTTTAAAGAAACTGAGGAATTTAAAAGTGAACAAAGGGAAAGTATATTTGTCTTAAGGGGAATCCCACAAAATGGATGATCCATTTTCTTTTGGCATAAGGGATTCAGAAAATAAGTCATGCCAATCAGGGAAGGTCAAAAATCCATTAGTTTCTAACATATAACATCACTCATACACTATACACTATACTCAAAAATCCATTTCCAGCTACCAATATGACTACGAATTTGCAACTTTAAGATATATTACAGAAGTAGATGATCTTAATCAATTCCATTAGTTATCAGATTGAGAACCAAAAAGCAAGATTCAACAGTTCAAAATCTTTTATATGCAGTCTCGTTGTCATTATTACCTAAAAAAGCTCACTTTTAACGGTAAAACAAAATTATTTGAGTACTTAGTCCCTATCATGAGAAAACACACAAGTCTGTCATTTCTCTTCAAGGATCTAGTTGGTTCAGCAGTGCATATACAAAATGATGCTACAAAGACAGCAGTTCACTAAACATAACTAAAATTAGCTTACAAAAAGTGTAATGCAATTACTGAAATTCTATTAATGTGAAATTCCAGTTACACATCTAATAGAAAGATTGATAATAATTCCTCTGACTAAGCCATACATGTCATACAACTCATTCAAGAATACCTGCAGAAACAAAACTCATCAAAAACCATAATTACTTTCTCTTTCAAGAATACAACTCATCAAAAACAAAACTGCAGTGAATACTACTAAAATTGCCGCGCGAATAGAAATTCAAAACGCTCATGTTCAGAACGCTCAATTCAAGCACAATCCTCTGTAACCCAGACAACCATTTTGGGGTATAAATGGACAGTAACTTCAACTTCAACACAAATGAAATCTAGAAACAGATAGAGATCAAAGACGGAACCAACTTGATTTTGAAATCAGCCATAGGGAAACTCACCTTGAGGTCTTTGCCGTTAGATCTCCAAAATAACTGATAACACAAAAATTAGTAACCAATCAGATCTTCAAATAACTTACCTGCAGCCCTTGGAATCGCATTGAACCAGATCGTCGTAATGGATGGCTCAGTTGGACGATAAATATCATCGGCTTACGTTTCTCGAGTGACAAGTGGGATGCGGTATTGGTAAGATATACCAAAACGCCTCGCCGCAGCTTGCACGAAATGGACACATAGCAACAGAAAACAAAAACCAAAAGTAGCCCACTCGAAAAGGATGCAGAATTACATGCGACGGAAATCCCGACATTAACAAAGGGGAAACACAAATAACTAGTGCAAAAAAAAAAAACAGTCACAGAGACAGACAAACAAAGCATGCCGGGTATAACTCCACCAAAAACCAATGCACTATAACACGAACAATGCGTACAATGTAAGTAAAAACTAAAATCAACCGAAAACCATCTAAAAAAGAACGATGACATTGACACGAAAATGCACGCAAGGCTGCAATAGAGAACCATTTCCGGATTCTCGTATCGCCCCGCCGTTGCGTATGAAAACGAAGCCTCATGTAAATTAGGAACACATCTCATCATCATCGCCATCACACCTGCGTAACAAGAAACATGCAAAAATGCATGTCAGTGATGAAAATGTTTAGCAATACGAATGCAGTGCACATCAAACGTAAAGTAAAATGCAAGCATCTAGTGTCCAACAAGTACGAGAAACCACAACAAGTTCAACACCATAAGTAAATGACTCTACGCTAACACGAGCGCGATAAAGCGAGCAATAAATAAACTATGCGTAAAGTAACCAACTTCACGCAAGTGCACGGCTGATCTCCCATTCAATGAACACCAGCCATGAATTTATGAATCCATGCCTTTCGGTGATCAGGTTTCCTAGCCATGAATCGCCTAGCTTCGTTCTCATGCTGTTCCAGGTAGTCAAACACATCTAGTAGCACTTCTTCATCGTAACCATCAACCTCCATGACTTTCGTGTGCAATATTTCAGTCCAAAGGTGTGGGGTTTTGTATCGCGGCCGCCATCTTATCAACGGCATTCACGAGTTCCATCACCATCGCCGCATTCCTGTTACCCTTGCTTGCACGTTGGACGGGGTGTGTCGATGAAGTTGCCACGCTACGTACCACCGGTGGGATGGAGTCAGCGTCTCCTTCTTCCTCACTTTGTGTTTCCATTGGCACAAACTCAGGGTTCATGTCCTCAGTCGGTTCATTGTCCGACCTGTTACCGAAATCCGAGAAGATTGAAGCTGCGTATGATCCCGTCGCGTTGTCCTCGCCACAAATGATCCATAATCCGTCGTAATGCTCAATCGGCCTATTGATGAACGGTCTCGCAGCTGGGTGTGCCTTGTGTAAAAAAAAAAATTTGTTACTCACATCCATTTCGAAAACCAAAACCATTTAAAAATAAAGCGCCATGGCCCATTTCTCACCTCAGTATATGTAAGAGCAACTGCTGGATCCAAAGTGATCATCTTACTTTCTTCATCCCATCCAGCACCGCTCAAGTCACGAAGTTTTTTTATTTCGGCAAAGCGGGCTTTAAGTGTGCGGTAATGATTTTCGACATTGTCGGTCGTGAAATCTGTACCGAACTGCGTGTTCACTGCAATTGCGGCGAAGGAGAAAGCAACCCTCTTGAACGACTTGTCACACTTCAACCCTTTCTTCGTCTGCTCGACTAATAGCGGGATCAAGAATGAGTCGTAATCATTCTTCCATCGTTTGTTAGGTGTTCCACGTTTATTCGCGGGCCTCTTCAAGTGGCTGCCCGTTGCTTGTGGAGAGACGCAGACACGCTCTTGGCCTGACATATCTAAACTCAAAAGTAGAATTACGTGAATTACTTTCAACACAAAAATTTGACAACAATTAACTCCACATGCTATTATGCCACATGTGCAACACATTGCATCACATTAGACGCAGTGCTTTGTAAACGTAAGAACTATCCAAATAAATTCACATTGCAGACATGAAATACCGTAAGCACACAATGTCATTCCAACAACGCAAAGCACATGAAAAAGTAAGCATAGACTAAATACGATGACGGCTATTGTGCGTTATAACTAGCCCACATGTCATTCGCTATCTTATCCCTAAGTTCCACCCATTGGCGGTTATCCCGTTTCTGCTCCCGTCGTGACCGAAGCTGCGAAAACGTGAGTGGTTCTTCACCCTGTGTGTTTGCATCGTTAAGAAACTGATCGTTCGGGTCAGCCCCTGCGATGTAATTATGTAATACACAACAAACGAGTACTAGTTTGACTTGAGTCTTAAATGGGAAGAAGGGGTGCGAAGTAAGAATTTTAAACCAATTCTTCAAGATTGCAAATGCTCGCTCCACCCGAGACCGCAGCATAGAGTGCCTAAGATTGAACAGCTCCTTGGGGTTTGTAGGCGACCTGCCGCTATGTTCTTTTAGATGATACCTAACATCTCGATATGGCGCTATGAACCCTGGCATTGTTGTGTAGCCGGCGTCCACCAAGTAGTACTTCCCTACACGGTGAAAAGGTCATCACACTTTACTCAATTTATGTATTCAATTATGTAACGTAGGAGGCCCACCTTCTATTATCTTAAGCCCCTCGGGGGGTGGTCTTGATATCGCATCCCTGAGGACGGTGAAATCATTTGCCGAGCCTTCCCAACCCGCCATCACATAAGTGAATTTCAGGTCGGGATTAACCACGGCGAGCACATTTTGTGTAGGTCCTTTGCGACCTCGGAAGCGGGGCATATCTTGCGGGGACACAGAGACAGCAATATGTGTACCATCCAGCAAGCCTACGCAGTCCTACGTAATGAATTTGTATGGTACATGTCACGCGATGTTGTAATTTGATGTAATGTAGGCATTTTATATATATAAGAACGAGTACATACTTTGAAGAAGGGGTACCAGTTTGGGTTGTGCTCGATGTCTGGATGACATGTGCTTGTTGGGGGATGAACAAATTCATCACGAATGGCACACATCGCTCGTAGGACCATATTGAAACATCGACTAATGGTCTCACCCGACCGGAGGAATTCAACCCGCATTGTCCTGTTCTTGGTGTTATGTTCGACGATATGTAGGAACATTGCAAGCTGTTCCTCTACGGCGATATGTCTGGTGTCTACAAGTAAGTGCTTATCACGCATAAGAGCCGCTAGGTTCATAAATGGGCCGACATCCATCCTAAGGTAACTGACACAATAATCCCGCCCACTTCGGAGAATGCGTTCCATATGTTTTTTCCTTGTTAGATCGCGAAACACCGAGGGTTCCTTATACCTAGGAGGCCTATCTACAAGGATTTCCTCGATCACGAAAGCGACAATCACGACCACGGTCGTAAATGCTGCGGCCAGTGTGCGCGCACGCTCTTCAATTGCCCAGATTGTCCATCTACACGGGATTTTTGTGAACCAGATTCGAAATGACACGTGTGAGTAATATGGGTTAAGATGTTTGAGTGCTAAAGTTAAATGGAGGGCACGTAATTATGAATAGAATATGATTCGATCGATATTACATGAAGGACATGTAATCTTCCATAGTTAATTGATATCAAATCAAGCGTATAAAGATGGTCGGTCCGATAAATTAAATAAGAGGAACATATGTTTTAATCGATATTACATGAGGGATGTGTAATATTGCAAAGTTGATAGAATTAAAATCAAGCATAGGAAGGTCTGCGAAGCGATAAATTAAAGATCATGACAATATGATTTAATGGATAAATTAAAGATGAAGACCTTTGTGAATATATAATTTACTCACAAATGCATGAAGAACAAATAAGCACACACGGGACAATATAAGTTAACCACAATTCCATGAAGAAGTAATAAGTATAAAAACATGAGTGATCTATCATAAACCATAGATACCGCTCTAATTAAACCATTCTTTACGTTTTTAAAAAGAATGCTAAAGCACAACTCATCAAACTTTATTTCTATTGTTGATACAGGGAACCTACTATACTCCCAACATGTGTAAATTAAAATTTTATCACAAAGATTATTATATTAAAAATTAAAAGAACAAAAAAAAAAAAAATGATTAGTTTATGTGAAGAAGATATATGCAAGAATAACAACTTTGTCCTCAAAGTCAAGGAAGAGAACTTCAACAAAGCATGAGTCTTTCATATACTCTGTACTCTTTTTGACTTAAATATTCTAAGTAAAAATAATACTAAAAATAACAACCATTGGCATCTACTTTACATAGATAAATACATAAGATTAGAACTAATCTATCGTCATCCAATTAATAAGGAATCCAATTCCTAGCCAAGGGAGAAGGAGCTCACATTAATTAGTTTGAACAAATCATTCCATGGACTTTGGAAAATTTTTCAAGATGCCATGGAGTTGTGATTCTAGTCTTAGTCCCTTGCTTCTTCAACCACTAATATAATCACACCAGTAATGTTTCCAATCATAATATGATTTCAAGTAGCAGTAAACAGGGATTTCACAAATTATTTAGAATTGAAAATCTCAACAATCATCTCAAAATAATGGCATTTTGCATTCAAACTAAGAGATCTATAGTGTTTTACTCTCCTTTGCCTTATGTTTTACAACATTAAGGTTACATGTGTTTCATGATTATTTCTTCAGTTTGTGAATATATAGGTAAGACTTTTTAAGGAAGTTCTACTGCAGAAAAAGAAAGCCAAAAAAAGATTTAAAACAAAAAAAATGTTGAATGAACATTTTAAGTGCACCAATTAAGCACAGAACAAATATATATATATTCCTGTTGGTCACTAATTAGTACAGTCTTAAATATATTCCATTAAATGCATACTTCAGAGGCTTTGATAAGTTTGATTGGCAAACTTCAGAGGCTTTGATAAGATGAAACAATTAATATATAGTCATGGATGTATGTAGCTGAGAAAGTTGGCAGCCCAAAGACCAGCCCAACAACTTTGGAAAGTTGAAAGAATGGATTGCAATATGATTATGAGATGGCAAAGTTGGCAGATTTGAATCACAAGTTGCAAATGGTTCATAAGATTTTAGAATCTTTTACTTCATCTCTTTATCAGCTTTTCAAGATTTGGGTCAATGTCATTGGCGAATAAGAAATCACGAAAGAAATTTGGTAAATCATTAAATCTTACCGAAAATGGAACGAAATAGCACACAACTCAGGAGATCAGGTGGAATGGAATAGATCAGCCAAAACAAAGTAGGTCCTGCACTTCGCCAAACAAAAATGAAGAAATAAGTTCGAAATTCATGAAATGAAGCATATAGAACTATAAATCAAGAGTACTATACATTGGATTGAAAAATAAATCACTTCAGGATTTTCAGAAATCATGTAAAATTACCGAAAATGATCCAAAGTACCACACAACCAGGAGATCTGGTGGAGGGGAGTAGATCGACAAAAACCAAGTAGGTCCTGCATTTCGGCAAACAAAAAATGAAAAATAAGTTCAAAAGTCTGAGGAAATTGAAGCATGTGAAACTATAAATCAAGCATAGAAAAGTTTGGATTGGAGAAGAAATCACCAAAGCATTTTGAGGGATCATGTATAATTACCCAAAATGGAACAAAGTAGCACACAACCAGGAGAGCCGGTGGAGGGGAATAGATCGGCCAGAACAAAGTAGGTCACGCATTTCGTCAAACAGAAAATGAAAAAATGAGTTCAAAAATCATGAAATGAAGCATATAAAACATCATTCGATAGGAAAGACAACTTTGGATTGTAGAATAAATCACCAAAGGACTTTGAGAAATCATGTCATAATACCAAAAATGGAAGGAAATAGCACACAACCAGGAGATCCGGTGGAGGGGAACAGAAAGAATTTTGGGAAGTCATGAAATCTTACCGAAAATGGAACGAAATAGCACACAACCAAGTAGATCCGGCGGAGGGTAAAGGATCGGCCAAAACGAAGTAGTTCCTGTGAATCACCGAACGGGAAATGAACAAGTAAGTTGAAAAATGATGAGATCTTTGAGGAAAAGGGACGACGAATAAGGAAACCTACCAGATCCGGCCGGGGTGGAGCAGATCGACCAAAAAACACGGGAACGGTGACGGAGAAAACCAACACAAACCGACGAGAGGTGAGTGTGGAGGAGTTCGCGACGAGAAACAACTGCGACGGAGGGGCTCGGGAGAAGAGGGGCTCGGGAGAAGAGCTGATCTTCTTTAAGCGGTCGCGGATCGCCAACGGAGGGCTCGGGAGAAGAGGGGTGAGCGTGGAGGAGTTCGCGACGAGAAACAACTGCGACGGAGGGGCTCGGGGGAAGAGGGGCTCGGGAGAAGAGCTTAGCTTCTTTCAGCGGTCGCGGATCGCCAACGGAGGGGCTCGGGAGAGAGGGGTGAGCGTGGAGGAGTTCACGACGAGAAACAACTGCGACGGAGGGGCTCGGGAGAAGAGGGGCTCGGGAGAAGAGCTGAGCTTCTTCCACGGACGCGGATCGCCAACGGAGGGGCTCGGGAGAAGAGGGGCGACGACGGCGAAGGAAGGCAGCCCTCTCTTGAATCGGGCTTTTTCAAGGATGGTAACCAGACGCGTCACGTGAATGATGTGTGCACCGAAGTCAGCTGCTGAACTGATGGATTCGGGGTTTTTGATACCGAATTCAAATGGGGAAGTGGGGTGCGGCCGAAGTGGGCACTTCACCACTTCGGGGTGAAGTTCCGTGAACCAAACGACCGGAAGTGAGGCTGAACTCCCCACTTCCGTCACTTCAGCCTTCACTTCCGTGAAACAAACACACCCTTAGCACAATCGTGCTTTGGAGACTACTACAGCCGTGCTACCCAATGCCTTGCACATCCATGTTGAAGTTATGCGGAATTTTGGACTTGTCCTTTTGTGCTTCTTTTACTCAGATTTGCTTTTATTTTTGCTTGGTTTTTGCCCTCCAGCATGACAATCTACATAATTCACTACAAATACCAGTGAAGCACTAAAATATAACAAATAACCTCAAAATCCTAATTAATTGCATGCATTATAGATAATAATAACATGTCTCTCATGCGCTCATCAACGTCCTTCAGACTAAAAGGAGTGTCATCCATCCAATGGCACAATAGGTCAGAGATGATGTCAGCGATTAGACATAGCTAGTGTCATTTGTCAAATTCTCAAGATTGCTCACATGGGACCTCAAGAGTTGTAGGCTTCTTTTCACTATTTCCATCAAGTCCCCAAGCTTGGTTCTTTTTGTCTTCTAGGACCGTAGAAATCGATAGTATAGAAACATGTGATTAGCTTTAATGATAATCGAAGTTTGTGGAAACAATTTGGAATTGAAAATGTGATCATAGCTTTCCAACCAAATGTTTCATATAATATTCTAGAATAGAGTGTCCAAGGTGCACTGGATTGAAGGATCCAAATTGCTTGGGTAATTTTTTTTGGGTGAGTACTAAACTTTGGCCTTGTTTCATTTTGAGCACCAAATTTCGATTTGTATCAATATGAGCACTCAACTTCGATTTCATTTCAATGGGAGGGTACCATGATTATTCCGAATGTTGTACGCCGGATTGCTGACGAGGCAGTTGACACGCCACGTCAGATGCACGTTTAATGTGCCAGGTGGACAACTTAAACATGTGGCTGAGCTTCTTTTCCACGTTGGATGCCACGTCAAGGGTTTAAACACCCTTTCTTCCCCACCTCTCCCCTCTCCTGACCCATCTAACGTGGCGAGTCAACGGCCTCGCCAGCAATCCTGTGTACACGTCAAAAAAATCTCATCGGAATAGTCATGGTACCCTCCTGTTGAAATGAAATCGAAGTTGAGTGCTCATATTGATACAAATCGAAAGTTGGTGCTCAAAATGAAACAAGGCCAAAGTTTAGTACCCACACAAAAAAAATTACCCCAAATTGCTCCCTAAAAGTTTCACAATTCACCCAATGATATGGGTCCATAATGATTCCATATTGGAGCTGCAAAATGATAATGAAGACTAAAAGAATAGGTGATTAATACTTTGGGACCTGTTAGATCCCCTAATAGCAAGGTTTTCAAGTGTGAGAATCTTGTTATCCCATTCTAACTAGTAGAAAATGCTAACATTTTTGGAATTAGGATATCCTAAATTATTGAAGTCTCTCTGTTGTGCAACCCACCATCATTGGGGAAGCAATTATAGGATTTAACCTAAAAAATTCCATTGCGTGTCAAAGTCCAAGCTTTATGGTTTTCCTTATCCAAGGGTGGCCCAAAAGACCCTTAAATAGATACAAGAATCCACATGATCTTGTGATGGCCGTAGCGATGAGTAGAGCAAAGGAGAAGGTCCCTGACAAAACCCATTGGAGTGCAAGAAGATGGGAAACTATTTTATAGGATATTGTTGGGAATATGCCCTCCATGTCAACAAGGATATTTATATTATACATTTTTATTATTAATAATATGCATTTATTTTCATGTTCAAATGAATTTCTATTAGTATTTTAATAAGTTTTGAACAATATTCTCCATGTGAACTAAGATAAACCTTCTACTCATTAATTAAAATTATAAAGATTTGAAGGCAAAAGCTGTTTTAATTGTTTTATAACTCATATTTCTGTTAAGACTTCATAATGGATAATATTTTTCATGTTTTATGAAGTCGCTATAAATATGACTCCTCTCTGATTCTAATCGATGGATGAAAAATTTTAGTATCCCAATCTCTTCCTTTCTCTCTCTTCCTTTCTAACCCAATCTCTCTCTTTCTTTGGTCGACCTTAGAGCATCTAAGATGATCCAAAAAAACAAATTTAGCACATTAAAAAAAATTAAGAATATTAAAATTAATTTTTTCTAGACCTATATTTAATTATAAGTAACTAAATTAGGGTATTCAACAAATTGATTAGTTGATATGGCAACTCTATTTTAGCTTTTGCATATTTTTGATTGCTTTGTATAATTTTGCGATATTTTCTCCTTATCTCGGGATGCTTTCATTAATTTATTGGTTAAGCCAGCATAACATGGAAGATCCATTCCTAATAACTAAAAAGACACAGGAGCATAAAGTTGCAAGGCAATCCATTATCCTGTTCCAGAAGGACCTGCATTTGGGGAATGTACCAGTCATCAGTTGTTTTGCTGTTATTTTTTTTTTATTAGTTAAATGAAGCGCTTGTAGTATATTTGTTAGTTGTAAATTTCCCTCTTGGGCCTGAATATATAGGAACGAGAGAAATAATTTATTTATGAACCTGCGAGAAGTACAAATAGGGGAAGTTGACAAATTTACAGAGGTGTCATTCCAAACAGAGAGGAGTCGTTCCAAACGAAGCCAAGGAACGTGCTCGAGCATATACAAATGGTAGATGTATGTGAATTTAGGAATTTGAGTCATGTTTGGGAATTTCAAAGGTGCGCTTGGAAAAAAATTAAAAGCCTTTACTTATCATTTATCATGGATGTATTTAGACTAAGGGTCCAGGGTTACACCGAATTTTAGTTCCGCCAACTGAAATCCTAAGTATCTCTATACTCAATTTATCAGATCAGTGGAAGTGGATTTCAGTTCCCAGTATCATTTTGCTTTTTTCCCCTCTTCATATTGTGGGCACGTGTATGCTCATTTCGTGCCTCAAACATACTAAAGAGACTAGTTCAAGCAAGGGATATATTAATTTCAACTTTATTATGGTGAGTATATAGAGACAAATGCATGTTGACATCCATAGAAGAGAAACACTTTGTGTGTGTATATGAACATATACGTAAGAATGATATCTCCATCTCATTCCTGTAACATTTGTCATTAGTGGATTTTCATTGTCATGGGATGTCTACTCAGGGCCTTCAGATGCTGATAGTGATAAAATACGAGTAATGCTCTGGATTACCTGTCTTTTCAACAACTACAAGCTGATAATCAAGTGAATAATAATATAATGGGCACTTTATAACAATTGTATGGAGATGACAGAATATTAATTGCAGTTGCGGCTGCCAATTAGAGGGAAAAAACACTAAAACAAGATGGAGCGTAGCTTTAATTTTCACCTTCCTTGCTTTAGCCAAACTTCAAACTGCCACCAAAGAATAGCACTTATTACAGCATGATCACTCACTCACTCAATGTTGACCTGTGGACCAAACTTTTTTTTTTATTAGAGTAGATAAATTACATTTCATTGAAGTAAACAATAACAGAAACAACAAAAGCATAGTAATAACAGCTAACAAAATTAATGATTAAACAAAAAAGACGAAGAAAAGAAAAGAAATCACCTTCGTTCACCAGGATGGATTACAACAGAATTACCAAACAATTTTTTTTTTAAGAGTGGATAAACCACTATATATTAAAAGAAAGGAACCAGTACAATCAGCCTAAAAAAAAGAAACAAAATAGAGAAAAAGTAAAGGAGAACACACGAGACAAAAAGATCCACTAGAGGTAGAAACAAAAAGTAGTTAGGGGTGAGGGGATGAGGCAAGGTATGAGAGTCGAGGGGAACGATCATGATTAAAGAAGTGGGAGCGCCATATCACACATTGCAGCCCTGCAAGAGATCATCGAGAGAGAGACGGTTGATCTCCAATATTCAGCGAGGGGGTTCCCGCGAAGTTGATGCTGCATTTGATAGTCGGGATCACCTCCTCAAGATTAGCTTTCGTGGAATCGGACGCTGCATTTATCCAAGCAAGGAGTAAGAAATCAATTTTGTGAATAATAACATGGTGTTCAGAGAAAATGCCATTGAAAATACGATTATTTCGTTCGGTCCAGATGGACCAACAAAAAGCACGTGTCAGAAACCTTCCTAGGGTGCAAGAACAACCCAAACTATTCCCCCTCCCCCAAGAGGTCCATATTTCCTTGATAGACAGGGAGGATCGAACATGTGTATTAAAAATTGAATGGAAGTTAGCCCAGATCCGTGAGGAAAAGGAGCATGTAATGAATAGGTGCTCCATCGTTTCAATGGCCAGATGACAGAGAACACATATCGCCATAGCTGACCTATTGCAGCCTCGACGAAAAAGATTTTCCAAAGTAAGGATCTTATTATCAGCAACAAGCCAAAAGAAAGCCTTCACTTTAAGTGGACAAGAGCCCTACCACTCTGAGATGTTGACAGGATCTCTCAAACCCTCATCAATAAGGAAAGTATAAAAGGATTTAACCGTGAAAAGGTTAATTTTGTCCCAATGCCAGCTTCTCCCCTCTTCCCCAATAAACGGGAGGGGTGGTATGTGCCGAAGAAGGTTCTACCAGGTCGGATCAGGATGATTTGACATAATTTGAATGAAATCATGAATCGAAGTGAACGGGTTCTGCCATTAAGCGAAAAGGTCGGGCCACATCTCTTTAAGTGCACGTTCCCCACTCCACTTATCCAGCCAAAACAATGTGTCTTTGCCATTGTTTGGACAGCTTAGAAGCCTAAGGAGGAAAGTCGCACATCACTTAATTACCGTTCCAGAAAAAGGATCGTCTGATCAGTGAAATATGAAATAACACCCCCTTTAGATTCTCCCTGTTGTGATTAAAATGTATGACTTGCATCCAACATGCAGTTTGAGATGTTGCAAACTTCCACCACCACTTTCCTAGGAGGGCATGATTAAAATCGCTAAGGTTAATGGCACCCCAACCCCTTTGCTTTTTGGATTTACATATCCTGGGCCATGAGACAAGTCGAAATTTGGGACGTGAGATATCACAACCTTGCCACAGGAAATCTCTGCGGATATTCTCGATATCACGGCTCACCCATTTTGGTAACAAATATATTAATATCCAGTACGTAGGTATGGATGAAAGTACCGAGTTAACTAGGGTAAGTCGCCTCCCAAGAGACAGGAAAGGAATCTTCCATGTGGCTAATCTACCTTTGATCGAGTGAGTGAGACTCACCAGTCCTGTTTACGCGGGTTCCGAACCAAAATGGGGACACCTAAATAAATGACTAGGAGTTGTTCTGCCGCACAGTTAAGAGTAGTCGTGCTTGATACGGAGGGGAAGGTACCTATTGTCGAGGTAAACAGACGGCTTTTATGGAAGTTTATTGAGAGTCCTGAGATCCCCTCAAACACCAAAAGGATGAGTTTAAAGATCCTGAGATACTCCAACCCTCCTGCTGTGAAGAGGAGCAGGTCGTCAGCGTACTTAAGGTGGCACATTTTTCCTTGGTCGCCAAGGGGCACCCTAGGCAGGATCCCAGAGTTCAAAGCACGATGGCACATTGTGCTCAACACATCTGCTACAAGAACAAACAAGAGGGGGGACAGGGGGTCTCCCTGTCTTAAACCCTGTTGCATCCGAACGTAGCCAGAAGGTGTGCAGTTAATAAGAATACACGCCTGTGAAGTCTCTAGGATGGACGTAATCCAACCCATCCACCGATTGCTGAAGCCTCGTGCAGCTAAAAGATCTTTGAGGAAGTCCTAGTCAACCATGTCAAAGGCTTTGGAAAAATCCACTTCGAAGATAAGTGCCTCTAAGTTTCGTTTCTGTAAACTAAAGATGAGTTCTTCAGCAGCGACAATATTATCAGCGATATTTCTTCCTTTAATGAAGACAGTTTGAGAGTGATCGATCAGATTATTAATGACTTTCCCGAGGTGGTTTGCTAAGATTTTGGATAAAATTTTTACAGATGAGTTGACGAGACTGATAGGTCGGAAATCTCCCACTTCTACTGCATCCGATTTCTTTGGAATGAGGACTAAGTTGATCCAATTGAGGCGTTCTAGATTAGCACGTCCGTGAAAGAAGTCATCACATAGCGTAAAAAGGATAGGGTGGATCGTCTCCCAATGCTTTTGAAAAAAGCAGATTGGGAAACCGTCGGGCCCCGGAGCTTTGTCCCCACCTAGCTCAAAAGTGGCAGATTTGATTTCCTCCAAGGAGAAAAGGGCTTCTAGCTCGCTAGGACTAACCTTCGCCTTATCCCTCATTTGGAAATCCCAGTTAATGTGAAAACGGGTGCTTCTTTTATTACTGAGAAGGTTTTTAAAATGGTTCGAAAAAGCAATTGCAATGTCTTTATCACCTTCCACCAATACCCCGTTATCGAAGATCTTAGGAATAAAGTTACGATTTCGACGACCGTTTGCGATGGCATGGAAGAACTTTGAGTTGGCATCTGCTTCTTTAAGTCATTTGATCCTGGAGTGTTGCCTCCAGTACACTTCTTCCTGTCTAATAGTTGTGGTGAGGTTTTCACGGATCTCTCTTTCTCTGATAGACTCCTCATTGGAAGTTGCTTAAGCTCTTTCAGAATGTCCAAGTCATTTAGTTGAAGAAGTAATTCCTTCTTTCTCTTGAAAATCGATCCAAAGTGAATTTTTGACCACTTTCGTACATGATTTTTAAGATGGGAAAGTTTCTTGGCCAGAACAAAAGCCCCCCATCCAGTAAGCTTTGGGAAGAGCCACTAGTTCCTAATAAGGGACATACAATTTCCTCACCCTCAATACTTGAAAAGAACTAGCACAAGCAATATATTAAGTTTAGAAGGGTGCTATTATTATATGATTTTTTAGAAAAATGGCAGACCAAATTTATTAAGAAAAAATAGTCATAAATTACATTACTATTATTATGTGATTTTGAAATTACTTCTTTTTTAATAAAGCTGTTCTTGTATTTACTATTTAACTGCTGTCATGAAGTCACAATAAATGTAAATAAACTGTTCTCTCACTTAGGATTCTTATGTGCTCCATGGCTAGTCTTCGATTGAGACAGCACCAGATTCAACCCCTTAAACATGATAGAATTCTATACAAATTAATCACAACCAGAACAAGAACAACAGCAACAACCACACTATGTAACGGTAAAGTGTTGGTCTATGACTTATATTTGGAGTTGAAATGATGAAGAGGGTCCACAAGAAAGATCCCTCGCGGTCAACCTCCAACAAGGCATATCCGTTGTCGACCCTCATCAGTGCCTACGTGTTAGCCGCCCATTGGCCAAGGGTCCCACAAGCGTGGACAATTATTATTATCCCACAAAGTCTTACCTGCCGCTCGGCCGACATTAGTCGTAACACACTGCCACGTCTTAGCCCGGAATGGTCTGCAATCCCTTTGAGTATAAATTATCACATGATTTCTCATTCTATATTACAGGAACGGCGACATTCCTTCAGGATCAGCTGGATGTTTTTTTCCTTTTTCTTTTAAAACAAAGTTTGAAAACTTGAGTTCTCCTCCTATTTCTTTTTAATTTTTTTGGGCTGTCCTTTTTTATTGCGATTCATATATGCGCGCATTGGTTCTACATATTATTCACAATCACTCTTGTTTGCAGCATTCATTCTTTTCTTTTCTTTTTAACAAATGCTACAACCCCAAATTAGTCACTCTCTCATACATTTGAAAAACAATTTCAAATTATTTGCCAGGTTTAAAAGCTTTATAAAATTTTTTTAATTTTGCTTTTCTTCTCTTCTAGAAAGAGGTGTGTAGATTAATGAGAATAAATAACCTTAATATGGTTAACAATGTCTTATCATAAGTTTTTTAGATTTAAAAAATTTTAAAGACACTATTAATATTTATGCAAATTTCAATTAATGCGAAATTGAGGGAGCACACCAAAAATACTTAGTTTAAGTAGTTAGCGATATTAACTTGGATCCGTAATGAGAAAGGGAAGGCTTCAAATCTTCTTTAAAGAAATTAAATCATGGGTGATGTTATATTCTCATTCATATACATTCATAAATTGAGAGCTCATTTGAATCAATATTTCACGTGCTTGCATTCTTTGACAGACATGTTGAGATGATAACTCACTCGTGTTAAAAATATTAACAAACAACGAATATTTATTATTTTTATAAAAAATGTAATAAATAGAAGGAATTAGTACTTTCAAATAATATTTTCTATATTATTATTATCTTTTTACTCAATCCCATGACTATCAACAAACATCTTGGACTCTGGGAAAGACAAAGCCTTTAGCTTTAATTAATTTTAATAAATTAAATTAAACTTCAAAGTCAGTCAAATAATTGGCCATAGTCGATGGAGAGAACGCGGACTTGGTGAATATTAAGTCAAAAATGCAATAAGCTTTTGTAACGACAAAATTCTATTAATGAACCACACTTTCTAGACTTCTTCACACTTGTCATTTCCTGTGTGACGAGGGAGACGTCATTGTTGCTTCGCTCTTAAGATTCAACAAACAAATTAATTTACCGTTTGATCATTGTTTAATATTGTTCCTATTTACACAAACTCATTAATTCTTCCACAGTGCTGAATACATATCTCTAATAGATCATAGAATTGAAGAACCTTCCTCAGTCACTGATAGCAAGTTAATCCGTCCATGTGTCCGGTTCGGCTGGCTTACGCATTGCATGGCAAAAGTTGTATGAGTGGGGTTATCAAGGTATTTTGCACTGACTTCCTAGAAAGAGAGTGAGTTCACGCGGGTTCATTTAAACAACCAAGTTCATTTAAACAACCAAGTTGGACAATGACTGTTTACCATTGGCTATTCACCAGGTGCCTCATATGCCGGATCGCTGTCCACCAAAACAATTTAACTCCTCTCTCCTTGCATGTCCATTGGCTTTGTCGCGTTGGAATTGGGATTATGTCCGAATTTACAGTCAAACACTTTTGGTTGTCCATTAGTATCCGCTACTGTTACTGTCGGCTTCGGCTTCTGTGTTGTATCTAGTTATTTTTATTTTACTCTCAAGTCCCCACGTAATCCTTGTTTCCGTGTGGGTCCATGACACGTGTTGCTCCACCGCACGTCATCTGCTCCCTGCTTCAGCACACGTTGCAGCAGCTAATGATGGCCGCTTTCTTTCGGGGGCCCAATTCGCCGGCGGGCGATGCTTCCAGGACCGAGATCAGGCGAAAGATGACTGCATACGTTTTTAGACCCATGCATTAGTGGCCCATCTCCTCAGTGGAGATAAGACCGCATTGTTCATTGTTCTCAGCTGATGCCCGGTACACGTTCCCTTTTCTTGGGTCCCACCACATCGCGACGCATGACCCCAAAAATTTGTCCTGTTGAGTTCCTCCCAAGCATCTGCAGTCCGTCAGGGCGAGGAAAGGATACGTTGCGCAGCGGGTTTGGGCGGACCAGATGCTTCCAGGTCGGATGACAGTCCTAAGAGAGAGGGTGGCTATGGTGAAAATCAAGGTCCCGTGTTTCTTTATTATCGGAGAGCAGTTGTCGCCTTATGTGGGTGAAGGGAAAGAAGGGGGCCACGGATAGGTTCATGGCCGCGGCTGATGAAGACTCGACAAGTTGGATGGACCTCATCTGCACAATCCAAGTGTCACAGTCTCAATCAATCACTTTCGGTCTTGTGACATTTGACACGCACCAAGCGAGTCTTCCTTATTAGAGCAACAGTGAATCAACACATGTTTGCAACACAAGTACAGCACAAAAAAGAAGCGAACTAAACCACGGTATGATACAAACGCTTAGTTTTGAAGAGAGAAAATTATAAACTCTCTTAAATTAAGATAAGTTTACAATCATGGTCGAAGATCCTCACCAAGAATTTGTCCTCTCTCAAAGACATAAAAGACTTATTACAAAAGCTACCCAAAATCTCCAAGGTTTATTATGCCCCTTACCCAATACAGATCTGACGAGAAGTCCCGGACTTTCACCTAGCTTGTAATATCCTTTAACATTACTATAGATTTAGCAAGCCACTCTTGGTCACAGCACGCAAAAGGGTCACGGGAGGTAATACCGCGTGTCATCCTCGCCCCTTGCTCTGCCACGCTCTTTCTTGCCTACCTACTTGCATATGTCTGCGTAATCCCTCGGCAAATCCGGAATCAACATCTGAGTCTTTCGGTATGACCAAGTGTTCCGCTTAGCTTAGACTTGCTAGAAATTCACTCTTTAAAATAATCTAAGTCCACAACACTTGACTCTTAATTAGTATGGATGCGCCTGCCCCACGCGCACGCCTACGGTTTAGCACGCGCGTCTCACAGTCTCACCGTATGATCGTGCGAGATATTTCGCCCGCTCTTAATCACAACACAACACATGTCTCGCGCTCCCCCGTGCGCTATCCAATTTACGCAGCTATACGCTTTTATGTATTAGTCTATGTTAAGTTATTTTCCTAATGACCAAGTGTAATAACACCGACACTTGTACCAAGTCACTTTGTGTTTGTTCCATGTGCCCAGATTCAGCCTTCATTGACCCCGGATAACCATTTGATTTCTACTGCTGTATCACAGAGAGTGTGCATACATTGTTCACTTAACAAAGACTAATTTTAATTGCCTTTTCAATTAATAACCTTACAAATGAATCATGAGATGGTGGGAATCAACAATGTTCTCTTGTGACTGGGTTTGGGGTTGGGATAGGGATAATAATGTTATATAATATGAATAGATATCTTAATTAAAGGGACCAATCTCAACATCTTGTCTTGTCCCTAGCAGTAATTCCGTTAAGAAATAAGCAACTACTGTGATTGGTCCTCATCTAATAATCCTGCCTTCCGTTTCCAAGATGAGCATGTGGCCACCCGTGGGGGGTTAGACAAAATTCCTGTGTTTTTTTTTTCTAATCTCTTATTATTCTTTCTTTATCATCGTAAAATTATTTCAAAGAGATGGATTGAGCGATGGATATTTTAGTAATTTCAACGGCAATGCCCAAGTTTATAAGCAGCGTCTCCGCTTCTCTCTCTGCCTCCTCCCCCACCCCAACTCTCAAGGGATTCGCTATCAATTCAAACCTTAGGAAATTTGTTCCGTTTCCTCTATCCCTTCGTGAAAAAAGGAGCAGCACATGGCTAACGAGATGATCACTGCCGTTCATTTGACAGCTGAGGATTCCGACGGTGATGGGTATCTCTTTCCACACAACGACGTCGACGATGACGATGGTCTTCCGGCAATTAGGATGTCGAGGGTCTCCGCCGAGTCATCTGACGGTGATGGGTATCCTTTTCAGCTCGACGACGAGGATGCCGCTCTCCCGGCGATTCGGATGTCAAGGCTCTCCATCGAGACCTCCGACGGCGAAGTTGCCGACGGCGAGCTCTCGGACAAGGATCTGTCGAAGCAATTGTTACACGACGACGACGATGAACATGACTTGTCGCCACTGGCCTTCGCTGGGTTCGGATCCCTCCCCGGGACGCCAGCGAGGCGGAGGAGGGGCCATCGGGATAAGGAATACCGCAGCGACGGAGAAGCACGAGGGAGGAGAAGGGAGCAGAGGAGGGGGAGGGATTGGTGCATGGAGAGGGAGTGGGAGAGGAGAAGGAAAAGGGAACAGGGCATCGCTGTGGACAAACGGGAGTGCCAGTTGCTCGTCCGGCGCAAGGGACGCCCAGGATGCATTTGCATGGACATTGACGAGGTGAAGGCTTGCCGTGAGCTCGGGATCGAGCTCCAGCCGTGCGATTGGACGGTCGGCTTCTCGGGATCGGCCGTTGATACCAGCAGCGGTGGCAACTCCCCCATGGCCAACTGGACGATCTCAAGCCCTGGTAATCTAATCTAAACATCAAATACTAATCCATTCTAAATTTAATCTAACCTGACCTAATCTAGTAACTAGTTTTTGTTATATTGAAGACCATTCATGTGGGTTCTTTTTAACGCTTTTCCATCACCGCTGGTTCAGTGTCATTTTTACCCTACTGTTGATTAATATAACGGCCGGGTAGAACAAGCAATATATAGTGAATAAATTTATAGCATCAAAATGACGATTAGGGATTAGATAGGGGGCTGTGTGTAACAGTAGACCAACGAGGGGAATGGCTTATTCTGTCGTGGGGCTGGTGACAAAAGAGCTTAATTGGCGGAGTGGTTGACGTACCTGTAATAATCATGGTGACCACTCCGTTTCAATCACCTACTTCCACTGCGACCGGAGTTTCTCCGATGCATGGCCATGGGCCACCTTTATGCATAGTCACCAATCTACGGTTGGTTTAGGAGTGACCGAGTGAGTAGGTCAGCGTCTTAACTCAGTTATGTGGAGTCACTGGAGTGGACAAGTCCATGGCATAGTGCTTTTTCATAACTATTCGTTTGCACTGAAGGAAAAATTATGTTAACACCCCCCCCCCCAACACACACACACACACGGGGCAGATAATATCTGATGAGTCAATTAAGCTCATAATTGAGCAAAAGAGGCATCGTCTAGTTATCTAGTGCCTAATCCAGGCACTTTTTCACTTAAAAGCTGTGAAAGTTTCCATTGTTTCTGTCCCTATTGTTGAAGTGTGGTAGTGTGCATGGGAATCCCAATTCATAAGCATGCACGGGATCATTAGTCATAGATCTAATCTAGCTAAAGTGACAGTAAATTTGCCTAGTGTGCCCAGTTTCTGATACTAGCTAGCTGCTGGGTTTGCCACTGCAGGTGACGATCCAAAAGACGTGAAAGCGAGGCTGAAGATGTGGGCGCATGCTGTGGCCCTCGCATCATCAACCAGCTTCAGCGGCTGAATCATACACCTATAGCCGAACTGTCGCCCTGCACTGTACATAGATTCTGCGAGTTTGGAATTTTTGGTGTGACAGCCTAATTACCGTTTTCCTGGATTTTGTTATGCATGTTATGCAACCTGCCATGGTTGCAGCTTTTTGGCATTTTGGCAGGTGGACTGATGTGAGTTACTACTTTCCTTAATTTTTTTTCAGCATCTTGTAGATACTTGGATCTTTGTTCGGGGCTACCCAGCAGATGGCATTGTGGTTGCCTTTTTTCTTTGTGTGTAATTCTGAGGGCTATTCAGTGAAACACACGTTTTTCTTCTGATTACAAATGAGTTGCACTGTACATGTACCACAAGACTTCATTATAAAATTGCAGAGCAAATCACACAGCACTGACTAAATGTGAGGAAGTGATTGTCCCAATAAAGGCTGTGAAGAAAAGAGGGACCCCAATTTTTGGTTCGCAGAATCACAATTCTCCTTAGTTACCCAAAAAACGAAAAAACTCTTGTGGTTATATTATCAATCAGCTGGTGCAATCCTTTTACGAATATTATGATGAATAATCAATCATAATGTTACTTATCAGCAGTGATTGTGATACTGAGAAATTTTCAGATTACTGTAGAGTACTTTGGTCCCTTGCACTTTCCAGATTATTAGAAAATTTTTTTTTAATGAAAAAATGGACACATTATGATTTATTAAAAGACGAAGACACCAAAACAACAACTAACGGAAAACAATAAACAAACAACAAAAAGCATGAGAAAAAATCAAATCAAAATATATGATAGACACAGTGAAGAAACAAAACATCTACAAATGGTAGAAATGGGATTAACAACTGCAGATAAAAAAAAAAGTTGTCAGTTATGGCACTTGCATTATCCATTCAAACAATATCAATGGTGTCTATGTGAGGCAGGCCAAAAGAGTTGCTTGAGATTCTGGGAAAATTTTAATTTAATTTGTTTTATAAAAAAAGTGGATGAACCACAATGATTAAAAAGAGAAAAAAATTACAAAAATAACAAACAAAAAATAATAAAAATATCAGTAAAAAAAATTTAATATCATACTTATAATTTTTTTCTTTTTTTTTGTTTTCACAAAATAAATAAGCTATTATTTATATTATTCACCGGGGAGAGATTTGAACTCCCGTGCTTTAGCTTTGGACTACACTAATATCGGCCAATTATGTTCTCTTTTTCTGTTTTTCTTCTTCTCACTTGATATAAATAATTCAATTATATTGGTTTTATATTGCCATTGATGTCTATACTGGAGAATGACCCAAATCCAGAGGAGAATGTAAACTACAGCCTAAGGTCTCCTAGATATGAGATTATGACAAGTGCTGTCACACGGGTATGCACAGTCAACTGCCTTCACTTCTGCACGATCAAAGTACCAGTCACCGACAGCCTTTGCAACCGTCTACATAAAAGCAATCAGTAAGCATTTTATATTCATAATTGTGTAAGTGGCACACACTTGCTAATACATGAGGCTATACATGAGAAATTCACGATCTTATAACTGTGACAATATGAATCCTGGTTCATTACAATAACATGTGCTTTTCATTCTGCATCGTTAACTAGTAATTCTTTCTGCAATTATTCTGTGCTAATATGAACAGTGTTTTTTATTGCTGATTTCAACAGCAATTTTTTTTTTTTTGAAAAGATGAATGAACCACATTCATTGAGATTTCAACAGCAAACGAGTCCACTCTAATGTGGTGCTCTATCATTACAAAATTTAGATAACAAAACAGTCATGTGGATGTGAACATACCTCGTTTCCAATTCTCGGAGAATTATTTTCATACCATGTGTCCTGCCTCTCTGTTTGGCAATGAGCGAAACAAGAGTTGATAAATAAGCCATTTTGCTTCGAACTGAAGATGTAGTTTACAGTGTTGAGCATTTGATCTCTGAATCCTGTACAGTGGAAGGTCAACATAAATACAAGGTTAAGCCAATATCTGCAAGGAGGTCAAGTTTTAGAAATAGCAACGATTGTAAGATTGCACCCTTTTCCCTGCATTTTTTATTTTTTTTGGAGAAGAAAAGATTGTACCTTGCAAAAATTGAATTTGTTTTGCATCACAAGTTGTATAGTTCTTTTTACAAGATTCCCAATAACCAGTAGGATCTGCAGACTTGGGGGCCAAACTTTCTTGAATCTGTACACCAGAAGACATCACAATCATCAGTTTGTACAGTCAAAAAGAAAATTGCAAATGGCTAACAGATTTTCAGGTATACCTGCCATACATCATACCCTGTATTTAGAAGGAAAATTGGGGTCTGACTGTTGTTCAAAATGTTTTGTGGAAAGAAGCACTGCAAATGCAGAAGATAGACACATCAGAAATTGGAATTCAAGACCATATCATTTTTCCCCCAATAAAACAATTTTCTGTGGAAAGAGTTACAGTACCAGAGCTCCTTCCATTTGTGAAGTACAGCTCTTTGGCAAATTTGCTACTGCTCCCTTCATTTGAGAAAAATGTACGCAATCAGTCAAGGTATGGTATGAAATCAACAACTCAAACTATAGAAGCAAAATCTGCATTCCTCTTCACTTATTAAACAAAATATCATATCCATCTTAACAGAAGCAGCATTCTTGTGGGACACATAAAACCTGGAGATCTACCACGCCTTCATAGAAGTTTCTCAGGGTGCGGCCACCAGCAACATCAACACTGTGATGCCCATGCACAGAGAAGCAACAGCCACAAGAGTTTACAAGTTGTACCAAAATGCAGAAGCATAAATATATAATGCTATACAAAAATTTCTGTAGTTTCTTCATAAAGCAAATTCTTCTCTAGGTTAAGTATAAAAGACATACGCATCAAGAAACAATCCAGCATCAGCAAGGCATTTGACTTTGGTACTCGCAGGAAACAATCCATGAAATTCATCACAGTGTTGTATCACTGCAAGACCGCCTGCGGAGCATCCAGAAAGAAGTGCCTGGACGCATAAGTATTCACTGAACGTGAATCTTGAGATGGATGCCAAGACAAGTCTATCACAAAATTAGGATGAGAAATAAAACCTGGTCTGCATCACCCATTCCCTTGGACAGGAGTTCCTCCATGGCAGCTTCATAAATGCGTTGTCCTCTGAAATACAAGCTTGCATTCTAAACATAAATGGTAGCAATACTTCAATAAATGATGAAGCTCCACCCACAACCACGATATATTCACACAGACAACATTTGTGCATCTTTTTAGAGGTGAACAAGAACAATCAATGGGAAAACACCACAAAAGAATGTAAGAATAAATGAAAGATTGAATTGTGAACCTTGTCATGGCCTTCTCCTTTGAATGAGGCACCATCACAGTACCGAACTTTGACTCTGTTCCAGTTGTAAAAATCTGCAAGGATTAACAGTTAAAACTAACGTGGAGACAATTTCATTATTAATCAATAGCAGATCAGGAAATAAATTTATATATAAATACACATATAAGCCAGATTAAATAGCAGGAGAATTTAGTGTGAGAAGGACCAGGGTTCATTGCCAAATCATTGCTCATTATGCCTGTAAATCGTATCTCCTTTTCCATGTAGTTTGATGAGCCATGGCGAGACATCTTTCGGTAGACACATGATCCAATGTTATTGCACCAGCCACCACCCTGTAATGTTCATAAAAACCAAAATATCATGCGGCTGCAGAGAGACTAGCAACAAAGGAAACAATAGTAGCTGCCCACTGTTGGATCTAAAAAACAATAAAAGAATTGCAGAATTCATGTCACCTCTAGATTAACAAGCCAGCTATTTGCTCCTGATCCAAATCCAGGGTTAAAGTGGTAGGCAGGCAAGCTCCCATCCAAACATACTATACCAATGAAGAGAAAGGTCTCAATGATCATCTTTGTGAAATGAGAAAAGCTTTACATACTGTCAAAACATAATATAAAACTCAAATTTAATAGAACCATGGAAGGGGAAAAAACCTATCTGACACCGCAATAGGAATAGAAATGGATATTCTCAGTTAGTGGTAAGCTTGACTTTCAGATAAATTATATAACCATTCTTCTGCAGAATTCTAGATTCTTCATAAATTTTATGACAACAAAAATGTTCTGACATTCTTTTTGAGGTTGTGTAAGTCCAATATAACAGAAACATTAGAATTTTGTCCCCGGTGAAAAGGAACATCACTATGAGCGTTTGAAATATGTCTTTATAAATGAAAACAAGGTAAAATGGAAAAATTTTAAGAAAGAAGAGCAAGAAGATGATGATGGCTAGGAAAACAGACACTGTTGCACATACCGGCTCCTTTTCCAGATGCAGATTGGATGAGAGTGAGGGGGACCACGAGAAGGCCGGCCTCATCATTGTTTTCTCCCGCATTGGCAAATTCAGAAGCTCTCCTAGTTCCATTGCCTTGGATACACCTCCCCCTAGTCAATCCAGAAAACAACGCCACCAATCCAAAGAGAAGATTCAGCTTAGTCATCTTGTTCTCCGCCCTCATGGAAATGGTCTACCATGCACGAAAGACAGCTCCAAAGAAATGGCCCCTGGGTTACATGGAAATGCATATGTGTGTATATATATAGACAGTAGGATCTGTGCAGTTATGGTAACAATAAATCATTTAAGGACTGAATTCATCTTGAGAAATCAATGAATCGACTCTCCTAATATAGAAAAGGACAGGGTGGACTTGTTTCCAGACTAGGAGTTTATGAAATGTTTTTTCTTATTGTCTCTTTTGACAAGTGACGCTCCAATATCAAGTTGCATTGTTTCATTGAACAATTGGGAGAAGTGTGTTGCAAAAGACCCGTGTTGCGTTTTGGTTTGTGCAATGGGAATGGAGTGGAGGGTGAGAATGGGAATGGGAAAGGGAAAAATAATGAGATTTAAGAATGGGAATGAGAGGAAAAAATGTGTTTAATTGGATGATGTGTAATAATACTGTAATAATAATAATTATCAACAAACCAGGCACTACTGGCATATGACTACATTCTGTATGTGCCTTGTAAAATTCACTAGAAAGAAAGGTGTTCAATTGAGTATGTTATACGTGAGTATAGAGAATTAAGCATACGTGAGTATAGAGAATTCAGGAAGTACATGCAAATGAAGTGATGAAAAGAGTGTCCTTATAAATTGGTATCTTTCCTGATGTTTGTAAGTGAATCATTTCATGAGATCTTCATGATCTTAAATCCTGCCAATTGGTCATCTTGTCCAGTTTTAACGATGTCACTCAAGCTTAGTTACATGCTTTTTTTTTAATGAAATTTCATAGTTGTAATTAAGTGGAGAATTCAAATGAGAATGGTTTGTTATTAGAATGGTGAATGGATAATTAAAGCATGGAAGTCCCTTGGCCTTGATACTATTTGATACATCGCAAATATTGACTAATATTATGTTATACAATATTGTTTATTCACTATGTCGTATGTGAGAGAAATCATATATTGTACCATTTCTTCTAGAGTTGCATAGAATGGAGAATTTACCATTACTAAGTTAGGGTCTATAATATATCATCTTGGGTTCATGTAGTAAGGTGATATTATCCTGTGTGTTAACCCACCCCATACGGTAAATTATTATGGAGTTATTAAACCACCATAATTAGTGCATTTCCATACTTGCTTGTCTCTTTGACGACGCTTGTCATTTTTATCAAAAAATTTAAAATAAAAAATATGTGTATGTTGTTGTTGCTCTGATTCTTAGATCCTTATTGCTATATAGAAAGGAAACACAATTTGTTTTTCTTATTTTGGAAAACGGGGATGAAATTTAACGAAGATAAAAAATTTGCACCCATAACAAAGATAACAAATTTAGATAGGTGAAAGCTTACAACCTGAATCCCTCATTACCACCGAGTGAAGATGCACAAGCCAGATAATTAATTCTCAACACACCTTTGGTTAATTATGCTTGTCACATTTGCACCCCCTAACAAAGATAAAAAATTTAGATAGGTGCAAGCTTACAACCTGAATCTCTTGTTACCACTGAGTAAAGATGCACAGGCTGGATAATTAATTCTCAACACACCTTTGGTTAATTGTATTTGTTACATTTGCAGGCCCCCCTCCTTCCCCAACCAAAAACAAAATTTATACGCCGTCAATGTATAATATGAGCTAATTGGATCAAAGATTCAACATCTTAAAAGAAGTTTCCTTTTTATGGATCATGGTTCATCCGGTAACAAACAAACAAATAAAAATAATTCTTTCTTCCTTTCTTTTTAAGCGTTAGCGTGGGTGTTCATCCAATAAGAAAAACAATGGAGAGCAGACAATTTAGTGTCACCATCAAATATGAAGTGTTTTAATTGTTGTTGGTTGATGTTGAAAGAGACCGACCACCACCATTAGGAGCTTTATTCCTCCACCACTTCCATGCCCGTCAGTCTATCAACCAAGAAGACCTAATTAAGGAGGTCATTGAGTTAGTCTTCTTCTGTAAAAATAAGCAACATGAATATCTGTTTAACTCAAACATACAATGGCTCTCTTTAGCATTGGCAGTTTTATGGCCATGAAGCTGGCATCCGAGCTAAAGTGAATTTCCTAATTTACTTCCCTACCGACAGTCTTGCATAACGCATGGCACTTGACAAAAAAGTATCAAGAGAAGCTTTCCACTTTACTGATCTGTCTCTGTTTTAGTAATTCTTTTGTGCTGGACTCCCTCCTAGGGGTCTACTTGGTTGGATTTAGATGGAGGTAAGGTAAGGTAAGGGTTTTTAAAAACCTATACTTGGTTGGAGGTAGTTGGAGATGAGGTATTTAACCTCCATTTCTTAACCTTCTAAAATGGTGGGTTTGAGAGGTTTTGGGGAACTTTATGTTTTTTGTGAACAAAAATACCCCTATATATCATAAAAATTCCATGGTTTTATAAAAATCATAATAATTTTTATTTTATCCTAAGTTATTTTATTTTATTTATTTAAAAATATCAAGCATTTATTAGTTGGTAATTAATATTGTCAAACTATATAGTAATATTAATTAATCTAGTAATGATATTAATTAATTAAGTTCATTCTACAAAATGAAATCTTATAATAATCAAAGAAGAGATTTATGTAAACAATGGAGAGAACTATGTAAGTTTCATGTAATTTAGTTAATGAAGTTATAAGTTTTTTTTATCCTAAGGGTAATTTATTAATATTATCATATAACTTTACCTCTAATTATCTTCAAATCAAACACAATAAGGTTTTAAAACCTCCATTTACCTTATCTTGCCCAAATAAGGAAGCGTTTAAAACTTCTTTTGACCTCCAATTACCATATTTTACTTTGCTTTATAAAGCTTTTTTATACCTCCATCCAAGCAAAACCTAAATTTGAGGATTGCAAGACAAATCTATCAAAGTATCTTTGAAAAGAATACCCTCGAACTTGTTACATTTGGCCATCGCAAGCATGAAAGCTTTAGCTTTTCTTTTTTATATAATTTTTTTTTGATAAAATAAAAAGTAAGATGATGGTGCATGCAAGAACTACGAGGGGAATGAAGCCCCTCTAAGACTCGTGACTGCTACTCGCATCTTAAGCTATGTAGCAATTGAATGAGAAAATCACCTATTTTTCTGGTGTTCTTTTATATACAAATTTGGAGTTTTTGGTTAGACGCTCAGAAACACTATTTATCCTAGATTCTTTGATGATTTTTTGTGCCTTGGAGGCTAAACCTCATAAGCGCATTAAAAGAAACTTGAGATCTTTTGTCTTGAGTTATCACCCGGACCATCAAATGTGAGTGAACTGAACGCATGTTTAATTTCCCATATCTCCTTCTAATCTCAGTTATGTTTAGCATTGTTCACTTGTTCCTTGTGTGGGTATTCACGGATCCTGAGCTCAAGAAAACTAAGCTGGAGATCATGTCAACACAATGAAAAGGAATTTAGGAGGTGTTTGGTTTGATGTAATTTTAAATACAGTGGATTTCTAATTACAGTATAAGTAAAAGTACCTGGATTTTAAAATTCAGTAGTAATTTTAACTATTAAATTGGAGATCATATCAATTACTTTAACTATTAAATTTAAATTTATTAGTAATTTTATTAATATTTTATTATATTTTAAAATTTTAAATTTAATTATTAACCTCACAAAAAAGCATTTTTAAGATTTTTCAACATTTTTAACAAGTTGTTTAATAGTTTTAATTATGGTAGTGATAGTTTAACCCTTAATTTTATTATTAAATAAATTATTAAATTTATTATTAGAATTATAAGTTTCCCAGTGTTAATAAATGTTCGACAATATTTGTAATTCATTAGTTGGTCACATGTAGGTCACATGTGAGGGAGCAAAAAGATAAGGGATTTGGTTTTACGGCCAAATTGGCAGTAAAACCAAATCCCTTATTTGATGTAATATGAGTTACATGAGCTTTTCAAATTCTGTGAATCACACTGAATTTTCAAAACCCAGTAATTAAAATTACATGTAATTTTAAAACTCTTTAAACAAACATTACCTTAGAGTTTTTAGGGCGGAGAGTTTTGTGAGAATCCCTACATAGCCTTTTTCTACATTTGACTGCAGTGAACATATCTTCATTGCTCAGCAGTGTCTAATTAGGAAAAGACTTTTTCATCTTTTTCTAGGAGGTTGTTGTCTTTGTTATTGGGTGTGCAGTTTACTCTTTTTTGGCCCTGTTTTTTCCACTTTTAATAAAATTTGTTGCAACTTGTTCTCTAGTTATTGTTGCCTTTGTTATTGTTAACACCGGATATGGTTTATTTATTTTTAAGAAAATAAAACAAAACAAAAATCAAAAATATTGATTAGTAAACTTTGTTGATTAGCTCATGTTGCTTCTCTCTCTCTCTCTCTCTCTCTCTCTCTCTCTATATATATATATATATATATATATATATATGTCTTTTTTGAATAGATTTTACACTTCAATGTCAAGCGCATTTTCTTGTCTCATTGAACTATATCTTGTTCTCATCAACAAATTCTCATATTAGCTTAAATATTGTTGAAATACATATCAAGTGAGTTTAGTAATTGTATTATTATTAACTGTAAATAATCTCTGTGGTCAGTAAGAATATTGGACAACATGTATGCTTAAAAATAATCTAGTCTTTATTTAAGTATATGAATACAATTTTGCACCAGTATAACCTTATTATAAATAGTTTGTCTTTGTTTAATTTATTGTTTCCCATGGATCTTAATGTTCATTTCAACATTGACCAAAATCAAATGAGAAGAAATCATGCATGCCATTGTCAATAGATGCATGCAACTAAGGTCCATTTATCAGCACAACTGGTAAAATGAATAGAGGAAAGAAATGCAAAGACACTTTCTATTTGTTGCTAATAGGCATGTAGTGTTGGCGTGAGCGTTAAGCAAGCAAAATTATGGGATCTTTTTGTATTGGAAATCTTTCCATTAAATTGGACATCTGTCCATATCTCTTAAATCTAATCTTTTCTTATTCACAAACCTAATCATCCATTGAATCTTGCATAACCAAACATAGAGAGAAAGCCCTTCTATATATACATCTTTTTGTAAATGAAAAGATAATTTCTCCCATTATTTTTCTTTAGTTTTATCATGCAGTTTCTCCTAAAAAGCATGCCTGATCTAATTGTGGGATAAGCTCCACTTACAGTACACAATTTAAGAAGGAAATTGTGATAAATCGATTTTCAAATTTTGCAATTAGACCTTTATGTGAGGGAAGCGTTATAGATGTGAAAGACGAGTTTTTGCTCAAGCTTCTGGAATCCAAGGATTGAATGTCATTCGGATCGGGGTCATTCAATGGTTTAATCGCTGATATTGTATTTATTTCTCTAGGCTTTGATTGAATAGGCCTTGAAATCCTACAAAAGAAAATTTGTTGGATTCATGACATTCAAGTAGATACTAAACACTTAATTATAATCAAGATTAATCATATGTTATTTATTTATTTATTTATTTATTTTTGAGAGGTGAAAAAAATACTTATTTAATTCATGTCTGCATGAAGAGCATCTACAATGAATGCAAGAGGGTCAGAAAGCCACCATTTTGTTTTTTGTTAAGAGGAACTCAAACAGAGTTAAAATAGAAAAAAAAAACCAAGTCTTTGAAATTAAAGCCAGCCAATCTGACTATTTCTTCAAGCTATCTAGGACGGTCATTCCCACTATGAAACAGGGATAAACGTGGGTTCTTCATTCCGAAATTTGCCAATGAATCGGCTACTAAATTGAATTCCCTTGGGCAGTAAGATACTTCAATCCCACTCCCTTGATGAATGAGTTTCTTAAGCTCGTGAATCATCCCATCGTTGCTGGGTTATGGTTCATCTTCCTTCAATTTTTCCAACGCCGTGATGCAGTCAGTGCACACTCTAATCGGCTTCAATCCATGTCTACTACATTGCTCCAAAGCTACTTGAATTGCCAACAATTCAGCTTGAACGTTTGTGCTTGCTCTCACTGGGCTTGCTCCAGCTAGGAGAATTGTATTACTCCCTTTTGTTATGACAAAACCCGCACCACCAATTTCACCATTAGTAATCCAAGAGGCATCACTAAAAACATTAATTTGATTGCCAAAAGCTGAGTTCAGCATGTACTACCTGATGTTTCCTTTAATTGCTCCAATGTAATTGATGGCTGATTTAGACGTTTATCAGTAATTCTGTGTTAAACGCAAAGCTTGTGTGAAAATCTGACGGGGCTGCAGCTTCCTGTGATTAAAAACAAGCTTGCCGGTTGATTCTATCAGTGTTCCAATTCAAAATAAGCCAATTACCTTCCAGCAGGTTGCCTAAGATATCACAATTGATTCCAGTATGGTCAGTTACTAAGTGCCAGCATTCTTTAATCACGCGACAATCATTGACCAGATGGTCCAAAGTCTCATCAACAAGGTTGCAAAACGGACAAACATTTTGGGAACCTATATTATTTGAATGAAGATATGCATATGTAAAAATTTTGCCATGAAAAACTCTCCAAAGGAAGGTTTTGACCTTTGGAGCTGTTGGCAATTTCCACATTATATTCCAGCCAATCCAAATATCCTCATCATCCACAAGACCCTTATTTAGAGAATTGTAGATTTGGTAAGCGAGTTTCCCAACCGAAGCGCTCCTACTCCAAGTGCAATAATTTATCTCATTGGCTTTAAACTTAAGATCTTCCAACATACTCCAATTAATATGCTTACCAAGAACTCTTTCAATGCTGGCCTTATCAAGGATATTATCATTCAGAAACATATGACACTAAGGTTGGAACTTGTCATGTTAACATCACAATAAGTGGGTTTCATGGATATTGGAATTTCAAAAATCCAAGGCTGCCTCACCCAATCAGTATCACATGGATTACAAGATTTCATGACAATGTTATGCCTAATTTGATGGGCATGCTTATACATCATTCTATAGAACCAAGAAGTCTCACCATGATTGAAATTGTCCCAAACATTAAAATCCCCATATTTAAGATGAGCAATTTGAACCCAAAACTTATTATCCTTATTAAGAAACGAAAACACATTTTTTGCCATCAGAGAGGTTTTAGCAATCTTTAGGTTCCTGATTCCCAGTCCCCTTCAGATTTGGGAAGTGTAGTAACGCTCCAGCTTATAGAGTGATGACTGCCACCAGCAGTGCTTTTGCCCCATAAAAAATTCCTAGCTAACTTGGAGATAGAGTCCAGAGTTGAATCATTGATAGGGTAGTAAGATAAAGAGTAAACTGGAATGGTCATGAGAGAAGTGTTAACAAGAATTGCTCTGCCAGCAAGGGAAATAGCATTAGCATTCCAAGAATTCAAGGCTTGTTTTGTTCTATCTATTAGGTGCTGAAAATGATAAACATTTAGTCTGTTGGGGGAAATCAGAGCTCCCAGGTATTTAAAAGGGAAAACCCCAGTTTTCATATTAAGAATAGCTTTAATGCTATTTCTAATTCTCCTATTACACCAGCTGGGAAAAAAGATCTCAGACTTATGCAGATTGATTTGCTAGCCAATGAGCTGTTTATAGATATCAAAGCAAAACTTACAGTTTCTAGCAACATTTCTAGTGGCTTTAGTAATTACAATTAAGTCATCCGCAAACATCAAGTGATTGAAATTGTTATTAAGTCTAGGATCAAAGCCCGGAATCTGATGCATAATTGAAGACACAAGAGAGATTTTGGGAAACTTGCAGAAAAAGAAAAGGGGATAGGGGATCCACTTGCCTCACCCCCTATGGCTTTCAAACCACTAAGTAGGTTGATCATTAATCAGGAAAGAGAAGGAGGCAGAAGTGAGACAACTCTGAACCTAAGAAATCCAAGCTTCGAGGAATTTCATAATTTTAAGGGTGGCAAGGATAGCATTCCACTCTAAGGCCTCATACGTCTTTTCCACATCAATTTTAATTAGCATCCTAGGGTGGGACTGGGTATCATTCTCTAAAGAATGGGCAATCTCTTGAATGGCAATGATATTATCGATAGTGGACTTGCCCGCAAGGAAACCAGTTTTCTCTGGGCCAATAAGTTTACCAATAACTAATTTAAGCCTGTTACTCAAGATTTTGGAAATAATTTTATAACAAACATTACAAAGAGAGATCGGCGTATAGTCACTAACTTTACTGGGAGACTCTTTAGGAATGAGAACAATAAAAGTCTTACCCCAGGATTTAGGCATATTAGTAGTCTGCAAAAAATAAGTGATGGCTTCAAACATAGGCCCTTGGACTAGCTCCCAATAGATCAAATAAAATTCAACATTCAGCCCATCAGGATCGGAGCTCTTGCCCCTCGGCATGGAGTTGAGGGTTTTAAAAATTTCAGCCATGGATATGGGTTTTGTAAGAAGAGTCCTATCCTCATCATTAAGCCTAGGCAGATCATTAGGCAATCTATTAACTAAATCAGAAATAGAGAAATTATTGAAGGAAGTCCACAGCTTGTCATAGAAAACAGAAAAAGTAGTAGCAATGTTATGAAAATCATTATGAGTATTGCCATGATCATCAGTAATAGAATTGATTCTATTCCTATGAGTTCTAATCTTGGCATGGGTATGAAAGAACTTGGTATTAAAATCCCCACTCTTAAGCTAAAGAAATTTAGCCCGTTGGGCCCGTAGCATTCTGCTTTAAGAGAGCAGTATGTTTGTTATATAGAATTCTAAGTAGGCCATTATTAACATCAAGATTAATATTGGAGCTTTCAGCACTTTCAAGCATCATAATATCATGTTCAATAGTAGCAATCGCAGTGTCCAAGAGAGTAAGATCATTTGTTTTCCAACTTAGAATATTTTTCTTGGTGTGAGCAATAAGATGACTAAAGGCATGCATAGGCGAACAAGCACTATTGAAATTCCAGGCATTAAAAACATTCTGGTGACAACCAGCATAATCAAACCAAAAATTTTCAAAACAGAAATTTTTTTTCTTATAAGCAGACGAAAAATATCTACAATCGAGGAAATTGGGGGCATGATCAGAAGTGGTCCTAGGAAGGTGTCTGTTATGATATGAATCAAACCGAGACAACCAGTCACTATTAGCTAGGAAATGATCCAAACGGGCCCAACGTTTGGCTAGACCCATCTGGTTATTACACCAGCTAAAAGGAGTGCCCTAGAAACCTAGGTCAATAAGATGATTCTCAGTCACAAAGTCTCTAAAATACTTAGATTTGACATTATAATAATCTGACCTGCCACCCTTATGTTCTGAAGGATCTAAAACAGCATTAAAATCCCCCATCAAAATCCATGGGAGATCAAGAAGAGCGATAGATGATAAAACATGCCAAACATATTTTTGAATGTGAACAAGTTGAGAATTATAAATTACTGTTAAAACCCAATTCCTAAGATGAGAATTAGAAATAGCAAGGTGCAAAGAATGAACATTGTAAGCAATAGGGGTGACCTGTCCAACTTCCCGTTTCCAGAGAGTGATAATCCATCCTGACAAACTGTTAGCGGAAATAGCAGCCCACTCCCAACCTTTGGAGAATTTATCACAGAAACGAAATGAACGATCCAAATTGGCTCTTGTTTTCACAAGACAAACAATAACGGGTTTAAAAGAACTCATAAGATTTTTTAGCCTGAAAACTTTCTCCAGCTTGGTGGTTCCCCTGCAATTCCAGCACAATATTCGTAAGTGATCCATAGTCATAGTAACTGATAAAATCAAACAAGATAAAAAAAATATAAGGAATGGAGGGAAAAATCAAGATCCCCCTGAGACATCTGGAAGGCCTTCCACCCTCCCTTTTTTAGAGCTGGTGGATGTCTTCATCTTCTCTCTTCGAGCTAACACTTCAAGTTTTGCATCCTTCTAGACTTGAGCTAATGGCATATCATCATCAAAGATTTCTTGGGCTCCACTCTCTTCTTGAACTTCCTCTATCCATGCCTGATCATGTCGTTGCACCGATGTTTGCAAGGCATGAGAGACTCTATCAACGAACCGGTTGTGGGTATCCATTATGCAAGTATTTGCATGTACTTCCTTCTTTTCCTGATTCAACGAAGTTATGAGGAGAGATGATGCAGAGACTAGGCAGCCACTTGACTCGTCTTCCTCTGTAACTGGACGATCAGGTTCCAAGGTGTCTTCAACGGGTAGCTGAAGGGAGGGATCCAGATCTTGGTCAAGGGTTCCATTGGGAGATGATAGCATGTCGGCGGAGCTTAAAGGTTTTCCAGGGTTCTTAGGGTTGGAGGCCATCACATCATCTCGTTTTGTCATGTGGGCCTCGGGATAAGAAATCGTTCTATCTCGAAGTGCCCCTGTCCCTCCACCAAGCAGTGAACGGTCTTCTCCACGTTCCTATGGGGTCTAACCAATTCCCCTGCCTTCTGGGTTCGGTCAACGATCAGAATCCGATTTCCTCCCCGGCTGAAGCTCCTTCCCCTTCCCAGGCGAGGTCCAACAACTAACCAAGTATCGAATTCGTCCCTAGGACCTGTCTGTTCAGCAGTCTCCCCCTGTCTCATAGTTTGAGGTATCTCCTCATCATCTTGAACTGGAAGTTTCCCGTCTATTTGCATACTATGGCCTCCGTCAGCAATTTCCTTGCCCTTAGAGGAAGCTTCATCTTCGGTTTCATCTTCCTTATGAGAGCAGGAATTGCTTATATGCCCAATTCGCCCACACTTGTAACAAAAAGAAGGGAGCCGTTCGTATAAAATCGCCACCAGTGCTTCATCCGTCCCTTCTCCAACCCAGAGCCCTGTTTGAAGAGGCTTCAAAAGATCTAATTCAATGCATAATATGGCGTACTTCGCTCTAACTATATTCACCGAGGGCCTGTTCACATTCTCCTGGTCAAAAAACCACTTTGCCGATCATGAGCTTGACCCAATGGATTTTGCCCATGAATGAGTAGATAGTTTGCATAGCGTCTAACAAACATAATAGAGACATTAGAAAAGAAATCTAGTAACTCATTGCAATCACCTAAAAACACCAACGAGAAGTGATCCTAGACCTCTAGGCCCTTGCAGCCCTCGGATAATAAGCTGTGAATCAGACTATACAGACACATGGTGAGTGGAAAATCTAGAAATCAAACCTAGAGAGGGAAAAATTCTTGACCACTGTCAAATATATATTTTTTTTATCAACTATAAATAGACTAAATATAAATAACCATATATATATATATATATATATTCTTGCACTCCTGCTCAGAAGCTCGAAAAAACAACAGAGCAGAGCATCGTTAGCAAAAACCAAATGACTGACCATAGGAGCTTCTCTGGCTAGTCGATAGGTGTAAGCGTTGATGCCCTTGCACTTGATCATTAGGAGGATAATTTAACATAGGCCAAGACACGAGGGTGCACAACCGTGTTGATTGGGTAGCGCGCGGGGAGCGCGAGGCATGTGTGTGTCGTGAAAAAAAGCGGGCGAAATATCCCGCACGATCATGTGCTGAGATCGTGAAGTGCGCGCACTGGGCTATGAGCGTGCGTTTGGCCGATTAGCGTGTGTGGCAGCCGTGTCCATACCAAGAGTCAAGTGTTGCAGAATTAGATTATTTAGAGAGTGGATCTCTAGCAAGTCTAAGTAGGGTGGGACACTTGATCATACCGAGAGACCCAGATGCGGATTCCAGATTTGCCGAGTGTTTACACCGGTGTATGCAAGTCGCCACGTGGGCGGGAGCGGCAGAGTCAGGGGCGAGGATGGGACGCGGTATTACCGCGCGTGATCGGTACTACTGCGTGCTGTGACCAATGGTGGTTGGTTAACGCTACAGTAATGTTGGAGAACACTGCAAGCGAAGTAGAAGTCTGGGACTTCTCGCTAGACCTGTATTAGGCAAGGGGCTCAATTAACCTTCGGGATTTGGAGTAGCTCTTGTAATAGGGTCTATTATGTTTTTGGGAGGGAACAAGACCTCTTGGTGAGGATGTTTGGCCATGATTGTAAACTTTTCTCAAATATAAGAGAGTTTATGTTTTTCTCTCTCTAAAACGGGTTTATGGTGTCGTCTTCTCGTACCGTGGATGCTTTATGGTTTTGCTCACTTCCTTTATGTGCTATGCTTTTGTTGCAAATAGGTGTAGGTGTTGTTTCACTGTTGTTCTAACAAGGAAGGCTGGCCTACCACTTAGTGCGTGTCAGGTGCCGCACGCCCGAAGATGATCGGTTGAGTCCGTGATAGCTGGTATCAGAGCACAGGGTGACGCGAAGAGCAATTTGAGGAGAAGTACAAGTGGGGACTGTGAAGATGGCGGCTAGCAAGAAGGATCGGTTGGATCACCTTGAGGAGACTGTCGAGCAAATGGAGAATGTCATCGGGAGTGTTGATGATCAGCTTAAGAAGTTGGCGAAGGTGGTGGAAGACCTCGCGGGTGGATGGAGAGAGAGCTAGTTGACGGTTGAAGCTTTGAAGATGAAGGTACAGTATTTAGAGACTAAAGTCACCGTACTCAAGGAAGCTAGCGTCGCACCAGTTGCTGTGTGGGAGGCACCCACGAGAGAAGGTCTCAGAACCTTCCTCTTTTGATGGTGCACGGAGTGCCGAGACACTGGAGAATTTCTTTTGAGACATGGATCAATACTTCAGAGCTGTGAGGGTGGCAGGCCAACAAGTTCCGTTGGTGGCCATGTATTCGACCAGAGATGCAAAGCTATGGTGGCACACTCGACAATAAGATGATGCTCGCACGGTTTGGACCACTTCGAATTGGTGGGAAGGGTTGAAGAAAGAGTTGCTGGAGCAATTATTGTTTGGGAACATTGCTTGAGTGGCTCATTCAAATCTGAAGAAACTACAGTTGACAAGCATGGTCCGGGAGTACATGAAGGAGTTTTCATCCCTGATGTTAGACATTAGAGACATGTCCGAGGAGGACAAGATGTTTGACTTCCTCACGGGACTGCAGAATTGGGCCTAAATGGAGATACAAAGGCAAGGCGCGAAGGATTTCACCTCCACAATCATTGCAGCTGAGACATTGATGGACTTGCGGACTCTACTATTGATCTCTTTATTCGTGTAAGCCTCTATGCTTTTATTTTCTAGTTTGTTAAAAAATAAAATATACATCATACACATATATATACATATAATCTTAAATGAAAAACTATTATCAAACAATAAAAAAATATGTCCCCATTAAGATTTATATTATTTATGCATATAACATTTTTAGATAATTGTTGATTTTAGGATAATTTTTAATATCATTCTAGATTTTATTTTATTATTATGTAGAATTTTTTTTATTTTTGATTTTAAATTAAAATTTAAAATTACCTAAGTGTTTAGTTGGGCTTATGTGGGCTGTGCTGGGCTGACTCTATCTTGATGAGTGGCATTACGAAATTCAGAGTTTTTTATGATATTTTGAAGATGGACTTTATTACGAATTGTTCTTTTAAACAGAACTTTTCAGTGTAAAATCAACCCTAACTCTAGCCGGAGAACAATCGACTGTTGGGGGCGGCGCTGCACGCTTAGATGGGGAAGAAGAAATTCATCGATAAGAGGAACTCAGCTACGTTCCGCCTCCTTGCTCGTGATTCGTCCACCATCTCAACGGAAGGCGTCGCGCCGGCTCTACCTGACCGCGTCTTTGTTCGGGTTGACAACAACCCCTATTCATCTCACGGCTTTCTGGATGACGAGGTCGAGCGCCAAGATGTCTACCACGATTGCAGCAACTCCGACTCCATCTTCGCTGATGCACCCAATGACACAGGCGCTGGAGATTTTGTTGGCTCTCTTCACCCTTGGATTGTTGATTGTGCTCCCAGTGCAGGATCAGGCGGGGCTCTCTCGGACCATGTGAGAAAACAAATACTGGAGCTGGGGTTTCCTGATGATGGCTATAATTATTTAAATCACCTGAGGGAAATCCGGAATTCTGGTGGTGGATTCGCCTATTACCACAACAGCAAGGCCAGGCTTGATCTTGTCCCGGCAGACGTCAAGGTTGCGATTTTGAATTGTTGATTGACATTATAAACTCACAATGTGTGTGTGTGTGTGAGTTAATTTCTCTGGATCAAATGTTTTCATATATATTTGCCAGGCTTATGATGCTTCTAGGCTGCGGGTCAGTGGTGAAGAGGCCAGCAGCAGTGGTATGTGCACTGTTGCGGCAAAGACAGTTCCTGTGAATGTGAAGAAGGCGTTGGATCCTGATGTTTTGAGGTTGCTCAATGACGATGATGATTTGTCCAGGTTTGTTTCTGATGTCGAGGACTTGGAGGAGGATTTTGTGGTCCGGGCCAATTGTCCAGAAGGAGAGGACCAAGAAGAGGTAGAGCAATTTTCTTGTATGAGTGATAAACAGAAGAATGCAATCCAGAAAGGAGATGATGTATCTGGAGAGGTTAGCTTTGCTGATGGATTTATTTATGAGGATAGACTTGGAGGTGTTGAGAAGCCAAGGGTTCCTCGACTTCTTGATGAACAGTTTGATCTGGTGAGTTGCTTGTCATTTGTCAATGTCTTATATTTCATTTAAAAAAACGTGCTGTCTTCTGTTTTCCTTTTTGCTTCAACTAGGTTTAAGTGATTAAAGAGAGTGAAACCATCCACTGCCAACATGCCTTATCTATCACAAACATTGATGAGTTATTTTACAATCTACCAACAAACATACACCCATCTATTCATCACAATCAACCCTTCAATCATTTGAATGTATGGTTAAGACACTAGCTCAAGCCAGTGTATGCAGTCATTGCCATGTGGCCAATGGAAGTGACTACAATCTACAAGCAAACATACATCCATCTATTCATCACAATCAACCCTTCTATTTGAATGTATGGTTAAGACACTAGCTCAAGCCAGTGTATACAGGCATTGCCATGTGGTCAATGGAAGTGACTATGTAATCACCTTAAAACTTTGTTCTGATTCTAGGATGAAGTAAAATGTATACAGGCACACACACACACACACACACACACACACATGAAAGAGTATATTAGCCTCCATGTATTTGTGAGGTTTTGTTGTGGTTGATTTTTATCTAGTTTTCTTACATAGCCTTCATCAATAGACTTTTTGGTTGTTATGGTTTTTGTCAAAATTTCAGTTATCTGCATGCCTCAGTTTCAACTCAATAGTCTTCCTTTGGTTCTACAGCTCACACTTCGTGAATATGACACAGAAAGTGGAAGTGATAACGCTTTTATAGAAGAGGAACCACTTGCTAATAAACTTAATAGTGTCCTTAAAGGGTGTGAAATTGATAATTTAGAGCTTGAAGACAGTTATAAAGTGCCTGGTGATTTTCTCAATGGGAATCAAGGGTCAGGCGCAGGCAAACAGCCAGATGATTCTGCTGAGCTAATTCGTAAGTGTGTGGAGTATGCACAAACGTACTGCGATGGAAGCCGTGTTGATGAAGAAATGGTGTTAGTACCTGAAAGCAGTGATGAATCAGAACTTTGGGACTGCGAGACTATTGTTTCCACATACTCAAATCTTGACAATCACCCTGGGAAGATTCATACTCCATCAAACCAAAAGAAGCTTCCAGTAACCAGTGATGCCACATCAAAGAGCAACATCATTGCTCTTCGTGGAAAGGAGAAATTACCAGTGGACCTTTTGCCGCACAAAAAGCCAAGCGTTGAGAAACCAAAGAGAACACTGAGTGCAGAAGCTAATAAGCTGAGGGGACGGCATTGTTCGGAGTCAAAAGAGGAAAAGAAAGAGCGCAAGGTAATCATATGTTCAGTATTATGTTTTTAATGTTGTATTATTTTTACAACTTTGGCTATAATTCCTTGCTCTGTTTTTTTGCTGTTAAAGAGGACCATTTTCATGATTATTGTTATTTCCTGAAAGATTATGTATAGATCACTAACAATGCAAAATTAGTCAATTTAATGCAGTGTTATCAAGGCGCTAGCTTAAGTGCACCTAGGCCCTAAACCCTAAACCTCAAGGCAAGGCACAAAAAAGGAATAGCAGCACCTTTATACCTTTCGCTAGGTGCTTTTAATGTGGTGCACACCTTTGGTACTCCTGTGTGCTTTTGATTGAGGTTCAAGACACAAAAAAGTCATACCTCATCGAAGAGTCTGTTATATATATTAATAAAAAATTAATTTACTATAAAAACCATATTCTCACCTATTAAAAATTAGATTGGTTGTAATATTGTTAAAATCAAGTTTATCCAAATTGTAAAATATTATTTACAATATTAAATTTAAATAAAAACTTATCCTTTAAATAGTTATGCAAACTCAAATCTTATATTCATTAAATTAAAGTAATATTCTAATATTAAAATAAAAAATATATAATAATGATTATCTAGAATCAAAATTGTCATCGTACTAAGAACATCTTTGTTTTTTTGTTAAATTAGCATGAAAATTTTATAATTTTGTATGTTATTGAACCATTATCTTGACTTGAACGGAGTGTACCAACTAAGCCTATGATGCACCAATGAATGATTTTTAATTAATTATATTTGGAATAGATCTTCCTAAGAATGGGTCAAACTTTATAGTTACTAGTCTTATAACAATCTTTTTGATGTAATTAATAATATTATTATCTTATATTCAACTTAAATATATTATATCTATATATTTGTGTGCATGCACCTTGCTTCACTTGGGTGAGTGCTTTTTTTTGCACCTTGGACCTAGGGCGAAATAAGGGTCCTAGCGCCTAATGTGCGCTTTGTGCCTTTGATAACATTGATTAAATGATTGAATGGAAAAGTATTTGCTTATGGATGTCTTGGCACATCAATGCGTGCAATTTTATTGACTTAACTTTCTTCTTAGTTTCTTTTTCCAAATCTATTATTTGCTTTTTATTCTGCGGAAGTTTCCAGACATTTAACACATTTTTTCCATCCAATTGCCATGTGTAAATTTCAATCAGCTTCCACCTTTAGTGCACATTGAACCATGGATACTAATATTTGGATTCTGTGACTACAATGTGCAGGCTGCCCTAAAAGAAGAAAAACGAGAAGCGCGCCGTGCAAAGAAAAACTTGAAAGTTTTGTACAAATGTGAAACTCAGAAAGCTCAGAAGGTTGCTGCTGTTAGTGGTCCATCTTCTATCCATCTTATGTGAGTGTCTTGCTTGTTTGAGCTACGTCTTTTTATTTTATTCCTTGTTCTATATGTATGTTTTCTTGTCCTTCTCTAACCTGAGGAAAGTGACATGGTGGAAATGGAACGTTCTTTCTATATAAAATGCTTGCAAAGGCATGCTTGCACTTGTCTTACTGCACTATTCATTTGCATGAGATAAAATGTTTGATGGACATGCATGTAACTACTTAAGGATTAATATGTAACTGTGTTCCTCATTTCTTTTTAATTACTTAATTCACTCTTGACTTTTGTATTTTGTTTTCTTATTATGAAGTAGTGAATTGTTAGGAATGTATATAAAAACAAAGTAAACCAATGCTTGTATGTTTATTGGATGACTTAAAAATGTATCATATTGCAAAAACTTTGATGATTATGTGTTAATCGTTTGTAACTTAGACGTCCTTCACAGAAGACATATTTGTTCTGTATTTTAGCATGTTTACTTATTTTGTTGCTTAATCAAATATGGATATCTTTCTTGCTGCCCCTTCCATCTTCTTTGTGGACTTTACAGAGTATTAATTTTTCATTAATGAGATGATGGTAACCGTGTATACCATTTCACCGAAATCTTCAGATTGAATTACCTCATATTTTGTAGCTCAAGTGTCATATATCTTGGATTATACCTAGACCATTACTTATGATTTCTGTATTTGCTCTGTTGCAGGTAACTTTTCTCTTGTTTGCCTTGGAGGACTGCATGGCCTGATGTTACCTGATGCATGAGCCTGTATTAGCAAACGGAGTTTCTCGTGAAGTTCCTTTCACTGAGTTGGTAGAGTCCGCGTCCGAATCATGTTCAGTGTTCCGCATTGTGAAATGTGTGTTAGTGTGTTTGCTGTTTGAGTTTCAGCTTCATGAGGCTTTTATGTAACTCTCTTTGGCTTCTCAGCCAGGGAAAGTACTAGATTGTGATAAATAATGATGTTAAAATGGCCAGTGAGGTCTTGCTTTTTTGGTTCGAGTGTTGGAAGCAAGCGGCGCTTGATCTATTCAAAGCATTGAAAGCTTGTCATGGTTTCTGGTGATATTGGTACGAAGAGTTTGAATTGTGTTTTCCTGTACGTTCGAACGGTAGATGCCTTTTGATGCTGTGTATCTGTCTCCTGGTTTGCTTCTTTTGCCCGGAGGAATCATGAGTAGACTACGAGCTGAGTAGCGAGCTACTTATTGTACTCAAGTTTGGCTCAAAACTCATTGCTTGATATATGTATATATTATGTGCGTGTGTTGGGGCTCAAACTCAATTCTATATATGTAAATAGTAATTTTAAAACAAATTAATTATATTATTTCTATACACATAAATACTAATTGATCAAGTTTTCGAGCATTCATTCAACAATAAAAATGCTCGAATCTAGCTCGCTCGACCATTTGAGCTTGACTCGATCATGATGAGTTTTGAGTTTTTTTTTCAAATTGAGCTCGACTAGTTTGCGAGTAGTAATGTCTCATTAACAACAGGGTTGTTGTTGATTAATAAAACTATAATGAACTTGTGGAGATTGCCAAGAATATTTAAAAGAAAAATGGAACTTTGTCTATAGGCTTTTTTTAAAAATATTGTAAAAAATTTAATTACCAAAATACGCATTTTTTATTTTATTTACCAAAATAAACAAAAAATAAAAATGGTAAAAATCCCTTTATAACGGTTAAAAGTTTACCGTTTCTTGTTTTTTTAATTTCTTTTAATTTTTTTAAAATAAAATTCAGATGTTAAAAATTTTATGTTATTTTAAAAAACTCTAAATTCTGGTTTTTTTATAATTTGCTTTTTTGATTACAAATTTTTATATTTTAGTCTTTAAATTTTTTTAATTCAAAATTTTTTCACAACTCTCATTATTAGAGTTACATTAGTACAATTATTATTATTATTAGTCAAATGTGTAATTGTCAAATTTATGAGGGGCAATGACATCGGTCAAATCTACAACAATATGAAATTATGATTGTCAAATCTACAACTATAAGTAATTATAGGAGCCAAATATGCAATTGTAAAATCTCTGAAAATAATTATATATATTATAAGAAGACTACAATAATTACATATTAATAATGACTCCTTAGACTAGATACATTAAAGCAATTCCAACAATTATGACCAGATACATTAGGGCATGCTCACGATTAAGAACTACAACGCTTTGGTTGACCAATTTCCCTTATATCCATTTCATTTTGAATCTTTGTGGATTTCGGGTCCCTCTTTCAGAGGTCTTCGTATTGTAATGTTAAAACATAGATGTGGACCGTTATAAGTGTTCTAGTATGCCTCATTGAACACTATTGGAAACTCTTTACGATATATATTAAAAATAGTCTTAAGTATATAAACGTCGTCCACGTATTCTTGCCAATGTAGATGAATGGAAGTACATGCTGCAATAACATGAGGACAAGAGAAATGAAGTGTTTAAAACTCCCCACAGTCACACCATTGTGGACTCATATTAATGCGGCAAGTACTAGACACACCGCTGTGCTATGGTGGTGCCATTTTCTTCACGGTCAAATTGACCACCATAAATGCTACCTGCTGATTGTTGGTTTTCTTGAATTATCTTCACTAGTGCTTCTAAGAACATTTGGCTTGATGTAATCTGCACTTGCTTGTAGATCTTTCCTCACAAACAACTTAGTAAAAAATATGTAGATTTATCTAAAGCTGTTATAGAAAAATTGCTTATCATCTTCAATACTGAATTAACACATTAAGTAAGGTTTGTAGTCATATACCCATACTTTTGACCTTCATTATCAAAGGCTTGAGCTCACTTTTCCTGTGGTATATTGTCCATTCACTTATTGCCTTTACATCATATTCACGCACCAAGCCATACTAATAGTTAAAATCATGAGTAGTTCTCGAATATCTTATGTTAATTACAAAAAGAAAGTAAGGCAACGAATAACAATAATAATAACATTATACAAACTGAACATGCACACACTTAAATTTTGCAACTTACAGGCATTAACAATGATCCGTTGCATTTATTTATTTTTGAAATGACGCATAAAGTTTGCAGAGATATGTCTAATGGAATAAACATGGTATGCATAAGGAGGATTCATCCATAGCCTAGTTGCTTGAAATGCTTTTTTAATAGCCTCATGACGATAAAAACTAAACCATATTCTTTCTTGCGGTGTCACATAAGTGCTTAAATGTTCCAAGAAAAAACGTCATGCATCTAAGATCTCTTCTTCTATGATGGCAAGTGCAATTGGAAGAAAGTTCTTATTACCACCTGAGCGACTTCCATCAACAAAGTTTTCTTATCTTTTCCATAAAGGTGTATGCCATCTATCTGTACCACTAGCTTCCAATATTTGAAAGGCTCTACATATGAAGGGAAACTCCAAAAAAAGTCTATGAAAAACACAACTATCACGTACCAAATAACTTCCGTTAAATGCGGGTTACGTTTGGAGATCAGTTATTGTTCCCGGGACAAATTATTGTAGTACTGATAGCCACTTTGGTAATTCATTGTATGACTCCTCCCATTTACCGAATGCTGCCCCAACTGCTTTCTGCTTGGTAATCCATATTTTTCTGTATGTCAGAACGTAGCCATATCGATTTTTGATCTATGCTATCAAAACAGATACATTGATGTTAAGTTTTTCCTTAACCAAAGGTTGTATATGTCAGGAAATCACATTAGAATTTAGCTTGGAATGATCTTGTGAAATCATTGCAGGTGAACATGTATGAGGACTGTTATAACTTATAATCTACCAAATGTGTTTCTTATTGCTAAATGATACATGAATCCTCTAACTGCATCCGTCACCATATATATAACTTGTATTTACCTTGATACGGAGTGGATTAGACTCAATAACTTTGTACTCCACTGACTTATATAAGAAATAATGCTTAATCACAGTGATTACATCATCTTTCGTTTGAAATTGCATACCTACATTCAATTCTCCATCCGTCATTTCCCCTCTTAATGTGTGAGTGTACAAGAAAGGATACTTTATGAATTTTGGTGTAGACATCGCTTCCAAATCAAGTGCCCTCATATATGTTGGAGGCACAAATGAAGGCATTGTAAATTTTGCGTCTTGTCTGAAAACATCTTCTGTGTTACAATCTTTTAAATAAAGGTCTTTAGTGTTTGCTTGACCATTCTCTGTATAGTTGTTATTGTCATATTCACCTCTACAAGAGCTCTCGTACTTGCCGACTTGATTTCCATGAGTATCACGAAAGGAAGTCATTCCTATATCTTGATGTTTATGACTTGATTGTGTATATGGGAGTATACCGTTTGAGTAGTATTTTGGTGCATTTGGTGGCTGGTGTCGAGTAGTGAACCCAACATTGCATGGTAGAACATCATATAGCCTCCATTCTGTTGAGCTTTTTTCAGTTTCATTAATTAGCCACAAGGATGTAGTTTGCTTCCATCCCATGATATGTTGAATATTGTTATCTCTGTTGATTTGGTGTTGAGAGAAACCACCAGTGGTAGTAGCAACACCTAACTCTACCCATAGTTCAAGAACTTGAATATCAGAAAATGTTTTATGGCATTCGAACATCATTCAGACATCATTGTCATTGCCAATTTAAATGATCGATAAGAACTTTGTTGTGGCATACAGAAATAGGTAATGATACGTGTAACCCTTCCATGTTTTGTCATTTTCAAGTTCTTTTCAATAATTCTTTTTAAAAATTGTAAAGATTTATCATTTTTCACATAAAAACAAGATTGATTGTCGGATAAATATATAATGCTATCTTTAATTGTAGTAATGGAACTAGCGTAGTAAACTAAAACAAGTGATCTTTTCATTATTTTTCAACCAAAAGAAATATATTGTAGAAAGAGTAGTACAAGAGGGTAAACAGGGTGAAAATCAGCTTTCCTTATGCTAAGGTTTATATAGAGAAGGACATCAAGTATTTTGATAAAAAAATTTTTGCTGGTTGAAATTTTAATCATTATATCTAACTGATTGCAGGTTTGATAGTCCTAATGTGAGAGTTGAAGATTTGAGTGTCATAATTGTTGATATTTGTACATTTCGCTGTTATAGTTTCTGATGGTTGCAGGTTTGATTATCCTAAATTTTACAATTGTAGGTTTAACTCTTATAATTTCTGACAGTTGCAGGTTTGACCATACTAAATCTGAGAATTGTATATTTGACTGTCCTAAATTTTACAATTGCAGGTTTAACTCTTATAATTTCTGACAGTTGCAGGTTTGACCATACTAAATCTGAGAATTGTAGATTTAACTGTCATAATTGCTGATAGTTGTACATTTCGTTGTCATAATTTTTGATGGTTGTAGGTTTGATGGTCCTAAATCTTACAATTGCAAGTTTGACTTTTATAATTACTGACAATTGCAGGTTTGATCGTCCTAAATCTGAGAGTTACAAATTTGACTGTCACAATTTCTTATGGTTACAGTTTTGACCGTCCTAAATCTTACAATTACAGTTTGGACAGTTGCATATTTTACTGTTATAATTTTTTACGGTTGTAGATTTAACTGTTGTTATTGTCTTTCATAAATCTGACAATTGCACATTTGACTATCATAATTATTAATAGCTTATGTAAGTCTAATAAAGAGAGTTGTGAAAAAATGAATTAAAAAATATAAGGACTAAAATGTAAAACTTTATAATTAAAAAAAGAAATTATAAAAAACCAGAAATTAGAGTTTTTTTAAAATATTATAAAATTTTTAAAATCTGAATTTTATTTAAAAAAATAAAAGAAATAAAAAAAACGGCATACGGTAAAATGTATACCGTTTTCTCCCTCTCTATATATATACATATATAAAACAGATTCTTTTTACCGTTTTTATTATTTTATTTAGTTTGATAAATAAAATAAAAAAAATGCGTATTTTGATAATGATATATATTTTTTACAATATTTAAAAAAAATGGCTTGTCTATCATCACGAGACGGAGAGAGAAGGAACAACGGAAAAACAAGACGTACACTGGATGGCGTAGGTTCAATCGTATGGTGGAGGGTGCCTCTCAGCAGTGATTTGCTGGTGGGTAAGACTGGCTGAAGTTTTCAGTGACTTCGCTTTGCACACATGCCACGGCGCCTGGTCATTATAGCGGTTTTGATTTCTCAACGGTGAAATAAAAGGTTTATTTCGCTAATCAATTGACTAATTAATCAATGGCCCCGGTTGCGTCGATTGAACAGAGTTATCCAAGGATTTTGCCACATAATGTTGGTATCTATGGCCCGGTCAAATAGGCCACAAGACGCGGGTAATAGTCGTTTGGGGTGTCCCTTCAACTTCTCATCATTGGGATTATTAACATTATTTTTATTTGTTAATCTCTCCATCAGTAGGGCAGGGTACGGCTGGGAAGTAGCTGCCATCTTCTCCATTCCATTCCTTATTATCCAAGGGCCTGAATGGCCGAATATTTAAGCATCCGTGACCATGCCTTCAGTCTCACATCACAAACATCCTCCTCTCTGAAGGGGATTGCAATCCCTTCTCTTCTCCGTTGTCGTTGCATATATATATATACTATCCTCTTCACCCTTTCCAATTACCACTTTCAGATCTAGTCTAAGTCTACTCTCCTTAAATACTATACATACTATATCTGCGCCTATTACAAATTCATAACCCAACGTCACAGCTATGAGGATCATCATCTCTTCTTTTCTCGCCTTCATCCTCACCCTCTCCCCAGTCTTCGCCGATCCCGACTTGCTTCAGGACCTTTGCGTCGCTGATCTCAACTCGAGTAATTAATAAGCACCATCATTTCCCTTCCCACCCCAATATTGTTATTATTTCATGTGATGCTAATTAATTATGGGTGCTAACGCCACGTAGTCATTCGTCCATTGTTGTATGTTCAGCAGTGAAACTGAATGGTTTCGCTTGCAAGGCCGCGGCTGCTGTGAACGAGACGGACTTCTTCTTCGCTGGACTGGCCAACCCCAGTTCCACGAACAACACGATGGGTTCCCTGGTCACTGGTGCCAACGTGGAGAAGATCCCTGGCCTCAATACGCTCGGTGTCTCAATGTCTCGCATCGACTACGCCCCAGGTGGCCTGAATCCGCCGCACACCCACCCCCGCGCCACGGAGATGGTCTTCGTCCTCTACGGCAGCCTCGACGTGGGCTTCATCACGACCACGAACAAGCTCATTTCTCAGACCATCAGCAAAGGTGATATCTTCGTCTTTCCCAGGGGACTCGTGCACTTCCAGAAGAATAATGGCAAAGTTTCGGCGGCCGTAATCGCTGCCTTCAACAGTCAGCTACCTGGGACGCAGTCCATCGGTGCCTCGCTCTTCGCATCAACCCCATCGGTTCCGGACGGGGTGTTGACCCAGGCCTTCCAGGTTGGGACTAAGCAGATCGATAAGATCAAATCCAGGCTGACCCCTAAAAAGTGATTAAGTACTTATGTCTGTGGGCCTTCATGATTCGCTGAGACTGAATTGACATGGATATGTGTGTCTTTGGAAAACATTAGGGAGTGTGCTAATAATAACTGACTATCATTTGTGATAATTCCTCATTATTCTTGAACGAAAGTAACATGATTTTTTTTTTTTAAATAAAAGTGGATAAACCATAAATTTATTGAAAAGAAGAAACTACAGACAAAGGAAGATAACTCTCATCAGAAGTGAGTGAAAGAAAAAGTACAACAGAAACTGAGAAAAACAAGAAATAAAACAGACTGGGGAGGCGGAAGATATCGTCTGGTACCTCAGGCCTGCCCAGAGCAATTGAAGGAGCACCTACTCTTGAGCGAAATCTGAGTCCGGATCGCCTGCTTGAGTTGGGGCTCTTGCGCTTAGGAAATTAAGGGAGCGCTTAATTTTCTGAGAAGCCTCGTTAAGATGTTGCTGCTGATTGTCAGAGGCTGTTGAAAACCAAGAGAGAAGCATGTTAGCAGTTTTAAAGATTATATTAAAAAGAGGTAAAGCGTTCAAATGGAATATGCGAGAATTTCGTTCAATCCAAATATTCCACAAAATTGCTCTAGAAGTAAGATCCCAGAGAGTTCGGTGTTGAGGAAGGAGAGAGGGTAACCAAGAAGTCCAGAGGGTGAAAACTGAGTCTGGGGGGATGTATAAGTCTAAGATTTGAGAGAAGAATGTCCAGATTCGTTTTGAAAAATCACAATCAATAAAAAGATGATTCAGCTACTCAGAGGCGTTGTGACAGAGGACACATGTATCTGTGGAATGTTGAGAAATACACCCTTTTTTGAAAAGATTAGATAGGGTAAGAATTTTGTCCTCTCCAGCAAGCCAGCAAAAAAGGGTTATTTTGCTAGGACATCGGATTTTCCAGTAAGAGGAATAATGTGGATTACGCATTCCACCATCAATCAGAAATTTGTAGAAGGATTTGACTGTGAAGTTTCTGTTTTCTTCCAGCGCCCAAGTGTAGGAATCTTCCCGGTTATTGGAACAATCAGGGATAATTTCAAGGAGGGGAGATAAAGCATCAAGAGAAGCTGAATGGAACAAGATCTCTGGATTGTTTAGATGTTGAAGAAAGATCCTGATGCTTATCTAGGGGATAATGCAATCAGAGAAGAGGATTGGCCAAGTATCTTTGAGTGGTTGCCTATTATGCCAGCGATCATACCATAGGGATGTGTTAGAGCCATTTTTGATGGTATTGGAAAGGCAGGAGAGAAAGGGAATTAAAGTGGAATTTACTCCTGCCCAGAAGAAGGATTTTTTTTACTCAAAATTTTCTCGTTACTTTATCATCTCCGAATATTATCTCTAAATAGCCTAATCAAACTCGACAACAAGGTAATTCCCACCTCCAATTTACTTTAGGGTGTGCTTGGTACAGATGGAAATGTAAAAGATGCAAGTTATATGCACTTCTTTGGTTCATATTGGGATATTATGAGAATGTATTTTGGTTTATTTTGAGAATGATAAAATATGATACAATTAAATTATGAAATATATATATATATATATATATATATATATATATATATATATATATAATTTTTTAATAATAAGAAATATAAATGGCTTTGAAGTTAAGATTTTGATTCTCTTTCCATTCTTGATTAAGAAGAAATAATAAAAAATGTGTCGGAATGAAATGACTTGTGCATATTACAAAAAAAATCCATAATATATAGAATGATCAAACTACCTTTACTGTGCTGTTTGGGTCCAAAAGTAGAAAGAAAAGTAAAAAATGGAAAAGGTAGAAAAAAGAACAGAAAAGTAAGGAATAAAATGTTATACTTGGTTTGGATAATTTAATTTTATTGAAAAAAAAGAGATATAATAATATGATTTACTAATTATGACATTTATATTAAATAACAAAATTACTTATTTTTATTCAAGCAGATCCATGTCAATCTCTCAAAAATATTACATAAGGGGTACTATTTATAGAATTAATAATAATAATAATAATAATAATAATAATAATAATAATAATAATAATAATAGAATCAAGAGTTATGCTTTAGTAAAAGTTTTATTACTGAGTTAAGATAGTGGGAGATATGTTGTTGAATTAGTTTCAAGTTGTTATGTTTGTTATGCATTTGTTATATGGGTAAATTATTTAAATGGTCACTCAACTTTTCGGATACTCCTATTTGAGTCACCAAATTTTAAAAAATTTCAATTGGGTACCCGAACTTTAAAATCGTGCCTATTTGAGTCACTTGGGCTAACTCCGTTAACGACGATCCGACATTTCATGACACGTGTCACAGAAATATACACCTTTGCCACGCGGGAGGGGCATTCTTCACTCCTAATCCCAACCAATCCAGAAGAAAAATCTTTCATTTTTTGATTTTCTCAACAAATATTTCGAGATCTTTTCTCTTTCCAGCTTCATTTTTTGAATTTCTCAACAAAGCTTCAATCTTTCTACTTATAATTTTAACTAATTTGTGAGAAAAATTCAATCTTTGATGGTCAAGGAGAGTTTGATGCACAGGATGTGGAGGAGGAACTTGAACTCGCCGGCGCCGGCTACGACCGAGAAGAAGAACCTCACTGTCGGCATTCTCTCCTTCGAGGTGGAGACTGCCATGTCATGTGTCATGCTTCTCTACCGCTCCCTCTCCGATGCCGAGATCTCTCGTCTCCTCTTCGACACTCTCGCTTCCAACACCATCCGCTCCCTCGTCTCCTTCGACGAGAACTACCTCCTGTCCCTCTCCCTCGCCGAGAAGTTCGACTCTCTCAACCGCATTACCGCCATCGCCACACTTCTCTGCCGCCGCTGCTCCCACCCTGTCCTCTCCCGCTTTGAGCACGTCTACTCCGACCTCCTTTGTGCCTACCTTGACTCCGCCTGCCTTAGCTTTCTTGCCAAAGACATCAACGACGCCGTCTGCAAGATGGAGCGCCTTGTCACCTCCACCACCGCTCTCTACGCCGAGCTCGAGGCCTTGAACAAACTCAAGCAATCGGCGAAGAAGCTCACACTCCCCACCGACGAGTCTCACCGCGCTTTGGACCAAAAGATTCAATGGCAGAGCCATGGCGTGAGCCAACTCCGTGACTCTTCTCTTTGGAACCAGACCTTTGATAAGGTTGTCCTTCTCTTAGCTTATTCAGTGTGCACCATCCCATGTGAAGGGAGAATAAATAAAGATGCCCCTCCCACATGACATCCAAAGTGGTAAATGAGGTGTATGTTTCGGTGACATGTGTCGTGAGACGTCGGATCGCCGTTAACCCAAGTGACTCAAATAGGTATGATTTTAAAGTTCGGGTACCCAATTGAAATTTTTTAAAATTTGATGACTTAAATAAAAGTACCCGAAAAGTTAGGTGATCATTTAGATAATTTACCCATGTTATATTATAGGGTGATTTGATTTATTTGAGTGGATAAAAGAAGAATTATTTGCTCATCTTTGTTTCCATCTCTCTTTATCTCTCTCTGTCTCTCCCTATCTTTCTCAACTTTTTCTCTATCTATCTCCCTCAACCTTCTTCTATTTATCCCTTCTTGTTTCGACCACCATTCTTGACTCACATCATTTTGGTACTTTCATTGAGAGATGATGACCAAAGAAATTATTATGACAGGAGTTAGAGCATTGGCGGAGCAACTCTCCTCCATCAAGGACCAATTGTTCCATCATGACACCGCCATCACCGAGCAATTGTCACCCCATAAATGACACCATTTCCCTCTAAGATTGATTCCTTGGTACAACATACTGACACTTTTGAAATGGTGCAGAAGTCTCTCACTTCTCAGCAGGCTGTCATGCTTGAGATGTTGGAAAAACTAATGAAGCTTGACAAGGGACTTCAACAATCTCAGTTATTACTGTTACCCATAAGCTCGACAATAACTCCAACTTCAACCATGACTGTCGAACTGCCAAGCACAATCCAACCACTTTCATTGATGTCTGCACATTTGTTGAAGCTAGAAGTTCTCCATTTCATTGGTGAGAATGTCCTTTGCTGGTTGTTTCAGATTGAACATTTATTCAGTTATCACCATATCACCACTGACGACCAAAAACTCATAATTGCAGCTCTCTACATGACTGACCAAGCCCTCCAATGGTAGCATTAGCTGCATTTGAGGGGGTTAGCTCTCAATATTGAGGATTTTGTCAATCAGTTGGTACTATTAGGCTGATTGAAGACATTTCTGCTGCTGCTGCTGCTGAAGTTTAAGAGTTGAAAATTGCTGAAGTTCAAGAGCTGGAAATTTCTAAGGTTCAACAAGCATTTGAAAGTTGAAATCAATGGCTGAGATTGTATCATCATGAAGTGTGTTTAAGTTCGAGGCATAGCAAGTTGGTTAGGTTGAGTCAAGTTATGTTTTGTGGGTTTAGTAATGTTTGTATTGATATAAATATAAAACTTTTTACTGATCTATTAACATAAGAGCTTAAGCTGCTCTGATTTCCTTTGTTTTTTCTCTAGATTCTTCAGTTACTATTCATTATATTCTCAGTGATTTGGGACAACAGCTGGTATCAGAGTCGTTGAAGAAGCTTTGAAGCAAGGAGAAGAAGCTAGGAGTGAAGATCATGGCCCTTACATCAACCCAAGAAGTTTCAGTCCCTACATTGCCTCTTTTCAAGGGAGATTATTATGATAGATGGTGTGTGAAGATGAAGACCTTATTCAGGTTTCAAAATTTGTGGAAAATTGTGGACAAAGGTGTTCCTGCACGTGGTTCAGAGGCTGAGATGCTTGAGAGTGAGAAGGAAGATGCTAGAGCCTTGTATTTGATTCCATAAGCAGTTGATGAGCCCATTTTTGACAGGATTGCTGGTCTTTCAACAGCTAAGGAAGCTTGGGAACATCTAGAGGAGTACCATGGCATTGCGAAGGTGGCTTCAGTTAGGAGACAAACATTGAGACAAAGATTTGAGCTTCTTCAGATGAATGAAAATGAAAATGTGCAGCAATATGTCACTAGAGTTGCTGCCATGGTGAATCAGATTAAAGGGGTGGGCTATGATGTAAAAGAAGAAGAAGTGGTGTCCAAGATCTTGAGAAGTTTGACACCTAAATATGATTTTGTTGTCACAACCATTGAAGAGTCAAAGGATGTAGAAAAGCTTTCCTTGGAGGAATTGAGTGGTTCTTTGTTAGCGCATGAGCCCAAAGTACTAAGATTGAGTGAAAAACCAGAAGACAATGCTCGATTTATAAAGGAGGAGTCATCTGTTAGTGAGAATCTGTTCCACTCTCATGGTAGAGTTAAAACTTTCTCAAGAGAAAGAGGTAGAAGTCATAATAGAGGTAGAGGAAGAGCATATGTGCCAAGAGGAGGAACAAGCTTCAGAGATACTCAAACACCTTATCTTGGAGCTCAAAGTTCTGAGCAGAGGTATGTAAGAAGCAATTTGAAGAATGTGCAATGCTTTCATTGTAAAAGATTTGGGCATGTGCAGTCTAATTGCTAGTTTAGGAATAAAGAGAATGAAAGCAAGCATGTTGAGAAGGGATCAAGCTCTCATAGTTCTCAAACTCCTCATACTCCTAGCAGGGACATGGGGAGTCTATTTATGGTTCACATTGAGAATGAAGCCTGTGAACCTTCAATTTGGCTTTTAGACAGTGGCTGCTCTTGTCATATGTTTGATAGAAGAGAGTTATTTTGTAGTTTAGATGAATCAGATTGTCACAAGGTTAGACTTGGTGATGATCAAGAGGTGGCTGTAGCTGGCAAGGCTTCAGTTGCTGTAAAACTTCATGGAGGAGAAACCAAATTAATACACAATGTGCACTTTGTGCCCAACTTAGCACATAATCTGCTAAGTGTGGGACAATTGCTTGGTAATGGTTACATTGTTACATTTGAAGGTGATAAGTGTAGCATTAAAGATGCAACAACTGGGATGCAACTGTTGGTAGTTAAGAAAAACAAGAATAACCTATTTCCAGTTGAATTTTCTAAGGTTGTTCAAGCTAATGCAGCAGTGACTGTACTTGACAACTCAATGTTGTGGCATAGGAGGTATGGCCATCTGAATTTTTAGAGTCTTCAACTATTATATCAGAAGAATTTTGTTGATGGGCTGCCTTATATGAAGAAATTCAATGGTTGTGAAGCCTGCATCTATCAAAAATTAGCCAGGTCTTCTTTTCCTTCTAGAAAATCTTGGAGAGCCAAGGAAAAGCTTCAATTAGTTCATTTAGATTTATGTGGGCCTATGCAAGAAGCATCTCTAGGAGGCAACAGGTACTTTCTACTCTTTGTTGATGATTATACAAAAATGAGTTGGGTTTATTTCATTAAAAGCAAATCTGAAGTGTTTGTATGCTTCCAAGAATTTGTAGCTTATGCTTAAAGACAATCGAACTGCAAATTGAAGGTGATTAGGATAGATAGAGGGGGTGAATACATGTCTAATCAGTTTAAGATTTTTTGTAAAAAGCTTGGCATAAGACATGAATGCACTGCACCCTATTCACCTCAGCAAAATGGAGTAGCTGAGAGAAAAAATAGGACATTGGTGGAAAAAGCAAGGAGTATGCTAAATTTGAAAAAATTGCTAGTGCGTTTTTGGGCATAAGTTGCTTCAATTGCAGTGTATCTGTCCAATTTATCTCCTATTCGTTCAGTGTTAGATAGAACCCCCTTTGAGGCCTGGTTTGGGGCTAAACCAAAGGTTAGTCACTTGAGAACCTTTGGCTGCATTGCTTATACTAAAGTGTCATCCCAACAATTACAAAAGCTTGATGATAGAGCTCAGAAATGTATCTTTAGTCGATATTGTTCTAAGTCTAAGGCTTACAAATTATTTGATCCACTTACAAACAAAGTGATAATCAGTCAAGATGTTTTGTTTGATGAAGAACGATGTTGGGAGTGAAAAACAACTGATTCAGGTCCACAGAAAATTCTTTTACCTGGAATTTTGTCTTCTAATCCTTTGAGTTCATCTATTTCAGCTGACACAGAGGCTTCAACAGAATCAAATGCAGCTGAAAATAATTCACAGAATAATACTTCTTTTGAAGAATCAACTCCAGCCCGAGTGAGAACTCTAAGAGAAATCTATGAGAGTTGTTCATTTGCTCTTAATGTAAGTGATCCAATAACATTTGAAGAGGCATAAAAATATCCAGTATGGAAGCAAGCAATGCAAGAAGAACTTAATGCAATTTAGAAAAATGGCACATGGATGTTGACAGGGTTACCTCCTGAAAAGAAGAAAATAGGTGTGAAGTGGGTGTTTAAAACGAAATACAGCCAAAATGGAGAAGTACAAAAGGACAAAGCTCGATTAGTGGCAAAAGGTTACATTCAAGAGCATGGTGTGGACTATGAAGAAATTTTTTCTCCTGTAGCCAGGATGGATACTGTCAGAATTTTGTTATCCTTGGCAGCTCATAAAGACTGGATTGTGTTTCAACTGGGTGTTAAATTAGCATTTTTGAATGGAGAGATTAATGAAGAAGTGTATGTTGAACAACCCAAAGGATTTGACGTTCAAGAAATGGAGCACTTGGTATACAAATTACACAAAGCACTGTATGGTTTAAAACAAGCTCCAAGGGTTTGGTATAGTAAACTTGATTCATATCTTCAGAAGCAAGGATTTCATAGAAGTGCCAATGAGCACACTTTATATACAAAATCTAGAAATCAAGGAGAAATTCTGGTGATGCGTGCATATGTTGATGATTTGATTTGTATGGGCTCCTCTCCATCATTGGTGGAGAATTTCATAATTGATGTGAAAAAGGTTTTTGAAATGAATGATTTGGGAGTAATGTCATACTTTTTAGGCTTGGAGATTAAACAAGACAGCCTTGGTATTTATGTTACACAGAAAAAATATATAGAGGAGTTGTTGAAGAGCTACAATATGCTCAATTGCATACCTGTTTCAACTCTATTGAGTCCAAGCCTTAAATTACAAATGTATGCTGAAGGAGAAGTGGCAGATGTGACATCATATAGACAATTGATCGGGAAATTGATTTATATCACACACTCAAGGCCTGACATAGCTTTCCTAGTTAATTTTTTGTCAAGGTTTATGCACAATCCTATAAAACATTATTTTGGTGCGGCAAAGCATATTTTAAAGTACTTGGCTGGTTCTAGAGATTGTGGGATTTTCTATAAAAGGAGAAGCAATTGTGTAGTGCAAGGATGGTCAAATAGTGATTGGAGAAATTGTATTAAAGACAGAAAAACCACTAGAGTTGTGGCTTTTAACATTGGTTCAGGAGTTGTATCATGGATCTCAAAAAACCAAGAGACAGTTGCTCCTTCATCTACTGAGGCAGAATATATTTCCTTATGTGTTGCATGTTGTCAAGGAGTATGGATCAAAAGAATTTTGGCTGATTGTGGTATTCAATTTGAAGAGCGAATTATAATTCATTGTGATAACCAGTCTTGCATAGCAATTGCTAAGAATCCAGCGCTTCACAACAAAACCAAACTCATTGATGTGAAATTTTATTTCATTAGAGACTTGGTGAATGGAAAATGTGTGCAATTAGAGTACTGCAACACTGAAGATCAAATTGCAGATATATTTACAAAGTATCTGGATGCAAAGAAGCTAAAAAAATTCAGATTTCTGCTTGGTGTTTGTAGTCTTCAATCAAGGGGGTGTATGTTGGCTGATTGAAGACATTTCTGTTGTTGCTGCTGCTGAAGTTTAAGAGTTAAAAAATTGTTGAGGTTCAAGAGCTAGAAATTGCTGAAGTTCAAGAAGCATTTGAAAGTTGAAATCAATGGCTGAGATTGTATCATCATGAAGTGTGTTTAAGTTCGAGGCATAGCAAGTTGGTTAGGTTGAGTCATGTTATGTTTTGTGGGTTTAGTAATGCTTGTATTGATATAAATATAAAACTTTTTACTGATGTATTAACATAAGAGCTTAAGCTGCTATGATTTCCTCTGTTTTTTTTTCTAGATTCTTCAGTTATTGTTCATCAACTTCTCAGTGATTTGGGACAATAGGTACTTCAGTTCGGACCATTGGCTTTTGTCAATCATGAGGCACAATTAATTTTATATTGATACAAGTTGGAGAAGAACTTTATAAAGTGATGTTTTATAATTTATTAAAAGATTGAGAGTATTAAGGTCTTTCTAAAAGTTATATATTGTTGGAGTTTCTTAGTACTCCGCCCTAAATCTGAGGGCCATAAAAAGTGAGGCAACTCTCCAAAACCTCAGATTTGTTGTAACCTTTTTTCTTTTACATGGTGTTTGGATCCAAAAGTAGAAGGAAAAGTAAAAGAAGGGAAAAGAAGAGAAAATAAAGAAAATGAAAGGCAGGGTTGGACCCTTGTTTGTATAATCAAATTTTATAGAGGGAAAGGAAAGGATGGTTGTTTAGTAAATCTTGTTTAGTTGAAGAGGAGAATGGAAAGAAAAAGATTTATAATAATGTGATTTACTAATTATACTCTTACTATTAAATAAAAAGTTAGTTTTCTATAGTAAAACACATGCATTATTAATATCTCAAAAAAAATCACTATTTGAGTAGGTAAGCATTAAATATTGAAATTATTATTATTATTAAGATGTAAGAATCTCACTTTTTAGACGAGATGATTAGTGCCCCTGAACAATAGATTGCAATAAAATTGGGTCGAAAAAAGTGGACCTTATAAAGCGATGGTATGCAATTATTTATAAATATTGAGGGTATCAAGATCTTTTTAAAAATTATAATTTTTTTGAGGTTCCACCTCCTGCTGCACCCAAATCGGGGGCAAAAAATAGAGGGTTTTGGAGAGTCAACGTGTGATACTAAAGACTTTGGTTCGGCTTTGTTTTCTCATTTTGTGTGTGTATTAGTTTGTTTTGAGTATTTTGTAAAGTTCATGATTGTGTGAACATTTCTCCTTGAAAGAGAGCTCTCACCAACCCTCTCCACCTCCTTTGATTGTAGACTGAAGGATTATCCTGCACTTCTTTTTGAAATCATCAAGGTATGAGTTCTTCTTCTTTTCTTTACTCCATGCTTTTATCTTTGTCTTGTAAATCTAGGGTTTGTGGTGAATGATGGTTTTTGAATATTCAACTTTTCAATGTCTTCTTGTTTGATATATAGAATGTTGTAAAGTATGATCTTTTTTGTTTCGTTTTGGAATCTTGAGTAACCTTCTTCTTTGAAATCGCGGGGCACTGTAGCACTAATATAGCACTAGTAAATCGTTTCATTTCGTTGCTTCCTTGGCTTGGGTTGAAGCTAAGAACAATTAAAAGCTTTTTGGAAACCCTGGAACCCCATTTTGGGCCAATCGTAGGACTCATTACAGTTGCATTGCACTCTTAGGCTTAGGGCTTTTTTGTGATTTCTTTTGCTTATCTTATTGCTTGTTTTTGGGTGTGTGTGTGTTTGTGTTTTGGTAGGTGGGGAGAGCTTGGATTGAGGCAGGGATTTAGCGGAGGAGTAACGTACTATAGGTTTTTATCACTAAGGTTTGAGTGAATCATATGATTGCACATTTATAGTAGAATACTATCTAAATATATTTATTGTTTGATTTAAATGAAATCTCTAGTTTTATTAAGTTAAACTGATGATTTGATGGGTTTAGAAGGAATTTCTATGCTTTCTATTTTATAAGCAAAATTCTTGATGTTCGATGAAAATGCTTATTGCTATATTATTATTTTGGGCTGAATTGAATTGTTAAACTTTATGCACATGCTATACTTTTGGCATTGGTTTATATGACAATGATGTACATTTCCGATATGTGAATATTTGTTCTGGACAAGGCCCTGTGAGATGATTTACATGAATTGTATTATTAGTATATATTCTTTGTAATTTTGTTGGTGATGAAGTTGAAACTCACAAGCTGCAGTAGGGAGTCCCCACGGGCCAGCCATTAGAGGTGGCATGGCAGACCCGGCTTATTGTCAACTTCAGGTGATGCTTAGAGCCTTGAATGGGTGTTCATCAGGAGTTCAGAATCACCATACGTACCCGATGGGTCAACGTCAAGGACATGAGTGCCATGACTGCTCTGAACTTAGCCGCAACCATGGCTAGAGTTTAGAGAGGCTTCTAGACCATTGTTCAGTTGCTCAAGATACAAAATTCGTATTAGTAAATTGATTTGATGATAAGTATTGTGTTTTATTGTTTTGAAATTCATATTATACCATTCATGAATATGTGTGTGAAACCTCATTTGAGCAAAGACTGCTATTTTATGCTATCTATGGTATATATATATATATATATATATATATATATATATATATATAGCTAAAATTTTCTAGCCTATATGTATTTTTGCAAAAGCTTGGCTTTGATATTTTACCGATTAGTTTGTACATTCTATTAGATTTGTACTAACCCATTCACTGAGTGACTCTGGTTACTCACCATCTCTCTCCATTCCAGGCTTTAGCATCTAGTGGTGTTACGACATGATGGAGTGTTGAGCATTCTTCCAGCTATCTTTTTTAATTCCAGTCTTATGTATGTTTCTTCTTGAACATGTTGTATGGTATAAGGATATGGATCAACTAGTATATTTGTCACTTTTTATGCATGGTTTGTATGCTTGTCTAATTTCTTGAATATCTTGTTGTAATCATAATGAACATGTTTCATTGAACTCTATATTCAAGTTTTGGTTTGGTTGTTTCTTCTGCTTCATTGTTATGCTCTATAATTCGTATATTTTAGATTTGTGAATTTTGTTCAGAGTTATTTCCTCCCAAGTGTTTATTAGCTTTGGAGTGACACGAGGGTTTAGTGACATGGGTGTTCCCTCTTGGATTGTCGCGGTGGTTGTTATGTACCGGTTCTATAGGATGAGGTATGACACAACATTAATCCTTTCTTTACTTTTATTAAATTAAAAAATAATTCAAATGAAGGAAGTGCTCACCTTGACTCTCGGTAATTCTCTCTTTCTTTCATTTTCTTTCTGGAGCCTTCAATCCCAACATAGCATTAGTTTCTCCCTGAACAAGCCATAAAAAAAATATGTAATGATAAAAAAAAAATTTAACTAATGAAATAAAATCTAAATTAAAGTGTAATTTATTGTTTTATTGGTGCGATCTTCTAGATTATGTAATAAAAAGTCATGAACCAAACATGCTCCTTACATATTCAGAAATATTTCCTTCCAGGCAAATTCTAATAACCAAACGTGTGTAAATACAGCACAATCATAAGAAAATCTTGCAATTTTTAGTATATTTACATAAGTTCGATATAATGAACAATTTCTTTTTTCTTTGTTTTTTGAGACAACTATGAAGAGGTTTTTTAATATTTGATTTTTGAGTTTGGAGAAAAATATCATTACGAGTGATCTTGGATAGCAGTCATCCAACCTAGGCTCCGGTTAACTTCAGAGCGGATGTCTGACTATTTTAGAGAGCCTAATTCTTTTTTATACTTCCAAAGTGTACATGTTGTCTACAGTGTAACCTTGTTATCAGTAGTAGTTGTATTTCAACTAGTGTTATTGAAAGCGGACCGAACTGGCGGTCTGACTGGTTGAATCGGTGAACCGGTACTAGAACCGGTCCGGTTCTCTCGTTGGACCAGATTTGTAGTTGAACCGATAAAAACCAGTGTGAACTGCCGGTTTTTTAATTAAACCGGTAAAAACCAGTGTGAACCACTGGTTTTCTAGTTGGACAGGATTTGCAAGTGAAAGTGTGAAGCTATGAAATTTTTTTTGTTTGTAGTGTTTTTTTTTCATGCTAGAATTTATTTTGGTTGAATCTTTGATGTGTTATGTGATTATAACTTTATAAGTATTGTGTGATATTGTGATCACTTTCAAGCAATGTAATCAGGCTTTAACAATCAATGTATCGATATCAATTGTATTGAAAATTAAAATTTATGTATTTTATTTTTACTTATATAATTTATTTGTTGTATTAATTTTTGTTGTTGCAATTATAAGATATTTTTTCAATTAATTATATTAAATTAAATTATTTAAAATATTTAAATTGGTCCGACATTGATCTAATTGACCCGGTGATTGAACCGATAATCCGGTGATCCGGTATTTTGACCGGTTCAATTTCCGGTCCAATTATGATAACATTTATCTCAACATTCAGTGGAGTTTGTGGTCCTCGTCTTTTGTGCCACTATCCCTTTCTCCCTCTCTCTCCGTAATCTATCTATTCTCTTTCCTTGTTTAATCAATATGGTTCATCGCACATACATAAGTCTAATAAACTTAAAAATTGAACTTCAATTGATTGACATTGCTGCTCTCCAGGGGCTTTAATATAAAAGAACTAAACCAGCGTGAACAAAAGTATAGATGCATTACTGAAAGCACATGCACATGCATATATGTGTCTTTATGTACATGTGGTTTGTGAACAATATACTAGTATGTCTATAATGCAATCCAAATGATATGTATGCCATTTTCATATATTATTCTAATTCTTAATCTGAACACGCCAAATTTGCATTAGATACCTTTTATATCTTTCTATAATTTTCCATTTATTTTAAAAAATATATTGTTATTAAAATAGAAACTATTTTCGCATGATTTTAAGGCTTATTTGTTTTTAACTTTCTTAAAACATTTTTTAAAATTTAAACTTATTTGAATATTATTTTTTTAGATTTTCCTCTCACATATAATAATTTTATAAAACGTAGGATAACTTGAGAAATAAATAATATATATTTTTTATTTATTTACAATTTCATTTATTTGAATAAGTTCACCGTAGTTTTAATGAAAATTACACTCAAATACAAATACAGAATATATCCATAATTTTATTTACATTACGTATTTTTGCCACATTCTGCTCAATTTGAACCAAAGGGCTTCTAGCCCAGCGATGGGTCGCTCGTGGGAGGAGACGCGAGTCCAATCCTCCTGAACAGAGCTCCCTTGTTCCAAGAGGGTGAGGACGTTGTAGGCAATTCCCCCACCACGCGTACGCCCCTGAGAATTGGCGTTTGTCGCCCTATCTCAAAAAAAAAAAAAAAAAGAGAAAATCATGTAGTGCGCACCATCTTTGGTCCAAAACCAAGGAGCATAGATTTGCTTGTAAGGAGTGTACATGATATGAAGAAGGGCATAAAAAAAAATTATGTTTGAATAAGTTCAAAAGTAAAAAATAAAAATAAAAAATAACACATATTAGCCTAAAATAATGTGGAAATACTTTCTATTTTAAAAATAATATATTTTTTTTAGAAAAATGGGCATTTAAAATATTAATACGTCACTAAAAAATAAATTTTTCAAAAAAAACTAGATTAAAAAAAAACCAAAAACAAGCTATTTTAATATTTTCCGGAAAGAAGGGTTTAAATGCAAAATAACCATTTTTGTACATTTAAAATGCTTGATTACTACCCATGTGTTGACTGCCGATTAGGGGTGGTAACGGGGCGAGAAATCCCCGAGCCCTGTGGGGACCCGACTCGACGGGGATGGGGATTCCCTTATTCGCCCCCCCCGCGTGGGGGGCAGAGGCGGGGGCCAAACCGTACCCGTTTGGTAAACGGGGCGGGGTGGGAATTGCTATCCCCGTCCCCGGTTTTTTTATCCATTTATTATTTAGACTTATATATATATATATATATATATATATATATTCCTTTTTCTCATGAAATCCTAGGACAAGGAGGCTTATATTCAACATTTGGAGTATTTTGTTTTTGTAAATTTTTATATGTTGGTTTGTTGAGCTTTATTTCGAATGATTTTTATATTTTTCATGTGTGTTAGTGTGTATTAGAATTAATTTTTTTTAAAAACAATTAAATCTTATAGGTATAAGGGGATCCCCGCGGGGACGGGGACAGGGACGGGGAGATAACTCCCCCCCATCGGGGAAGTCAGGGACGGGGATTTCCCATCCCCAACTTTGGAGGGACCGGGGACGGGGTGACCCCTCCCCGTCCCCACCCCTCCCCGTTACCACCTCTACTGCAGGTAACTTTTTTAGTAGATCATCCAACGTTCATTTATTTTCAATTGGATCACTAAACTTTAATTTGTATTAAAATGGTCATCGAATTTTGATTTTCATTTATTCGGCTGTCACCTAAAAGTTTCTGACTCTCAATTGTCACATGATTGCCGATAAGTCTAAGTCTATTTGCGGTGGATATGTCAAATAGCTTATTTGGCTGTTTTATGTCACCATAATCTTCCCATGCTAGAAGGAGGCCTCCATGTCATTAGAAAATGCCCACGTTAGCCTTCGTCTTATTTCTGTGCTCCTTCTTCTTCCTTTCCCAAGTAAGAAGAAGTAGGTAAACCATGGGAAGACAAAGTCATGGGCAGAAGTTTGAACAGGCTATTAATAGAACAAGAATATGCAATATACACAGTTTAATTTTTTGCTTTTTGGAATTTTCTCTGGTTATTGCAATCTATTTCTTGGTTTGCTTAAACAAAGTGAAAAAGGAATGGACTTGTGACCTACGACATGGATCGCCTAGAACATGTGCAAATGAAGTTTATTGTTTTCCATTTTCTTTACTTTATTTTATTTCGATTGCTAGTTTTTGATTGGGTTTCACAAATCCTTCTTTGTTTTGTATAATTTCCCAATGTATTTCTCCATCAAATTAGTCCCCCTAATGGCATGAATCAGTTATGATGTGAGGGACTAATTGCTATTGTTGGCAAATTGTTGTTGTTAGCATTAATCAATCAGTAATGCATTGTCAATCCTCACAGCAATAAGGATGATATTATGTGAACAAAACAGGGAAAAACAAAGAGAGAGTTGAAAAACCACTTCAAGTTCTCTTAATTTCACACAAGCATTCATACATTAAACAATAGTTTCAGACAATATTTAAACAAAGTTTTGATGAGTTACTATTAACGAGTCATAGGCCTAACACTACACCCAATTAACTAAGCATTTACCTCGAACTTAAACCAATCCATCAGATGAAGTAATCTGAACAATTCATTCTAATCTTCATATGTTTTCAGCTTTCCCTCTTGTTTTTAAAACTTTTTTCTGCAATAAGCTTTAATTTGATCACTTCTTCAATCATTTGCTAACATTATCCCCCTTGATTGAAGATCACATACTCCCATTTGGCTTCTAAATTTTATAAACTTTCTCACATCTAAGCACCGTGTCATCACATCTATTAGCTGATCTTCAGAAGCACAAAAACTCAAAATCACTGCATTGTTTGATACCAATTCCCTGATAAAGTGGAACTTCACATCTATATGCTTTGTTCTCCCATGAAGAATAGGATTTTTGGCCACAGCTATACAAGGCTTGTTATCACGATTAATAGAAATTAGGTCTTTCAACTTAACACCATAGTCTTCAAGCACTATTTTAAACCAAATTCCTTGACAACATGCTGCACACAAGGCTATGTACTTTGCCTCAGTTGAAGATAGAGCCACAATGTCTTGTTTTTTTGACAACCAAGTAACAATACCATAACCAACATTGACTATCACACCTGTTGTGCTTTTTCTATCCATAGGATTGGAACCCCAATCACTATCAAAAAATCCCTGTAAAACACATTTACCATTCCTTTGATATAAAATTCCAAAGTTTATTGTACCTGCCTAGTATTTGAGCACATGCTTTGCAACTCCTTGATGAATTCTTGTCAGTTTGTGTGTAAATCTAGATAACAGGCTGACAGAAAAAGCTACATCTGGTCTCAATTGTGTCACATATAATAACTTGCCAATCAATTTTCTATATTGGGTCACATCTACTTCATCTGCAGATTCATACAATTGTTGTTTTGCACTTGGAATCAAAGGCACACTCACTGGTTTACGCTGCAACATATTATAACTTCTCAATAAATCTTCAACATAGTTTTTTTGTGACACATGTATGCCGAAAATACATTGCTTGACCTCTAATCCCAGAAAATGAGAAACATTACCCAGATCACTCATTTCAAAGGCCATCTCATCTCTGAAATTTGTCATCAAACTTATTAGATGAACTCATATAAATCACATCAACATATATACAAACTAGTAAAACATTTCCCTCATTATTCTGCTTTTTATATAGAGTGTGTTCTGTATTACTTATGAGAAAACCTTGAGACTGCAAATAACTGTCAAATTTGCTATACTAAGCTCTAAGTGCCTATTTCAGCCCATACAATGCTTTTTGTAACTTATATACCAAGTGCTCTTTCCCTTGTAATTCAAAACCTTGAGGTTGCACAACATACGCTTCTTGTTCTATATCGCCATTCAAGAATGCTAACTTTACATCTAATTGAAACACATGCCAATTCTTTTGTGCAGTAAGAGCAAACATTAACCTTACTATCTCCATTCTTGCAACTGGAGCAAAGATCTCCTTATAATCCATCCCAAACTCTTGAGAATAACCTTTGGCTACAAGTCTGGCTTTAAATTTCTAAATTTCACCATTGGGCTTGTATTTTGTCTTGTATATCCATTCCACACTAATCAATTTCTTTTCAGATGGTAATTCAACCAACTCCCAAGTTTTATTCTTCTCTATAGAATTTCTTTCTTCTTCCATAGCCTTTCTCCATTCAACATGTTGTTGTGCTTCTTCAAAATTTTTAGGATCTGTTACTGTCAAAGCAAAAGAACAACTTTCATAGATATCTCTCAAGGTTTGTACTCTTTGTGTTGGTGACTCCTCAACTTCAGTTCCACCATCTTGAACTGCAAATCTCCTTGGAGAAATTTTTGCATTGCTGTGTAATTCAGTTAAAGTATCAGCCCTTGATACATTATTTTGGTCTTCTTGATTTCTAACAAGATTTGTTGTTGATCTTTCATTTCCTGCTCTGACTTCCTGTAGAACAATTTTGTGTGTTGTTGTTGTACTAGCTTTTTTTGCCCAATTCCACTTCCCATTCTCAGCAAACACTACATCTCTATTGATAATGATTTTTCCAGAACTTGGAATATAAACTCTATAGGCTTTAGCATCCTGACAATAACCCACAAAAATGCCCTTTTGTACTCTCTTATCAAACTTCTGTAAATTCTAAGGTGTCACATGTGCATACACAACACAACCAAACCCTCTTAAATAAGTTACTTTTGGTTTCACACCAAACCAAACTTCATGTGGAGTTTTCTTTGGCACAACAAATGTTGGTGAAACATTTGATAAATATACAGCAACTGATACTGCTTCAGCCCAAAATATATTTGGTAACTGACTAGAATTCAGCATGCTCCTAGCCTTTTCAAGTAAAGTTCTATTTTTCCTCTCAGTAACTCCATTTTGCTGAGGGGAATAAGGAGCAGTCAGTTCATGTTTAATCCCTCTTTGAGAACAAAACATATTAAATTATCTAGACATAAACTCTCTATATTATAATGATTCAAACATTGTAATCCTTGATAATTTAAATGTCCATATCTTCCTCTACCTCTTGAGAAATTTCTTCCTTTGCCATCAAACCAACCTTCAAAGACTTCACCTTTCATCAAAAGCACCTTATCATCTGATTTAGCAGAAAACCTATTGAACCTGGCTTGATGAGCTTGTAAACTTCCACTCAACTCATTCAAAGTTAGTTTGGGCACATCTCTGGCCTCTTTTATTGAAGTGATAACATAATCATATTTTAACTGTGAGACTCCTCATCACCTTGGAAACCACTTGCTCATCTTCCAACTCATAACCGAGCCCTTTTATCCTATTCACAATTGCAACCACCCTTGTGATGTACTGCTGACCATTTTCATCATCTCTCATCTACAAGACTTCAAATTGTTGTCTCAAAGTTTGTCTTCTTACTGAAACCATTCTTGTGGATCTATGATACTCGGTCTTGATATGCTCCATGCCTCATTGGTTGTATTAAAACGAATAATCCTATCAAATAAAGGCTCATCAACTGTATGTTGTATCATATACAATGCCTTGCATCATCCTTCTGGATCTCCATCTTCTGACTTTCAGAACCTTCAGCTAGAGGCCCTTGTTCAACTATCTTTCAAAGATTTTGGCTTCTGAATAGTGTCTTCATCTTAACACTCCAACGATCATAGCCCTCTCCCTTGAACAAAGGAAGAGAAGTTGATGTCATCTTTGGTGTTGCAGTTGTGGAACTTTAAGCCATCTTTCTCTTCAATGCAATCTGAACACACACTCACAACAAAGGCTTAAACAACACACAAACAACCTCACCGTCAGCTATGATACCACTGTCAATCCTCACAGTAATAAGGCTGAAATTATGTGAACAAAAACAGGGAAAAATAGAGAGAAAGCTGAAAAACCACTTCAAGTTCTCTTAATTTCACACAAGCATTCATGCATTAAACAATAGCATCAGACAACATTTAAATAAAGCTTTGATGAGTCACTACTAATGTGTCATAAGCCTAACTCAACCCAATTAACTAAGCATTTGCCTTGAACTTAAACCAATCCATCAGATGAAATATTCTGAAGCATTCATTCTAATCTTCAGATGTTTTTCAGCTTTCCCTCTTGTTTTCAAAACTTTTTCTATAGCCAGCCTTAATATGATCACTTCTTCAATCATCTGCTAACATGCATTAGTAGACAATGAAGAAGGCATTACTGATGAATGACTATATTAACCTTAATCGGTTATGATTAATTAGTTGACCATGCTATCTTTAATCAACAAGATAGTTAACACTTTGCAAAAATAAAAAAAAGGGAGAAAAATAGACCTTGGACAAACTTTTGCACATTATCCAGGTGTACCTACAACAAGCAAAAAATAAATTTGCAGGGAAAATAGCAATTTAAGCAAGTGAACATATAACTTAAAAATAATCTCAATGCTTTCTCTCATGACACACTAAGAAATTGTTAGAGTTATACATGTATGTGTACATACATACTTCCTACACTCACTGCATTCTTGTATTATACATATATGTGTATGTACACATCTCTTTTCTCTCTATATATGTAACCACTCATGATCAATACAAGTGGCTTGTTGAACTATTCTCTTTCTTACATGGTATCAAACGCCCCGGCTTCGTTCCACCGGGCCTATTCTCCGGTGATCGTCGACCATCCCTGGCTATCCTTCCTTTCCCTCTGGCCATCTGCCTGCGTATCTTCTTACTGGCCCGTCATCTGAACCCCCCTTCGAAGTTGTACTAAAGTACAGTCTTGTTGGCATCACCCGGGCATTTCAATCCTTGTCATCACAGCCACCAGTCATCACGGCCACCAGCCTCCCCGTTAGGAGCTCCACAGACTCCAGCACTGGATTCGACGCCTCGTGGCCATCAGCCTTGCGGCGGAGCTCACCCCGACGTGTGTCCACCAGCCCGTCGGTGTCTTCCGTTTCCTCGTTTGCCTCGGCTTCAATGCCGCAGCCAGCGCTGATTCCTAACCCAGGGCCAAACGTGCCTAGATCCTGCGTCTTCATCACCGACAACCTTCACAACAACCCCTATCTTTGGCAACCTCCACCTTTAGACAGCTCGAAGCACAATAAAGGAGTGATTCTAATATTCTATTAAAATATTGGAATCACTTTCCCATGAACCCACTCCCTTTCCCGTGAACCCACTTTCCGGTGAATCTTTGTCCCTATTCTAATGCTCTATTATCTATATTATATATATTAAAAAAAGTAGAATTTTTACTGTGCTATTAAAAAATGGCTTCTTTATCTTCTCCCAATTTTCTTACCCTAGTTGATGTCAAATTAAATGGCTCAAATTACAAAGAATGGTACATGATTGTGTGTATCATTTTACTTGAATTAGAGTTACTTGATCATGTAGACGGCACCTTCCCCCCTCTTAAAGGGACCGATAGTTCCTCTACTTCTTGGTTCACTGCTGACCATCGCACCATAACTCTCATTTGTCAGTCTTGTGAGGTCGACATTCGCATGGAGATTGGCATCTGTCGACTGCTTTTACAATGTGGGATCACCTACGTCATATGTTTGAGCAGTCCAGTTCTGCTCGCCAATATGCTATTTTACAGGATCTAAGTTATGTCCAACAAAGGGAGCATTCTATTCGAGAATATGTTACTGAGTTGCGATCTTTGGGGAGACAACTTGACTCTTTGGAGCCTATTACTTGTATGATGTGCAAGTGCTGTAAGACTCGCCTTCAGTCCAGCCAGACACAGAGGACTTTTGAGATCCTGATGCGTTTCCATCCCGATTATGAGGTTGTTCGTATCCAATTACTTAATCACTATCGTATCCCCTCATGTGATGATGTTGTGCACAGTGTTATGACTGAGGAGACTCGGCTACATGCACTTTCATCTTCTGGGCAAAAGGTTCTAGTGATACAGTCATGACTGTCACATCTTCACGCTTTTCTTGGATATCTACTCCTAGTCTCAGTTCTCCTCCTCCCCCGGATCCTCTTTTTTCTGTCATTACTACAAACGGCAGGGACATGTGAAGACTAACTGTCCGAAGCTTCAGCATCGACCACCACAGCATTCACACCGTCGTCCTCTTCAGAGATCCTCTGGAGTTTCTTCTTTACCTTATGTTACTACTGTTGATGTCGTGACTCCTGATTCCTCTGGGACTCTCGCTTCTTAGGTTGCTCATCTTACAGAGCAAATTCATGCTATGCAGCGTGCTATGCAGTCCAGCTCCTCCTCTGATATGTCTGCCGCTTCCAGTATGTCTTCCTCCTCATAGATTTTAGATTTTGGTGTTACTCATTATATGACTGCGGATGCTACCACTCTAGTTAACCTTTCTAGCACTCACCCATTTCTAGAGTTCGTATTGCTGATGGAAGTCTTCTTCCTGTCACGTAGTTCGGTCACCTTCAGTCTTTTTTCACTATTCCCGTAGTTCACCATGTTCCTGGTTTAGCTTTAAACCTTATTTCTGTCAGTCAGCTTTCTGATCATGGTTTGTCTATTACCTTCTCTTCCTCTGACTGTTCTGTGCAGGACCATCTTACAGGCCAGAGGCTTGGGATCGGACGTAGAGATGACGGCTTTTATCACCTAGAATCTCTTCATCTTCTTGTATCTTCATCTCCTTCTACTTGTAATCATGCTATTATTGATTCTGTTTGTTCTTTAGATCAGTGGCATTCTCGATTAGGTCATGTATCTAAGGATCGCCTGAAACTCCTAACTAGTTCAGGCCGTCTTGGTTATGTCTTTCCTGGCTCGTTATTTGCTTGTAAGGGTTGTAAGCTTGCTAAACATTCGGCTTTTCCTTTTCCCTCTAATGCCTTTTTATCTAGTTTCTGCTTTTGTTCTAGTTCATTTTGATGTATGGGGACCTGCTCCTTCTTCTTCTCTTTTTGGCTTCTCTTATTACATAAGCTTCATTGATGATTTTTCTCACTATACCTGGCTTTACCTTATTACTCGTGCTTTTATTCTTACCTCGTTTGTTCCCCAACATTTTTGGGCTAAGGCTATTCTTACTTCCTCCTATCTCATCAATAGAACACATTCATCTACTCTTTCTGGACTTACCCCTTATGATCTTCTTTTCTCTTCTTCTTGTTATAGTCATCTTCGCATCTTTGGCTGTCTACTTCATACTACTACTCTCCATTGAGCGAACTAAACTCTCTCCACGTTCTACGATATGCATCTTTCTTGGTTATAGCCATAAACATAAGGGCTATCATTGCTATGATCCTACCTCTCGTAGTCTTCGTATTGCACGTCATGTTACCTTTCTTGAAGACACCCTTTTTCTCCTCTCCTTCTCAAGAGTTTTCCATTCTTAAGTCTTCCTCTTCTTCTCCTACCTCTCTACCTTCTATTATTTTACCTGCCTCCTCTATTCCTGCCACCTCCCCGACTCCTCACACCGTTTCATCTGATAGTACTACGCACCCCATAGCATGTTCCGATGCTTTAGGTGATTCTCCCGCTTCCTCTTCCACTCCCGCCTCTCCTGAAGATGCTCCTGCTGTCCCCGTAGTTGCCTAGATCATGTTCATCATCCTCTAGCTTGGTATGCTCTCTCTATCTCTCCTATCTACTCTCCACATTTTCAGACCTGCCTTGTTGCCATTCACACTCATCATGAGCCACAGTCATATTGTGAGGTTGTTCAGTGTCCCCATTGGCAGCAAGCTATGACAGAGGAACTTGGGGCTCTTGAGTGCATGCATACTTGGGATCTCGTTTCTCTTCCTTCCGGTGTTACACCTATTAGTTTTCAGTGGATCTATCGGGTTAAAACCCGAGCTGATAGCACTATTGAGCGCTATAAGGTGTGTCTTGTTGCTCACGGGTTTACTTGTCACGCCCCGACCTTCGGGTCCCGGTCCATGGCACTACCGCCACGACAACCCAGGGGAGGTCAAGCACCTGCCTCAACCCCAGGTCGCCGTAAGGCTAACCTGTTACCTGTACAATATTAACATTACCACAATAATACTCTAAATCTAAGGTATTCAACCACAACCCTGTACAAGATCAACAGACTCACACCATATATGTACATATATCCCTGGAAATCACAACATCAATGATCATGGACACAATCATAGTTTTTCCCCAAACACTGGGTGTAAACTCATACAACCTAAGGTCCTGTCTTAACCAATCAAGATTATACAAGATCAAATGGAAATACGAAAACATAGGTCCTAATGGATCCATCTTATGCATGACGACAATGTTTATGAATCATACACTACTCAAAGGTAAATGCAAGAATAGATGCCAAGCACTATCACGTCTTACGCCCTGCTGCCGTGCTAACACCTGAAAAGGAGAGAAGAAGAATGGGTGAGTAACTAAGTTACTCAGTGAGGGGTTGAACATGGAGCTATAACTCATACAGGTGTAAAGAATGATATGCCGAAAACATATGTAAATCTTTAACAACCACAACTCACAAAATGCTTTTAAATACACATTTCACTATAACAAGTTTTCCAACTTTCTCAAAGAAAGGCATCAATAAAACTCTGAAAATCTTTTGTAAAGAGATTCAATACTGAAAATTCAAGTTAAGAATACTCGTCAAAAGATCAAAAGATCAAACCCATCGAAATAAGGATTTATAGTGCAACACATGCGGAAATCCTCTATCGATAGCATCATCAATAGCCTATGAAAACCCTCCATCACTAACCATGGCCGTGGCTAGGTCAAGAGCCACCAAGATGCGCGTATCTTGGCGTTGGGTATCCCGTGTGGTGACTCCGGGATCCCAACACAGCACCTTCAGGTTCTCTCCGCGCCTCCTGTAAAGGGCTCGTCCGCCGAGAACTCCACGCCACCCCAACTAGGTCGGTCCGTGGAGACTCGCTTCTGCAGAAGACGGGGATCCTCCCCAATATCACCATCGAAACATTTGGGATATCCTATCCCGCCCGTAGGCTCATCATGAACACATCATATATCTCATCAAGAGATCACAAATAGTTTGCCCGTAGGCTCATCATAAACGTATCATTATAAAATCATATATCTCAACAAGAGATCACAAATTTGCATAAAATACAACTCTTAATCGAAGAGTAAATCCTTTTGCCAAAGCATCGACAATAATGTCATTTTCATCAAGAATATCAACACAAGAGTATTCTTTGAAAACTCATTTCAAATACGATAACATCGTGAAGAATCTCAATTTGGTTTACATAGACCCTTATTCGGTCAAAATAACAAGAACATCGAATTCTCAAATTCACAAATCTTGAAAACATGTAGTTCAAACCATAGGATTACCAATCCTCATCAAATATAAATAATCAAGAATTTAACAAGATCATAAACTATCATGGTTTCTAGGCCTCAAGGAAATCATCTCATGAGCCTTTTGTAATAGAATCAATAGTTAAGCAAGATCATAAACATCAAGGTTTCTAGATCTCAAGGAAATCATCTCATGAGGCTTTTGTAATAGAATCAATAGTTAAGCAAGATCATAAACATCAAGGTTTCTAGATCTCAAGGAAATCATCTCATGAGTCCATTAAGATGAAATCAAGAATTAAAAGGATCATATAGTATCATAATTTCAGTTTTCAAGAAACACTTCAAGAATCCATTGAAATCAAGAATTTCTCATTTCAAGGCATGCATTATTAAACAAGCATGATCATATCTCTTTAATTAAACAATTCCCACTCACAAACTTGGCGAGATCGAACACTTGGATCACTCGCCTACTTGATCTTTACCCTTGCCTTTAGATCCACCTTCTTGAAGCCATTAACCATCCAAGAAAAACAAGAATCAATCACATAACCCAACCAATCAACAAGAGAGGAAAGAATGATCCAAAATTAGATCTCAAGGCTTCTAGGGTTTACTAAGTGTTATAGATTCAAGAATTAACAATAATAGAATCCTTAAACCCATAAAATCAAAATGAAATCAAGAATATCCTAATTGGGTTCGGATCTAAAAGAATCAAAGGTTTAGAGATGAAGGATCTCCTTCATTCTTCACCAAAACATGAAATCAAGGCTCCTATACCATTCAAACATAAGATCCATGGCTAAAATCCAATTAAATATTAGATCCATACTAAATCCACACTAATTCTCCATGGATCTAAAGAGAATTGAATAAAAGAACAAGGAGTTGAAGAAGAGAAGAAAACCCACCTCAAACTTTGCTAGAACTAGAGGAGAATCATCACCAATGGAGAAGAGGGGAAGATCAACACCTTTCTTCTTTCTTGGAGCTCAAGAATGAAAATCTAATGGAGGGGAGAATGAGGATTCAAGATGGGGAGAAAAAGAGAGGGAAATGGGGTCTTATAAAGGCCATTTGAGTTTGAAAACGGTTTAAATAGGCCCCAAAGCGCGGGAGGGCTCGCGGGCTCCCTTGCGGGCGCATAGGAGGCCGCGAGGCCCTTTCCAGAAAACAATGCGGGCGGCCATGCGCCTCCCATGCGGCCCGCATGGAAGGCCGCAAGGCCCCCTGTTTTTGGGGGTTTCTCGCGGCATCTAGAAGGCTTACTCGCTCCACTTAAAAGCTCTTTCCCCCAAAGATTTTCCTCCTCTTTTACACTCTAAAAAGAACCTTAACTAAGATCCCAACAAAAATAAAACTCGACAAAAACTTAAACACACAACTTCTACACAAGAAACAAAGCACAAGAGAAGAGAAAAAGGTCGAACTTCCACATTACTCATCAGGAGTATGGCATTGATTATGAGGAGACTTTTGCTCCTGTGGCCAAGTTGACTATCGTCCATCTTCTTCTTGCTATTGCTGTAGCGCGTTACTGGCCACTCTATCAGTTAGATGTGACCAATGCCTTTTTACATCGGGATCTTTCTGAGGAGATTTATATGTCTCCTCCTCTTGGTTTCTCTCATCCTCTTACTATGTATGTCATCTTCATCGAGCTATTTATGGGCTTAAATAGGCTTCTCGTGCCTGGTGTGAGCGTTTTCGTGGTGTGATTCTTGTTCTTGGATTTACAGAGAGCTCTCATGATTATGCCCTCTTTACCGGTCAAACTTCTTATGGTCTCACTATTCGTCTTCTCTATGTCGACGATATGGTTATTTATTGTGATGATGCTGATACTATTCTTTCTCTAAAACAACGATTACACACCGAGTTTCAGATGAAAGATCTTGGTCCTCTTGGTTATTTTCTGGGTATTGAGATTGCTTATTCTCATCGTGGTTATTTGGTGTCTCAGCAGAAATATATTTATGATATTTTTCGACGATCTGTTATCTCTGATCTTCACACTGCTTCCACTTCTATTGAGCTGCATCATCGTCTCTTCTTCACTGATGGCGAGCATTTGATTGATCCCACTCGTTATCACGTACTTGTTGGAGCTATTATTTATTTGACTATCACTCGACCCAACATTGATTATGCTGTTTGTAAGTGCTCCTCACTCTACTCATTATGCTGCACTTCGATGCGTTCTTCGTTACCTTTGTGGCACTTTCACTCGATCTATGTTTTTCTCGGCCACATTTTCCTTTGAGCTGTGTGCCTACTGTGATGTTGATTGGGCAGGTGATTCTGCTGATCAGAGATCTACCACTGGTTTCTGCATTTGTCTTGGAGATTCCCTTATCTCTTGAAAAAGCAAGAAACAATCTACATTTGCTTTTTCCATTGCCGAGGCAGAGTATGGCGTTATGTCTTCTACTGCCAAGGAGGTTCTTTGGTGTCGTCAGATTTTGATGGACTTTGGTGTCTCCGTATTTGCTGCTACTCTTATCTATTGTGACAACTAGAGTGCCATCAAAATTGCCTCTAATCCCCTGTTTCATGAGTGCACAAAACATCTTAAGGTTGCTCTTCACTTTGTTCTCATTACCTTGCTGGCAGTATTCGGCTACCATATATTGCCTCCGCCCACCAGCTTGCTGATTTTTTCACTCAAGCACATACTATTTCTCGCTTCAAGTTTCTCGTTGGCAAACTCTCTGTTTACGACTCACCGTGAGTTTGAGAGGGCGTGTTAGAGTTATACATGTAGATGTACATATACATACATACTTTCTACACTCACTGCATACTTGTATTATACGTATAGGTGTCTGTACACATCTCTTTTCTCTCTATATATGAAATCACTCATGATCAATGCAAGTGGCTTTTTGACCCATTCTCTTTCTTATAGAAATTAATTTGAAAACCAAAAAATCTAATACAAGAACATCTAAAAAATTGGAAAAAGTTGATTCAGATTTTGATATACACACACTCACACTAGCCTATCAAATAGACATATTTGATTCAATGATCAGGCATCCGTAATTTTTTTAATAACATAGCCTTTCATGTGTTTTGTTAATTAAGCAGGTTATGATTCCTTTGTTGAAGATAGCTAATATCAATCTGATGATCATGAAGGAGAAACCACCAGAGAAATACATCCAGATTGTGACAGTTGATGTGCATGCATTTTGGTTCATGGTTTCGTGAGATATGACAAGTTTGTAATGCATCCCCCGGATGCTATTGGCTATTGTCAACTTTGCCATCGCAATCATACCAGATGCCAAGACTCCAAGTTACTCAGTGATCACTACACCAATTTATTTTTTTAGAAGCACTTGATTAGAGGGGTTTTTTGAAAACCGGATCAATAAAAAATTACAGTATTAGCACCCAATTTATACAGCCGGTTTAAAATAAACCAGTTATAAAAAATAAAGAAAACTTAAAAACCCAATTCTCTCTCTCTCTCTCTTCACGCTCGTTGAAGACGAAGCCGCCGCTCTCTCTTTCTCGTTTCCTTGAAGACGGGCGGAGTCTTCGCCTCCGTCTCTCTCTCGTTTTGTTGAAGAAGAGCTCCATCCTCTCTCTCTGGTTTCCTTGAAGACGAGCTCCATCCGCCGCCGTTCTATCTCGTTTCCCTTTCACCCACTTTGAAGACGAGGTTTATCCACCGCCGCTCTCTCGTTTCCCTTTCACTTGCTTTGAAGACGAGCTCCATCGCCGGCGCATCTCGGCTCTTTTGAAAACGAGCATTTGTAAGGTCCGTCCAATCCTACTTTTCTCTCTTAACTTTTTCTTTTGTTACTTCTTTGTTTGCTTTTCTCCTGCTTTTTTATTCCAATCATCGCATTGCTGAAATGATCTATCTGTTGATCAGTGAGGAGGCTTTTGTGCTTTTGTTTTTCTGTTTTTTTTTTAATTGAATGATTTGGAGACATGAAGCGATTCTTTGATTTGAAATTGTTGTGAAATTTTGATGTAATTCTCTTGTTATGCAGTAATTTATGCTAGATCTAGTTGAAAGGATAATCAACTGTTTTGTGGTTATTTTGAGGAATTTGGATTGGTCTTGTTCTGTTGCAAATCTAAAGGTTTTGTGAGAAAGCATATGATGGCTCTTTTTGTGTTTATTTGGTAAATAGAGTGGAGATCAAGATGGTTTGAATTGTTTTCGTTTTTCTGTTTTTTTTTATAATTGAATGATTTGGAGACAGGAAGTGATTCTTTGATTTGTGATTGTTGTGAAATTTTGATGTAATACTCTTGTTATGCAGTAATTTATGCTAGATCTAGTTGGAAGGATAATCAACTGTTTTGCTGGTTCAATCTAGTGTAATTCCTTAACGAGGTCTATTTGCAAACTTGTAATCAACGTTTGGTTTCATGCCCTGTGACAGTAACTTAAAGAAATTAGTCGGCGGTCAAGATGGAAACAGAAAGAAATTATCAAAAGAAATTATCAAAGCATTGCATTAATGCAGAATTTGAAGACAAAATAAAAAGATTTGATAATGGATTGATTTCCTTACTTATCAATGTTTCTTTATTTTTCAATCTTTTGTACTCCGTAGATTTTATCATACATCATTTGGCAGTTTTGATATGTTGAGTAGCTCATTTATAACAAAATAGCTTCAAGCTAAGTGATTGATCAATTTATAGCTCTAGTGAAACTTAAACCAGGTGGATACTTCTTCAGTATATGCGGCACTTCAAGGTGTAGTAGCTCCAACTACTTGCAGCCAAAATTTGCATCTCAACCCTTAACCGGACAACCTAAAGTTCTCATTAGCCCTAGGCAATAGAAATTAATCATACATTGATGACGTCCCTAATGAGAGAAAGCAAAACTTATGTCTCTACTTTGCTGATTGATTGTTTGTCTCATTTTGATGATTGATTGGTTGTTCTAGATAGATAATGTTGAACTAAATGTTGAGAGTTGGTTGATAATGTAATGTTGTGGGCTTGGTTGGTTCAATTCTCTGGTACTCCCTCTGTTTATCTGTAAATCCAAAAATTTTTGAATAAAAGTGCTCGAAGAGTTGTCCTTTTTATCTCTTCTATTGCTTGATTTTTCATTATTTTCCCTTATTTGAATGGCCAGTTGATCTAGCTTTCTATGGCTTTGTCCTGATATTCAGGTATATATATATATATATACAATAAGGGTTGTTCAATCCTTTTATGGTAACTGCACCTCGGTCTGGATATTTATAATGTTACTGCTAATTGCCAATTTGTGGAGAAATACTTCGATTTTTGTTGAAGTATTTTAGAATTGGAGGGAAGTTTTAAAAAGGCTTACCAGGATGATCAACAAATAGTTTAGTGGATTCAACCTTCTTGCTGTTGTTGTATTATTATTTACTATATTTGTTGTGTGAATTCTGACCGCATCATATAAAGTAATTTTTTTGGGTGATAAGTGACAGAGTTTTTGCTGCTTAACCAGCTGTTAATTCCTTGATTCATCTTGCATTTTAATTTTGGTATTTACCAAATACCATATAAGGAATTTGATGTATTTTGCACCATTCTGGGCTTGATTTTCTTAAGAGAAACTAGAATATCAGTGAAGTGAATGTGCTTCTTGTCATTTGTCGATTGTCGTTTGTGTTGGTTATGTATTCTCTTTCTCTTTCATTTTCTCCATGTTACTTTCTTTTGTTGATTTTAGTATTTCTGCTATGTAAATAGTTGCCAATTCAATATTTCCTATGTAAGATTCATAGGTTTTTAAGCAAGCTGAATACAATTGCCTTGAAAGACCTCTTGTAATAATGAAATTAATGAACAAGTCCTCTGGTTGACTTTCTTGATTGTTCTGGTTGACTTGAGTAAAAATCATAGGCATAGACTCATGGCAAGTCAGGGTTCCATGATCTATAACTTTTGTTATATTTTCATTGATTTCCACAATTGAATCACCAAGTCATGTTTATTGAAGCCTTTGTTTGGCCAACTTTCTGAGTTAGCACTAATTTATTGCTTGTCTTAGTGCTTCCCTTCATCTGCCACCAATTTCTTATACATCCTTTCAATCCTATTCATGTTATTAAAAGTTGAGAGTTTCATGGAGTTTCTTGCATGTTTAGTGACCAGGAAGGAGCTTCCTATTTTGGGGAGCTGGAGGCTCTCATGCAGGGAGTTGTTGGCATAAGGAGTGATGGAGATCAAAAAGGTATAACCAGTCTCCATTTCCTTTTTCATATTCACAGAGATCACATGAATCAAGAGAAGTTGGATGGTGTGATTCCCCATTTCATGTCTTCTTTTTTTTATATATATAATATGTTTAAAAAAAAAAAAAGGTTCTACAAAACAAGAGAGGAAAAGGAATATGTTGCTTTTGAATCTCTGACAAAGAGAGCCATTGTAATTACAGGTAAATATACCACTAGTTGCCAACCTTTTCATTTCTTGAAATTTTAATGTTTTCTTTGATTTTCTCATCTCAGGTGCAGAGGCAATGTTTGCAGATCTTGGCCATTTTAATAAGAGAGTAATTCAGGTAGATTAATACTTCATTAAAGAAATCGAATTTTATCTGAAATATGCACGCGTATTGTAATTTCTAACCAACCAATTGATGATGCATTGCAGATAGGTTTCCTTTGTGGTGTATATCCTTCACTGGTCCTAACATATATGCAGGACAAACAGCTTATCTGATGAAACACCTCAATGACTACACTGATGGATTTTACAAGTTTATACCAACTCCGGTCTATTGGCCGATGTTTATAATTGCAACACTTACAGAGATCGTTGCAAGTCAATCGTTGATTTCCACTGCATTTTCTGTCATCAATCGTTGATTTCCGTTGCAAGTCAATCGTTTATAATTGCAACACTTACAGAAATCTGGAATGCTTTTGGTATGCAAGAGTGCACATTTATTTTGATGTCTTACATTTGTGTATAAAGCTTATGACCAATGCTTGAAGGAGATGATTTTGTTACTGCAGTTACCAAGATTTTGAACACATGCATTGAGGAGAACTCTGATCAGTTGCCAATTGCATCAATCGAAGAAGAGATTTTTGGAGATTGGCATGCTCTACAAGGCTTGAGGAATGCCTTAAGCATCTAATGACTCATGGATTGTTGGCTCCCTTAGAGGATTAGTACTTTAGTTTGGTTTGCTTGCAGTTTTATTTTGTGTTTGAAATTAGATGAACAAGTAGCATTGGAGCTCTTAATGATCATGGATGCAAGTCATATATAAAAATCAATTTTCTCAGTGATTAATGATATTTCTAGGATTTGCTTCTCTTTTTAAATGTGTGTGTTGTGTGCTTGTGTTTTAAGAAATGGGATGCATGATTAAGCATGCATACATGGATGTGTATTGAAATATAATTTTTATTTTTTATTTTTTTTAATTGTTTTAGAGGCGGTTATAACCGCCTCTAGCTAATAATTTTTAATTTTCAAATTATTAGCTATAGAGGCGGTTATAACCGCCTCTACCGTTTATACCACCTCTATAGTTAATAAATTTTAATTTTCACTAATTGTTTTAGAGGCGGTTATAACCGCCTCTACAGTTTATAAATTATAGAAGCGGTTATAATCGTCTCTAAAACAATGATAAGAAAATGAAACATTATTAGCTATAGAGGCGGTTATAACCGCCTCTATAACTTAACATTTTCGAGACGGTCATAACCGCCTCTAAATTTGGGATAAAAAACCGCTTACATATTTAAAGCTTACCCCGACGGTTGTTAAAAACCGGCTCTAAAGTGTAGAGCCGGCTTGATACGAGACGGGTTAGAGGCGGTTCAAAAAACCAACACTAAAGCTATAGAGGCGGTTAAAACCGTCTCTGTAGGTTTTGAAAACCGCCTCTAAATCCCTTTTGTGGTGTAGTGGATCTTTATCTCACAAAGACAAATCAGTCGATCATGGTGTCTTATATATCTATGTATATACATTGTTGTTGTAAAAGGCTAATAATATTTGTGTGTATGTGTTTTTTTATGATATGTTTATTGATTATAAGAAAAAATTGTACTTTAATTTATTATATATTTTTTAACATTCATACTGTAAGATTAATAAATTAAAATATTAATATAGTTTTTATGGTGTCTTATATAATACATAGATATTTGTCGAGATGAGAAGCAGATTTAGTTGGCCATTAAAGTATTTTATCCAAGCTAGCTAGCGGGGCCTATAGTTGCGGATTTGTCCTCCGCTACAGGAAGTTATCAAAACCTACAGCAACAAAAAAAATTTTGCTGCTGCTACAGTACTTTTAATGGCACAATTTCTGGTCCCTGCATAGATTATTATACAGCTTCAATTGCAGCGGATTCAATAGTGGCGAAAATGTATCCTTTCTGCATGAAAAATAACAGTAAATTGAGTATTTGCCGATATAGGTTCTGCTTTTTGTAGTCTCGTTTCGGTCGCAAAGGGACATAATCAATGGGCGGAAGCACACATTTTGTCATTCATCTTAATTTCTGCTATTTCTAGATGTGAGATATATGGTGGGGCTGGTATTAAGCTGTTTTTCTTCCTTATACCAAGAGAGTATATATGGATAAGACTAGAGATGGTAGATTTACAGCATGAAACCCGATTAATTAAGAGCCAATCCATTTTGCTCATCACAACAGAAGCATCTCTGGGGAGGAAGACCTGTACATGAACCAGTAGTTTAGTTGCATTAGTGCAGAAGGTTCCATCAACAAGTTGCGTAACCGTATTTAATGGATTAAAAAAAAAACAGAAAATCTGTTTGGAAACTTTTAAGTCGCTCATCTTACCCATGGAACTGAAAGTTGCCCAAAGATATACAAAAGCAGAAACATATTGAAGAAGAACATGAATCTTTCTTTGGATAGATAAGCAGAGAAGCGTAGAGCTCTTGATAAGCATGGGGAAGCCCATCATTCCATCTTTCCCATAATCCCATGCCGCTACTTTTATTTTTCTTGTAGCCCATATGCGTTGTCAGTCGTCAATTTGAAGTCCTAACAAAATCCTTCACTTTGTTGAGTGTGCACTTATCCATATTTCATCATTAAAAATCTTCTCAAGTTCGTTAGTTACTGCAGATCCCAGCACGGTTGGTGGTTACCACTAACAAATTACTCTCCGCAGCGCGTAGTTCATGTCTTTCAACTAAGCACTATATAAGCCCAGAACTCCAGCTGTTGGAATGGACATCAATATACATATTCCCTCTTCCGTACCTACTTTGAGTTTCATAAGGTTCGAAGATGAGAGGGAAGGAATTCTTATGTTGCATGGCTTTCTTATCCCTTCTTGCTTTCAAGCAGGGAAGCTCTTGTCAAGCAGAGAGCTTCGCAAGGCCCGGGGGAACAAGTTTCTTTGTCGACGGACTTCCTTTCTATGCCAACGGGTTTAATGCATATTGGTTGATGGACAAGGCATTTGACCCTTACGAGAGGGACAAGGTGACCTCTGCCTTGCAAGAAGCCTCTAGTTATGCACTGACTATTGTTAGGACGTGGGCTTTTAGCGATGGTGGTGGTAGGGCTTTGCAGATCTCGCCCGGCTATTACAATGAGGAAATGTTTAAGGTGAAGGTCATCTCAAGTGGTTAATTATTTTGCATGAATGCATATTCTTTTTTTGTTTTTTCATTTATATGCTCATAGTTACCAACGTGCAACTGATTCCACTAGCTAAGTCTAGTATAACTACGTAAAATTAAGCTAACTAATTAATTGACTGATCTGTGCCATATGGTGTTAATTTATTTTAGGCTTTAGATTTTGTTGTATCCGAGGCCAGCAAGTATGGGCTCCGTCTCATACTTTCTTTGGTTAATAACTGGAGCGCTTACGGAGGGAAATACCAATATGTTCAGTGGGCAAGAAATGCCGGGCAGTATGTGAATTCTGAGGATGACTTTTTCAGTAATGATGTTGTCAAGGGGTTCTACAAGAACCATATCCAGGTGACAAAGGACTGAATTTTTCATGACTAATTAGCTGCTTCAATTTCTTCAGCTGCCTTCTCTTCTATTATACATGTGTATATAGTTATAATTTAAGCAGCAACTCCTCAATTAGTGTAAGAGGAGTAAAAATGGATGATTTGTATTGATAAGAGGATTACATATATAGAGGAAGAAAGAAAAGTATACGTATATACGTATAGTACAAGTATATACGAGAACCCTAACAATACGTATAATACAAGTATATATGAGAACCCTAACAATTAGTATCAGTTTGCATCATTTTCAAGCTTACTAATCTTTTTTAAAATGTTTTTTCTTAATCCCAGAAAGTTCTTACTAGGGTCAACACAATAACGGGGGTGGCATATAAAGCCGATCCAACAATATTTGCATGGGAACTCATGAATGAACCTCGCTGCCAAAGTGATCTCTCCGGCAGAACCCTACAGGTAGGCACTACACTACAATAAGCTAACTATGAATTTACGTTTGCCAAACGTAAAACCTAGAAGTAGTACATGCAGAGGTACGGAGAGAATTGATTAATAATTCTGTTACACCCGTAAACAAAGGCCTATATACATCCTCTACGTAAGATTATTTGTGAACATGATAAATATGTCCATCTAGGCTTGGATCTCCGAGATGGCTGCTCATGTCAAGTCCATTGATAGCAGCCATATGTTAGCTGTGGGGATTGAGGGCTTCTACGGAGAATCTACACCTGAAAGAAAGCAGTTCAATCCTGGATACGAGGTTGGCACGGATTTCATCTCTAACCATCAGGTTCCAGATATCGATTTCGCTACCATTCACGCGTACCCTGAGCAATGGTAAACAACTGCTTCTTGCCCGACAGGCTGAATCAATTTGTGCCGTGTGGTAGCTATACAGGGCCACATGGGCTATATATATATATAAATATATATATATATATACAGGAGCCTATACACGTATGCTTTACGAAATTGCATATCTACCCTTGACCCAGAGCATATATATATATATATATCCGGTTATGACTGAAATTAAATGAATATATATGTATATAAATAATTAGAATGCCTTTATTTTTAATGTCTCTCCCCTCTCCTCGTCACTCTTTGCTTGCTCCCGTCTCCTCTTTTTTGCCACTTTGATATCTCCGATCAAAAGATAAAAATAAATGAGACACACTTTTGATCTCTCTCTCTCTCTCTCTCTCTCTCTCTCTATTGAAATTTAAATAAATTATAAGACTACAACCGCAATCTCCAATATAATAGAAATAAAATACCAAATGTTTTTGATAAAAAAACCAAATTACTACTATACACATTATTTACCATGCACATATGGGAGGCATTTGACATCCAAGTTTTTCACATGGGAATTTCACACCTTGCTGTTGGGCTATACTAGTGTGTTGATAATATCAAGTCATAAAATGAGTGGCTTTATCTCTCATAGTCCTTGAAGTGTTTTGTTTTTATTTATTAATTTATTTTAAAATGGATGAACAATATATGTATATCCTTGAAGTATTTTGTTCATTAAAAAAAATGTAAAGGGAGAAATAGAGAATGGAATAAAAAAAGGAATGGAAGTTAAACAAAAAATGATTATATATATAAGATTAACAAAAAGATAAATACATCAAAATACTATGTTTTACGTGATACACATGAGATCGTAACTTTTTTATAATAAATTTTTTTTATAAAATGTGGGTATAGTAAGGCCTAAGTATGGAGTTATTATCTTAACATACTTGTGCCCTCACTCAATGTGAGTTAAGACTTAAATCTGTCTTCTCAGTAAAAACATGAATATTATATACAAAGGATTCGATACCATTAGACTAAGAGATCACTGTTATAAAAATACAACTCTAATTTTCTCCATGGACCTCAATAATATATATATATATATATATATAAATGCGCTTTTTCATGTTATATGTTGATTTCCGACTAATTTTTCTTTGTTAACAATATATAAAAGATGTATGTATGTTATGCCCAGGGCTCCAGGCTTAAATGAAGAAGGACAACAAGCTTTCCTTGAGAAATGGCTTGAATCTCATATCCAGGATGCTGGCGACATACTTAAGAAACCTCTCATTGTGGAGGAATTCGGCAAGTCCTCGAGGGGATCAGGCTTCACCGTGGCTAAGAGGGATGCTTTTTACTCAACAATCTACGACTCCATCTATGCTTCGGCCCGAGTCAGAGGCCCAGGTGCCGGTGGTCTCTTTTGGCAGTTGCTTGCCCAAGGCATGGACGGTAACAGGGATGGCTACGAGATCATTTTCTCCGAGTGCCCGGCCTCCACAGTGGATATAATTTCTCAGCAGTCCAACCGAATGGCTGCCCTCAACAATTAATACCAACGGACTAGTGAGGCTGTTCATCATAGTTCCACATGGGAATATATATATATGCACTGTATGCAATAATAACAACACTAAATATTTGTTGATAACAATGAAACGAAAGAACTCATGAGTCTCGTTGCCCAACTGAAATTTACAATAAAAGTTTGTCAACTGATTGAAGATAGTATGAAGCTGAAGTTATGTGTGCAGTTCTGTTTTGTTAGTTGCAGTGGTGTAAAAGTGTGGATAGAACAAATGGACGGCCATGATAGCATCATCTATGTAAATGGTTTAAGTTCGAGGTAGCAAGTTATGTTTTTTTGGTGTTTTGTTTTGGTTTTAAGTCTAGGTTGTTTGGCTTAATAGAGAGAGGTTTTGAAAAAGCTGAAAATGGAGGGTTTTTTTAGAGCTTTTGGGTTTCTTCTGAATTGGTTTTGAATTTTCCATATCTAGAAACTTTGCTCTTTATTGTCTGAAGATTAACAGTGGTATCAGAGCTAGAGGTGAAGAGTTTGAGTGTGCTTAAGTGATTGTTGTGAAGGTATTTGTTTTTTTTTTCGAGTGTTGTGTGAATAAAGGAGTATGACATCCAGTTCCAACTCCAACTTTGATGCATGCAGTTCACTCATCTTTGCCAAATTGTAAGGGAGAAGACTATGATAGGTGGCGTGTTAAAATGAAAACACTCTTCTGGTCATAAAATATTTGGGCCGTAATAGAGAAAGGTGTTCTCAAAGAAGGGACAAAAGCTCAGGTGTTGGAGAGTCACAATAATGATGCAAAAGCCTTGTATTTGATTCAAAAGTCTATGGATGATGGTATTTTTGATAGGATTGTGAGGTTTACAATTACAAAAGAAGCTTGGGATCACATCCGAATTGAGTATCATGGTTCGTCTCAGATTGTTTAAGTGAGAAGATAAACTCTTAGACAGAAATTTGCAATTTTACAAATAAGAGAAGTTCAAGGAGTGCATCAATATCCTTCAACGGTAGTTTCTCTTGTGAATCAAATCAGAGGTTTGTGCTATGAATTAGAAGAGAAGAAGGTTGTGTCTATGGTGATGAGAAGTTTAACAGTCAAGTATGATCATCTAATTACTTCCATTGAAGAAGCCAAAGATATTGACAAGCTTACTTTGAATGAAATGAGTGGAAGCTTACAAGCTTATGAAGCCATATTTAATAGGTTTGAATATCTACCTACAGACAAGGCTTTATGTGTGAATGGGGAGGCATCAAGTAGTGGTGGTTCGTAAGAGAGTGAAGGTTGGTTTGCTGGATCTAATAGAGGTAGAGGATTTGCAAGAGGTAGAGTAAGAGGTTTTGATAGTGGAAGAGGGGATTTTGATGATACTAGGAGTACTTCCTTATATGATCAGAGACAGTTTCAGTCAGGTCAATAATATAGTAGAGGAGGTCAAAGGCAGTTCAATAGACCACCAACTAGTCGATGAGGTGGAAGAGGAAATTATCAAGATGTTCAGTGTTATCATTGTGGGAAGTATGAACACATCAAGTCTTATTGTTGGGCTGTAAATAGATCTCAAGACAAAAATGTAAGTAGTGAAGAAGATCAAAATTCAAATGAGTTTGGGAGTCTAGTTATGGTACATGACTGTGATTGGAAATGTGAGTAGGAAAACTCTTCAATTTGGTTGTTGGATAATGGTAGTTCTCACCAAATGACAGGCAGGTGATAGAATGAACGCAGAATCAGGTAATACATTGCTCAATGTGAAAAGAAATAGTAACAACTTGTACCCTGTGGAATTTTTAAAGACAGAAGTTGCAAATTTAGCAGTAAAGAAAGAAGATTTATCTTTGCTATGGCATTAGAGATTTGACCATTTTAGAAAAACACGGTAAAACCCGCCAGTTAATCTTAGCCGTCATATTATATTTTTAAAAATTTTTATTTTTTAAAATTTTAAAACTTATGGGTTTTATCGCTTACCACCATACCCTATCCCCAATAACAACCAGATCGTGGAGAGAACGCTCAGAACCTACCAGCAGATTTAAATCCGAGACCTACCCTCGTATTTCTTTTCTTGGTTTTGTGAAGTGCCAGCAGCGATGAGGAGGAAAGGATCTCACCATCAATTTTTGTTCCCTACTACTTTGAGGTAAGTATCATCTTTCTCGAATCTAGTATTAAGCGATAGAATTCATGTTCTGTCATTTTCTATTTTTGGATTGTAGGTGTTAACTTCATGTTTCTATTTCTGTTATTGTTTTACTATCCACTAAGATAACTTCGGATGGATGATTAAAAAAAAAAATTAATGCTGATCTATGCTACACTCCAAATGTTTAGAAATAGAAAGACATAAGCATGTCTAACTAAGTTTTTCTTCCACTTGGTTACACAATGTCTCATTGTCTTAGCCACAATATAGTTTACATGTTGTTGCCTTTGTTTTGATAGGGTTGACTGATGATAGGATATCCCCACATCATAAAGTAATTTTGGTTTTAGTACTTTTTCAAATCATTTGAATGATTAGATTGTTGGGTTCTCAAATACAATCAACAAGCTGAAGCCTTTCAAAATTAAAGAGCACACATAGCGAAATAATTAGTCATTTCACCATCCACATTTATCCCTTTCCCATTTTTTCAATAACAACTGTTGTGGGACCTTTATGAGTGTGCCACAATGCAGATTGGTCTTTTTGCTTTTGTAGAGTAGTTGAGGTGAAGTTCCAGTTGATCAAATTCATATTCCTTTATATATATAGGGGTTTCTTTATATATAAGGTGAAAAATGGTTATTCCACTGAATGGTGTGCCCCCTGGTGTCCCTACAAAATTTAAGGGTTAAATGTGTGTGTGTGTGTATATATATATATATATATATATATATATATATATATATATATATTAAATACATTGTGCATACCGGTGTTTGCTTGCATAGTTAATAGTTAGAGCCTTAATCATGGTTAATAAGAGATTTATGTTTGTATTTAAGTTTGGAATTTAAGGCAAGTATAATGTTCATGTTTAGGGTTTTTGCTCGAATATGATTTTAAGTGTCTGAAGGGATTCTATAGCTTGGGGATTTATTTTTGCAGGTAAGTAAACCACATATAAACCAGTATATATGTATATATAAAATTTTTGATTTGCGAAAATAATTTACATAATTATTTCATTACTTTGGGTTTTACTGTTAAAACCATTCATGATATTATATTTAAATGTTTTGGGTTTTAAGATAATGTGCCTATCATTATCTTCAAAACTTATAGATTTTTATTTATTTAATTGTTTATTTAATTGAATGGTTTGCAGAAATCATGATTTAATTATAATCTTAATTATGTATTCAGTTATTGATTGCTTATATTTTAATTATTGTTGTCACATGTTAGCATTACCTTATTTTGAAATTACTGGAGTTATGTTCATTTGAAAAACGGGGACACCGAATTTCACTATTTCTGTGTTAACAATGATTATGAGCATGATATATTTTGATATAGTAACTTGTAATCCCCAAGTTAACTTTGCAATAACCCTATCATTTGGGGTTAAACACTGACCATGTCGACATGAAACTCTGATTCTTATAACAGACTATAGTTTCGCACCATTCTGTTGGTGGAGAATAACGACCTTTGATAATCTGGCTCGGGTCACCGAGGATAAATAAATGAATCCTGACAATCTGACTCGGGTCACCGAGTTTAAATATATGAATTCTGTTGTTTGTTTTTGGTATTAGTTATATGGGGGACATATATACTCATTCATTTGAAAATTTATGTTTGTTTGAAATATTTTGAAGTCTATGTTCTATTTTTGATATTTATTGTACAATGTTACACTTAAGTATGTTTTTGAAATTATTGAGTTTTTGTGATCTCTATACTTTTGTTTCCAGTGGTTGTTTACTGGGCTATTAAGCTCATAAATAGTTATTTTAACATTTTCAGATCAGGAGTAAGTGTGTGGTGGATAGCTTAGCGGGGACCATTGAGTGAACACCAGGTGGTTAGCATGAGTATAGTTCTTCCGTTGTGAACTTGGAATTTGTTATTTGTTTAAAACTTCGATTCTTACACTTCTAGTTTCTATAGACCATAGTTGTCAACCTGGTTATTTTATCCCTTGAATTCTTTGGTTTGTGAAGTTGGTGCTTTATTATGTTTTATGTTTGTAAGACATGTATTGAGGCATTGTGTGCCCACTTGGTCTCAGCCTTGTGGGTATATGGTTGTTTGACGACGCATAGAGTCCGGTGAGCCGAGTTCAGGGGGTGACAAACACATTAATCAATGTTTGGGAAAAAAGATCTATAAATGCAAATTTTATGCTCTATATATCAACTACAATTCAGAATCAAGCTTTTCTAGTGCTTCCATGCCTTAGCATCAGATGAATGACAAATGACACCATCCTTATGATCATGCTCACCATACCACCTCATGTAACTTGTGAAGCATATTATCTTTGTAATATGGGTGTAAGAGGAAAGTAATAGACCTTCTGATTTGGTATATCAATCTTCCATCTTGAAGGTTCTCCTTGTCTACATCTGTATCGAGGCAACAATGAATATAACATGCATCCATTAATATAACATGCATCCATTAACATCCATTAACTTCTTCTATGGATATCCTCACCTAATATACGGTGAAAGAGGCGAAAGAAGCAATCCATAGAAAGATTTGGCGCCGCTCACTAAATTCTGTGGTTAATAAGATTTGTAAATCGGTGGTTCCTGTTTGGAGAAGAATCAACGGAATAGCTAATAGCATCAAAACTGATCCAAGTGAAGTATATAGGAAAAACTGATATGCTGTCTTGATCTTTCTTTGTCTCGAACCCCATACCCCTATAATAATGGTAGAGTAAGGGGTGGCCCCAAAGCTGAATTGACGGGTGGTGGTTGGTCGAAGCTCCAGTGGGTAGCCCCATTAATGCAACAATGAATTTTTTCACATGGAAGACCCAAATCTGCAGCATACTTTTTGGTTTCATAAAAATTACCAACTAATTTATTATCAGTCTGTAAGACTTCATACATAAATTGGCCACACATATTTACCCACACATATTTTTCCTTAGATAATCCATGCGTATTTGTAAGGCGGAACCACCCGCGTTATTTTACCCATGACTTATCCGGTGAATAAATCATGGGTAAATCCGTGTTTGTTTCATGAGTAAATATAATATAACTCTGTTTACTATTTTCTAGCTAATTTGTCAGTATTGTCAGTGTATTTACCCAGTAAACATGTTTGTGGGTAATTTTTTATGGGTATATTGATATTTTCATATAGTGTCTATCGGTAAAATTTCAAATTTATGAAGATATTCTTAAATGCACATCCTTTTGAGAAGTTGTTTTGAATCCGTTCCTCTTTTGGCTTGTTAGAGTATATATTTATATACCTACTTATATTTATATACCTACTTATACTTATACATGTCTTTTTTCAGACATACGTATTTGTATTCTTTGTTTTTATTTATTAGATTGTTACCCTAATGCAAATACAATCTATTTTTACCAATTCTAGCATGGCACATGCAGGTGGTATAACATGAAAATCTTAATTAATTCGGAACAAAAATTTATGCCTAACCTAAAGCAGCTGAGCATGAAAGCGTTGATAGCTGTGAAGTCTGCTCTGGAGTGTGGTCAATTACCAGGAGATTTTGTCGTCCTAGCATGTATGCATTGATCTAATGCTATATTTGAAGAGCATCTATGAACAATGTGGCGTGCAAAAAACAAATAATTCATTTTCCAATTTAAATTTGATAGCCGGAAGAAAGCAATGGAAACGCGTGATAGAATAAAAGAAGCATACAAATTTGAATTTTAACATGCTAGGCAGGACTGCCCCCAGATTTTCATTTGCACTTGCCCTTTACGAATTGAAGTAAAGAACTTGAATCATTGATATAAAGCTTGGAACTAAATTCATGCTAGGAATTTCTCCAGTTTCTCCACCTCCTCCACACTGCCAATGAAGAGGGGGACCCTCTGATGGATCTGTGAAACGAAGTAACTTGTAAGGGCAGAGTGATGATGAAATTGGCTCTCACCTTACGGATGTATATACACGCATAGATCGATAACTAGAGAGATGCATAGACGAGTACCTCTTGGGGTTTAATGTTGAGGATCCTCTGGTGGCCGTCGGAGCCTTTGCCCCCAGCCTGCTCGACGATGAAGCTCATGGGCGCACACTCATAAAGTAACCGGAGCTTGCCGTTCTTGCTCTTCTTGTCCCTTGGGTAGCCATAGATGCCCCCGTATAGCAGGGTCCGATGGAAGTCACCCACAAGACTCCCAATGTAGCGTGCCGAGTAGGGCTTCCCGTCAGTCCCGGGGTCCTTGAGGCTGTCTATATAGGCCTTGAGCTTGTCGTCCCACAGCCTATAGTTACCTTCGTTGAAGGCGTAGATCTTGCCTGCATTGGGTATCTTGACTTGCTCCTGCGTCAGTACGAACTCCCCATACATGGGATCCAGCGTGAACAAGTACACACCATTCCCGACGGTTAACACGAAGATCACCGAGCTCGAGTACATACAGTAGCCTGCTGCTAGCAGATTGCTCCCCGGTTGGCACACGCTCACCACACACTTTTGTTCCACTTGATCGAGCAGCTGCGCCCATGTATGTATATATATGACATCATTTTCCTATCATGTGCTAATAACTATTGTGGATGTATATACACATATATCGTTTACGAACATTGGCGTCATCACCGAGGTCGGCCAGGCACTCATCGTTGGGGCTGTAGATGCCGAAGATGGAGCCTGTGGAGACAGCAGCATCAATGTTTGAGGAACCATCGAGGGGGTCGAAGACCACTATGTAGTTCCCTGAGTAGCTCTCTTCTACCGCCACAGGGACGTCCTCTTCCTCTGATGCGATAATGCCTGTCCTTCCGCTGGACCTCAGGCAATTCGAGAACACCTGCATGTTCCAAAGTTAATTTGGATAATTATAATATGAACTGATATCTATTTATATTTATGATTCTTTATACTAGAGTGTCTCTGTATGCACATTCAGTTACGTACACTGTGGTTTTATTATCTGCTTTCCAAATAGATGAGCGGAAAATTGGCGATGGAAGGACATAGCTGGATAGGATAGGATTGGGTTGGGCTGGGAGACTGAAGACCTGGATTGGTTGTACTAACCTCGTTGGAGACCACATCGAGCTTCTTCTGATCCTCGCCCTGGACGTTCATGGCACCCTGAACTCCTGTGAGATTGGAGATACCGGCCCTCTGAACCAGGGATGCGATCTGCTTGCAAGCCATGGATATGCTGGAGAGCACTATAGTGAGTTCAGCATCAATGTTCCCAGTCTGTTCTTGCTTCAGTAACCAGGTGGTTAGCGTTTGGAGTTCGAAGCTGCTCTTCTTTTTGGTCTCTGCCTCGGAGGCTGCTGTTCCAGTAGCCGAGCAACAGACGTTGGCACTTCTTTGGGCACCGTGCGGCTGAGCGCCTCTCTTTACAGGAAACAGGAGGGCTTGATGGAAGAGTGACAGACGTGAGAAAGAGCGTGATGAGCCAGAGACGAGGAGCTGGAAGGATGTAGGCACCACGGCAGAGGCCATGGGTTCAGTAAAATTCAGATGGCTCTCTAGTCGTCGATGGTATTTCTATGTTTTATTATATCTCGCGGTTGCACAGAAATGTGTGGTTCAGCAAAGGAATTGGCAGGATACTGAGGATTGGCGGTGGCCCACTTATCTCCACCTCCTCATGCTATATGGCTTTGGCTGGATTTCCGATCGTAATCAATCCATGACTGCAACGTTCAACTCAGCCCATCTAGGACAGCATGCCTTCACTTGGAAGTGTTCGATTGCTCTGCGGCACCGCTCTCATCTTTTCATTTTTCTTGATGGGAAAATGGCTCCACTTACCAGAGCAGGGACACTGATTTCGATTATTCTGACCAGGAGAACAAGGGAGGCAATGGACTGCCGACATCACTGCTCCATGACAAGTCTTCCAAGGCAACTAACAAAGGGCTTTGCCATGGCTATGGGATCACAACTAGCTCCACCGTCGACGTAGCTAATCATGCACTCAAATGTGTTCACTCTTGCAATCCCATTTTCCATTCTGTCCTCACCACTACTGAAATCAGCTTCGGCAAGGGGATCCCTCCCTAAACAATGGTTCGTTATATGCACTAATCTTCCTAGATGCCCAGTTGCTGATCCACATCTTTGATCCCGTGGGTGGTACCACCAGGTTCATCTCTCGGAGGGACAACGACATCTTCTGCCATCGGTGAAAAGGGTCATCTTTTGAATTCCGATCATGGCCCGTTTGTGGCGCTGACGGATGTAGCTTTTGCTGGATGGTTGGTGTGATTTAGTGTAGAGAGAGGGAGAATGGGAAAGACGCCACACTTAGGGCGCTGGTGTTGTATTGACTTATACAGAGTACAAACATCTATTCATGGCAATTATCTATGCATGGAAAGACTAAGTATGACAAGCATCTATACATGTAAAAGCTATACAGGGCAAGTGTTATGCAAAGCAAGAGATGATGCTGGAGATGATGTCGGAGATGATGAGGCAAGAGATGATGCCGGAGATGATGCCGTATTATCTTTCCAACACCCTCCCTCAGGCGGATGGTTCGACGCATGAACATGAAGACTGGACCGGAAATCAGCAAATAGTTGCGAAGAAAGACCCTTGGTCATGATGTCGATAAACTGATGTGAGGACGGCACATGTAGAACACAAACCTGTCCAAGAGAGACCTTCTCCCGAACGAAGTGAATGTCGATCTCAATGTGCTTGGTCCGCTTGTGTTGTATCGGCATGTAAACCGCGCTGACATTGTCGCAATAAATTACGGTGGCAGAGGAGAGAAGGGTGTGAAGTTCCTGAAGAAACTAATGAAGCCAACAACACTCTGCAACGGCGTGTGCGACAACTCGGTATTTCGCCTCCGCACTGGAGCGGTATACAGTTGCTTGGCGATTTGAAGACCAAGATATCAAGTTGTCGCCAAGGAACACAAAAGCTGGAAGTAAAGCGACGGCTGTCGGGGCATCCAACCCAGTTAGCATCGGAGTATGCCGTCAGAGTCACCAAGTGAGATGCATGCAAGGAGAGCCCATATGACAGAGCGCCTTGAATATACCGGAGAACACGCTTGAGGAACTGGAGATGAGGTTCCCGCAGTGCGTGCATATAGAGACATATTTGTTGGACTACATATGCTATGTCCGGACGAGTCAGCGTAAGATACTGCAGGGCACAAGCTAGGCTCCGAAACTCCAATGGATCACTGACGGGTGCATCCTCATTGGCAGATAGCTTGGCATAAGTATCCACAGGAGTGGTACAGGGCTTACAGTTCGATATCCCTGCACTCTGATGAAGCTCACGAGCATACTTTTATTGGGAGAGAAACATCCCTTGAGGAGTGCGGGTGACAGAAATCCCATGGAAATAGTGCAGATCACCAAGATCAGTCATGCAGAACTCGCCACCAAGAGAAGAGGTGATATCCCGCAGAAGTGATGCGGAAGAGGCTGTGAGGATAATGCCATCCACATAAAGAAGCAAGTACGCAGTAGCTGAGCGTTGGTGCAGGATTTAGGGTTTAGGGTTTAGGGTTTAGGGTTTAAGGGTTTAGGGTTTAGGGTTTAGGGTTTAGGGTTTAGGGTTTAGGGTTTAGGGTTTAGGGTTTAGGGTTTAGGGTTTAGGGGTTTAGGGTTAGGGGTTTAGGGTTAGGGGTTTAGGGTTTAGGGTTTGGGGTTTGGGGTTTAGGGTTTAGGGTTTAGGGTTTAGGGTTTAGGGTTTAGGGTTTAGGGTTTAGGGTTTAGGGTTTAGGGTTTAGGGTTTAGGGTTTAGGGTTTAGGGTTTAGGGTTTAGGGTTTAGGGTTTAGGGTTTAGGGTTTAGGGTTTAGGGTTTAGGGTTTAGGGTTTAGGGTTTAGGGTTTAGGGTTTAGGGTTTAGGGTTTAGGGTTTAGGGTTTAGGGTTTAGGGTTTAGGGTTTAGGGTTTAGGGTTTAGGGTTTAGGGTTTAGGGTTTAGGGTTTAGGGTTTAGGGTTTAGGGTTTAGGGTTTAGGGTTTAGGGTTTAGGGTTTAGGGTTTAGGGTTTAGGGTTTAGGGTTTAGGGTTTAGGGTTTAGGGTTTAGGGTTTAGGGTTTAGGGTTTAGGGTTTAGGGTTTAGGGTTTAGGGTTTAGGGTTTAGGGTTTAGGGTTTAGGGTTTAGGGTTTAGGGTTTAGGGTTTAGGGTTTAGGGTTTAGGGTTTAGGGTTTAGGGTTTTTAGGGTTTAGGGTTTAGGGTTTTTAGGGTTTAGGTTTTAGGGTTTAGGGTTTAGGGTTTAGGGTTTAGGGTTTAGGGTTTAGGGTTTAGGGTTTAGGGTTTAGGGTTTAGGGTTTAGGGTTTAGGGTTTAGGGTTTAGGGTTTAGGGTTTAGGGTTTAGGGTTTAGGGTTTAGGGTTTAGGGTTTAGGGTTTAGGGTTTAGGGTTTAGGGTTTAGGGTTTAGGGTTTAGGGTTTAGGGTTTAGGGTTTAGGGTTTAGGGTTTAGGGTTTAGGGTTTAGGGTTTAGGGTTTAGGGTTTAGGGTTTAGGGTTTAGGGTTTAGGGTTTAGGGTTTAGGGTTTAGGGTTTAGGGTTTAGGGTTTAGGGTTTAGGGTTTAGGGTTTAGGGTTTAGGGTTTAGGGTTTAGGGTTTAGGGTTTAGGGTTTAGGGTTTAGGGTTTAGGGTTTAGGGTTTAGGGTTTAGGGTTTAGGGTTTAGGGTTTAGGGTTTAGGGTTTAGGGTTTAGGGTTTAGGGTTTAGGGTTTAGGGTTTAGGGTTTAGGGTTTAGGGTTTAGGGTTTAGGGTTTAGGGTTTAGGGTTTAGGGTTTAGGGTTTAGGGTTTAGGGTTTAGGGTTTAGGGTTTAGGGTTTAGGGTTTAGGGTTTAGGGTTTAGGGTTTAGGGTTTAGGGTTTAGGGTTTAGGGTTTAGGGTTTAGGGTTTAGGGTTTAGGGTTTAGGGTTTAGGGTTTAGGGTTTAGGGTTTAGGGTTTAGGGTTTAGGGTTTAGGGTTTAGGGTTTAGGGTTTAGGGTTTAGGGTTTAGGGTTTAGGGTTTAGGGTTTAGGGTTTAGGGTTTAGGGTTTAGGGTTTAGGGTTTAGGGTTTAGGGTTTAGGGTTTAGGGTTTAGGGTTTAGGGTTTAGGGTTTAGGGTTTAGGGTTTAGGGTTTAGGGTTTAGGGTTTAGGGTTTAGGGTTTAGGGTTTAGGGTTTAGGGTTTAGGGTTTAGGGTTTAGGGTTTAGGGTTTAGGGTTTAGGGTTTAGGGTTTAGGGTTTAGGGTTTAGGGTTTAGGGTTTAGGGTTTAGGGTTTAGGGTTTAGGGTTTAGGGTTTAGGGTTTAGGGTTTAGGGTTTAGGGTTTAGGGTTTAGGGTTTAGGGTTTAGGGTTTAGGGTTTAGGGTTTAGGGTTTAGGGTTTAGGGTTTAGGGTTTAGGGTTTAGGGTTTAGGGTTTAGGGTTTAGGGTTTAGGGTTTAGGGTTTAGGGTTTAGGGTTTAGGGTTTAGGGTTTAGGGTTTAGGGTTTAGGGTTTAGGGTTTAGGGTTTAGGGTTTAGGGTTTAGGGTTTAGGGTTTAGGGTTTAGGGTTTAGGGTTTAGGGTTTAGGGTTTAGGGTTTAGGGTTTAGGGTTTAGGGTTTAGGGTTTAGGGTTTAGGGTTTAGGGTTTAGGGTTTAGGGTTTAGGGTTTAGGGTTTAGGGTTTAGGGTTTAGGGTTTAGGGTTTAGGGTTTAGGGTTTAGGGTTTAGGGTTTAGGGTTTAGGGTTTAGGGTTTAGGGTTTAGGGTTTAGGGTTTAGGGTTTAGGGTTTAGGGTTTAGGGTTTAGGGTTTAGGGTTTAGGGTTTAGGGTTTAGGGTTTAGGGTTTAGGGTTTAGGGTTTAGGGTTTAGGGTTTAGGGTTTAGGGTTTAGGGTTTAGGGTTTAGGGTTTAGGGTTTAGGGTTTAGGGTTTAGGGTTTAGGGTTTAGGGTTTAGGGTTTAGGGTTTAGGGTTTAGGGTTTAGGGTTTAGGGTTTAGGGTTTAGGGTTTAGGGTTTAGGGTTTAGGGTTTAGGGTTTAGGGTTTAGGGTTTAGGGTTTAGGGTTTAGGGTTTAGGGTTTAGGGTTTAGGGTTTAGGGTTTAGGGTTTAGGGTTTAGGGTTTAGGGTTTAGGGTTTAGGGTTTAGGGTTTAGGGTTTAGGGTTTAGGGTTTAGGGTTTAGGGTTTAGGGTTTAGGGTTTAGGGTTTAGGGTTTAGGGTTTAGGGTTTAGGGTTTAGGGTTTAGGGTTTAGGGTTTAGGGTTTAGGGTTTAGGGTTTAGGGTTTAGGGTTTAGGGTTTAGGGTTTAGGGTTTAGGGTTTAGGGTTTAGGGTTTAGGGTTTAGGGTTTAGGGTTTAGGGTTTAGGGTTTAGGGTTTAGGGTTTAGGGTTTAGGGTTTAGGGTTTAGGGTTTAGGGTTTAGGGTTTAGGGTTTAGGGTTTAGGGTTTAGGGTTTAGGGTTTAGGGTTTAGGGTTTAGGGTTTAGGGTTTAGGGTTTAGGGTTTAGGGTTTAGGGTTTAGGGTTTAGGGTTTAGGGTTTAGGGTTTAGGGTTTAGGGTTTAGGGTTTAGGGTTTAGGGTTTAGGGTTTAGGGTTTAGGGTTTAGGGTTTAGGGTTTAGGGTTTAGGGTTTAGGGTTTAGGGTTTAGGGTTTAGGGTTTAGGGTTTAGGGTTTAGGGTTTAGGGTTTAGGGTTTAGGGTTTAGGGTTTAGGGTTTAGGGTTTAGGGTTTAGGGTTTAGGGTTTAGGGTTTAGGGTTTAGGGTTTAGGGTTTAGGGTTTAGGGTTTAGGGTTTAGGGTTTAGGGTTTAGGGTTTAGGGTTTAGGGTTTAGGGTTTAGGGTTTAGGGTTTAGGGTTTAGGGTTTAGGGTTTAGGGTTTAGGGTTTAGGGTTTAGGGTTTAGGGTTTAGGGTTTAGGGTTTAGGGTTTAGGGTTTAGGGTTTAGGGTTTAGGGTTTAGGGTTTAGGGTTTAGGGTTTAGGGTTTAGGGTTTAGGGTTTAGGGTTTAGGGTTTAGGGTTTAGGGTTTAGGGTTTAGGGTTTAGGGTTTAGGGTTTAGGGTTTAGGGTTTAGGGTTTAGGGTTTAGGGTTTAGGGTTTAGGGTTTAGGGTTTAGGGTTTAGGGTTTAGGGTTTAGGGTTTAGGGTTTAGGGTTTAGGGTTTAGGGTTTAGGGTTTAGGGTTTAGGGTTTAGGGTTTAGGGTTTAGGGTTTAGGGTTTAGGGTTTAGGGTTTAGGGTTTAGGGTTTAGGGTTTAGGGTTTAGGGTTTAGGGTTTAGGGTTTAGGGTTTAGGGTTTAGGGTTTAGGGTTTAGGGTTTAGGGTTTAGGGTTTAGGGTTTAGGGTTTAGGGTTTAGGGTTTAGGGTTTAGGGTTTAGGGTTTAGGGTTTAGGGTTTAGGGTTTAGGGTTTAGGGTTTAGGGTTTAGGGTTTAGGGTTTAGGGTTTAGGGTTTAGGGTTTAGGGTTTAGGGTTTAGGGTTTAGGGTTTAGGGTTTAGGGTTTAGGGTTTAGGGTTTAGGGTTTAGGGTTTAGGGTTTAGGGTTTAGGGTTTAGGGTTTAGGGTTTAGGGTTTAGGGTTTAGGGTTTAGGGTTTAGGGTTTAGGGTTTAGGGTTTAGGGTTTAGGGTTTAGGGTTTAGGGTTTAGGGTTTAGGGTTTAGGGTTTAGGGTTTAGGGTTTAGGGTTTAGGGTTTAGGGTTTAGGGTTTAGGGTTTAGGGTTTAGGGTTTAGGGTTTAGGGTTTAGGGTTTAGGGTTTAGGGTTTAGGGTTTAGGGTTTAGGGTTTAGGGTTTAGGGTTTAGGGTTTAGGGTTTAGGGTTTAGGGTTTAGGGTTTAGGGTTTAGGGTTTAGGGTTTAGGGTTTAGGGTTTAGGGTTTAGGGTTTAGGGTTTAGGGTTTAGGGTTTAGGGTTTAGGGTTTAGGGTTTAGGGTTTAGGGTTTAGGGTTTAGGGTTTAGGGTTTAGGGTTTAGGGTTTAGGGTTTAGGGTTTAGGGTTTAGGGTTTAGGGTTTAGGGTTTAGGGTTTAGGGTTTAGGGTTTAGGGTTTAGGGTTTAGGGTTTAGGGTTTAGGGTTTAGGGTTTAGGGTTTAGGGTTTAGGGTTTAGGGTTTAGGGTTTAGGGTTTAGGGTTTAGGGTTTAGGGTTTAGGGTTTAGGGTTTAGGGTTTAGGGTTTAGGGTTTAGGGTTTAGGGTTTAGGGTTTAGGGTTTAGGGTTTAGGGTTTAGGGTTTAGGGTTTAGGGTTTAGGGTTTAGGGTTTAGGGTTTAGGGTTTAGGGTTTAGGGTTTAGGGTTTAGGGTTTAGGGTTTAGGGTTTAGGGTTTAGGGTTTAGGGTTTAGGGTTTAGGGTTTAGGGTTTAGGGTTTAGGGTTTAGGGTTTAGGGTTTAGGGTTTAGGGTTTAGGGTTTAGGGTTTAGGGTTTAGGGTTTAGGGTTTAGGGTTTAGGGTTTAGGGTTTAGGGTTTAGGGTTTAGGGTTTAGGGTTTAGGGTTTAGGGTTTAGGGTTTAGGGTTTAGGGTTTAGGGTTTAGGGTTTAGGGTTTAGGGTTTAGGGTTTAGGGTTTAGGGTTTAGGGTTTAGGGTTTAGGGTTTAGGGTTTAGGGTTTAGGGTTTAGGGTTTAGGGTTTAGGGTTTAGGGTTTAGGGTTTAGGGTTTAGGGTTTAGGGTTTAGGGTTTAGGGTTTAGGGTTTAGGGTTTAGGGTTTAGGGTTTAGGGTTTAGGGTTTAGGGTTTAGGGTTTAGGGTTTAGGGTTT